>BSBM01000205.1:27232500-27978750 GCA_027924585.1 Larix kaempferi
CCGCACTTGCTATATATATGAAAAACTTTGCATATTTGTGTATTAATGGTTTGGATTCATATGTATGCACATGAATATATATGATTTTTTACAAAATATGAATAGTTTATGTATTTTTTGGTCAACTGTTTTTTTTCCCTGTTTTTTTTTTCGGTTCTGGTCCGGTTCACATTTTGGGCTCTGCCGGTTTGATCACCGGTCCGGTTCTGATAACATTGACTAAGATGTATTAACAAAAAATACAACAGAAGCAAAATAGGAAACAGATCACAATAACACAAAAAATTCTGCCTTTCAAAATCAACTTTTCATTAATTTAAATTCTATGACTTACAGGGGCTCTCTTATTGGGAAAATGGTCCTGAAAAATTACACAGCAAACCTAGCTAAATCTACCCTTCAGAAAACCAACTTTCTCTGACATTCTGCCCCTGAAATCTTCATGAAAAGCCCAGAAAATGAAGCGAATATTTATTCGTTCACACAATAAATATTACCAGAACACCTGGAATATTAGATAAGCCATTAATAGGCAAATATATATTGATATTTGATTAGATAAGAAGATGATTTAATATTGTTAAAATTTAAAAAATTTGATAGCAGTAACAGACTGTAAATAAATAGTGCAGAGATAGCTAGCAATAAACAAACATCCACAAATTTGAACACAATATTTTTCATGGGGAAACCTTTTAAGGACAAAACCCCGAAGCAATTAATGATTTATCTCTTAAATGAGATGACTGAGTTTGTACAATAACAGGTTGAGAATAAGCCTTCTTAACAAATCAGAATTTGTTTCATTTACCAAGAAGAACCCTGTACAATGTCTGCAAATTGTCTCAAGAATTTATGGTGTGAACTTCATTGAGCTGCTTAGTTGTTCAAGACCGTTCCAGGGCTGCTGTGACCTGCTGTAACCTGTGGGTGCCCTAATAGGGCTGCCATGATCTGCTGTAGCTTTTGGGTGCCCTAAATAGGGTTGCTGAACCCAGGGACAGACCTTAACACAATTCAGATGGACAAATAAATGCCCTAGCTGGGCTTAGGTGCTTAGATGAGAGCCCTAGCAGGGCTGATGTACACTTCAAACAGAATTCGGGCAGCAGCAAACCCTAGCTGAGATAGGGTACCTTTGAACCAGCAAATAAGACTCTCACGAACTGTCCTTTGGAGCAGACAAAACACACCCACGAACTGTCCTTTTTAAAGCAGACAAGACCCACGAATTTATTGATAAAAATGATGAGTTTTCTTTCTTATTTATAGTGGAACAAATAATTCCACTAATTGGGGCCGACCTGAACTTTATGTATTTTTTTTTATTTTCTTTTATTTGAGGCTGACCTGCAATTTATATAATATATATATTTTTATTTTCTTTCTTGGCTCTTCAATTGAGGCCGACCCATGAATATATATTTTATTTTTTTGTTTTTCTTCAAATGGTGGGTTCAAGGACCAAGCCAAGCTATGCTTGGGTTTCAACAAGTCATCCAGGTGTTCTTCAAGGTCTTCCACTCCAAGTACATCATCATAAGGAGATAAATTAATTGCTTTACTTCACCCTCTTGTTGCCACCAAGATCAAGTGCTAGGTATTTCAACAAGGGTTGATCAGTCCCTTCCACTCCAAGTACATCATCATAAGGAGATAAATTAATTGCTTTACTTCACCCTCCTGTTGCCACCAAGATCAAGTGCTAGGTATTTCAACAAGGGTTGATTAGTCCCTTCCACTCCAAGTACATCATCATAAGGAGATAAATTAATTGCTTTACTTCACCCTCCTGTTGATCAGTCCCTTGAGAAGGTCCCATAGTCCATAGATCAAGGGGAGGAGTACACCACTTGCCTAGACCCGGTCTAGGGCTTACAGTGAAAATCCTGGTAACTGACTAGGTGCCTCCATTCTCCCAGAGAATGGCTCTCAGCCCCAGGCTGAGCTTCCAGTCCTAGACTAGATCAATATCCTGGTAACTGACCAGGTGCCTCCATTCTCCCAGAGAATGGCTCTCAGCCCTAGGCTGAGCTTCCAGTCCCAGACTGGATCAATATCCTGGTAACTGACCAGGTGCCTCCATTCTCCCAGAGAATGGCACTCGATGTTGCTCAGAAAAATCAACAAATATTACAACATAGCTCGCCTTATATATGGCTTGAGCACTCGTAGTGAAGGATTACGTCCCTTCACATTAATAATGAACTACTTAATGATTAACAATTATTATTTATTTAATATGCCATTTATATTCGTAGCATTGCCACTCTCTTTAAGTACAATTAATTATGTTTATTATTAATCGATTATTATGTTCATAGCATTGCCACTCTCTTAGAAACGCTTTGTCCTCAAAGCCTTATAATTTTGTCGCATTGTTCTTTGCGATGTTGCTGACGAAACATGTCGATACGAACTGCTAAGTGTAGAGCATAACTTCCGATATGTGGATGGGTCAATACATCCCAAATTGATTTGTTGCTCATTGCTGGGATTCCCTACTGACGTGTTGTCAGGAGCGTTGATCACATTAGTACCATTATCTTTCGACATTCCCCACTTTTCAAAATATCGGTTTTTATGGTTGGGGTGTCGATAGGGAATTTTTACAATATCATTTTCTTTTATGAGTGTCGTATTTTGAGTATTGATTTGAGTTGGAAGTTGTATTTTCGCCCCTTGAGGTTTTAAGGTTTCGTTCTGTATCTTTTCCAACTTGTTTTCTAACTGCATGTTATCATTTTGAAACTTCATAATCACTTCTACTTGGGATTTTCTGTCATTTTCAGACTTCTTAAGTTGTTCCTTAAGATCTTTGTTATGACTTCTGATGCAGCTATTTTATTTCTGCTTGTTTAGAAGTTTTCCTTCAATGTCTTCCGTAGATTGTTCTGTCTTCCGACTATTTTTAAACTTAATTTTTGTGACTAGTGTCTTGTTATGATTTCTTAATCTGAAAATTTATTCGGAATTGTTGGATAGTACTTTATTACTCTTTGCGATCTCTGACTTATGTGTCCTTTTAGAGTCGTCATTTTGTTGTTGAAGAACTTGTATCTGTTGTCGACATTGGCTGACCTCTGATTCTTGACTTTCTAATTTATGTCGTATCTGCGTTAGTTCTTCATCTTTGTCGTTAATGATTTTGTTCAAGCATATTATTTCTGCTTCATAATCGTTTATTTCTTTCTTTATATCTTGATTTTTCAACCTCTGATTGAAATTGTTTTCGTCTAACTCCTCAATTTGAGCACATAATAATTTTTCTATACGATTTTTCTGGTTGGAAATTTTTTGTTCCTTGTACTTTTCTTCCACCTTATGTATTTCAATTATTGCTTCTAGTTTTGAATTCATGTCGCGTAAATCTTCATTGTCTCTTCGATAACGCTTTAACTTGGCTTTTAATTTCTCTATTTGTAATCACAAACCAGATTCCATGATCTTGACTTTGACAATAATTAATCTTCGTTGACTTGACTTCTTGATAAGGGAGTCTTCCTTGATTTTGTCTTCTTCCCTTTCGAATTTTGGAAAGAATCCTCCTTGAATTTTTTTATTTTTTATTTTTAATAACAATGTTTAGTATTATTCTTCTTGTAAAAATTATTTGTGTTGGTGCTCTTCTAATTTAATTTCCTCTTAATTTTTATAAAATGGTGTAGAATAGGTGGTTGGGAGGAATGATTGTTACCTTCCCCACCCAAGTTCGAATCTCACTTTTGGTTTGTTGTTAGGGAATAAAACCAAACCCACTTCTCACAAAACCACGTGCACTTTCATAAAACCATGTGCGGTTTTACTTCTTGTTTTTTTCTTTTACTTTTACTTTTTCTTTTCTTATCTTTTCTTTTTCTTTTTACTTTTTCTTTTCTTTTTAGGACAAGGCCCTATTTTAAGGGAACCCCTAATCTTATGGTTAAAAACCAAAGGAAAGCCAAAGGCTGGAAACAAGCACGAGGCTCTGATACCAAATGAAGCGAATATTTATTCGTTCACACAATAAGTATTACCAAAACACCTGGAATATTAGATAAGCCATTAATAGGCAAATATATATTGATATTTGAATAGATAAGAAGATGATTTAATATTACAACATAGCTCGCCTTATATATGGCTTGAGCACTCGTAGTGAAGGGTTACGTCCCTTCACATTAATAATGAACTACTTAATGATTAACAATTATTATTTATTTAATATGCCATTTATATTTGTAGCATTGCCACTCTCTTTAAGTACAATTAATTTTGTTTATTATTAATCTACTATTATGTTCATAGCAGAAAAACCCAGGTAAAAGATATTTTTCTGCTGCCGGAATCAGAACGACTGCCCTTCTGTTTTTTCTGCCTGTTTTTCCTTCTCAGTTGCGCCTTTGCCTTGACTGGTACAGTTGCTTGCTGCTCCCGGATTGCTGTCTTCTTTTCTCCTTGACAACGTTTTCTTCTTACGGTGTAGGAGGCAATAATAGGTTTTGTAGAGGTGGGGGGGAAGATGATGGGTCATGTTTGAGGGTGAAGTGGAGATGCTTGTGTAGGTTTTTGCATTCATCATTGAAACAACGGTTCATGGGGCAAGAGCCAGGGGTGGATTTATGAGTGTTATTGTCGAGTGGAGTGGGGTAGGAGTTGAGGGCAGCTTGCTCTAGAGCTTTGGAGAGTGTTTGGTGGAAGTGGAGGTGGTTCTCCATGTCCTAACTGATTTGCGGTTAGAAGCAGTATTGCCATTTATTTGTCTCTTGGAGCCCCTAGAAGACAGGAGCACTGAAAAGAAGGAAATATTACGTTGAGTGAAGGCTGGTCTAGAGTATGACAGATAGAAGGACGAGGGCCTCCTTCAAGTTTAAGTCTAGACAGCTTTGATCCAGATTTTTGCAGAAACTAGTCAAATTCTGAAGCTCTGTGAGATAGGACAATGAAGGATGATGAGCTCCTTGGTCTCAACCTCTTGAAGGTGACATGCTCTACAGATCCTATATGATCGGTTGATTTGGTGATCTGTCTCCACCTTGAGATGATGAGAACTCACTCTGAAATGGCCTAAAGGAATAGAAAGAGCATGTCCCCAATGGAAGAGTGTGTAATGGGGTCGAATAATGAGACCATCCCTATTAGTGGATGATTATTTTTGAATTTTATTGTTGTCGAATTCGAATATGAACATGAACCATGTTACTTAGGTCTAAACAAGACCTGAATAAGGTGATTAGAGAGGACATCTACATGTAGTATATTTAGGGAATTTGGATGATACCCTTGGAGGGTTTGGCCCTAAGATGGATTTCTATTTCGAGCACTTTATGTAGTTGAGAGATGACATTATTGTCAAACCTATGTATTTGCACAAACACTGGATGCATGATTCCACTTGGTCAATTTCAGGTTGGTTCTAACTTCTTAATGGCTTCGGGTTCAGATTGATGGACACCTCTCTCACCTTGATAGTATTTGTTAGCTTTGCCACCTACGTGAGAGTGAGTTGGAGGAATGATACATCTATAGATGTCCCATCTATTACGAGATCAGGAGGAGGTTAACTGCCTTTATTGGGATCTGGGTGGTTCCCTCTCCAAATTTTTCTGTTACGTAGATCAAAGATATTTAACTCTCTGTCTGAGGGAGGTTTTTGGGCATAGATCACAGCCCTGTGTGGTCCTCCTTGTACAAAACATGTCAGTAGGATCTCTTCTTTTTGTGGTATTGTCCGGTGGGGAAAGCAAGTGATAGGTAGATGTTTGTTGATCTTTCTTTCTTGAAGAGAAGGATGATCAACGCCGAGGGAAGTTTTATGGGGAACAAGAACCCCCCCCGTCGTTTTTAGAGAGGTGGTACTCCTCTTTGATGTCTTGAAAGATATTTCTCTTTGAGTTTCCTTAAATCATAGAAGGGGGAGTGCTATGTTGCAAACCCCTCTATTCCATTATCAGATCTTAGAAAAAGAATGGTTCTTCAAACAACCAAATATTTATTAAGCACAAATGCTTCTTTCAAAAGAACCAGTCAAGGTTAAACATTTGCAGCACTATAAATAAATATTTGGATATAAACAAATGCTCAATGAAAGATACTTCTGCCTCGACTGTAAGATGCAAGTAAGAGAAACAATCAAGATTTATGCTGTATGAAGATAAAACAAAACATAGCACATGTCTTGCAAAGAAATTTAAATGATTGTTGTTTTATCATTCAAAGGAGTTTCAACTAGATCATATACTCAAGATCTCATTGAACATTTGCCGATATGAGACCATAAAAATAATATGATTCTTGGGTAGTCCTTTGTAGATCTTTACAAAAATGGATCCCAAATATACAATGTTTAAACATTAGAAATTGTATGGCACAAGGCCTTTTAGAAATTACTATGACATAAATGAACAAGGAATAGAACATATGCTATCATCAACAGGGATGAGGCCCCTGGACCTGTAGATGAGTAGAAGTTCCTAGAAGAAGAAAGTAAAGAAAAAATTGTCAAGACCCAACCACACTAGTTGAATCACCAATGCAAGTAGAATGGCAAATGATGACTGGATTAAAGGAAATGGAGGGGAAAAATATCAATAGGATTTACTTACAGCTGCGGAGGCAATATCTCTGATCTGAACCCTCTGATTGTCTTTGAATCTTTATTTTATAATGCTTTCTCCATCTTCTTGCAGTTGCCTTGGAAGTTAGGATTTTGGCCTTTTTCCCCATTTTTCGTGTGCTTCTCTTTTTATGAATTCAGTGTTTTATTCATAGTTACGAAAATCGGAATCAGCAATAAATTGGTGAGGCAAAAGTCTGAAGAGTTTGAATCAGATCAGGCAATAATCGGCAAATACAAAAAATTAAATATATACACATTGTTACCAGATGAACTAGCAGGGCTAGTATCCGATGAACAAATGTAAGAGGAAGTGACCACTGTCACCTTAGCCACTTCTCCAACTTCTTTGGAGATTCGAACCTCCAAGGGGAGAGCCTTTTTGTGATCTACAAAAACACTTAGAAGCTATGCTTTCTTGACAATATATCAGTGACCAGTGCCTTAAGTAGTGATGTTTATGCGAATGAAGAAGACATACTATGCACTTATTATGTCAAATCAGTGTGTGAGTAAGAATGTTCAATGACAAGTTATGATAACAATGCTTAACATTATAAGATATAGATCACTTGTAAGCTAGAGAATATCAACATCAATAATAAGTGATCACGTATTCATGTTCAATACAAGAAAGCAAATATGAATCAACTGAACAAGCTCCACGTCCAGCACTACAAGTATAGGAACTACCACTTAGTCAACTCTGTATAATAGGATATCAGCCATATGATAATGTAATAATGACATGTGTAACGTATACCAAACCAATACAATGATGTACTCAATAGTAATGCTTGAGCAATTAACCTCTCAAAGCAAAAGATCAAAAGTTCACCAATATGCAAATCATGTAGTACTAACAGCAGTAAGGATATCTTCCCCTTGATGTTAATCTATGGCGATGAAAATCATAACGAGGCATGCAAAGAGCCATTCAAATTCTGAGTGATTTTACCATGGAATAAACCGATATATTTCAGACTGTAATAAACAATTTCAGACCTTTGTTTAGGCAAATTTCAGACCTTGTATGACAACCTTTAAGCAGTAAGCAAAATGTAATTTCAGTTTAACTTTTTTCTTGTCTTTATGTAGGCATTAAGGCAAGAAGGAAGGACTGTCCAAGTAGACAGTCTGCAATTTTTTTGCAGACTGTTTGCAGCAGAGAAAAGAGGGCTGCAAAAAGGTGTTTCAGCCCTGATTTCGGGCAGCAAGGAAGGCCAAGTGCTGTGAGGGAGAAGGAAAAAAGGTGAAGAAGGAAGAGGAAGAAGGAAGAAAAGGGGAGGAGAAGAAGGGAGAAGGAAGAGGAAGAAAGGAAGAGAAGATGAAAAAAGGAGGGAGGAGAGAAGGGATGGAGAGGAGGGAAGGATAAGAGAAATGAAGGCGAGGAGACAAGGAGAAGAGTGAACCCTAGGGAGGAAGAGAGAGTAGGCCACTAGAGCAAAAATTAGGTCTGATTTTTTAGGTTTAGGGTTTAGTTTTAGGATTTTTTAAATTTTTTAAATTTTTAGGGCTTCTTAAAATTTTGCCCTAGGTTTTTCAGGGCTTTAAATGGCAAGCCGAATTTGTAGGACGGAGGGCCGAAATTTTAGGGAGGCCAAAAATTGATTTTTTTTTTTTTGATATTAAGGTTTTTTTTAGGAATTTTTGATTTTTTAAGGTTTTAGGGCTTCCTAAAATTTCGCCTCAGGGTTTTTAGAGCTAAAGAGGGCAGATCGAATTTGTAGGAGAGGGACGAAATTTTAGGAAGGCCAAAAATTTAAAAAAATTAATTTTTTGATTTTCTAGGGTTTTAGTCATAAAATTGTAGCTTTAATTCTAACCCTAATTCTACCATGAAAATGTAAAATTACACATGAAAATGCAAGTTTAACCTAGCAATAATATTTACAAAAATTCAAACTAAGGTTTGACGTATAGAAAATGAACAAACTTAGGGTTTTAATGGATGTTACCCTAAACCCTAACCTTAGAGGAAGGTGACAAGCCTTCCTCTTGGAGGTAATTCTACTTGCTACTAGGTTAGGGCTTCTTGAAACAACCTCTAGGGTTGGTTTTAAGAGTCTAACTAGGGCAAAGTTGGAGCTCCAAGGCCAAACTTTGTAAAAACCTCATCTTGGGAGCGTTTTTAGTATGGAATGAGGATAGAATAGTAGGAAAAAGCCTTATTCAAAGAGAATGTAGCCCTAGGGTTACCATTCAATCATTCAAGATGCAAAATGGACCTACCATTCAAAAAGCAAACCTTAAAAATGTAAAAGACTTGAGCATGAATTATTACAACCATTCTAGCATCCACAAAGCATTAGCAAGACAAAGAACGCGTCCAACTTCATCCAAGAGCAAGAAGAATTATCACTCCAAGAGGTGCACATCATTTCATAAGGCCCTTCTAGGGTAAAACATAATGAATTTTATCCCATAAGTTGTATGTAAAAATGAAGTGAGTAGATTGTATTTATTTGATCTCACACTCACTTTTTACAAAATAACCAAGCCTCTACATGCTTTAAAATGTCAATTTAAAATTAAAACATGTCAACTTAAAATTATAACATAAAATAATATAAAATTATCAAATCTGTGGGTAACTTGGGGCATTTTGCCCAGAGTCTACCCAAAAATGATAAATATAATTAAAAATGAGCAAATCACTCCAAACTGAAGGCTGGAGTGGGCAGGGGGGAGCGTCATTCCCCATCTAACCCCAACAATGGTGAAAATCCCTCAACGCCCCCCCCCCCCCCCCATATCAAGCAATGTAGGCTGAGGACAAGGACGATGTCATCATGACTAGGAGCCCAAGGAGAGAAGGAGCTGCAGTGCAGAGGGACCAGGAAGGTGTGGAGGGTGTCTTGGAAGAGAGCCATAAGCCTCAGTGCTGAGAGAAATGCCACTGGAATGATAAAACAGGTGGGGGGTCATGTGACCGAGTGACCCACCCCTGGACGCCTCGGACACCAACCTTAGGGCTTCAAGTGCTTTCATGAGGCAGTCAGCAATGCCACTAAACCATAGTACTCCCAAGAGACGAACCAAAAGGGCCTAGCCATAACCGCCACTCAGAAAATGTTGGAAGACACCCTTCCTGGTAAAAAAATGACCCTCTCCCTGGGGCACAGTTGAAGGTGCACTGGTGCGGGTATCACGTAACACTGGCTCCAACTGCGGGACGAGTGCTCCTCCCAAGGGTGCTCAAGAATCCATGAATCATCTGGGTACCTGTAGACCCACACACACATCAAATTACCTGGGACATCAAAATATAATGATGCAGGCACTTCCGTCTTGCCTTGCTCATGATAAAAATATGAAAGTAAACTAAATAACAATCGAGTAACCTTATATGGACATGAAGAACGTCAAATGCAATGCATGGGTAGCAGTATATGCCTAACTCAAATGAACCTAAACCTACCTATGCTAAACATCATAATCATGAAGGTTTAAGTGAAATCATATCACCAATGTAACCATTTAAGTAAGCAATTCATACCTGATCCCTTACCTTTGTCTTTAGAATGAATCCATGATAAGATCTCATCGATCACAAAGTAAATACGTACCAAGGTCTTCATTAGGATAGGAGATGAAGGCTGGGTGACTACGGGGGTTTGGAAGCTTTGATATTGCTGCCACAGAGAAGGATTGTTTTCACAAGCTCCATTTATCCAGGATTCCACAGGGCTCAAGTATGGACCATCTTCATCATACATATGTATTGAGAATTTTTTTTGCTGAAATCGGTTGGTTTGTTTTGAACTTGGGAAGCCATTATTATCGGTGGACCTTGCAAATCTTCATATGCCAGCTACAACCTGTCCTTGCACCTGCTTAAACATTTCTTTAGAGACACAAGCATATTGCTCATCTTTATAGTAACCATGTTAGTACCCCCAATAATCTTTAAAACTTTGAAATTGTTAGCCACATAATCTATGCCTTCACATTTCAAGCGAAAAGATAAACAATAGAAATCCTGACAATGTGAGAAGAATGTCATACCTGTCCACATACCTGTATTGGTTTTACTGAAATGCATCGTTGAAAACTTACTGATACTGGACAAAAAGGGCTGAACACTTCTTGTAGAATGATGTTGGTTAGGGCACACCATGGACTGGGAGACAATGGAAAACCTCTACATATGGCCATCGACAATTGGCACCACATCTTGCACTATTGCATCATCTTGCAAAGCAAAATGGTTGATCCATTCTTCATTGATGGTAGAGTAAGCTTCTTCACCCACACATGTGCTCGAGAGAGGGTCTACCATGATGTGACAAGGTGTTGAAGAATTGTACATCGGTGGACCAAGGAGCTTCCAATAATCGTCGTCTTCCATAAACTTGCAATTTTCTTCCAAGAGAGCCAAAATATCATAAGAAACCATAACCTGAGGACATGGAGAATTCACCATTTCTGTATATTCTTCAGTTTCTCCAATTAAGGCTTCTTGCTTTTCATCTTTAGGAATCGCTTCATCTCCGGTCATAAGGGCCATTACGTCATTTACCCGGTCTTGAAAAATGGTTTCTTCAAGCAAACTTTCCTAGAATTGATCTTCGTCAAGGACTGCTTCATGATCCTCTGAGACTTGTTCATTAATATCCGTATGATCGTCCTTTATAATCTTCATGATTTCTTTCTTAGCATTGGGACCCCATTGATTGTTGAATGCCTCAACTAGTTGGAGGGAGGAAGATATCCCTTAGGAGGGAGTCCTTCATACCAAGCATCCATATCCTGACCACCACCCAGTTCGAAGGACATTACGAACAACTGCATAATGGTGTCCTCATCTGTGATATCCCATGCCATCAAAACTTCTTTGAGCTTCATGACATCTGCTGTAACGTTATCTTTTCCCCTGTGGAACATTGGGATAGACTTCCGAGAGTGATGTTTATCAAACCTATTTGGGTATCCTAGAATATTTGAGAAGTTAAACGGATCGAGGCCCCCCATATCTCTTGCCTTTCAGTTTTGTGCTTGTAGATTACTTCCTTTTTTATTTTCTTCAGTAGGAGTCGCCAGGAGAGACTTGCCAAGTTAGACTTAAACAAATCTAATTGAAAGCACTAAACAAGTACATACCTGAGATGGGCTGAATTCTTGGTGGAGTCGCCAGATAAACTTGTCAAGTTCGTCCTTACAACAATATATATATATATTTCGAGTATGAGGACGTACCTTGAAGCTTACCGATATGTCTTTTATGCACAGATTAATCATCTCAATTTATTTTGAGGTCCCCGACAACAGTGCCAAAAATGTTACCAACGTTGCCGAACTTAACCAAATTCTTTTTAATTGGATCCGTCAGGTAAGATCTGCAAGATTAGTCCTCAACAATATTTTCAAAATACGAATCCAAGACTTACCTTGAGTTTCTTACCAAGTGTCGTTTTGCCAAGGGTGTAAATCACTTCGAATAAACCACTTCAATCTTTGAAATGTCCCCGCCAACGACACCAAAAATGTTACCAGATGAACTAGCAGGGATAGTATCCGATGAACAAATGTAAGAGGAAGTGACCACTGTCACCTTAGCCACTTCTCCAACTTCTTCGGAGAGTCGGAACCTCCAAGGGGAGAGTCATTTTGTGATCTAGAAAAACACTTAGAAGCTATGCCTTCTTGACAATATATCATTGACCAGTGCCTTAAGTATTGATGTTTATGCGAATGAAGAAGACATACTATGCACTTATTATATCAAATCAGTGTGTGAGTAACAATGTTCAATGACAAGTTATGATAACAATGCTTAACATTATAAGATATAGATCACTTGTAAGCTAGAGAATACCAACATCAATAATAAGTGATCACGTATTCATGTTCAATACGAGAAAACAAATATGAATCAACTGAACAAGCTCCACGTCCACCAATATAAGTATAGGAACTACCACTTAGTCAACTCTGTATAATAGGATATCAGCAATATGATAATGTAATAATGACTTGTGTAATGTATACCAAACCAATACAATGATGTACTCAATAGTAATGCTTGTGCAATTAACCTCTCAAAGCAAAAGATCACAAGTTCACCAATATGCAAATCATATAGTACTTACAACAGTAAGGATATCTTCCCCTTGATGTTAATCTATGGCATTGAAAATCATAACAAGAGGCATGCAAAGAGCCATTCAAATTCTGAGTGATTTTATCATGGAATAAACCAATATATTTCAGACTATAATAAACAATTTCAGACCTTGTATGACAACCTTTTAAGCAGTAAAGAAAATGAAATTTCAATTTCAAGCTAACTTTGTTGTTGTCTTTATGTAGGCATTAAGGCAAGAAGGAAGGACTGTCAAAGTAGACAGTTTGCAATTTTTTTGCAGACTGTTTGCAGCAGAGAAAAGAGGGCTGCAAAAAGGTGTTTCAGCCCTGATTTTGGGCAGCAAAGGAAGGCCAAGTGCTGTGGGGGAGAAGGGAAAAAGGAGAAGAAGGAAGAGGAGGAAGAAGGAAGAAAAGGGGAGGAGAAGAAGGGAGAAGGAAGATGAAGAAAGGAAGAGAAGATGGAAAAAGGAGGGAGGAGAGAAGAGATGGTTTGGAGGGAAGGATAAGAGAAAGGAAGGCGAGGAGACAAGGAGAAGAGCGAACCCTAGGGAGGAAGAGAGAGCAGGCCACTAGGGCCAAAAGTAGGTCTGATTTTTTAGGTTTAGGGTTTAGTTTTAGGATTTTAAAATTTTTTAGGGCTTCCTAAAATTTCGCACTAGCTTTTTTAGGGCTTTAAATGGAAGGCTGAATTTGTAGAAGGGAGGGCCGAAATTTTAGGGAGGCCAATAATTGAAAAGAATAATTTTTTTTGATATTTAAGGTTTTTGTTTAGGAATTTTTGATTTTTTAAAGATTTTAGGGCTTACTAAAATTTCGCCTTAGGGTTTTTAGGGTTAAAGAGGGCAGGCCAAATTTGTAGGAGAGATGGCTGAAATTTTAGGAAGGCAAAAAATTTGGAAAAATTAATTTTTTGATTTTCTATGGTTTTAGTAATAAAATTGTAGCCCTAATTCTAACCCTAATTCTACTATGAAAATGCAAAATTACACATGAAAATGCAAGTTTAACCTAGCAATAATATTTACAAAAATTCAAACTAGGGTTTGTTGTAGAGAAAATGGACAAACTTAGGGTTTTAATGGATGTTATCCCAAACCCTAGCCTTGGAGGAAGGTGACAAGCCTTCCTCTTAGAGGTAATTCTCCTTGCTACTAGGTTAGGGCTTCTTGAAACAACCTCTAGGGTTGGTTTCAAGAGTCTAAACTAGGGCAAAGATGGAGCTCCAAGGCCAACCTTTCTAACATCCACAAAGCATTAACAAGACAAAGAAAGCATCCAACCTCATCCAAGAGCAAGAGGAATCATCCCTCCAAGAGGTGCACATCAATTCATAAGGCCCTTCTAGGGTAAAAGAGTAGCATAATGAATTTTATCCCATAAGTTGTATGTAAAAATGAAGTGAGGAGATTGTATTTATATGATCTCACACTCACTTTTTACAAAATAACTGAGCGTACATGCTTGAAAATGTCAATTTAAAATTAAAATATGTCAACTTGAAATTATAACATAAAATAAAATAAAATAATCAGATTTGTGGGTAATTTGGGGCATTTTGCCCAGATTTTACCAAAAAATGACTAAAATAGCTAAAAACGAGCAAAATCACTTCAAACTGAAGGTTGGAGTGGGCAGGGGAGTGTTATGCCCCATCTAACCCCAACAGTGGTGAAAATCCCTCAATGCCCCCCCATATCAAGCAATGTAGGCTTGGTACAAGGATGATGTCATCATGACTAAGAGCCCAAGGAGAGAGGGCGCTGTAGCGTAGAGGGACCAGGAGGGTGCGGAGGGTGACCTGGAAGAGAGACATAAGCCTCAGTGTTGAGAGAAACGCCACCAGAATGATAAAATAGGTGGGGGTCATGTGACCCACCCCTGGGAACCCCGAACACTAACCTCAGGGCTTCAAGCCCTTTCATGAGGTAGTCAACAATGCCACTAAGCCATAGAACTCCCAGGAGAGGAACCAAAAGGGCATGGCCATAACCGCCATTCAAAAAATGCTGGAAGACACCCTTCCCGATAAAACAAAATAACCGTCTCTCCCTGGGGCACAACTGAAGGTGCGCTGGTACTGGTACAACGTAACACACATATTTTGAATTAAAAAAAACATTTTTCATAGATGTTCAAAATAGCCATGTCCATATACTACAAGTTATCTATAGATGTCCAAAAGATATCAAATCATATATAATATATATGATTCTTGACTTATATTTTATAATTCATTTATAAAATATGTACGTTGTATATTGTAAATTTTCCACTGCTATTCCCCAATCAAGAGGAGGTTTACTGCCTTTATTGGGATTTGGGTGGTTCCCTCTCTAAATTTTTCTGTTACCTAGATCAAAGATATTTAACTCTCTGTCTGAGGGAGGTTTTTGGGCATAGATCACAGCCCTGTGTGGTCCTCCTTGTACAAAACATGTCAGTAGGATCTCTTCTTTTTGTTGTCTTGTCCGTTGGGAAAAGCAAGTGATAGGTAGAGGTTTGTTGATCTTTCTTTCTTGAAGAGAAGGAGGATCAACACCGAGGAAAGTCTTATGGGGAACAAGAAAACCCCCCTTCGTTTTTAGAGAGGTGGTACTCCTCTTTGATGTCTTGAAAGATATTTCTCTTTGAGTTTCTTTAAATCATAGAAGGGGGAGTGCTATGTAGCAAACCCCTCTATTCCGTTATCAGATCAAAGAAAAGGGATGGTTCCTCAAACAACCAAATATTTTTTAAGCACAAATGCGTCTTGAAAAAGAACCAGTCAAGGTTAAACATTTGCAGAACTATAAATAAATATTTGGATATAAACAAATGCTCAACGAAAGATACTTCTGCCTCCACTGTAAGATGCAAGTAAGAGAAACAATCAAGATTTATGCTGTATGAAGATAAACCAAAACATGGCACATGTCTTGCAAAGAAATTTAAATGATGTTTTATCATTCAAAGGAGTTTCAACAAGATCATATACTCAATATCTCACTGAACATTTGCTGATACGAGACCATAAAAATATGATTCTTGGGAAGTCCTTTGTGGAGCTTTACAAAAATGGATCCCAAATATACAATGTTTAAACATTAAAAATTGTATGGCACATGGCCTTTTAGAATTTACTATTATAAATAAACAAGCAGTAGAACATATGCTATCATCAACAGGGATGGGGCCCCTGGACCTGTAGATGAGTTGAAGTTCCTAGAAGAATAAAGTAAAGAAAAAATCGTCAAGACCCAAGTTCCAACCACACTAGTTGAATCACCAATGCAAGTAGAATGGCAAATGATGACTTGATGAAAGGAAATGGAGGGGAAAAATATCAATAGGGTTTACTTACAATTGCGGAGGCAATATCTCTGATCTGAACCCTCTGATTGTCTTTGGATCCTTCTTTTATAATGCTTTCTCCATCCTCTCGCAGTTGCTTTGGAATTTAGGATTTTGGCCTTTTCCCCCATTTTTCATGTGCTTCTCTTTTTATGAATTCAATGTTTTATTCATAGTTACCAAAATCGGAATCAACAATAAATCGGCGAGGAAAAGAGCGGAGAGTTTGAATCAGATTGGGAAAAAATCGGCAAATACAAAAAATAAATATATACACATATTTTGAATTTTAAAAAACATTTTTCATAGATATTCAAAATAGCCATGTCCATATACTACAAGTTGTCAATAGATTTCCGAAAGATATCAAATCATATATAATATATATGATCCTTAACTTTTTTATAATTCATTCATAAAATATGTACATTGTATATTGTAAATTTTCGACTGCTATTCCCCAACCTGGTTTCAAGTTAACTTCTCATTGTTTAATGCCCAACCCAATGAACATAACAGCTGCAAATGAATTGTTTTCTCATAAACAATATGAACTGGAAACAGTAGGAGAATTTTACAGACAGTAAGAAGAGAAATCAAATAGCATTCACACCATGAAATTGCAGACTCAGAAATTTTTGGCCAACTAGCCCAGGAAAAACCCCCCAAGGGGAAAACCTGTGAGAGAGAGCAAGACTCAAGAGTATTTATTTCTCCTTCAAAGATGAAATTATACAGCAGTAAAAAAATCAGTGAATACAACTTATCTCAACCCCATGAAGACAGTATTGAAGCCTGGAAATTCTGTAGCTGTAGATGACTCTTGCTCAGTACAAAGACAGCATAGAAAACCGTGCCAAATTCAGACTGTACGGACTGCCTGCACACAGTCTGTCCCTCAAATTATGTGCACAATAAATTCTGTCCTCACCTCGGTTTTCATGCCCACTGTAACAGAAGTGAACTGCCTGGGAAATCGTGCCTCAAACAGTACAGCCCCAGTATTTATTACTGCTGTACTTGACCTCGAAAATCATGCCAGCCAATAGAAAACTCATGCCCAGCCTCCTCTTGGTTCTCGTGCTCATTAAATGCTGCTGTACGGACTTTGGAATCTTGCTGCTCACTGCATCTAGGAATTCGTTCCAGTCAGTCTCCTCTTCTCTCTCAGAACTCCTTGCTTGAAATGCTCATGAAGACAAGAATGAAGTGCCTCACTTGGTTTGCCTTGCCTTTTTGTGTTTCTCATGGAGGTAGCTGAGGGGTCACCAAATCCAAGGGCCCACATTGGCTTTGGTGCTCTAAGATCAATGGATGAGAAGAAAACAATTTTTCTCTCAACCACAACTTAAATTTATCAGAAGGTCACTTTAATCTCTAAAGTGAATTAAATGCTCATCTCAAGCAATTTAATGCAAGGGTCATGTCACTTTTCCCCTTTTAAGTGACTTAGGCACAGTCACTAGGGGAACACTTTCCTAGTTACAAAAATCAACATATATAATACATATTATTTATGAGTATCGTAAAGTATATAATATATTATAACCTATATTTAATATATACATTATAAGTTATTTTCTAATTACCATTTATCTAAACAAAAAAATAATAAATCTAATATAACATTTTTAAAGGCATCATATATTATCTAAACAATAAATTTATAAACTTAAGACATGAAACGTGGCCACCAAATGAATAGACCGTCGCCAAGGCAATGAAGACATGAAATGCAGACACTGTCACCATAACAACGAAGACACCGTTACTGTCACCATCGCTAGGGCAATGAATTCCTTTCCCCACTTCTTTCGAGTTAAGAAAGAGTTAAAACGCTCCTCCAGGGCCTTACAATGTGCATGAAATCATGCCTTGGGTGGAACATCCTTTGATGGCTTATTATTAAGATGCACTCGAGGAGAAGTTGCTCATGCCAACAAGCTATAAGGAATGAAGACAATATCCGAAGATAAATGAATACATTGTTGCCAGGGCAACGAAGACATGAAACACCATTACGATGATCGCTGGTCAACCCGAGTCAAACTTGGGAAGTTTAACTCGGCTCGTTTAGGCTCCAATCGTGATTTAAATCGAAATCGCGGTTTAAACCACGATTCCTTTAACATGGGTTTTATTAAATGCTCCTTGCAAATGTGCATTTAGAAATTCATACCCCAACCTAGAGCCCACTTTTGATCTTCACAAATATTATTTAATAACTTTTATCCCAAAATAATTATGTGTTATCTGCCGGAAATATTCATGTTTGTGCTTTGATTTTTTGAGTTTGCAAAATTTTGAGGCCTATAGCTCTAGTTATGAGCTTGGTAAGTCATGGTTCCAAATCAGGGTTTCAAAAGGCAAGCTTATGAACCAAGGATAATTTTAGGGGCGAAATTTAGCCCATGGGCTATTTTTTCATGTTTTTTTTTTCCAAAAAAAGATTCGCCAATTTGCATTTTTTGAAGCTCCATTTCGCCCAATTTTGATGGGATAAACGTTTTTCACTCTAAAAATCGCCAAATTATTATATAAACTATATAAAATCCTTAGAAATTGAAATAATTTAGAAAAATATCACCAAATATTTTATAGTTGACATTTTAAGAATTGGTAAGATTCGCCAAGGTTTATACATTTTTAAATAAGTATGGGTCCTTAAAATTATCCCTATTATGAACCCGTTTGTTCTTTGAATATTTTAGAGAAATCTTGCAAAATTCAACTTGTGACCACACTCTATTTGTTCTTCATCTTCTTAGCTTTCCAACAAGTTCTCGTTTGCTGAATTTCAACATCGTGAGTTTAAGATATGGCCTCTGGAAGATGGAGACTCAACCACTGTTGATCTGTTCCTCTGTGCAATGTCGACTCTTGATTTAAATTTATGCCCTATTTATCCCACTTACATTGTGAGAGGGTAATGCAAACTATTTATAATAAGAAAGATTCTTCCATTGTATTTGAGTGTGGAAGAGAAGGGAGCCGTGGACCTTGTTACTGGATGAACTAGCAGCGCTAGCCTCCAATGACAAATGTAAGAGAAATGACCACTGTCACCTTAGCCAATCCTCTAACTTCTTAGGAGAGTCGGAACCTCCAAGGGGAAGAGCCCTTATGTAGTCTGCAAACTTATGTTTTAAAAATCGGTCAAATCGGTTTCGGTCGATTGACTAATTTATTGCCCGACTGGTTCAACTCGGTTGACAAATCGGTTCGGGGACCGGTTCGGTATCGAACTGGTCTGGACCACCGAAACACAACTAAAATCGGCCGATTTTTCTGGGAAAAATTGCGTCGGCCTGTGGCAATATGAAACTGTTTTTTAAATGTTTTTTTTTAAATTTTTAATTATAGACCTAAGTTACTAGTAGAGCCCCAACCCAACCCAACCGTCATTGTTACCTTTTACCAAGTTTTACGGTTTGCTGTTTGTGGTAGCCGCGACCAAGTTCCGGAGTGGTCACTGTGGCCAAGTTCCAACCGGTGGGCACTGGGCGAACTTTCAGGCTTCAACTAGTGGACTGTGGAGTTGTGGAGAGGGTGTAGGCGGTTGTGAATGCTGGAAGAGGTAAACAATAGTTACAATTACTGTTTACAAACTTAAAAATGTTAAAAAAATTATATTTTAAATTTGAAACAAATGTTAAGAAATCAATTTGTCTTGTTATGTTTTGAGTTTTGCTTCATTATCATATTATGTGCATGTTAAATTTTTTTTTTGTCTTTGCATGTTCAAAGTTTCAAACTTCAAACTTCAACAGTCAACTTCAACTTCCAGCTCAGATTCCAGATCTGCATTCTATACTCATGGGCCCAAAAGCAAAAGATCCTGCATGGATCCATGCAGATGTTGTTCAGGGGGACATATATTGCAAGTATTGCAAGAAATTGATTAAGGGTGGGGGAATTTTTAGGCTTAAACAACACTTGGCTGCCATCAAAGGCCAAGTTAAGGCATGTGAAGCCCCACTAGATGTTATTGGACAAATTAGAGCTGAGATGCAAGAACATTTTAAGAAGTTTGAAGAGGGAAAGGCTAAGCAAAGAGAGATAGAGGAAGAAGTAGGGAAGAAGATGAGGCTTGCTGAAATGATGGGTGGGACCTATGCCCTTGGTTCAAATTCAAAAGGAGGCTCTTCATCTATCCCTTCTACCACTCTTAGGGATCCTTTCCAGTATGTTCTGCCCTCCGAGACTACACAAGATAAGGGCAAAGCCAAAAAGAGGGGTAGCATTGAAAGCTATTTCACACCTCCCACCACTTCTGCTAATGTCAATGCTTCTCAGTTGCAACATCCAACACAAATTCAACCCACCTTAGATGACCATTGGAAGAAGCAGTAGAAAGAAGTTGCCCATGATTACATAGCAAGATGGTGGTATGATGCTGATCTCCCATTTAATGCTACCCGCTCTTCTTATTACCAACCTATCTGGGATGCCGTTGTAGCTGCTGGTAAGGGCTTCAAGGGCCCTAATATGCATAACTTGAGGGGATCTGTTTTGCAAAAGGAGATTGTTTCCATAGAAGAATACCTGAAGGATTTCAAAGCTTCATGGGTACACATAGGATGCACTATCATGTCGGATGGTTGGAAAGATTAGAAGGGCCGACACCTTATAAACTTTCTTGTCTCTTGCCCACTGGGAACCATGTTTTTGAGATCATGTGAAAGATGCAAATCTGTTATTTCATCTTTTGGATGAGATTGTTGAGAAGGTGGGGGCAGCTAATGTTGTGCGAATCATCACATATAATGCCTCTAACTATGTTCTTGCTAGTAAGATGTTAGAGGAAAAACATAAAACCATATTCTGGACGCTATGTGCGGCACATTGCATAGACCTCATGCTTGAGGATGTATGCAAACAGGACTGGATCAAGTTCACTGTGGAGTATGCCAAAAGCATCACCAAGTACAGCTACAACCACGGTTGGGTATTGAGCTTGATGAGACACACACGGTGCAGGGACCTTGTTAGGCCTGCAGTTACTAGATTTGCAACTCACTTCGTCGTGTTGTAGTCTCTCCTTTCCCAAGCACAGAACTTGGAGCAGATGTTAAGAAGAAAATTAAAAGCTCTTCATTTTGGAAAAAAACAGCAGAGGTTGTGGCAATTACTGAGCCACTTGTTAAGGTGTTGTGGTTGGTAGATGGGGAAAAATTGGTTGTGGGATACATTTATGAAGCTATGGATAAGGCAAATGAGCAAATAAAGGAAGCATACAAAGATAGAGTAGCCAAGTATGGGCCTATTTGGGAGATCATTGATAGGAGATGGAACAATCAACTCCATCGCCCTATACATGCAACTGGGTATTTCCTGAACCTGAGGTATCATTATAGAGATGACATTGATCAAGATCCAAGTGGGGAGATATCAGATGGATTGTATACTTGCCTTGAGCGCATGGTCCCAAATGAGGCGTCCCAATTGGAGATACATCGGCATATCACCTCTTTTAGTGCCTCCACAAGTACCTTTGGCAAAAATGTGGCTAAGACTGCAATAGATGAGGGCCAACCATGTAAACAATTCCATTGTTTTATTAAATTATGTTGTTTAACTTTAAAGTTTAAATTGTAAATACCTCGATTCTTAATTTCTTAGCCAAATTCACAATCTAATTTGTTGAATTAACTGCCTTGAATCTTCGCATTTGCAGAACAATGGTGGAAGGCATTTGGTGGTCAATGTAAACAATTGCAAAAGTTTGCAATTCGGGTCTTGTGTCAAACCTGCAGCGCTTCTGGGTGTGAGCACAATTGGTCTTTGTTTGAGCGGATTCACACGAAGAAGAGAAACCGTTTAGAGTAGAAACAGTTAAATGATCTAGTCTTCGTGCAGTACAACCTGCGACTCAGACGCAACCAATTGATGAACAAAAGACCTGATACAGATCCCATTCTGTAGATGACATAAATCCAACCTCATATTGGGTAGTGGAGACCGCAGAGCCAGAGTTTGATGATGATCTGGATGTTGAGATGGAGGACTTGTTGCAGTCTCATATAGATTCAAATCCTCTATTGCCGATGCCATCAATTCATACAAGTGTCGATCCTGATATTTCAGGCACGACAGGCACTAGTGGACCAGGACATCGTACTTATAGGCGGCGACAACGTAGGCATTCATCCAGTACTACTACTGCAGTAGTAGATGACTGTGTGCTTGAGCTTGAGGAGCTTGCGATTGAGCCAGATGTTGATGCCTTTGCTAGTCCTTCTGGTTCTTTTTGTTCTAGTTCTAGTTTGATCATGATGATTGATCAGCAACGATGTATGACAGACACAGTTGGCTATGTAGTCAGGACTCAGTACTTAGTAGTAGTCACAGACTCACACTCACTATTATGTAGTTGACTATATAACATGTTATTTTTTGGACTCTACTGGCCATAGAGCCTATAGGCCTCATGGATTATGTATTTTGTTCCAGTTCCAGTCTCCTAGATATGTATTGCACAGTACACTTTGTGCCATTTTGATATATTGACTCTTATATGGTATATACATGAGCAGACATTGGATATTTTGTCTCTAATGCTATGGAATCATGAATTAGAATCTTGAAAATGTTGTTTTTCTTAAAAATTTAAATATTTTATGTATTTTTGAGCAGGGCGATTCATTAAATTCAAATCGACCGATTTATGACTGATTCATTACTGATTCCGATTCCGATTCCGAGTTGACCCTCGACCAATTCCAAGTCCGATTTCGATTTTTCAAACATGCAAACACCTTAGGACAAGAGAAGCTATGTCTTCTTGACAACAATATTAGTGACCAGTGCCTTCATGGAGTCAAACGACTAATGTTGGATCCAAGACAACTAATTGTGCAATGTCACGTACCAATCAAAGTGGATAAAGCCAAACGTAAGGGATACAAACTGCCAAATACTGTACTAAAGTGTTCCAGATCAGGATTTTTACCAGTTGCAGTATCAATGATATATGTCATAAAATCAATAAAAAAGAGTATGACAGCAGTTGTGTGCGTCGGTGGTGTAAACAAGACAATGTATGTCAACCATATGTATTTGCAAGTATGATTTTAACTTTGGCAAATAAGATAGAAAGCTACACAAGTGTCAACAGGCATTGCAACGAATTGTAGGGATTAATGTCGAAGTAAAACAACCTTAAGTGATCATCACTTGTAGCACATAAAAATTCCTTCACGAGTATTCAACCAGCAGAGTATTCATTAATCAATGTAGCTTATTGCAGTAGTAAGGACCATTAACAGATTGTATTATCAGGTTGTATGCAAAGTTGATTTTTCAGACCTGTTATAAATGTGAGTTTTCAGACTTATTAAATGATATTTGCAGCAAGAGATATCCACTGTAAGTTATGGACATAGCAGAGATATAGTTATAACAAAGAGTAACCATGAATGAAAGACAACTCCTAACACCTTTGACTTCAACCACATCTAAGAAGTAAAAGTATGCCGCAGAATAGTAACAAATCAGAAATGTAATAGCAGCAATAAGGCAATCACTGTATGTAAAGTAATGAGGAGAGAAGCATGAATAACATCACCTACTTCCTAAAGAACTTCACTCTCCAATTTGTCATGCAATTGATTTTAAAGATAATACTGTATGTACGGCTGATTTCAGACCTTTAAGGTGGCTGAATTGTGTGCTCACTTAGGTGCCAAGTTCGTTGAGATCACCCCAAAATGTATGCAAAATATAATCCAAAGTTCTGAGTGAAGTAATTGTAAAGCACCAGACTGTAATAAGACCAATTTCAGACCTCTTCTTAGGTAGATATATCAGCCTTGAAATGGTACTAGGTTTTTATTAGTATTTAACCCTTTATATGGTTTGATGTTGTGCAGGTAGAGAGCTTCGAGGAAAGTAGTCAAGGGCTGGTTTGGTCTGCTGCTACAGCAGATTTAACTTTTGCAACAGAGATAAGGTCAGGTAGAAAAGAGGTTTCAGGCTTGAGGAACCTCCAAATAGGAGACCAAGCCTTACTAGGCCAGATTTGGGGTAAAGGGGGAGCCAATGGAGAAGGGATCGAGGTCCTAAAAGAGGAGAGCGAGGGTTTACAAGGAGGTGGGCCAAACCCTTCCTAGGACTGGCCGAGTCTAGAAGGAGGAGGGAGTTGGGAAGATGAGAAGAGATGGAGGAGAAAGAGTAGAGGAGAAATAAGGAGAAAGGAGAAATCGAGGTGAAGGAAAAGAGGGGAGCGAGGGAAGAGGAAGGGGGAGCGAAGGTGGACAAGGGAAGAAGAGGTGGGGGCGAGCTTTAAAGAGGGAGAGTGAACCCTAATGAAAGGAAAGGAAGAGGCCGCTAGGGCTAGAGGAAACTGCATTTAGGGTTTTGGGACATAAATTTAGGGCTTTTTAGAATTTAAATCTATGAAAAATAAAAGTAAAAATGGCTCAAATTACAAAATAAACGAATTAAGCGAAAAAAATATATACAAATTTACAAAACTAGGGTTTTAAAAGGTAGAAATAGGGAAACTTAGGGTTTTAAAGGTTTTACCCTAACCCTAGGGCATCAAGGAAGATGGCCTTCCTCTTGAGATGGTACTTGCCAAGTTTGGCAAACTAGGGCCTTCTTTAACAACCAGAAAAGTTGGTTAAAGGGGCCCTAGTTAGGGCAAACTTTCTAGACCTAAAGCTCAAGCCCCACAATGCTATGGTGACTAAAGGCTGAAAATGACCTAGCTAGGATAAAATGCAGCATTAATGGCTACCATTCAACCAAGAACAAACATCATCATTCAACATTTTACAAAGAGAAATCAAGAGAAGAACTTAGATACCTCCTTGTGCATGTGTTAAGACAACAACTCTAGCATCACCTTAGCAAAGAGCAAGAACAAAATATATTTCAAAAGATTGCCTTCAAACCAAAAAGTACATCCATCCTCAAGAGGTGCGCATCACTCAAAGAGTCCTAAGAAGGGTAAAAAAGTAACATAATGTTTTATCCCATAAGTTGTTATCTAAAAATGAAGTGAGGAGAGTTATTTATAGTCTCTCACACTCACTTTTACAAAATATCCAAGCCGACATGCCTTTTAAAATGTCAATTTGGAATTATAAAATGTCAACTTAAAATTATAACAAAAATAATATAAAATAATCAAGTCAATGGGTAACTTGGGGCATTTTCCCAGAGTTTACCCAAGAATGACTAAAATAGCTAAAAATGAGCAAAACACTCCGAACTGAAGGTTGGAGTGCGGAGGGGGGGGGTCGTCATACTCCATCTAATCCCAATAGTAGTGAAAATCTCTCAACGCCCCCCCCTAATCAAGCAATGCGGCTTAGCATGGAGGATGACATCATCATCAAAAGGAGCCCAAGGAGAGAGGGCGTTGCTGAACTGGAGGACTAGGAGGGTGTGGAAGGTAACCTGGAGCAGAGACATAAGCCTCAATGCTGAAAGAAGTGTCACTGGAATGATAAAGCAAGGTGGGGGTCATGTGACCTAGTGACGCACCCCTGGAAGCCCGGACACGAACCTCAAGGCTTCAAGCCCTTTCATGAGGTAGTCAGCAATGGCACTAAGCCATAGTACTCTCAAGGGAGAAACCAAAGGGTTTGGCCATAACCCCTACTTTGAAAAAGTTGGATAACACCCCTCCTAGTCAGGATAGATGACCCTCTCTCCTTGGGGCATATCTGGAGGTGCGCTGGTACTGGTACCACGTAACAGAACCTTGTGTAGCTAGTCCTTAGTGTATCTTTTGGTTGCCACATCATTGCCTAGTCAGCCCGCCACATCACTGCTTATTATTCATTAGCCAACCCTTGATTGCCTAGTGTTGTCCAAAGATAGGTCCAACTCACTGCCACATTTTTGTATTATATAGGATGGTGCCATGTGTCAGAATTGTGTTGGCTTGGGTGGGATTGGGAAACGTGTTAGGTAAGAAGGGGGTGAGGATTAGTGAGGTGATTGGATGGCAGAGGCAAGGAGATGAGGGTAAGGGTAGTTCTCACCTTGCTTTAGGAAAGGAGGGATAAGGAGGATGGTGGATTGGGAAGGTAAGGAGGAGTAAGGATGAAGGTGGAGAGTGGGATGGCAGGATGAAGAGGAAGTGGGATGGTGGGACGAGTGAAGGCAAGGTGAAGAAAAATGGAAGGAACCCCTTCCCCCCTACCCTCCCGAGTCCCCCGCCTCCCAATTCTGCTCCAACTGCAGGATAGTGACCCCTTGTAGGTTGCTGGGAACTCATAGTTAGACTAGGTGCCTTTTCCTTTTGGGCTATGGAGTCACCCCCAAACACTAACAACTCAACCCCAAGGTCTAGATTTGTGTAAAGTCAAAATTTGAGGTCTAACTGTACAAAACCAAAAATGAAATTCCTACCTATCCTACTATAACTGCACAATGCATGATACCTCACATGTGTGTTGACTTCCAATAGAGCCATTCCTGCAACAGGTTCAAGGATTGGCTTGTTCTTGTATTGGGGTTAATTGGTAAGCACAACTCTCATACATTAGACTTCATCTCAAGAGATGCTTGTTTGCATCAAAACTTTGAAGGATAAGGCTGACAGATAAAACTTTTAAAGTTGACCCACTATTGACCTTCTGAAACCATGCCTCAATGCAACCACCTTCATAATCAGATTTTAACATCAGATTTGCACATTGCCTACTTGGCTACAGAAGTTGTCTATAACAAGCCAACTTCTATGTTGATCAAGCTGCCATATATTAGTGAGAAACCCTTAATCTCAGGTTTTCATGCTTGCTCCTCAACCAATGGTTTCCTTGTTGCTTCAATTCCATAATCATGATCTGTTCTTTGCTTAGAAGGGTTATAGAGAGGCATTGGTGACTCTCGTTAGAAGCATGTAATGTCTCCCTTTTCATGATTTTCTAATTCTGCCTCTAAATGGGAATGCGTTGGTGGAAATGATTTACCCTTCAAATACACATATTCATGTGAGGTTCTCTCACGAATGGCTTGTGCCGTCCCACCATTTTCAATGCTTTCCAAAATACATTTGAGGGTAACCATATTTGAAGATTTTTCAGTTTGCTTATGGATGACTTCAAACTCATCACCAACATCATCCTCGGACTGAGCATGTGAGAGCTTGCTTTTTTCTTTCATATGAGTCAAAATAAATTCATATCCAGAATTAATTCCATTGAAACTCTATCTATTTTCCAAAATTTGTTTCTTTGAAATCTCAATCTTCATGGCCATCAAACAAATGCAACATGAAACAAGACTCCATATTTTTATGGTCATGGGGAAAGTGATAATTTTTCTTGAAGTCATCTTCTTCCACTTCTTGATGCTGTTGACCAAGATCAAACTCTTCAATGTTCATTTTCAAATCATTATTCCAACCTACTGCATCAAGAAGCTATGCTGGGATTGGTGGGTTAACATTCATTCCATTGAATCTTACCAAATACTTGAATGTTGTGCGCTGCATGCCCTCTCATTTAAAGGATTTGATTTTGTGTTTGTTGGACAACATAAGTGATATCATCAATATCCAATATTGGGATGGAAATTGGATCAACTTTTTGAGTCGACACCAATGATTCTTTCTTTGTTCCAAGCACCAGCCACATATCTTTGGTGTGTTCCCAAAATAAATGATTCTTTCTTTGTTCCAGGCACCAGCCACATATCTTTGGTGTGTTCCCAAAATTATTTTTGGATCAACACAACTTTCAAAGACATCCTCCTCAATGGATTTAGCTCACAGCATTAATTCGTTCTAGTGGACATTCCCTCCTGTCTTAGCTGATACCTCAGGTTTGTGGGTAAATCATGTTCATAACAACTGAAAATGATGGGGTCATAGGAAACGGATGCTGCATAATTTTCTTGAAGAATCTTCATGAATCTGAAAGTGAATCTTTAATGCTCTCTCTCTCTCTCTCTCTCTCTCTCTCATTTCAATGTCAATTAACTCCATGAAAAGAGCATATGGATTCACCCTTGAACTATAGTTCTCAAGAAATAGGGATTCTAGTACATCCCAAATGGTGATGGTTTTGGGCAACTCTGAATAGAACCATTCATGTGCCTTTCGATTCAAAGCCTAAATGAACAACCGGTAAGCCACATTGTCATCGGCTACATTATAGCTATCACAAGCACCGTTAAATTGAATTAAATGTTGTTCTGCTTCTTCTAAACTGTTTCCCACAAAAATGGGAATTTCTCCATGGAAATTTTTCTGTGTTACATGGGGATGTGCCCCCAAGGGTAGGAAACATGGTTCCACGCCCCTGCATGTCCCAGAAACATAGAAACTTGATTAGAAATGCCCCCCCACATCCCCATTTGAAGGAAACGCAAGGAAACATAGAAGGGGAGG
The DNA here is from genome assembly GCA_027924585.1 of Larix kaempferi. Classification (NCBI taxonomy): domain Eukaryota; kingdom Viridiplantae; phylum Streptophyta; class Pinopsida; order Pinales; family Pinaceae; genus Larix; species Larix kaempferi. The sequence goes on from BSBM01000205.1 coordinate 27,260,862, forward strand.
TTTCTTGGAAAACAATAAATGTTTCCCTCCTAAAAATGGCGTCCCACATCTCCTTTGACTATTTTTAACCAAAAAATAAAAAATAAATAAATAATTAAATGGTAAAGGGACACGCCGTCCACTATTTCCCTTCTCTCTAGCCTCGATTTCATTTCGTTGTTCAATATGGTTGTATTCTCGATTTTGTTTTATCAGTTATAGCTTATGTATGGTTGTATTTCATTTTATTTCACTTGATGTATGTTGTAATCTTGTATTAATCTTTAGATTATAAAATTAAAGACTTTCATGACTTATGCTCCTACTTGCATTTTTTTATGTATTCTAATATAAATTTTGTAGTATTTTTGGAGTGGTCCCCCATGTTGAAGACCCCAATGTCCCCTTTGACGTTTCCTTAAATTTGAGGGAAACTTCTGTACAGGCTGCATCTACATTTCCCCACTCCCACGTCCCCGCATCCCCAAAACTTGGTGGAACATTGGAATATTTGGTAGCAGGTGGACCTCTCCTTGCAGGTTGAGAGGGCTTCTCTGCAACCATCTTTTCCATTGAGGGCATGTCTTTTTTGCTGTAACTTGAACAACTGCTGGTGGGCTTGGTAGAGGAGACAAGGGAACATCCAAACATATGGAGTCTGTGAAATATTTTTTTTGATTCTAGAAATCTAACAATTCAATGGCAAGGGTATTCCCTTTTAGAATTACAAGTTTTCAGAGTGGATTCACTAAGGAGTTAGCTCTGTTGAACATTGGATAGAGTGGTCGTCGGGGAGACCATCCTCCCAAATCTTTATGAATACACAGAAGATAATATAAATAATAAATAATAATAAAAATAATAAATTAATAAATAGACATAATGAAAAGATGTGTCTTATCAAAAAGACATGACTATTAATGAAAGGGCACTCCGTCTAGATATATATGACGGGTCCTCAGTTGTAATCTATCATCTCATTCATTCTTATACATTTACTCTATATTATTATTTTAATGGATTACTTTATATTCCAGATGTTTTGGATAATTTATGTGTGAACGGACTTTTCTTGTTTCATTGGCATTAGAGCCTCGTTGTCGAGTCCGGCCGTTGGCCACTCAAATTTATCGAAGTTTCTTTGATTTGGCTTTTGGCTGTCATTGCTAGAGTTTCTCTGAAGTCTAGGACATTGTCCAAAATACAGGCCTTTGGCCATAAAAAAATAATTTAGTTATTCCATTGCAAGAAGAACCAATGTTACAAATATCAGCGCAGCAAAAAAATTGGCAGGTTCCAGGAAACATCGTTTCGGGTATCTCGGCAGCACATCGGCAAAAATCGGCAATAAACCGACAAACTTAAAAAATACAAAAAAAATCATTTTTTTTCAAATTTTCGAACATCTAAATCAACAATAGCATCAAACAAACACATTGCCACCTGAATATGGAAAGAAAGCCGATATATAAGATATATAAGATGTCTAGAGATACATCACACATCAAAATGGATCGTGTCCTACTCCTGAATACTGAATCATAAAAAATATAACAAATGTGATAAATTTGGAAAAAAATCCAAATGCAAAGCTCCAATCTTCAAATCTGATCGTTGATGGCGATTGAAATGATGAATAAAATCCTCCTTGGGAAAAATAGAAGCTCTCCTAGTCTTCTTGGCTCTCCTCTACTTGGCCTGTAGTGTCCAAATGAACCAAAACAAAGTGAATTCCTGGCCTTTAAAACCCCTTTTCTGCCCACTAACATGCCCTGTCAAAAAAATGGTCAACTTGGGATCAATTGGCGAAAAATCAGGCCGATTTTTAGAGCGATTTTTAGTTAAAAAATCGGGATTGGAGAAAAATCACAATTTATCGGCATATTGCAATAAATCCGCCGTGGTTGGTAACACCGAGAAGAACTACTCCGGTGCAAGCAATTCAGAAGAATCAAATATGAGTCCACAAAAGACTTAGAATGAACAATAGACTGGGAATTAACTCCGTTACAATATATATATATATAGAAGATTACACTGCTGCCAATATTATAAGCGTTATTAAATTATAAAAAAAGGAGAATCAATAAATTTTCTGTGTAACGGGGAATCAATATTCAGAAACACCATGTAAACTCTATAAGAGGAATTAATAATCGTAAGCACAATTGTGAGTTCAAGAAGCCTAATTTTCAAAAATTGAAATCTGCTGATAAACGAAGATCACTCTGCTGCAATTGGAGAAATATCAGATACATATATATAAATAAACACATTCATTTCGAGAAAAGACGGCTTGAAGATTGATTGCTGCAATTACAAGAAACGAGATCGAGCCAGGGAAGGAAATTCTATTATAGATCGGTTACTGGATAAATGAGACCGGAAGCAATTATCTCAAACACCATTCATTTGTGGCCCTTTTATCTCAAACACCAACAAATCACAGATTAACAGACGGCATAAACACAAACTAGGAAGTCATAATAGAGCATCTTATCGAGTAACCCAGACACGTTCCATTATCAACTGCCGCAAGGTCTTGTTGTGGAGAGCATGAGGCGTTTCATTAAAAAGGTTAATTTTATTAATGTCCAACAAATGACCACAAAAGTAGGTCAATTGGTCTGTGTGGTACCATGATGTCGATAAAAAGTGGGAGCACTAAGGCGCTTCTTGTCAAAAGCAAGACTGTAACATAAAAGCCAAAAGGAGCTAGCTCCAAAGATGGAGGGCCGATCTAGAAGAGAGGTGCGCAGAGAGAGCCAATATAGAGGAAACATATACAAGGGGAATATATCTGGAATTTGTGATTAAAAAATGTGAGTATGTCATGGTGCACTAGAAAGAACTGGAAGCATCTCTCTTAACATCCCAAAGCCAAAGGAATGAATTTCAAAATATTACTCTGACTGGAGGAAGAACTGGAAGAGGGGCTACAATGGGTAGTGGGCCACCACATGTACTGGGGAGTCTGCTGCTTTGATCTGGATGAAGTTGTCCGACTGTTGGGATGGGGTAGAGAATGGCGACGGTACTGGTGTCAAGTTGAAGTGGAGGTGGTTCTCCATGTCCTAATTGCTCTGCAGTATGAAGCAATATCTTTGATATGAACCCTCTGTATGTCATTGATTCCTACTTTTATAACACTTTCCCCATCCTCTTGCAATTGGTTTGGATGTTCGGGTTTTGGCCCCTTTTCCATTTTTCATGTGCTTCTCTTTTTTATGAGATCAATGCCTTATCAAATGCCCCTTGGAAAATGTCCAATTATAAATTTGTGTCCCCAGCGAGCGCCCGCTTTTGATCTTCACAAATATTATTTAATAACTTTTATCCCAAAATAATTAAGTGCCCACTGTAAGAAATAATCATGATTGAGTTTTAATTTTTTGAGCCTGATAATAGACATTCCAGTCGTGGAAACCATTCTTAGGTTATTCTTCATGATTTTATTTTTCCAGGTAGCTCTTGTTTGGGAAATTTGGAGGCTTGTAGCTCAAGTTATGAGCTCGGGAAGTCATGGTTACAAACTAAGTTTTCAAAATGCAGCCTTATGAACCCAACCATGCTTGGAATTAAAAAAAAAAATCTCACAAGAGTCGATCTTTGAGACCACACCCAACTTGTTCTCATCTTCTTAGCTTTCAATGAACTCTCATTTGCCCAATTTTGACATCGGGAGCTCAACATACGGGCTGTGGAAGATGGAGACTCGAACATCGTTGAATTAAATTCTTTCCCTATTTATCCCACATGCATTGTGGGAGGGAAATGCAAACTGTTTATAATGAAAAAGACTCTTCCATTCTATTTGAGTCTTGAAGAAGATAGAGCCGCAGACCCTTCTGTAAGTAGTCCTTAATGTAACTTTTGGTCGTGACATCGTTGCCTAGTCAGCCCACCATGCCACTGTTTAGTTGTCATTAGCCAACCCTTGCTTGCCAAGTGTCATCTGGTGATAGTTCAAATCACCGCCACGTGTGGAGGTTTCATAGGATAGTGCCATGTGTCACAATGTGATTGGTTGGGGGTCTCATTATGAAGTGTCCTAGGTAAGAAAGGGGTAATGAGTTTCCCCATTCATAATTAGGATAGACCTAGGTGTGGAAGGCTAAGGTGGGAGGTGGAGCGGATGGTGAGATGGGAAGTGATGGTGAAGCAAGGAGGAGTGGGAGGGCAGGATGGTGGAGGCAAGGAGAGGAGGGTGAAGGAGGCTCCACAACTTGCCTTAGGATAGGAGGGATAAGGAGGAAGGGGAGTAGGAAGATATGGGGGAATAAGGAGGAAGGTGGAGAGTGGGATGCTGGATGAGGAAGTGGAATGGCGGGATGACTGAAGGTATGGTGGAGGAGAATGGAAGAACCACCCCTCCCTCGTAAAATTAATTTGACTTTTCAATAACTTGGGTTGTAATATCCCGTTTCTGACAAATAGGGAATTAATCAATGACTGATGTCACTCTAGGATAAAAGGTGATACTAAGTCATCAATGAAAAAGGGGGTCACTTAAGTGACATGCGTGACTAAATCGGCAGGCATACGTAATTAAATATGGCATGCGTAATTAAAATTGCATGCATGTGTAATTAAAGTTGCATGCAGCATGCAAAGGTCAAAAAATAGTAATAAAAGAAGAAAAGGCGAATTGCTTGGTATTCATTGTTATTATTCACTTTTGAGAATTGGATTTGAGAGCTCTCTGAGCTTCTTTGGTGTTGAGGACGGATACCCTTGACCAGATTGGATTTGATGGCGAAATCTATCCATCTTAGGCAATTTCGAGGATAGATCACTCAGATCTATCATTGTGAGCTTCACTGTGAAAGAATTTGCAGAGTTCGTGGGAAGAGATTAAACCACCTTGCAGCTGGGCGAATGATTATGATGGTGAATTAAATTGGAAGGGATTTTAATTAGAGAAGGGCATAGATCTTGGAAGCCTAGCATTGTTGAGCATCCATCTACAAGCAGCGAGCATCTGATTAAAGAGAGCATGTTACATCATAGAGGAACGCTGAGGAGAAGGGCACATTTATGGAGCAGCGATCTCATTTCTAACTGCTGCGTGGCCTTTATTTGAAGTTGTGGGCATCTAGAGAAGCATCATTCTCTTAATGGAAGACAAACATCAAATATGAACAGCGATCTATTATTTATTGCTGAGATCCAACCATTCAGGGCTGCGAATTACATTGCATGACTGATATTCCCAAGTAGAGCTTTGTTGTTTTCAAAGTCAGATCTAGGGATTGGGATCCACATTCTTCTTCATTGAAGACATTAACTATTGATCTAGCAGCTATACAATCATTTGGAAACAAGATCTATGTTGAGGAAGTCGCAGGGGTCATGTTAAGAGTTGCGCGCATCACATAATAGCAAAATCTGACAGTGGAATCCTCCCTTCTCATTGTAGGACGTATTTGCATTCTCAGCTGCATCCAAGAGAATTCTAAGAGTAAATTGCAGCTGCTACAACCATTCTCCTTATTCACCTTTTCTGATACAGGTCAGAATAATACCATCTATGAGATCTGATTTTATTAATTACTTGTAAAGTAAACTCGTTTTCAGAATTGAGTAACTTAATACTAGTATGTTTTCTGGGGTATCTTCAAGCTAGATCTTGTGGCCATTTATGATGGGGTATGAATTAACTGTGGAAGGCAATGAATCTATGAATGAATAAACCTTTACACAAACATAGAAAACCATAAACCAGCCAAACAAAACAGCAGCTACAATAAGCAGATCCATGAAAAAGGCAAAATCCGTGGTTTAGCATATTACATGGGTGCTTTTAACACCTTCAATCCAACTTCCTGACGGGCTCCCACATTGACACTATTTTTGCATCCTCACTTGTCAATTTTGCATCCCTTAAGTTTACTTTGACCCTCTTTAAAGTTTAACCCACCAAAACCTTCAATTCCTAGTCATAATTGTCATAAGGTATGAAAGACTGAATTTTAGTGATAATTCTTGTTTATGTGAAAATTTAAGTATAATGTGAAGATATTATTCTATGCACATAGTGTTACTAACTAAGAAACAAGATTTGTTCAAAACCCTCGGCGTGTCGTGTCCCTATCGAATCGGACACGAAAAATAGACTCAGAGATTTTTGGCCAAATCGAGCCCTGGAAAAACCCCCACGGGGAAAACCAGTAAGAGAGAGAGATATTTATTATTTCTTCAGCAACATTAATGGAAATACAGTAAGATTACAACTTATCTCCACTCAGGAAATGCACCCACAGAGCTGCCTCGAAATGTGTGCTGAGACAACCTCAAAAACTGTGCAAATATCAGACTGATATTACTGCTGTACCCTCCTCGATTTCTGTGCAGAATCTACCTCAAACTCTGTGCTGAACTGTTCCTTGATTTCTGTGCATAAATCACCCTCGAAATCCGTGCAATGAAATGACTACTGTACGGTCTGTACGGACCAGAATGTACTTGTCAGTTTCTAGAAAACCGTGCAGTCATATACCTAGATTTCTGTGCCAGTTTGCCTTGAAACTCGTGCCACAATTTTTTGTCTGAGATGCGTGAGGGCAGTCTCAAAAATAGTGCCCAGGAATTCCTCGAACTGCGTGCAAGGGAAAGATGACTGCTGTACGATGTTCACCTCGGGATTCATGCTGAAGATGATCTCATTCACCTTGGAATCTGTGCTGATAATAAATGCCCAAAACTGTGCTTCGATTTAAGTGCCCAAAGTCTTTAATGGCAGCCTCGAGATGCATGCTAGGGTTCTTGGTCTCTCTCTCGATTTCTCTCTTGTCAAAACTCAACAAGTGAATGGAATGAGCCTCCCTCATGCTTTTTACTAACCCTAAGTGGTTATCAAATCCAACGGTGGACATCAAGTCAATCCAATGGCTAAGATGTGATGAGAGTAAAAATATCACATTATTTAATTCACTTAAATAATTATTTACTCACCCACTTTAACTTTAGCAAAAAGTGACTTTAAAAATATAAAGTCTCATTAATGTGTTTTTAATGTGAGGGTCACTTTTCCCCCTTCTTAGTGACATAGGCTAAAAGTCACTAGGGGAACACTTCCCTAGGTACAAAACTAACACTCCCTCTTACCGAGGAAGGTGTTCCGCACCACTCCCAACTTATCTCTGAAGAAGACAAACTTCCCCCTCCCCAAAGATTTCGTTAGGACATCTGCAACCTGCTGATCAGTGGATATATACTGTAGCTCAACTGCCCCTCTTTGAACGTAGTCTCGAATGAAGTGGTACCTGATCTCAATGTGCTTCGACCTGTCATGGAAAACCGGATTCTCAGAGAGCTGAATGCAACTCTGATTGTCGCAGTAAATCACCGTAGGTCTCAGCTGCTGATCAAATAAATCTACCAATAACTTACGAAGCCACAGTGCTTCGCAAGTCGCCTGACTGGCTGCCATATACTCAGCCTCAGCAGAACTCAATGCAACGGACTTCTGTTTCCTGCTGAACCACGACACTGCTGTCGAGCCCAAGCTGAAACAGCAACTGGAAGTGCTCTTTCGGTCCCTCACACAACCTGCCCAGTCTGAATCTGTGAACCCAACCAAGCTGACTCCACCCGAACCCCTGTAGTCCAGACCATAATCCACTGTCCCTGCTAGGTATCTCAAGATGTGCTTTCCGGCCGCCCAATGCACACTCCTAGGCTGCACCATGAACTGGCTAAGAGTGTTGACCGCAAAGCACAAGTCTGGCCTGGTGTTGACCAGATACATCAACGATCCGATGAGCTGACGATATAGTGTGGGATCCACCAACTTACCCTCTGAAGCATGAAGTTGCTTCAAGTTGGTGATCATAGGTGTAGACATAGGCCTGCAGTCGTCCATCCGAAAAGTCTTCAGAATCTCTGCTGCATACTTCCCCTGTCCTAGGAAAATATGTCCTGGCTCCTACCATACCTCCATCCCCAAATAGTAATGCATCAGCGCAATATCAGTCATCTCATACTCAGCAGCAAGATCTCTCTTGCACTGTGCAATAAGACGCTCATCTCCAGTGATAAATAAGTCATCAACATATAACAGAAGAATGAGTGGATCTCCACCAACCACAATGTAGTATAGGTTGGGATCAGCCTCACTCTTCTGGAATCCCATCGAAGTCAAATATGCATCTATCCTGGAGTACCAAGCTCGAGGAGCTTGCTTCAGACCGTATAAGGCTTTCCTAAGCCTGCACACATGAGAATCTCTCCCATGTATCTCGAATCCCTGTGGTTGCTCTAAATACACCTCCTCCTGCAGAAGACCATTGAGAAACGCGGTCTTCACATCCATCTGGTGGATCTTCCAACCCATCTCTGCTGCTATAGATATCACTGCCCTGATAGAGGAATATCGAGCAACTGGGGCAAATGTCTCATCATAGTCAACTCCCTCAACCTGTGAGAACCCCCTAACCACAAACCGAGCCTTGAATTTTTCCACACTGCCATCTGTAGCATGCTTGATCTTGTATAGCCACTTGGAAGTCACAACTGACTTCCCCTCATGTCTCGGCACAATCTCCCAAGCATCATTCTTCATGATGGAATGGTACTCTTCCATCATGGCATCTCTCCATACCTGATGCTGAGAAGCCTCCTCAAATGTAGAAGGCGCAGAGTCACGAAGACTCGCAACAAGGGCCATCCCATATCTGTCTGGCTCAACAATCGTCTTGATCGGCTCCTGAGGTCTACCAAATTCTTCTGCTTCCTTCAAGGTGTCCTGAAGCCACTTAGGCTTCTTCTTCCTTGAAGGCTCCTCCCAAACTAGTGTATCCTCATCTGAGGAAGTGCCAGAAGCATGGGGTCTAACACCCCGAGGACCTGTAGTTGATGAACTAGTCCCTGAGGACCCTGCAATCTGTGAGCCTGAAACCTGTGATCCTGAACCTGTGCCAATCCCTGAACCTGTCCCTGTACCTGTCCCTGAAGTACCTGTAATCTGAACCACTGATCCTGTAGAAGCTGTGCCTGTACCCTGTGATCCAGTCACCCCAGAAACCTGCGGACCTGAAATCTGTATCGAAGAAGCATGTACCAACTGAGGTGTGGGAGCTGGTGGCTCCCCCTGCTCCATCTCTCTCGACTTCCTGAAGGCCCTCTCCTCATCAAACTTCACCTCCCGCCTAACTACAACTCTCCTCTGTCCAGGAATGTAAAGCCGATATGCCTTCGAAGTCTCATTGTAACCCACAAAGATACCTCTCTCTGCGGTGGGCTCGAACTTCGTCCTCTTCTCAGAAGGGACGTGAGAGTAAGTCAGAGAGCCAAATATCCGAAAATGGCTCACCTCAGGCTTCTTGCCTGAATACATCTCCTCTGGAGTCATCCTCCCCAAGGCACGGTGGGGACTCCTGTTCTGCAGATACACTGCAGTGTTGCAAGCCTCTGCCCATAGAAAGAACGGTAACCCCTGATCATGAAGCATGGCTCTCGCTGCTCCAACGATCGACCTGTTCTTTCTCTCTACTACTACATTCTGCTCAGGAGTGTAGGGAACTGTCAACTGTCGCTGTATACCCTCCTGCCTGCAGAAAGCATTGAACTCCTTGGAGGTATACTCACCCCCATTATCTGATCTCAACATCCTGAGCTTCCTCCCCGTCTGCTTCTCCACAAGGGCTTTGAACCCTTGGAAGACACTCAATACAAGTGGGGACTTCTTGCTCCTCAAGAAGTAGATCCAGGTCTTCCTGGAGTAGTCATCAATGAAGCTGATATAGTACTCATGGCCAGTCAGAGATACTGAGGACATAGGACCACAAATGTTAGAATGAATCAGGTCAAGCACTCATGCTGCTCTCGTGTCACTGCTAAGAAAAGCAGTCTTGGTGTACTTTCCCAAAGCACACCCTCTGCACACATCACTCTGCTTAGTGTCGAACTCAGGTAAACTTGTAACCATGCTCCTCAACAATCTCAGAGCGGGGTGATGTAAATGGGCCATCCTCCTGTGCCATAACTCACATAGCTCACTGCTGCTGCTGCTGCTGCTGCTGTGTGCTAGAGCATGCTATGGCTGAAACAATAACTTGTACAGTCGTCCACATCTAACTCCAATATCCATGGGGGTAGATACACTTGTGGTCTTGGGAAACACCTGCACTCTCCCATCTGAGAAACACACCCCAAGACCCCTGTCCTCAATAGTGGAAATTGAAACAAGGTTCTTTTTCAGCCCAGGGACGTATAACACATCCCTCAAAGTCATGGGACTCATGGACTCCCTCTCAAATGTAACGGTGCCCTGACCCACTGCTCTAACAATGGTGTTGTCACCAAGTACCACCTCCACCTCTCTAGCTGTCCGTGATAGCTCTGAGAACAACTCTCGAGTACCTGTCATGTGTCTCGAGGCTCCGCTGTCAATGTACCACGTACCAGTGGTGGGTGGACCTGTCTGATGCCCTATCAACAATGAGTGCTCAATCTCCATATCCATGTCAATGCTGGTGGCTAAGGAGACTCTCTCTCTCTCAATCTGTCCAGCATATAGGGAAAACTCCCTCTGAAACCTGTCACCAAATTCATCAACCTTTGCTGAGGCTGCGGTCTGCTGTCCCTGTCCCTTCTTCTTCTTACCCTTGGCTGTCAGTGCCACGTTCTCCTCATCTGCCACACCACCTGATGAACTGCCCTTTACGAGACACCTCCTGGTCTCCTCCTGCACAAAGTCATCCCACAGCCTCTCCCAAGATGGTAGGTTCTCTCTGCCCACTATGGCCTGCACAAATGCACTCCAGGACTTTGAAGCCCCATTCACTGCTGTGCGTACTAGCTCAGTAGGAGATACTACTTCACCAACCGCTGCTAGTTCATCCCGAACTGCAGAAATCCTAGTGAGGTAAGTTGTGACTTCCTCTCCTCCATTCATCTTGATACTCTTGAGTTTCTCCTTGAGAACCATCTCTCTGTTCTCATTGGAGCTCTCATACAAGCTGATCAAGGCACTCCACATCTCATGTGCCTTGGTCTTTTCGGAAATGTGAGGGATTATGTGGTCTTTTATTGCATCTAGGATGATCCTCCGAGCCTTACAGTCTTTCTTGTTGAAAGTTGAAAGAGCTGTAGCATCTGAGCCATCTGGAATGGTAATGGGGTTGGTAGTGGTGTTCCTCACCACCTCCACCCATAGCTCATTCTCCTCCAAAAGCAACAAAATTCTGGCCTTCCAAGGCACAAAATTTTCTGTCCCATTCAACCTATCTTCAATCCTCAAACCTGTAGCCATCTGAAAATCAACCCAATAGAACGCTGCCCACTAACAGAAGGTAAAAATTACTGAAGTTTCTGAGATCTGGAAATTATGTGTGTCTGCAAACTATCACTGTTTTCTGCCCCCTTTGCTCTGATACCATGTAGAATTTTCTGCACTTTTATTGTTTGCTGGTTTGTGTTAACAATTTGTGGTTTTCATTCCCAGTCGGTTATGCATAGTCTGGAAACTATTTATAAACTTTTCTGTAACAATCAAACACACAATAGAATGCTACTAACAGGCTGAAAACACATTTAACAATCACACATGAAAAATAGACTCAGAGATTTTTGGCCAAATCGAGCCCTGGAAAAACCCCCACAGGGAAAACCAGTAAGAGAGAGAGATATTTATTATTTCTTCAGCAACATTAATGGAACAACAATACAGTAAGAATACAACTTATCTTCACTCAGGAAATGCACCCACAGAGCTGCCTCGAAATGTGTGATGAGACAACCTCAAAAACTGTGCAAATATCAGACTGATATTACTGCTGTACCCTCCTCGATTTCTGTGCAGAATCTACCTCAAACTCTGTGCTGAACTGTTCCTTGATTTCTGTGCATAAATCACCCTCGAAATCCGTGCAATGAAATGACTACTGTACGGTCTGTACGGACCAGAATGTACCTGTCAGTTTCTAGAAAACCGTGCAGTCATATACCTAGATTTCTGTGCCAGTTTGCCTTGAAACCCGTGCCACAATTTTCTGTCTAAGATGCGTGAGGGCAATCTCGAAAATAGTGCCCAGGAATTCCTCGAACTGCGTGCAAGGGAAAGATGACTGCTGTACGGTGTTCACCTCGGGATTCGTGCTGAAGATGATCTCATTCACCTTGGAATCTGTGCTGATAATAAATGCCCAAAATTGTGCCTCGATTTAAGTGCCCAAAGTCTTTAATGGCAGCCTCGAGATGAGTGCTAGGGTTCTTGGTCTCTCTCTCGATTTCTCTCTTGTCAAAACTCAACAAGTGAATGGAATGAGCCTCCCTCATGCTTTTTACTAACCCTAATTGGTTATCAAATCCAACGGTGGACATTAAGTCAATCCAATGGCTAAGATGTGATGAGAGTAAAAATATCACATTATTTAATTCACTTAAATAATTATTTACTCACCCACTTTAACTTTAGCAAAAAGTGACTTTAAAAATATAAAGTCTCATTAATGTGTTTTTAATGTGAGGGTCACTTTTCCCCCTTCTTAGTGACTTAGGCTAAAAGTCACTAGGGGAACACTTCCCTAGGTACAAAACTAACACAATCTACCGGTGGTCCAATGGATAGGATTTTCCAACAAGAGGCGCGAGAAGAGGTAGACCTTACCATTGCATTTTTCTTCTACCTCAACTTCATCTCATTCAATGTTGCACGGTCACCATTGTATTTTGAGACGGTTAAAACTATCTTGGATCGAGCTCCAAGTGGTTATGTGCCTCCTAGTTCAGAGAAGCTTAGAACCACATTGTTGGTTAAAGCAAAGAAGGAGGTAGATAAAATCCTTGAGCCAATTAGAACAACATGGACCTCATGCGGTGTGAGTGTTGTTTCTGATGGATGGACGGATCTCGTACGCCATCCACTCATCAATTTCATGGTATCTTCCCAAAATGGACCGTTGTTCTTGAAAGCGGTGGATGCTCTTGGGAAATACAAGGATGCACAATTTATGGGTGATTTATTCATCAAAACCATTGAAGAAATAGGTGTTGATTCGTGTGTACAAATCATCACGGACAATGCACCTGTTTGCAAGGCTGCTGGCATGATTGTAGAAGCTAAATATCCACAGGTATGTTCATTTTGGACACCTTTCATTTCTAATTTGCTCATTGTTTGAATTTGGTCATTGCAATGTTAGTGTTGGAGAGTCATTGATACATGCTTTTATTGCTCTTACAAGTTTTTTGGACACCTTGCATTGTCCATTCCTTGAATTTAGCACTGAAAGCCATTGCTTCGGATGTGACATGGATTGGAAACCTTATTGAGGATGCACGCCATATCCGTAACTTTGTACAAAACCACACAAATGCCCTCACCATCTACAAACAGTACACATAGCTTTCATTGCTGAAGGTTGCAGATACTTGGTTTGCTTCCTCATTCATCATGCTCAAGAGGTTGAGGGAGGTCAAAACCGCTCTTGGGTCCATGGTGATTTCAGAGTTTTGGGATTTTTGGAGAAAGACAGATCAGGCTGCTTCACAAAAGGTGAAGGACACGGTGTTAAATGATGGTTGGTGGGACACGGTAGATCTTAGCATTAAGATCATGGAGCCAATCATTTCTTTGTTGCGGTTTGCAGACACGGACCAACCCATCCTAGCAGAGGTTTATGAGGGGTGGGATTCCATGATTGAGTCCACGAGGTCCATTGTCATGGAGAATGAGTGTCTCGAGTATGGGACATTGGCAGAGAGCTTATGGACCATTATTTAGGATATTCTTATCTCCAGGTGGGATAAGAATTGCACACCTTTGCATTGCTTGGCCCACTCCTTGAACCCCAAGTTCTACACTCAGGAGTGGCTCACTGGTGGATCGGGGGCCTCACAGAGACTCCCTCCTCACATGGATGTAGAGATTGCAAATGGGAGGAAGATAGCACTTAGACGGCTATTTAAGGATAGCGACATGCTTGAGGAGGCGGAGGACAACTTTGTTGATTTTTCCACTGGCACTGGGAGATTTGGAGGCTATGATGTGCTTAGAGATAGGGGGGTAAGAAACCCTATGCTTGGTGGGCAACTCATGGGGCAGCATCCCTTATTCTACAGAAGTTAGCCTTGAGGATCATCTCTCAAGTTACATCATCCTCTTGTTGTGAGAGGAATTGGAGCACATATGGGAACTTCTACAGTGTGAAGAAGAGCAGGCTTGAGCAGTCCAGGGCAGAGTGGATGGTGTATGTGCACTCCAACCTTCGTCTTATTTACAGGAAGAGGGAGGAGTGGGTGAAGGGAAAGACAAAGATGTGGGATGTCTTTCCTGATGATATGGGTTTGGACAACAGTACTGAGTTGGCATTAGCCAACATGGATCTTAATGATCCAGTGCTAGAGCCGGTCACTTTTGATGATAGTGATCGTATAGAGGGGTCATCCTCCACAGCAACAGATGCAGATCGTCAGATGGGCAGAGAGGAGGAGGAGGGGGAAGAGGATGAGGATCAGGGCAGTGGTAGTGGCAGTGATGAGTATGTTGATTCAGGCATGGAGGAGGATTACTGACATATGGGATTCTCCCATCTTGATCCACCCGTTTTTGTATTTACTATTAGTCTATTTGGCATTTGCCAGTGCCCAGTGGCATTCCGACATATATGTATACATTTTGATTTTGATGACTTAATGAGAAATATGGTTCCGACATGCATCTGTGTCTCATTGTGATTTGTGAATGACAAATGTGTTGTGAATCGTGATTTGTGAATGACAAATGTGTAATCATTAATGTGTTTTTATTCTAATTTCTATTGAATATTTGTAAATGTTCTAGTTTCTAAATATTTTTGGATCTATATGTCTATATTTAAAAAAAATATATATATATGTATATAAAACGTATCCTACGTGTCCTGATTTCGGGGGTCACCGTGTCCATGTCGGACTCTCGTATTTTCATGTCCTACGTGTCCCGTGTCCCCGTGTTAGGTGACTTAGGTTACTAATATTTTATGTTGATGCTCAAAATGACACGGTTCGAGCAAGAACATGGAAAACACCCTTGGAGGGCTGTTCAAGGGCAAGATAGGGATGGAAGCCTAGGTTGTGTTTAGAGCCCTTAGATAGATAACATTCAGCACTACCCAATGTTGTGGACAAAAATTGTGATATCTGGGGCATTTGTTCTCCGATCCAATTCCATAAAATGATGGATGAAGCTGAAACAGAGGGCTATCTAATGGGTGGGTATACATCTCTATGTTACTCTTTCTTTGTGCATCTCTTTTGCATATAAGGATCTATTGCCCTGAATGTTACTCTTTCTTGGTATCCATCTCTTTTGCATAAAAATGGAGAAGTACAGAGATGGAGCTTGATTCCAAATTTTTAAGGCAAATGCTTTTTGGGTATTCATGGACAACATATGAAGAGTATTTGACACTCTTCAAATTTCACAAGTTGGTTCCTAGTTAGGAGAAAGCCAGGTTCGTATGAAGGCGAGTGGGGAAATCGACACATTTTCTGGGCAAACATGATCAAATGGTTCTTGGATTTTGTAGCCCATGTTGTGAACTTTCAGATGACAACGCATTCTTATTACATAGGCAAATAGAATTGGGATTATTGCAAGCGGTTGGACAACATAGATTTTGAATGCAACAAAATGCATCAACAAGGTCTAGGGTTTGTTGGATACTAGATTAGTGAGACCTTGGACTTTATCTTGGCAGTCCCTTTGATAAATTAGTTTACTTTCACGAGAACTTTGAGGAACACTTGTCCTAGGCTGAAGGGTAGACTTCATCGGACCGAATATCAACTCTAGTAGGACTCAGAGCTAGTTCCCTTTACCCATAGGACCACTTTCAACTCTCCATTGAGCAACCAGCGATCCATTCAGAGATTCTACCCATCAACTTTGGTTGTTAGTAGTGATAGGCCTTCCCCTGATTTAGGCCCCTCCTGAGGAGTGCGCATAGTCAAGCCCCCTCAACCTTTGGTACTATCGAAAGGACATTGTTGGACAGTGAATCTGCCCCTTCATTATGAGTTGATAATTCAGTTTCAGAGTTGCCTTCTTTCCTCTCTCTTTTAACATTGACTTCTAGTTCCAGCATGCTGTGAGATGTTCTCGTGGTGACATCACTTTTCCATTCATTTTGTATGTCTTTCTTTTAGCTATGCACATGGTTTTTAATTTTCCTCTGTTTGATAGTATAGCTATAGGAGTTTCTTTTGCTCTTCCACTTGTATTTACAGTGAAGTACGCTTTTAGTCCCATTGACCAACTTTTGTGGTCATTTGTTAGACATTAATAAAATTATCTTGTCTTGAGCACAAAGTTACAAAGACAGATGTAGTTACACTAACAGTCATACACTAATCTACTCCCCCAAAACCCTCAAATCGTTGTCCTATTTCAAGTTTACTGTTTTGTATTTCTTGAATCAGTAATCCTGTTAATGACATTGTATTCAGGACAATAAATGAACTTATAATGAAATTATGCATTTTGATAGGTATAGAGAAAATGTCTTAAGAGTGTGTTAGAAATGATAAGGATTTCTTGAACCGAGTCCATTATGTTTTTCCTTCAATGGTTGATATTCCTTTTTGTTGTTTTGGATGAACAGGGAACAACTAAAGTCCGAGTCTTTAAGACTATCAGAATCTGCTGATTCACCAGGGTTGTTGTTGTTAGAGACAGTTATAATTTTAACAGATTCTACCCTTCCTTGGGCTGGAAGCACTATGGACTATATTTTGCAGACATATACATTTCGTCATTTCCGTGAGCTAATCCTCACCATGGTAAGACACTTGTTTGTTTAGGTTGCTGAAATTAAACAGTTTTGCCATCTAAAGAGCATGGATCAGGGTTATTTTGGTTTTTCTTGTTATTTCATTATTTGTGGCAATTTTCCCAGTAAAAAGATATGACTTTTGTTGTGTCAAATACTGTCTAGCTGTTTAGGCTCATCTGGTTAGCTCTTCAAGATGTGAGTTATTTATGAAGAAGTAACTGGTCTATCTCAACTGAAATGCAGTTTGGACGTCCTGTCATTTCATCATTTCAAGTTTATAGTTGATGCATTGTTGTGAATGTAACACATTTGTTAGTGTTATGATTGTTACCACACAGACTAGCACCCTTGGGCCTTAAAGTGCAAGGTCTTCACTAGGGTTTAGCCGCGGGCAACTCTAGAGGTGTTGCCACTGTCACATCAGCAACAGCTTCTCACTTTAGTGTTTGGAGTAAATTCCAACACTTGGGGGGATTCCCTAATCTCAACTAGGGTTCAAAGGTGAATTCTAAGGAAGCTGATTTGGACATGCAGTTAACCTTTCAGTATTAATTGTAAAAATAAACACCTCAAAACTAAGTGGATGAAATTGACTACAAATTCGGATCTGACTAATATGTAAGTGAGGTTGATTAATGGTTTAAATGTGAGTGTTTTAGGTTCATACTTTTACCATTGGTTTCCAGATTTGAACATGTGCAATAGATGATTGTTATAAAAGTGTAAAATAACCAGTAAAGATGTTTATAATAGCAGAAGATTTTAGCCTATCAAATGATATAAACAGTTGTAAAAACTGGCCTAGGAATGCCACAAGCAACCGGATTTAGATGTAAAATTAAACAGAATTTCAGCTGCGATTATGGACTATCAACTTGATTATTATTCAATGCCTTTTATGTTGATATAAAACAGCAGATTGAAGTTTGGTTTTAGATACCTTAGTGATAAGGGAAATTGATTTTTCGGACTTAATTACCATCCCAGAAATATACCAGATATGAAACCTACTTAAATTACTGTTGTAAAAGTGTTCTTATGATGTGAATTAGATCAACAAACCACTCTTTAAACAGCTGACAATTTAAACCAATGATAGATGGATGAAACAAATACAACTGGAGTTCAATTCTAGGGAAAACTTAGGATTAAATTCACCTTAATTTTCTGTTATAAACTAGCAAGCAAAACTGACCATAAAACTGTCTTAAAAATCATATCTGAAAGGACAAGGTACAGCCCTAGAAGTTTTGCAGAAATTCTTTATGCCAAAGATGAATTTAGGTTCCAGATTTGCAAACAAAACAAAATGGAGTTTAAAATCGATTTTTATATGGCTAGAAATTTGTGACTGGTGCCTAGGGTTGAAGTTGGGCAATGGGATCAATCAAGTCTGGTAATAAGGGTTCTACAAACATTAAAGATAGATAGGGATTGAGTGCAAATCCTTATCAAAACTTTGAAGGCTAGATATACCTCAAGGTTCTACAAGGGAAAAGACCTAAGTGGTATTTTCAAACAAAACTTGGGCAAATGATCACGATGTAAGAAAGCCTAGGGCATACAATCAAGAGCTGAAAATATGCTTGCCTATTCAACCATACAATCATAAGCATTAACATAACAATGTAAAGAGCTTACTTGGAATTATCCCAAGATTGAAACAATTGTAGATCTAATCCATAAACCAAAGCACATGCAATCTTCCTCAAAATACCGCTACCGTCAACCATCCAGAAGCATTCACCATAAGAGCTAGTCAGACAGTAATGAGAGTTCTCCACAAGCTTCTAACAAGTTTTACAATGAGAGGAGGCTCTTTCATATAGAAAGAAAATCCAACTAACTCCTCAATAGAAAAATAATAAATCCTATATTTATCCTAGGGAGGAGTAAACAACATTATTCTACTCTAGACATGGTCAAACATACATAAAATATGAGGTGGTTCGACTATATAATGTCAAAACCCTAACTAAATGCCCAAGAAGAGGGTGGCGCACTAGTAGATCAAGTGCCATAATACATGTGATATACAATAAAGCTCCAAAGAGGTAGGGCGCTCCACTAGATAAGGTCAAAGTCATAATGGAGGAGGTTAGATCTAGGGTTGGACCCCTTAGATCCCTCCAACAAACCAATGGCCTTCTCAAAAAATGTGCCAACACATGTGGAAACCCTCCGAGAGCAATGTCCTTCATCAAAATGGTCCAAAAGTTGAGCGCTCCTGAAGAAGATGGCACATATGGGGTGAGGAAGGTCTCCAAGGTGAGACATCCCCACAAGTGAGTCAAAACAATGAATGAAAGGGGCCTCCAAAAGTGGAGCGCTCCACTCCAGATAAGTGGCATGTGTCTCTAGGGTCAAACAAGAGTCCAAAGCCCTAGAGCGCTCCACTAGATCATGCAACAAATTTCCTCAACATGTGGTATGTGTGAGACATCCCATCAATAATCCTGATTCCTGCTAGGCATCCACACGTGCCTTCAAATGTGTATGATGGTGATCATGTGCTAGGGGGTTACAAGTCATCAATATAACCATAAATTAAGTGTTAGAGATGGAAATGTACAAGGGTGCTAGCTCCGAGAAGCCCCAACAATGTATGACTAGGAGAATACTATCAAAGATGTAGAAAACACACATGAAAGATTAGTGAGTGCACTTTTCTAATAACTCAGTAACTTCCCAATTTTTATCCCATTAACCTTGTGTTCACCATGATGTGACCCAATGTGCAGAAATTAGCACTCAATCACCCAATCCTCCTGCTGCTTCAGTGTGCCTACACAGCGCTTTTCACCTCTGTCACTATTTATGAGTTAATCATGTGTAGATATGCCAGAAGCAATTAATTAATCATACCAACACATGGCAGTAGGATAAGGTTTAGACAGCAATTTAATTAAATGAGAGTCAGGCAGTGCTGGGCAATGTTTCATACCATCAACCATATCAAACCCACAAACAAGAGAATTCTGTAGAATGTGGGTAGTGATTACTCACACCTGCTGTCCAGCAACCCAGATTATAAACTGCCCAATTATTTAACCACAATTGCAATATTATAACCAAAAGATTTTTGAGTGCTGTAGGAAACAGAACTTATGGCTGTAAGTAGGCATTCAACTCTTTGCCAGTGCTGGGGGTTGAGCTGTGGGTGTATCAAACCGTGCACAACTATTTTATACCAAAGATCAAACGAATTGGTGATTGGTTTTAATTGACACTGGACAGCAGAGCTGGGGACTCAAGGCAGTGCTGGAGTAATTCTTGTGGTTTACTCAATATCTATTATCCAAACAACAATTATAACTTATATCTGAAATAAGCCTATAGATGCTCGATCACACAGCAATGAATTCACACCATATACAACAGAGAATTTCTTACCCTGGAAACTCAAATGGGAAAACCAACATTTAATGGGGATTTGATTCTTGCTCAGGAAATTATTACAAAGGGTGAGCTATGCACTCAACTGAGATTATGATGTGTTCTTAATCACATGAATATCTGCAGATGGCGTTTTCTCATGGACATTGTTCTGCTCATGCGTAGACAGATTCAATTGTTCCTTTGTCCTCCGATTTTCAAGCAGGTTGCCTCTTTGAACCCACTTCTGCTATTGCCTTTCTTTTTCCCAAGCTTTGATTCTCCCATTTTGGTTTGTTGGTTCCCCTTTTATCAAGCAAGGCCCTCCTTTCTTATAGAGCTGCCTTGGAAGACCAACCATTCAGTTGCTTCATTTAACCTTTTTGAGGCCTTTTGGCCTTCTGTCTTCAGGCTGATTGCTGATTTCAAACTTTGCCTAAATTTAATTTACAAAGTTTGGATGAAGAAATTTTTCAGATCCATTTTGGATCATGGACCCTAACATGAATGTGATCTTTGATGGTTTTCAGAGTGTGCTTGATATCTATGGGGTGTATAATATCAAATATTGTGATAATTCTTGAACTGGTTAGACAGTTATTTGTCCTCTTTTTTCTTGTCTCTAAAATGAGAGATATTGGGTTGACCTTATATAGGTTTATTTTAAAAAAGGGAAGCATATGTTCTAGGTTATTGATTGTTATGCATTCAAGCCAAAGTACAGTTTGTCTGATAATGGAATCAATTGTCATTTGCACTGTTGTCACAGCAAGGTATTCAAACCAACATTGCTGGAAGTTGGGTGTCTCGTTTAGAGTGTTTACTTACAAGACTTGCTTCCAATAGCGTTCAGAAGTTCTCCACTGGTCAAAATATGCAATTGAGTTTTCCAGCACAAATTTTGTCCATTCCTTTCCTATGGAAGCAATTTCCAAATCTGAAGCAGGTGAGAAAAGCACCTTGTATCTTGGACAATTGTGTTTTATTGGTGTTCACAGCTAGATGGACTGATATCATTTGTGAAGCAGGGGTACTTTTCTAATTTGAACCATCATTAATAATAGCAAGTTATCGAGATGCAGAACTATTGAGGAGCATGGCTTTGCTTATAAAACCTATTATGGGGTTCATGCATTTTGGTGTTACAAGGAAATTGTTGGGATCTGCTGTGTGTATTCTGTTGAAATTCAGCTTATTTACAATTCTACTGATACAGTCCTTTTTTATACATCCACAGGAGTTACTGCTTTACATGGTGTTTTGTGCATATGTTTGCAGGTTGTGATGAGTCAAGGTCTCTGGCCATGTTACATTCAACAGATAGCAACTGTTTTGCCAAGTCTCCGTGCTCTTCTTCCTCCAGATATGTCTTCACAACTTCCTAGTCATGCATGCATGCTTGGTAATGTCCTAGAAGTTGCTGGGTTTGCCTTATCTCAGCCAAATTGTACTTTGCAGACGGTACGTGCTTTAATTTTTAGTGAAATCCCATTAATAGCTTTCTTATTGTTGTATCAAATATTACTTTCATGTCAACCTTATTTTTTTATTTTATATTCTGTCTTATGGCAACTTAGTTAGGAGTCTTTGTACTGTTTTGAATGGATACATCAGTGTATGAACCATTTGGTCCATTACATTCGAATGAGATTGTATTTTAAGCCCTGTTGGCCAGATGCCAAAATTTATGCTAAGAGACAAAAAAACTTAGGCCGGGAGGTGATCCATTTCCATTCCAATTTTCCATCCACTCCTGCGTTTGCTCCACTGATTTGGACTTCTACTCCTTAATACCCTGTTCACCCCCACATTCACTCTATTGATTTTGTTGCCATATAAATAAAAAAAGAAAAAAAAAAGAAAAAGAAGAGAGAAAACATTTTATATATTTGCAAAATTTCTGAAGGAATCACTGTTGTTGGGAACCAAAATTGCTGGTCTGTAAGGAATAGAGGCCTTGAGAACTGGAATCTATATATTTGGGAACCTGGTGGGAAGCCGCTCAAAAGAATAAAAGAGTAAAAAGCTGGGTACATACAGTTTTACAGACACCCAACATAAAGTGTGAAGCATCATTCCTAATGAGAATTGTTTGTGTAAAATTTTTAAAATTTCAAATTCCTATGAACATCGTCATCATGTGCATCTGCTATTTGAAACACCGCAAAAAATTATAGATTATTGCTGTCATTGGAGACAGACTGCCATTGCAAGTGTCAATAGTTAGTCGGAATATCGACGACCGAATTTAAATAACAGATAAGATAAGATAAGATACTTTTATTAATGTCCAACGAATGACCACAAAAGTAGGTCAATGGGACTAGATGATACATCCAGTATGAGTACAATGTGGGAGTGCAAATGCAGCTCCTAGAAAGTGCCGAAACTAAGATAAAATAAATATACAAGCAGTAGTAAAGCCTCATAAACATGTATAAAACCATATCAAATGTACGGGATGCAAAATACAAAGTGAGTTTGTTCATGGATGGACAACTCAAACCACTCAAAAACCTGTCAAGAGAGATGAAGAAGGCGAGAGAGAGCTGAAGATGGATCCAGTGATGTCAGGGCGAGGGGGGCGAACGGGGTGTCTGCTTGCTGTCGCTTTTGGGGCTCTCCGGAGCCATCGAGATGTTTGACTGTATGACCCCCTGGGGGGGATGTAGGAGCGAGGGATACTCCTAACATTTGAGGTTGAAGCAAAGCAAATCTTGATAGACTGTTGGCTGACCTGCTGGGGCTTGGCGGAAATCTGGTGAGTGGGGAGTGCCCTGCTCTAGATCCATCAGGCCTTGATCCCTCTGACACTCTGAGAATGAGTGGACTGGTGTATACTTCGGCAACTCCGAATCAGTGTTGATAAAATCAATTGGTCTCCTAGAGGCGGAGGTTGAGGGGAGACTCGAGGTCTCACCACTTTACTGTTGGAGGTACTCTGGGACTCTGCTTGCCACTTGTTGCTCCGATCCGACGAATCAACACTAAAATAAGAGGTTATTTTCCTAGTCCTGACTATATGACCCCTTGGGGGGGATGTAGGATCGAGGGATACTCCTAACATTCGAGGTTGAAGGAAAGTAACTCTGGATAGACCGTTGGTTGCCCTGCTGGGGCTTGGCAAAAATCTGGTGGGTGGGGAGTGCCCTGCTCTGGATCCATCTGGCCGTGATCCCTCTAGGACTCTGAGAATGAGTGGATTGGTGTATAGTTCGACAACTCCGAATCGGTCTCGATAAAATCAATCAGTCTCCAAGAGGGGGAGGCTGAGGGGAGACTCGAGGTCTCACCACTCTACTGTTGGAGGTACTCTGGGACTCTGCGTACCGCTTGTTGCTCTGATCCAACGGATCAAGCTAAAATAAGAGATTATCATCCTAGTCCTCCCAAGGTGGGGTGTCCTCGGAAAAAGATAGAGAGGGATCCCCCTGGGTCCCTATAGATGTAGTGATATCGTCCTCTGATCCCATAGTATATACTATAAAGGGCACCTAAAGATGAGGTGCATCTCTCTCTCCCGCTCCTGTAAGTGGCACACCTGGCAAATCCTATCAGCTATGGTAGATTGTGGTCCACCTCCACTCAGATTCTATGATAATTGACACGAAGTTGTCCCAAGGGAATCCTAAGTGAGTGCGTCCAATGTTTGCACGTGTATGTAGGGCGGACAATAATGCCATCTTGTAGCTCTAGGAAGTGGTCAAGGTAGAAGGACATCTTTTAGCCCAAGCTCGTCGGAGGTGAAGTCCAAGTAACCTAATTGTACAATCTGTAGATATCCTCTTTGACGGGCTGGTTCAGTACTTTTATAGGCGGAAAGAGATGGATCGACACATCTAGGCAGAATTTTAACGGGGGAAGGCGTTTTGGAGAGATAGTCATCGACTAGAGAAACCAAGATGCCTCTGAGAGACAACCACGTGCACGGCTTGTGGGGTGATCTGAACTGAGAACCTCCAAGGAGCAAAGTGCAAGGTAGGGGTACCTCTCTCTCCCGGTAGCAGAGTATTTGAAAGATTTGACTCTGTGAAGGAAAGAGACCAAAAGGAAGATGACCTCAAGGCAGAAGGGGTGGATGCCAAACTTTGCCTGAATAATGGGCTGCAGAACAGTACGCTTGCATCGAATGATGTGCTTGAGAAGTAGGGTCTGAACTCTATTTGTCTGGGCCCAGTTTGTTTGTACCAAGCTCGATCCCCAGATCTCAGAACAATAGAGAATCGTGTTTCTAATAATCGCCTCCATGAAATAGAGTTTGGACGAGATGTCCTGAAATTGGTTATGGAAGCATTGTCTCTCGATGAGTGCTAAGGAACTGTATCCTTTGCTGAGTCAAGGCTGGAGGGCCTGTTGCATGCCAAAACGAGGCCCTGTGAACTGTACTCCTAGGTAAATGTAAAATGTTGTGATCTTGGTCCCTTCCCCCCGGAAGTAAAAATGTAGGTCTGTAAGAGAGCCCTTCGATGCATTGAAGACCGTAACCTTGGTTTACTTAGGTTAACCGTCAATTGTCAAAGGTCACAAAAGTTGGCCAAGGTGTCAATTTGTTTCTGTAGGCTCTCAGGAGTAGATGCCAACAACACTAATTCATCTATGAAACGAAGAAGGGAGATCAATACCTGATGTAGAAGGCAACCATCACCCTCTTGGATGTGCTCATTGAGGAAAGACTGTAGCTCGTCAATGTAGATCCCAAAGGGGGTCGGCGAGAGGGGTCACCTTTGCTCTACCTCAATGGTACTCTGGATGAAGTTTGAAAGGCCATGTGCCATCCCGAGCCGTCCCACAACTGACTTGTACAGTCTCATGATGGTTGCTAGGAGAGTCGGATATGCCAATGTCATGGAGTCTCTGGAATAATGCCTCCCTCAGAATTGTGTCAGATGCTTTTCTGGAAGTCTACAAAGCAATTGTAAACTTTCGAAGAGCAATGTCGGGCCTCCTCAATAATGGCTTGGAGTGTGAAGATGTGATCAATCGTATGGTAGTCTAGGCAGAAATTGACTTTCCCTCTAGCCCTGAGATGTTGACTCTCTAGCTCCTCTGAAAGCCACTGATGTAAGAATGTGGCGTAGAGCTTGGAGAATGTATGTCCCACCATGATAGTCTGGTAGTTGTTTGGGTCCACGGTACTCCCGATTTGTGGATGGGATGAATAATGTGTCTTTCCCAGGCAGGGGGGGAAGCCAAAACAATTCACGTGGTTAAATAAATAAAAAATATAGAATTGACGAGACTGGATGCCATGTTTCAAGAATTTGTCCTGAAGGCCATCCTCATCTGCTACTTTGTTGGTAGTATGTTACTCATAGCTCTGACTTTTGTCCTAATGTCTTTCTCGGAAAAAGGGTGGCATGAGGAGGGAGGAGAGTGGATGCGGGTTAGGGGTTGTCCAATGTGTTGTTGTAAATGTAACTTTGGATGATATTCTTTTGTATATTATTATTGTATTTTTATTGTACCTTCATTGTAGATGTTTTTCCTCCGTTCGATGATGTCATTATTGTATTTGGTTATGTAAGAATATCGAGGTAAAACCTCCACTGTAAGTCAAGACAATAGTCCCCAAAAGGATATATGTAAAATGTATTTATGAGTCTCCCTAAGAGAGGTCGGCCCAGTTAGTTAAGGAAGTCGGCCCCATTGGGGATTTAGATCAGTCACACATAAAGTATAAATAGGGAGGAGCTCTCCCTCATTTGGACACACACCAACAAGCAAATTCGCTCGAAGGAAGAGAAAGACAAGTTCGCTAAAGAAGAAGAAGGAAGCTACAAAATTCATCTTATCTTTGGGTTTTTTATCTTGGTTTGATAATGTTCGAAGTGACAAATCTATTATTGAAGAAGTTGCGGAGTTTTCTCCTTTATGGTTTCCCCGAAGAAATTTCTTGTGTATTGCTGTGCTTTTCTATCTTTCAGATTAAAGATCTAACATAATTGAATTAAAGTGCAAACAATAACACAACGATGTCATAAAGGGAGGTTGTGTGGGAAAACATGGTTTGGGGGTCAAGGTCAAGGGGGATGGCATGGTGTCTAGGAAAGAGAGCCCACCATAAAGCTTGGGGAGTGGCGGAGGGCTCCGCAAAGCTCACGTCTCCTTTGGGAGAGAAATGTTCGTTTTTGATGATGGATGAATCTACGATAGGCTTTCTGGAGGCTAGGGAAGGATCACGTGTAAGGGTGAAATGAAGCTGTTTATGGAGGGATTTGCATTCATTATTAAACCAATAGTTCATGGGGTAGGAGCCTGAGGTGGTCTTTTGGGTGTGCTGAGGAGTAGAATGGTGGTAAGAGTTAAGGGCCACTTCCTCAAGGACGATGGAGAGATTTGGCAGTGGTTCTGTGTAATGACCTGAAGTGGGAAATGGGAGGGAGTAATTCCTTAAGGCGTGTGGTGTAGGAATTGATGTAATCTCTATCAAAATGAAGGTGGTGTGAGAGGGTGGTGGGGTCGGTTTGGGGGTGGGGGTAGGGGGGATATAGAGAGTGAGAAGTTGAGGAGGGCATGGTTTGCTAGAGGAAGGCGAGATACTAAGAAGTTTCGATTATCTGGAAGGAGATCCCGGTTGGCCATGACATAATCTACCACATTGGCCCCCCACCGTGGGGGAAGCATGTAAAGTCTCCTGAGCTCGAAAAACAAGGGAGACCGTGCAAGATCAATAGACCATGAGACTCACCTAGCTGCAAAAGATGCCTCCCATATCATTTGAGGGGCCCATTCCTGTCATGCTAACTCCTGTGAAGACCCATAGACTCCGACTCTAACTCTTGGCGGAAAAGGACATCCTCGATTTTGTCATGAAGGGGTACTTGTAGGCATTTGGTGCAGGTGTTGAAATCACCTAGAAGTATGACCTCCCCAAGAGTGGAGTAGTTTGGGATATTTGCGTAAAAATCAAGGAAGCGGTCCGCCTTGGACTCCCTATGAAGTGCAAAGGGCGATGAGGCTGGAAGGAAGTAGCAGACTGTGATTTAGCTGTCCCGGAATAGGGGGCTATGTCGATGGAATCGGGCCCACATAAATCTGGCATGCTCATCTGATGACAACATAGTTACTTGACTCTTGAGGGAGTCCTGTATAAGCCGAGTGACCTCCCTGGAGTCTCTGACGCTATCTGATCGTGTCTCCTGTTTGAATGACCCTGCCTAGTGGTACCCATGAATCGGCGGTGGTCTCCACATGGGTGGGAGCAAAGTCAGTTTTCTCTTAGCCTAGAGGGCTATGAGCCGGTCCACTAGTGTCCGAAAATGGAGGAAGATCGTGGAGTTGGTTCCCATCCACGCATGCTCAAGAGTGAGCTCCTTCAAGTCCAAGGTGTGATGAAGGAAGGCGGTGCCGATCTGAAGGGGGGAGTCCAATGGGCTCGCGGGAGGTGGGAATCCTTGCACTCTCAGATTAAGCTCTCGAGCTTGGCAGAGGCGCTCCTCATTTAACCTTGCTTGCACCACCCCCTCGACCACAATGAGCGGGGATGGGGGGGGAGCTGCTCCTTTTTCCAGACAACTTCCACGCAAGAGTTAAGTGTTTGTTGTTGCGTTTCTGTTTCTAGTTTAAAGAGGGTTTGTTGTGATCTCAACTCTTCTTGCAGATTTTTAAGTTCTGTTTCAAGCATTGGGGAATCTATTCTTGGTGTCTGTTAGTGCATGTTTTTCTCCCGTTTCATTTCAGAGACAAGCTGTTTGAGATCAATTACTTATGAATGGAGCTGTTTGAGATCAATTACTTATGAATGGAGCTGTTTGAGACCAATTACTTATGAATGGAGCTGTTTGAGACCAATTACTTATGAATGGAGCTGTTTGTTTTCTGTCTCGAGACTTTCCCCCCTCCGCAGCAAGTTCTTGACTTGGGATGCCCAATATGAGAAATACCGCTCTAGGGCAATATCAATGGGGTTGTAGATTTCCCGACTACTATTGCAATTGAAAGTATATGGTCACTATAAAATCATGTTGTTGTTGACTGAGGCGGAGTTGAGGGTGGGGGGTCTTCCATTATTGCAGAAAATCTCTGCTATGTTGAACCCACAAAACTATTTTGTCCTTTGTTGTTTTGTCGCGCTGCTATCAAGAGAAGAGATACATGCGTTCCCCTCTAATTTGGGTTACAGAGTTTGAGCTATATGGACAAAATCGACAAGGAAATATTGATGAAGGAGAATAAATTTTTGTTTTTGTAATCAGACCTCGGTTGAGAGTGAGCTATACAGAGCATTTGAATCTTTTGGAAACTGCATATGAAATGTTGATTTGTGTTAAGGCCAAACAATAATTGAATATAAAATGAAAAATACAGCAGGTGGGCATGAATCCCGTTCGCACTGTCAAGGGCACACTTGTGTCTAAGGCCCAGGGTGTTGTGCAAAGGTGCAGAATTCATAAGCATAATGGTGAATCAACCGAGCATGTAAAATATCCCAAGGGTTAACCATAGTAACTGTTGACCATACAGAGTTGCATATGAACCTATTAATAAAAGCATAAAAACCAAGGGTATCATTTAACTACCAAGGTAACGAATTAATTTAAAGCATAAGGGGTAAAGTGATAAAGTGATGTTAGAAGTAATCAATTTAACATCACAAACATGAACCCACCACTATTAATGGGGCCCTTGTAGTTGTGCACCCACTTAATGTCGAGGAAGAAAGTGAAATTAGCAAACCAGGCATCATAGTGCCGATTATAGAAAGTGCAAAGTTTGATGCCTATTTAGGAGTCTTCATATTCGTTCCAATGAAAATGTTAGTGAATGAACCATTTGGTCCATTGTAGATATGAAATCTTATTCAATCTTTAGTATACAATTTTGAATTTTTAATAAAATGTTGATTTTGAGAACCTAATATGCATGAAAATTATAGATCCACTGTATTTTTTGAAAAGTACGGAACCAGATATAGAGAAATGATCTCTCTCTCTCTCTCTCTCTCTCTCTCTATATATATATATATATATATATATATATAATGTTTTACAAAAATAACCTTGAACCAGAAACAATGGAAAAGGGGATTAGCGCGGCATAAATCTTCAAACCACTGGGTGCGTCCTTGGGGACAAGCAAAGAATCGAGATACCGTCACTCAACACTCAACTCCTCCGTCTAGGCCAAAAGGGGGGTGGTCCCTATGAAAATAAACTATGGTCTTTAAGCTAAGTTAGAGAATGAAATTAATCTGGGAGTATGAAGGTGAATTGATACTGAACCAAAGATTGCAATTTGTGATTTAAAACAACAACATAAAAAAAGGATACATCCATTTGATACATTGATTTACTTAATTGAATTGATTGTTGCAGACTAGACCAGTGCCAAATGGAGTCACATGAGATTGTTGGAGTGCTGATGTGTCGTGAAAAGTGTTGCAAGTCTTGTTGGTAAGTTTTAATAGATTTTATTAGATGTGTGAATTAAGGAATGGGTTAGTTCGTGGTTGGCCCAATTCCAACTTAGGCCTTCGAATTGAGCGTAGTGACAACTAAACCAAGGGTCCAACTGGGCGAGGCATAACCTGCTTAAAGTAGCTCACTGACTCTGTAGTTAGTTTCACGCGACCTCCCTAGTTCTAGAGCTCAAGTTTTTGTTGGATTGCCCTATTAAACTAGTCACTCATGTCCCTTTCTGATTGACCAACTGATCATACTAAGTTGCAAAGGTCAAGAGCATACTCAGGAACTTTAAGCCTTGGTCAATTTATTAAAACAAAAATGAAATTTTATTTTGTGGCTGAGGATCTCTTTTCCTTCTCGGTACTTCGGGAATGCACAGCTGGATTTAGGTTTTGATGTTCGTTAATTGTAAAGTACAAGATTGTAGTAGTAAAAAATAAAACTAACTATACAACCCGATTGGGGTGGATTGTGTGCATGAGAAAATAAAATAAAATAAAGAAAAATTAGAACAAAAATTGCAAACCACAAAATTGAGCCTGTGAGATCCGCCCAGGGGGGATTAGGTGTGGGCATTGAAGTAGCCCACTTGCCTTTATTACTTATTTTACAATTTCAAGGTGGATGCCTTTGGTCCTTATAGATCTCGATCCAAAGGGTTACAAGTTTTCACAAAAAATTAACTTCAAGGCACAGAAAGTGCTCCTGGGGTCTCGGATGTCGCAAATCTTCAAATTTTCGGCAGCACTTCCTCTTACTTGTTCATAAAACGTGAAAAAAACAGCCACCAACTTTGTACCTAATATGCTGATTAAGACGTTAGAAGCACAAAAAAAATTTCAAGTACTTGAAAGATAAAAAATTTGTAATAAACCAAGTACTTGAAAAGGGACCAGATCTACAAAATTACAACTTGAATAACCATATCTAGCTTATGAAAACATACTTAAAATAAATCAGCTTATGATCTTCTTGAAAGAAACTAATTTATATTAAGCATGTAAAGAACTGTAACCAGAAAATAAATTTAATTTAAAGAAGGGAGAGAAAGTAGAAAGCCAAAGCCCTTTTGAACTTGGGCGATGGAGTTGTTCTGGTGGCTTGAGAGAGACTATGTCATCTTCACAAAGAATTCAAAGAATGAAGCAATCAAACTAGTTCCTCCATCAGTCCAAATTGAAGCACTTGTAAAAGAAACCCTTACACTTGCCAAACAACTTGTCAAATCCATTAGTAAAACTCAAATCGAAGATGAGAAGAGCATACATAAAAACTATTAAGCATGCAAATTCCCTATCTTAAACATAAGTATTTTAAATGAGAAAAGAAACTTCTTTACTCACCCCTATCTATTAAGACTAATCCTTCCAAGGCTAATAACTGACAAATAAAGTAAATGCAAAAGAAACTCTACAATTATCTCATAAAACACATAAGACAATGATCATCAAACTTGAGCCAAAGACACCGTAATAGACCTCCAAAGCCTTATATTCATCAAAAGATTCAACACTGAAATTGTACATGAGAGTAGAGGTTCCACCATTTTTTCACCTCCTCACCAAGGAGGAATGCTCTTGCATTTATAGAGTTGCCAAGAGAGAGGGCGAGATCTCCCAAAGGTGG
This sequence comes from Larix kaempferi, assembly GCA_027924585.1. NCBI lineage: Eukaryota > Viridiplantae > Streptophyta > Pinopsida > Pinales > Pinaceae > Larix > Larix kaempferi. The sequence continues at coordinate 27,292,003 of BSBM01000205.1, forward strand.
GCGCATCACTTAGATTGAGGAGCAAATAGAGGATTGAATCCTCTTGATTGATACGACTTGTATGTGATTCATGGAGGGTGCGCCACCTCTCTTGAGATAGGCGATCTCCTTTCTAGATCGTATCACCACTTAACGATGGGCTGCCACATGTGAAGGGGAAGCCCATGTGAGAAGGAGGGCGCATCCTCTAAAAAGATCCAATCGCTATCCATTATGATTTGACTTTTAATCATATGCTTTAACCTCCAAGATGATTCCCCTTGCTTAAGAGACAAACTTGCCACCTTTTTGCACATGCTAATTGCCTTTTTCTATTATATTTATATTTTTTGATATTTTGGTGCATTTTGTCGAATCATTAGCATTTTCCTGCCATTCTGTAGCCCCAATAGGAAAAAATGTTCTAAGTGATGATTTAATCACTTGGAACATAGGAAAACTTGGCTCCGGGGTAAAGAGGATGCTTTGAGCGTGAAAACGAGCACCCTTGCTCCAAATTCCGCCTCCAGACCATACATTTATTACAATTTGAAATTTTCCAATTAAACCATTAAAAAATGGTCTAACTTTACGGAAAAAATTATTTTTGCCGGAATTGACTCAAACTCCTAGGGGACCTAGTTGCATGTCCATACGACTTATTATTGATAACTAGCATGTAAAAATACATAGACACTTAGGCTTTAATAACCTCACTAGGTTTGACCGCCAAGGAAAATACCCCAACTTTGTAGGTGTGAGTGAAAAACTCAGGAATTATACGACGCATAATTCCTAAGGAAAAAACACTCTAGAGTATCCCCTTGACAAATAAACCTAAGTTAAGCCAAGCCTGTTACAAAAAAACCATGCTTAGACCAACTTATTACAATTCCCCATGGGGGTATGAACATGCATTTTTTTTTTTGAAAAAAGGGCCAAAAATTGGCCTGATGGATCACAGAACACTGATGATGAACAATTTGATTGTTCAAGTCATCGACGGTTCACTTGGGATCCACTAAGTGCAATTTAGTGGATAACAGGTTAACCATAGTGATTGTTGACCATACAGAGTTGCATATGAACCTATTAATAAAAGCATAAAAACCAAGGGTGTCATTCAATTACCAAGGTAACAAATTAATTTAAAGCATAAGGGGTAAAGTGATAAAGTGATGTTAGAAGTAATCAATTTAACATCACAAACCTGAACCAACCACTATTAATGGGGCCCTTGTACTTGTGCACCCATTTAATCTCGAGGAAGAAAGTGAAATTAGCAAACCAGGCATCATAGTGCCGATTATAGAAAATGCAAAGTTTGATGGCCTATTTAGGAGTCTTCATATTCGTTCCAATGAAAATGTTAGTGAATGAACCATTTGGTCGATTGTAAATATGAAATCTTATTCAATATTTAGTACGCGGTTTTGAATTTTTAATAAAACGTTGATTTTTAGAACCTAATATGCATGAAAATTATAGATCACTGTATTTTTTGAAAGTCCAGAACCAGATATATAGAAATGATCTCTCTCTCTCTCTCTCTCTCTCTCTCTCTCTATATATATATATATATATATATATATAATATTTTACAAAAATAACCTTGAACCAGAAACATAAAAATGCACATTGCAATCACTTTTACAAGTGAAGCTATGCAAACCGCTCTAAAAGACTCACATTTTTTGTGGTTTGGAATGTGGGGAGGGGCTATTTTATAGGCAAAAGTTAGCATTTTAGGGCCTCAAGCGGTTCTGGATGATCTGTATCTGGATCTGAAGCCCTAGTCAAATTTTTATTTTTGACAACTGATACAGTTATATTTAATATTAAAAGATTATTTACAAGGATTAACAGATGCTAACATTTAAAAACCCTATGTTTTCAAATTGAATTTTGACTTTGACTGTGTAAATGTTTGTTCTTAGTTGTGATAAGATCAGATTGAATATATCTTCTGTAGGATATATGTAGTATAGAAAGTTGTAACATTACTGGCCTAGCCTTTACACTATGCTATTTTGTTTTGCCGAAATTGTGAATATATTAATGTGACTTGTTTGTTTACTTACTAAAATTAAGGCATCTAATACTGATATCGTGTGGGTGTGTTTGGACCAGGCCATGTACTTTGCAGCTAGTGCAAGATTTCTTTTGGAGGAGACACCACATAATTTTAAGACTTCAAATGGAAAAAAACCTGGTAGGACTAATTTGCTTTTTCTTTATCTGTTTTTTCCTGGTTATATATTTAGGAAAATTGGTGTCAATCTGTAGTTTTTGTTGTCCTTTTTATTCAGTCCATAAATGCAATTGCTCTTATTTTAACAATGCAAATGTGATTTTTTGAAGAAAGTAGAAAGCTAGTACTATGCTGATTTTTAATAGAAACATTCACAATGAGAGGGTTATTTTATTATTGGTATTTTCTTGTGATCTTGTTGGTTTGAACTTTGAGCTAAACGTGCAAGCATACTAGTATTAATTGCTTTTGTTAAAATTACTTTGTTTTCTTCCTTTGAATATTGCATGTGCTCGACCAGGTCTTAGCGGAGATGAGTTTCTCTTTTCTTATAGCTTTGCTTCAGATGGGTGAGAAGCTAGGAAACCGGACATGTCCTAAACCCCCTCCGTGTCCCGTGTCCCGTGTCCCGTGTCCCGTGTCGTTGTGTTGGATACGGACACGATGCAAACACGTGTCGGACACGGTTTTGCATCATGTCCCACACTGTCAACATCGTGTCCCGATTCCAGGACACGCAAAAGGTGGAAATGAGGGCCCATGGGGGTTAAAACCGATTTGTGAAATGTGTAATATCTCTTATTGTGATTTGTGATAAGGATATGGTTCTTTTTCTTACTCACAATTTGATCTATATGACATTGAAGTAGCTACTCCTAAGTCCATATCTCTACTTGCCATTCCTTTCCCAGCATTTTTTACTGCTCCCATTTCTCCTGTATTCAATGCTAGATCAGTCACGTATAGGATTGATTCTGTATTATATTATTCTGTGATAAATGTTCTAAGGGTTTGTTGATGCATCTTCTTTATAAATCTCATTTGATGAAATTTTGCTTGAAGCATCAAAGTGATTTTCATCTCTGGGCTCTGGTGAAAAGCAAGCCAGCAGTGGAAGTGAAGAGCAACACATTTCAGAAGTAGAGCAACCATATAAAGATAATTCATCTTTGAATAATGTGGGATCAAGATCTGCAGATTTCAATGTCTCATTGAGATTTGTGAATGTGTAATGTGTATTGATTCTAATTTCTATTGAATATTTGTAAATGTTCTAGTTTCTAAAATTTTTTGGATCTATATGTCTATATTTTTAATATATATATATATATATATATATATAAAAGGTGTCCTCTGTGTCCTGATTCCAGGGGTCACCGTGTCCGTGTCGGACACTTGTATTTCTGTGCCCTCTGTGTCCCGTGTCCTCGTGTCAGGTGACTTAGGTGAGAAGGAGCTGCACTTGTGGTAAAACATTATGTTTGTTTGGCAGTTGCACATTTGTTTGAACAATGGGGTCCTTGTTCGACAGTGAAAAGAGGTTTATGGAGATTTTGAAAAGCAACAAATATGTAGTCATTTTTTTTCTTCCTATCTCTAAGACATCTCTAGTCTAAGTTTCTACAACTGAACTCTATTTGGTGTTGACACTTACTATCTGTCTATGTTAGCACTGTGGAGTCCTTGTTCATCAGTGATGAGATTTGAAGACCGATAAATAACCTTAGCAGGGAAATCAAAGGCTGCAAGGTCTGCAATGGGCAACAAAAACAGAAAAAAGAGCTGAGCTACATGATCCAAATGTCTTTTGTTCGAGTTCTTTCATTCTCCCAGATGCATCCTGATAGATGCAATTAGAATTATGTCTGTAATTTTGTTTTGCATTTGAGCAAACCTGTACAGATACATGTATTCTTTGCTGTATTTTAGGTATCCTGTGATAGCCTGTTAGTAGGATTCAATCAAGAACTGCAATTTTCAGCCTGACAATGTCAATGCCCCTTACAACTGCTGTGGGAGTGTGATACATATTCAAACGAACGTGAATATACCTTGAGGGGAAGGTTGGAAGTAAAGAAGTCCAAGCTTATTGCTTTCGTGACCTTATTTAGATGCAACACCAATGTAGAATATTTTTAAATTTTAAAGTCTCACAGCAAGCTTGCTTCCACGACCTCACTGCCCTTCAGTCAACGTAGCATTCCTTCATTGATTATGTACACGCTTCATGTTACAAAAGCTCTGATTCCATGTTATGGTAGGGCATCATTAAATATATGTGATAAACATACTAAACCCAATTCATTAATAACCACACATTATCTATCAGTTTTTTGTAAAGCCTAATTTTAATGGTTTTTGATTTGAGAGCCTTTTGAAAACTGTCATTTCTTGAGCTGTGCACCCTTTTTTGAAGCCTTATTGGGTTATATTAATAATTAATGATGTAGATCAGCCCCCCTTTAAAGACAACATGTTCGTTGACATTAAATAACAAATTGTCTATTTTGCAGTGATCAGCTGCTTGTGTTACACTCCTTGTTTATATGGGATTGACATGAATGTGTCCACTTTGATTCTCAACTTATAAATATAAAATTTAATTTCCTTTGAAGGATTTGAAAAAATATCTTGATATCCAAAAGACGAAATCATGTGCAAGAGTCAAGACTATCTAGTCTACAGGAAAAATGTTGCTATGTTGTTCATATCAATGTAATTGATATTATGATGTTTTCACAGATTATGATGATGACATGGATGTGGAAGACGACGTGGGTCAGATAACACTGAGCAAGGATTTAGAGAAGCAAATTGTGAATGCGGTTGATTTAGATTTTCTGAAACAATTGGTATGGGCTTGTCTGTCTGTTTCTGCTCTGGACGTTCACTTATACTTGCTGTAACTTTCTCCACTGATCCTTATAGGTTCTCTCGTCCAAGTAATGTTTCAATAATTAGTATTTTTAATCATATCTAGCTTTGATTAAGTTTTTTTTATGAACTTACCCTGTAGGTGAGATTTTTATATGGAGACATCTCTGGTTTTGGTGATGGTACTTCCATGGAGGGGCCATCTGAAAAAGAAGCAGCAGCTGTTACTGCAGTTTGCGCATTTTTGCATGTTTCTATCACAATGTTACCCCTTGAGAATGTCATGACTGGACTTGCATATACAACTGAACTTGTCCCTACTCTTTGGCACTATATGAAACGGTGTCACTTGAGCCAAAGATGGCCATCTATGGAGGCTTTGGCAGCATTTTTCCCAGGAGAGGCTCCCGGTTGGTTGTTGCCTCTTTCAGTTTTCTGCCCATTGTATAGGTGAGATACATTTAGAGAATGGCTTCGATGTAAAAATGAGTATTTTTGCAATTGAAGTCCTATATTTAACACAGGTGCTAAAGTTATATGCTCATATTACAACAGAAAGAGGCTATGCCTAGTGTTTTAATTTAGATGAAACTCAAGCAAATTTATTTTATCATCTAATCATGATACTTTGGTACTTTATCAGGCACATGTTGATGATTATTGATAATGAGGAGTTCTATGAGCAACAAAAGCCACTTTCATTGCAAGATGTCAAGGCTTTAGTTATCATTTTGAAAGAGGTAATGGTTTATCCAGCCATCAAAGTGTTGAGTTTAGAGAGATTTATCAAAGTGTTGCTGATGCTTATATACTATATCATTTAGGAACATTAAGGTCTGCTTATTGTCAGCGGGATTGGACAGTTACACTGTAGTTAAGGAGTATTTTTCCATCCTTGTGATGTAGTGTTGGCTTTGGCAAATTATTGCCATAGTGCATTGCATCTGTCCCCGTGAAAGAAATTTTGGAAACCTACAGTTATGTTGTACGATGACTAATATAGAATCTAAAAATATTGGTACTATGAAATGCTACAATATGCATGCTTTTTACATACAAGTGAAAGGTGTTATAGCAGTGGGGAGAGTTTTTCACATTATAAATTAAACTGCATGTATCTGGTAGATTTAAAGTTTGACTTTCTGCTTCTACAGGCATTGTGGCAGCTGTTATGGGTGATCCCCTCTAAGACTCCTACAGCTCAGAAGCCTGTTCATTCTGGATCAAGTCAAAAAAGATATCCATTACAATCTATCCGAGAGAGAGTCAGCATGTTAGCAGCTGAACTTTTGGCACAGGTTTTCAATCTCTTCAATAAGCCTTGATATTGGATGTGCCCTGTGCTGTTTTTGCATTAAATTTCCTCTCTATTTTTGTGTCGAGAGGTGCATTCTACAACCCAGAATGAGGGAAATGTGTCATGAGTGAGTGTGTGTAACACTGATATCAGACTGGCTTTCACATTAAAAAATGAATAATTTACTTTATTAGAGGCTCATTCTACATTCCAGTATGGGGGAGATGTTTCATGAGTCACTGAGTGAGTTTAATGCTATGGTCACATCTGCTTTTCACATTCAAAGAAATTGATGTAATTTAATAATAGACAGCTTAGGCCCATCTTAACCCTGGATCTATCAAAATCCCCGAGAGGGATGAAATCCCTTTGAGGCGCAATTCTTACCATAGGTTTTTGCACTGTTAAAAAGGTTTGCACCTGGAAAGATTTGATACCTCTTGATGCATGATAGCTCTGGGGTTAAGATGGATCTAGGCTGGTATGCAATACAATTGTGAATAGCTGTTTGCCTATACCATTGTTTCTAGAGCATTAATACTTTTGGTCATATTAGCTAGCCTTCCTAGATAAGAGATGTTACAGATTCATTGGTCAGTGTCCCATTTGTTATAATTTTGAATGTTGATAAAGAGACTGATTATCTGTAATGGTTTTCTCGTGATACTTGGGGATGCTTTGTTCGTGGTTTAGGATGGCAGACTCTATGTTAACTATGTGCTTGGGGATGTCAAAAAATTGAAATGAAATTATATTAATGCCAACTAAAGAGCAAAAACGTTCAGTGGACCTTGAAAGTACAAGAAATAATGGAAGTAAAAGAAAGCGTGCCTAGGGCATCTCCTCCCTGAAATAAGAAAAGAGCATATGGCATAGTAACAAATAAAAGTGGAGTTAAATTTAGAATGGGGAAACTCTCAATAATAATAGCTTTAGAGGGAAAGAGAAAAAGAGCAATTGATGCTATAGTGGGTAGAGCAAGTCAATCAAACCATAGGCAACGTGTTGAAGACAACGTATATTACGACCCATAGGTCATTTGGTGTTAGATTATGACAACTGAGGAAGGTCTTCTGCATGCATGCGTACTTGCATGCGGAAGATCCAAGTTTGGAAACCAATTGAAATTAATCAATTTGTGAAAATTGACTAAACTTGATTTTATTTATTATTGGAATATTTTTATTTAAAAGTATTAAAGTGAGAAATAATAAAGATAATGGCAGATTTAATCTTAGCCATTGATCTCACCGGAGAATCACATCCGTAGATTCATTGTGAGATTAGGTTTTTCGCTTAGCCAATAATTATAAAAGGAAAGTCAATTGGTGGAGAGGACACATTCATTCCGACAGAGATTGAGAGAGCAGATTCGTGAGATAGAAGTTTTTGGAGAAGAAAACGGAGGAGCAGTGAAGCAAAGAAGGGCAACGCGGAAGGAAGAGAGAGAAGCAGCGACAGGGCAGAGGCATCCACCCAGCAGGCAGACCGTACAGTAATCCGTACAACAGGTCGTACAACTGCAGCAACAAACTGCCTTGGGATCCGTGCCACTCAGTCAGGTTTTTCTCAGCATTTTTGTGTGTTTCAGTTTCGCCATTGTTGGTTGGAAATTGATTTTCTGATTTGTAACAGCTCCATATTTTCTGAATAAAATAATTTCTCACTGCTGCACCGGTTTTCCCATCTTGGGTTTTTTCGGGGGTTTATACCCGAAAGATATTGAGTTATTTCTATTGGTGTGATTGATTGATCTCTTAGTTATTTTATTCCGCTGCAATTTTGTTTATGAAGTGGAGAAACTCTTGGGTGGTTATTTGGTTGCAATTTTAATTGGCATGCATTTAGCCCTGGCTGGGTTTTAAAGGAAAACTTACATGGTATCAGAGCTCTTCTAAGCAGACTGAGAGATAGCAGCAGAGTACTTGGATAGATCACTGCATATCTATCTAAGGCTTTATTGGCACTATTTACTATGATCGCACAGTTGAGAGTTGAGGATAGACTCCAGGGGGCACAAAATTTTCCTACTTGGAAAGAGAGGATCACCAGGATCTTGGATGTCAGTGATGCTGAAGAGCACATTGATAGTACCAAGGTTTCTCCCACAGATCCAGCAGATTTAGCAGCTTGGAAGAAGATAGATTCCAGAGCTATGTTGATCATTCTAGATGGGGTGAAGGACCACATAGTCCCTCACCTATCTGGGAAGAAGTTCGCATTAGAGATGTGGACGGCTTTGGAGAGTCTTTACCAGAGCAAGAATGAAAACCGGAAGATGGTATTGCAGGAGAGAATGCGTAGTACCAGGATGGCTAAGGGTAAAGGAGTGGTGCCTTATCTTACAAGGCTCACACAAATTAGGGATGAGCTTGGAGCAGTGGGCTCTAAGACTGAGGATGAGGAGCTAGTTCGTATAGCTCTCAATGGCTTTTCTAAGCCATGGGATGTCTTTGTTAAAGGCGTGGCGGCTAGGAAGAAGCGCCCTAACTGGCAGAGATTGTGGGATGACTTCGCACAGGAAGAGACCCGCATGGGTCAAGGATCAGCTTCATCCAGCGGTACTACACAGATCGTGGATGAAGAGGCTCTAACCTTATCGAGCAAAGGTAAGGGGAAGGCACAGAAGAAGAAAGGTGGCAAGAAGAACTTGGACATGGCAAAAGTCAAGTGCTTCATTTGTCACAAGCATGGACACTTTGCTTCCCAGTGCCTAGAGAAGAAGAAGAACAACAACACTCAGATGGCAGGTTCAGCGAAGGTGGATGATTTTAGCAGGAGTTTTGAGGAAGACTTTTGCTTGATAGCTTGCATGGCAAGTTCCATTAGTAGCAGTATCTGGTATGTGGACAGTGGTGCTTCTTCTCATATGACAGGACATGGGTCTTTCTTCAAGAGCTTGAAGGAGGGTGGAGTAAATCTCCACATTGAGTTAGGAGATGAGGCACAATATTAGGCGTAGGGTGTTGGCACTTTATCGTTTCGGAGGGAGTCTGGAAAACCTATCAGCTTTGCTGTTGTGTTATATGTCCCAGGGATGATGAAGAATCTCATATCAGTTTCCACACTAGAAGACAAGGGTTTTCTAGTGACTTTCCGGGACAGGAAAGTATATATCAAGTCACATGGGTCAGATCAGAGATTGGACAGGATGATTGCGGTTCGGAGTGGGAAGGTTTACAGACTATAGTTTGAGTCTGCAAAGGCTCTGGTCAGTAGCAGCAGCAGTGATGGTGAGTTATGGCATAGGAGGATGGCACACTTACATCATGGTGCACTGAGGCATCCGAGACAGGCAGTCATTGGAGTTCCTTCAGTTCAGGAGGACAAGCACAACCACTGCAAGGGTTGTGCGTTGGAGAAGAACATCAGGAGACCTTTCCCACATGGTAAGCACAAGTCTGAGGGAGCCCTAGACTTGGTGCATTCGGATGTATGCGGACCGATGAGTGTACATTCATTCAGTGGTTACAGTTACTGTGTCACATTCATTGATGACTATTCCAGGAAAACCTGGATCTATTTTCTGAAGGCCAAGTCAGAGGTCTTCGATCAGTCTCGAGAGTTCAAAACTCTCGTGGAGAACCAAATAGGGAGAAAGATTCAGATATTGAGGACAGACAACGGTGGTGAGTACACGGGCAGAGAGTTCATGGAGTACTGTGCATCAGAGGGGATCAAGAAGGAACACACTATTCCTCATACCCCGCAGCAGAATGGAGTGGCAGAGAGGAAGAATCAGACACTGGTGAGTGCAGTTAAGGCCATGTTATTTGATCAGGGATTACCTCTATTCGTATGGGCAGAGACATTTCAGACTGCAATATATGTCCAGAACAGGTGTCCCCACACTGCATTGGGGAGGAAGACACATGAGGAGGTATTTACAGGTACTAGACTAGACGTAAGTCACTTGCGTATATTTGGGAGTATCTGCTATTGTCACATTCTAGAGAGAAGGGGCTTCTAGTTGGGTATAGTGAGACTTCCAAGGCTTATAGAGTTTATATCCCAGCTTGCAAGAGGATCATTGTGAACAGGGATGTCCAGTTTGATGAGGACCGAGCCTTGAGAAGATCTATGGACTTACCAGCACAGGAACATCCAACTGAGGACTTTGGAGGAGTCAAGTTGGAGGAGTCACAGGTACAGGTTCAAACACAGGGCACAGGTTCTGGTAGTCAGAGGGAGTCAGGAGAACAAGATCCCCCTATTTTTGATGGGGAGGACGGGCAACAATAGGAGGAGGATATCCAACAGCTGCAACAGGTAGACACTAGGCCACGACCTAAGTGGTATAGGGCCACTGTTCAGGATTCCGGACAGGTGAGTCTTCCACAGAGAACTTTCAAACGGAGCATACCACCAGATAGACTAAGTTATATGGCACTGGTGATAGAGTTGATTGACTCAGAACCTTCTAGTTTCGAGGAGGCTGCACAACATGATGTGTGGCAAGAGGCCATGGTTGGGGAGTATGACTCAATCACGAAGAATCAGGTATGGGAGGTTGTTCAGAGACCACAGGGTAAGAAGGTGGTGGGTTCTAGATGGATCTATAAGGTAAAGCATGCAACAGATGGAGTGTGGAGAATTACAAGGCATGCTTCATGGTGAAGGGGTATTCGTAGAAGGAAGGTATTGACTATGAGGAAACTTTCGCCCCTGTCGCTAGGTATTTCTTCTATTCGGACTATCCTATCATTGGTAGCAGAGATGGGTTGGCACGTTCATCAGATGGACGTGAAGACAACCTTCCTCAATGGAGTTATTGAGGAAGAGGTTTATATTGAGCAGCCAGAGGGGTTCGAGACAAAGAGCAGAGAGTCGCATGTATGCAGGTTGCACAGAGCTCTTTATGGGCTCAAGCAGGCACGTCGAGCATGGTACTCGAGGATTGACAGCTATCTACGTGAGATGGGTTTCCAATGGAGTGAGGCAGACCATAACCTGTACTTCTTGTCAGGTGAGGTACCTCTCATATTGGTCCTATATGTGGATGACCTCTTTCTTACAGGAGATGAGGAGCTGATGAGGGACTGCAAGTCCAATCTTGCAGTAGAGTTTGAGATGAAAGACCTTGGGTTGATGCATTACTTTTTGGGTCTTGAGGTTTGGCAGAGAGATGGGTGCTTCTTCATTGGACAGGGGAAGTATGCAATTGAGATCTTGAAGAGATTCGGGATGGAGGACTGCAAGTCTATGGCTATACCTCTAGTTTCCAACTGGAGGAAGATTGATGCATCAGGATCAGAGGAGTTTGATCCTACTCTGTATAGGCAGCTTATCGGGTCGCTTATGTATCTGGTCAACACTCGACCAGACATCAGCTTTGCAGTCAACTCTTTGAATCAGTTCATGGTGAACCCTCGAAGAGTGCATTGGACAACTGCGAAGCACATACTTCGCTACATCAGAGGTACAATGGAGTATGGATTGGTTTATGAGTGCAGTGGAGTTTTCAGTTGTCAGGGTTTACAGATGCTGATTGGGCAGGATGTGTAGAGGATCGGAAGAGCACTTCAGGTTGCTGCTTCAGCATTGGGTCAGGATTCATCTCTTGGTTCAACATGAAGCATAAGTCAGTTGCATTGAGCTCAGCTAGGGCTGAGTACATGGCAGCCAACATGGCTGCATGTGAGGGGATGTGGCTAAGGAAGTTGCTCTCAGGATTGTTCGAGAGTAAGATAGAGACTACTATAGTTCACTGTGATAATCAGAGTGGTATCAACCTTTCTGAGAATCAAGTGTTCCATGACAGGAGCAAGCACATTTACATTTGGTATCACTTCCTCAGAGATTGTGTTCAGAGAGGAACCATTCGGTTGGAGTACATTCAGACAGATGAGCAGGTGGCAGACCTATTCACCAAGCCACTTTGCAAACTCAAGTTTGTAAAGTTCAGAGACAAGTTGGGGTTGTTACCGAATCACTTCCTCGTTGAGAGGGAGTGTTAGATTATGACAACTGAGGAAGGTCTTCTGCATGCATGTGTCCTTGCATGCAGAAGATCCAAGTTTGGAAACCAATTGAAATTAATCAATTTGTGAAAATTGACTAAACTTGGTTTTATTAATTATTGGAATATTTTTATTTAAAAATATTAAAGTGAATAATAAAGATAATGGCTGATTTAATCTTAGCCATTGATCTCACCGGAGAATCACATCCGTAGATTCATAGTGAGATTAGGTTTTTCGCTTAGCCAATAACTATAAAAGGAAAGTCAATTGGTGGAGAGGACACACATTCATTCCGACAGAGATTGAGAGAGCAGATTCATGAGAGAGAAGTTTTTGGAGAAGAAAACGGAGGAGAAACGAAGCAAAGAAGGGAAACGCGGAAGGAAGAGAGAGAAGCAACGACAGGGCAGAGGCATCCACCCAGTAGGCAGACCGTATAGTAATCCGTACAGTCCGTACGGATCCGTACAGCAGGCCGTACAGGTCGTACAACTGCAACAACAAACTGCCTTGGGATCTGTGCCACTCAGTCAGGTTTTTTTCAACATTTCTGTGTGTTTCAGTTTCGCCATTGTTGGCTGGAAATTGATTTTCTGATTTGTAACAACTCCATATTTTCTGAATAAAATAATTTCTCACTGCTGCACCGGTTTTTCCATTTTGGGTTTTTCTGGGGGTTTATACCCGAAAGATATTGAGTTATTTCTATTGGTGTGATTGATTGATCTCTCAGTTATTTTATTCTGCTGCAATTTTGTTTATGAAGTGAAGAAACTCTTGGGTGGTTATTTGGTTGCAATTTTAATTGGCATGCATTTAGCCCTAGCTGGGTTTTAAAGGAAAATTTACATTGGGTAGGGGGCCCACATGTGCAATAAGAAAGAGTAGGTATATATAGAGGTCAATATACTCACTATTGTTCTCATGGACTTATGATTTGAACATATGGATGTACTTGGGTTATTTGGGAGTTGTTTTGCTAATGGATAAGGGGTTATTGTATAACTCATCATTATCACCTTGAGAGTTGTGACCCAAGCCTATATTTGGTATACATGGTGTGCTTACAAGTTTTTACTTTTTTATGATATTTTAAGTATTGGGTTCTTAACATTTGTTGTTATAGTAGATGATTCATGGTTTGGGCACCTTCAAGCAACACGTTGCACGGTTTGATCTATAATGATTTCTATAAATTCCAAATTTAGTGCGACTTGAAATTTTGGAGAGAAGACATTTGTTACTATCACTTGTCCAAATTTCAATTACAGAGTTGCGGGATTGTTGGAGTGGTAAGTTGTCAAAATCAATGCTTATGTTTAGTCTTGAAACTTGGATAGAAATAGTAACATTCTCTAAATGGGAATATTTGAAGATTACAAGGTCTAATTGAAGTAAGATTAGTGCCACTAGAAAGATGACATAACAATGTATTATAGGTCTGATGATCAGATATGAAGTTGTGAAATTGGCGAAGTTATGATACGTACAAATTCACTCTTTAGTTAAGGGTGGAAAACAATAAGTTTTGGTAAATTGGCCATAACATTTTGTGGGAAAATCCTAATTGAGTAAGACCTATGGAGTTGTGGAGTACACATGTCGGTTGTTACAGGTCGAGATTTTAGATTCATTTGTGTAGAAAGCTTGGAAATAAATTAGGTACAGGGTTGGCCTATAGAGCAATCCTTGAAGAAGGGATTCAAAGGCGTGCCAATTTAAAATTGGCATAACCTTTGACTGGAAGGTCCAATGAGGTGATTCAAAAGCTGTTGAAGCAGAAGGAAATTATAATATATTGGTAAAAGCTTTGAGAAAATTTGGGATAATATCTTTGAATTTTGTCTAGTTTGAAGTTGGTGGTTTAGGTAAACCCAAGGTTGCTTGTACACACTTTTTTATCTTGAACAAACACCAAATTAATTGTGAAGCATGTGAAATTTCTTAGCTTTCTAGATCACGATTACACTTTCAATCTTTTACTTAATTAACCTAGAAAAGATAAATGTAATTATTTGATAAGCAACCATAAATAAAGAAAACCACAACACATGAGATACCTTGGAATCCCTAGTCCTTCGGGGAAAATTGATCAATGGTTTATCTTTCATTGTAGGTTTCTTAATCAACACTTACAGTGACAGGCCTCCGGATATGACTCATCGGATCTTAGACTCGTGACTCTCACTATGCCCAAACCCCTCAGCAGAAAACACAAACTCCGACAGAAGATATGACTCACTTTCGTCACTCACAAGAGATATGACTTACTCTTGACCAACTGACCACCACAAGAGATATGACTCCCTCCTGACTTGGTGGTGACCACTCCACTAGAGATATGATTCACTCTTGTCTGTGATAGATAGACACTCTCCTTAGACTTTTATAACTTCACTTTATGTCAATACCATGGGAAATACCATAGGACATCCAATACGGTGGGCTCACCCAATACCATTGACCCTCCAGTACCATGGGCTAAGAAATACTACTCAACACAATAAAGTATTACAAAAGCAGTAAGACTGTCTAGAGAGTTATGCTCAGCCCCTTCTACGTTGCTAGACACCCCCAATGTAGAACTACCTATCGAGCTACAAAAACTAACACTCCCTCTTAGCGAGGAAGGTACATCCGGAGAAGCATCTACCTAGATCCATCAATTCCTTTGTTGCTGCAGCTGCTCCCTCTGAACTGGAAGACTTTTCGGTTGCATCCGTTGCACTTTGATCTGATAATCTGCGCTCCTCCTCCATCAATATCACTTTGAGGGAAGCCTCACGCTTTTCCTCTGTCACTGGCACCGATTCAAACTCCAGAATCCCTCTGGAACTCTGCTCCAAACTCCCTCTGAAGCTGACCACAGGCTGTCCCAACAACCTGTACAATGTGCCTTCCCTGATGCCAAGCCTCACCGTTGCATCCTGGGCACCTACTCTCACTTCACATATGAGTATTTCTCCATTCCAGAACTCTACGTCATACCCCTCAACTTCCAGAGCTGATACTGAGTAAATTGACCCTCAGCTTTGGAAGATGCATCATTCTTGCCACCTCCAATAGACCTTCTGACTCCAGCTGGAACACCACCGATCCAACTTTCCTCACTGCATGCCTGGTATGCGTGCCACACTTCATATAGTAGCCTAAGTCTGTCTCTAAAACACTAAGGAGCATTGACCTCACTCCCGTCATATGGCTAGATGCATCACCGATAATATACCAGCCATTGTTGGACCCACAACCCACTGCCCGGATTTGTAACCTTACTATTGCTCATATTTTTCTGGATGCTGCCCAATCATCCTACTGGGTTGCTCGAGCCTCTATCTCGTTGCCCGACAACATTTTTGGGCTTCCCACAGCCCTGTTGGCAGTCCTAGCCCAACTCCCCGCTGCCCTGAGCACTTACTCACCTGGTGGCTATCCGTTCTCCAACGGTTTGCTGCTGCGACGTCCACTAGCACGCAGCCTTCGCGGCTGAACCTTGCGGCCTTGTTGGATGACAGGATGACTGTTGGTTCCTTTTACCTTTCTGTTGGCATTCCTCTTTTCCTCTAGCGCTCACCTCTACCACCATATCCATGACCACACTGCAGCACCTCTAAAAAAAGCTCACCTCTCAGCTCCATTGCTAGCCAACGCTAAGCCTGCTGCTCCATGCCATCTGCAGGCCGCTTTGCTCAGCTTGTGCTCCTTTGCCAACTTTGCACACAGCACGACCCTACATCTGTCTGCGCGCACGCAACTTTTTTTCCACAACCGCGCGTCTGTCGTCACCTCATGGTTCTTCTTGCTAGCTTTTCACTGGTCCGTGTATGTTGCCACAACGACTCTCGTGCTACCACACTTTTGGCGGCCCGTATCCATGCCAAGCCTTGCGACTTGCAGGCCAACCTTCACACTCTTGCCTCCCGCCATCAGACCGAATCATGCCCGCCGTCAGCTCGCGCCTTAGTAGCTTCTCACCTGTCAATCTCTTTGACTAGCCCGACCCAATTCGGACCTCCCGAGTTCTGCCTGCAGTCTCGACTCATAAGCAATATGCCACTGCAAATCTCCGGCAGCTGCTTCACGAGCCAACACTCTGCTGGAGCTCCAAGACGTTCGCGTGACTCCTCCACACTTCCTTGCAGCCACCTAGCGTCGTCAGCCTGATCTACGATCATGAACACACATAGCTCACGATCTCGAACGCCTACTACTCCTTGCAACAGTCAGATCTTTCTCTGGCAATGTCGTCCAGCTTGCACTTGTGCTCACCAGTTGCCTCCGCTTTTTAGACTTTCGACAATCCGAGCCTCCTCCCTTTTGTTGACATCCATGTGACACCTTTCCCGTGGGCCTCCCTCAGCCCGTGCTGTGCCACCACCTTCACAAGCTCTCAATAGGCTTGAACTGCTCACGACCTGCCTATTGACTGACCCACAAGCCTGCAAATTTTGCTCCTGATTTTCCTTTGCCAGTGGCCAACGCCTCCACACCAACCCGATCTAAGAACCACTGCCTGGTCTCGGCCCCATTCAGTCGGTCACACGCTGACTCGAGCACAATGAACCTCCAAGCCAATGCAACAGAAGATGCCGAAACGTATGCTGTACAATTAGAGGCTGTATGGCCCATACCGTGGCCGTGCGGTACTCTCAAAACTTTTTTTTTTTTAAATTTCTCGTAAATTTCGTGTAGGTCTCTTATTCCCGCTCTGATACCATGTGAAATATCTCAACTTTCCAGATCATGATTAATTTCCTGCCTCGAAAATTGTGTTTACCACAGACCTCGATTTTCATGCCACTATACGGAATTTATTTTCTGTACCTGCCTTGAAATTCGTGCCTCTGCCTGGAAATTCATCACTGATTTTCTCCTTGAAAACTGTGCCCAGAATTGTTGTACGGACCTGCTGTACGAATTCTTGAAATTCGTGCCACTGTACTTCTCCTCCCTCCTGCAAATTTTCTTCTTCTCCTCTCAAGAAGTCGAATTGCTCTCAGCTTTCTCAGCTCTCTCAGCTCTCTCAAATCTCATGAAAGAATGAATGGTGAAAAGCCTTTTCCTTGCCTTTTTGTTTGGATGCTAGGGTGAGTGAAGACTCGAAGAGACATCTAATCCAAGGGCCCACATTGATTTAGATGGATGGATGAGATTAAAAGCTAATTTAATTCTCTCCAAAATTAATTTCAGTCACTTTACTTAAATTTATCAAAAAGTCACTTTAATCTCTAAAGTGGAATTAAATGCTCATCTCAAGTCATTTAATGCAAGGGTCATGTTATTTTCCCCTTTTTGTGACTTAGGCTAATTTTCACTAGGGAAACACTTTCTTAGGTACAAAATCAACATTTGAAACCCCTTTTCCGGCCACTAACACGTGCTGTCAAAAAATCGCTCGACTTGGGATAGATTGGCGAAAAATCGTGCCGATTTTTAGACTGATTTTTTGTTAAAAAATTGGGACTGGAGAAAAATCGTGATTTATTGGCATATCGCGATAAATTGGCCATGGTTGGTAACACTGTTTGCCAAGCTTTCTGCCTTGGATGTCTGTGACCAAACGGCATTGCCTTTCCTTTTCACATTGTTTTAGTGGAATCATTGATAATAATTTACTGTTCAGAGAAAAGTACATTCCAGTGTATAAAACTTGAATTTCTTAGATTTTGATGACAGGATCATTTGAATGCATCATTACAATAAAACATGACTGCCTATGAAATGATTTTAGAGAGCAATTGGATTTTGATGATAAATAATGAGGAATTGATGGTTCAAATGTGAATCACTATGTTTTAACAAATGGATAAATGGGAATTTTCATGTCTGAGTTATTAAATATGATTAACAGTTGGCAGGGTTGTTTAACATGTTTAACTTTTATTTATTTATTTTATATTATTTAATTTTATTCTCTTCAATGTTGTTGGTATTTTTATGTTGTGTCCATAATAGTGTATTTTGGTCATGTACAGTTGCAGGATTGGAATTGTAGGCGAGAATTTACATCACCATATGATTTTCATGCTCGTGATGCAGTTGATGGAATATTCTATGCTCAGGTTAATTAATGCTTTTATATGTGATATTGCATTTCATGTTGGTTGATTACTTTCTATTTAGTTTTCTTATTGCTTGTCATGCAAGTGAAACATAATAATTTACTTATGCCCTTTACAGGCTGGAACTGAGAATTCAAGAGCCCATGAGCTACTGAAACGGGCACCATTCTTAGTGCCATTTACAAACAGGGTTCAAATTTATACTGTGAGTTCAAGGAATTTAGTGATTTGAAGTATAGAGAAACTTCTGGCTTTATTAGCTGTCACTTTTTTATACCACATGTCATTTAAATAGGCTTTTTTAGCCATCTCGTTTCTCTTTTTTGGTTTCCTGTGGCATGAGGTCTATGCAATTTGATATAATGCAAGAAGCATGCAATCAATATTGATTCACAAGGACTTGTCTTTTGGCTTCTTGTTAGATTTCTTTTGGTAACTTTCTTTGTTGGAATTTTACAGGCATACCAGTAGATAGTTCTTTCTTTTGTTGTATTGATTCTTGATTATGCATAACGGTATGTTTGGGAAATGCTAATAAACCTATCTTTGCCAGTCTCAGTTAGCTGCAGCCAGACAACAAAACAGTTTTCACACACCCTTTGTACGACACCGAATCAGGATAAGGCGGAACCGGGCAGTTGAGGATGCCTTCAGTGAACTAAATGGATTGACAGGAGAAGAACTTAGGGGAATGGTCTATTGCTAATCCACTGTTTTAACACTATTAATAATACTTTTGAATAACTTATTTTGATTATGAATCTTTCATATGAGACGTTGTAATGGAATTTTAAATAAAATACTTTATATTTCAGATTCGTGTAATATTCGTGAATGAATTTGGAGTTGAAGAGCCTGGTGTTGACGGGGGTGGTATTTTCAAAGATTTTATGGAGAACATAACAAAAACAGCCTTTGATATACAGTATGGACTGTTCAAGGTAATGTATTGTGCTTGCTCCTATCTTTACTGTCTTTCATCCAGCGAAGTATCTTTTGGCGTGAATTCCTTATGATCAGATACTGAAGGGATTTGCTTCTACCGGTTTTGGATTAATGACATGCTCGGTTTGTGCATTCAGTACAAATGAGATGTTGTTTAGTTGTTTTCCAATGAAGATTCAATTTGCAAGAATTCTAACAGACAACCAAACTGTAACAAATACAATTTGAAACAATCAATCAACATCCCAAGGCTTTGAAATGGACACTTTTATGCCTATAATATTAGCGTCTAAAAATCTCCTTCTTCTTTTAAAAGAAGTGTCTCTAAAACAACAGTTCAATGATTCTTTGATGCCTATAATAATAACCTATGAATCTCTGACTGTTCTTCTAAAATAAATGTTTGTATTAACTTGGTAGTATTTGAGTCATAATGTGCTGTATATGATGATCTTTTATTTTCATTGGTAATGTACGAGTATAATCAAGAATCTTACTCAAAATGCAGAAACTTATTCTGTGTACTTTTAAATAAATTATATATTTTGAAATTTTGAATTTAATAGTTTCTGGAATTAAATGTCGAATTTTATAACTAGTTTTCCACTATCAAATTTTTATTGAAATTCAAGTTTGTTGAACTTGAACCGAGGGACTTATCTTGTTGGTGAAAGAATAAACCACTTGTATCAAGAGAGCAATCATTGAATCTGGTTTTAAAAATGAAAATTGAGTGTGTATTGTGACATTACCCATAAGGAAACGGCCGTTCCTTAGGAGGGTTTATGGGCCCATATAATGAGGAATTTAGTAAATGAGTGTTGACTAGGTCGATCTAAGCTTACCTAGTAATACATTAATATTGTTTTGAAAGTAAGGTCGTGGTTGCAAGTAGAGCTAACACCATCATTTGCATATGAAATTGTAAATTATTTCGAGATTTATTCACCAAGGGATGAGAAGAGATGAATTAAAATCTCCTCTACTCTCTCTGTGTTATGCCACATTGGTTGTGAGGGTTGGTTAGTGATAGCATATAAGTCCCAACATATCGTGATCCTTATGTCTGTGGGGGACCATAAGGGAGTGGTGTCTCCTACTAACATAGTGGCTGATTTGTTGCGAGATGAGTATGCTTTCTTGCTCAACCTTCCCCTCCTTTGTAGGACGTAGTGTCTGTGTGTGAAATAATAGCTTGATACATTTATCTTGCAGTGTTTTGTAATTGCTTCTACGACTTTAAAATCTCATCTCCTCCGTGTTTGTTATCCAGCTTTGTTTTTGGGGGTTGGTCCATGATAGCATATAAGTTTGGACAAACCATAATTCTTATGGATGATCCCAATGGGGGCATTCACATGGGAGAGGTGTCTCTTACTATGCCTCCTTGCTCGGTCTTACCCTAGTCCTCTGTGGGAAGTGTTGTATGGGTTTGTGTGTGTGTGTGGGTGTGTGTGTGATTCAACAGTTAGGTACGCCTACCTTGTGGCTACTTGGATTTTTTCTTCGATTATAAAATGCCATCTCCTTTCTCTAGAATGTCCCAATATGCTTGGTTTGTGTGCTTCAATAGAGAAATCAGAGAATTGCTAGTAGATTGGCCAATGTTTAAAAATAAATCCTAAACATTGAGGAACATGACAAAAATGAAAGAGTAAATTTTTTGAAGCATTACATTGAATATATCGATCTGCAGAGTGAAATTAGTCTTGTTGCTCATGAATTGTATTGCATCAAGCACAAAATAGCTAACTATGAGGGATCACAACAATTGAAGGAAGATTTCAACAATTGTTTTGACTATATTTTGTCGTAGAAAGATAAGGAAATCGATTGCTTAGGAAAAAACATTATGACTCGTTGATTTAAGGTAAACAAATATTAATTCCAGAAGTTGAGAAAGAGACATTTCCAGCTTAGTTATATCAAGAATGTTTCTTGAAAATTTAGTGCAAACTATAGATCTTACAAAATCAATCTAAATTAAAAATGAAAGTGTCACAATTGACAAAATATGATCGATCTACAAAATGACACAAAATGATGCAGATTTGAATACAGAAATTATAGTGAAACAAGGGTATCCTAGAATCAAGATCAAGCAACAATGGATTGCAAAGTTTGCTGCATTGACCTTTAACTTACCAACATTGACAATAATCAAAACAATGAAAACACTCTATTTACATTTCAAAGAATCCAAATTTCAGTATGACTTGGAGTCAAAATCGAGGACATACTTGGAGGGATCCTTTTAGAATGGATTGCTCCTTCTGCAATGCAACAATATCTTTTGAAGCTTCGAAGAGCTTTTCTTCTCATTCCTAAAAATTCTTGTAGGATAAAGCATCTTGAGGAGGGGTAACATGTAATGAATAATTAACATAATTAACCTTATTAATTGCATCTTTGATTGTGACATAACCCCTCAAATTCTATTTATACAATTCACCTTTGTATTACAACACATTAGGTTCATATTAGTCATTATTATATTATTTTGTCTGTTACATTTTATTTATGACTCTATGTGCTCTTTTAGGCTGAGTTTTTCTAGGGATGCTTGGTTTATGATCTATATAGTTCAGAACAATGGGGCCTTATTTTCTATGAAAAAGAAATAGTATTCTTTCTACAGAGTTCTAAGCAGAAAGGTGTAGATGGCTTTGGGTTTGACTGGTGACCACTGACAAGTTTCATCAAATATTTTTTCTAGCAGATGGAAAATTTCAATTATCCTTTGTGCTTTGCAGAACCAATTCCATGTACAACTTTCACATGTTAGGAAGTTCTATTTACTAGACAATTATGTGACGTGTTTTAAATTGGTGGAAGCCTCTACATATTTGTCTTAAAGTGTACAAGTATTTGGAAACTTTGTTGTTTGCGGCATCCAAAGAACCAAACAAGATAAGGAGTATAACTGGGTGGATGGTAGCCGTTACTGTGGCTGACTTACTCTTATATAACAGCATTTTATTGCTTTCACCACAATATTTAATGTCTTGGTTAATGGTGTCATGAAGCAGAGAACAGTTCCTATTTTTGAAAATTGATGTTTAGGTTATTACAGGACCAGTCAGATATTCATGATGACATTGTTTATGGAAGATGAAAAATTGATCACTAACAGTATTTTGTTTGAGAATTCTTCTATACAGATGAAAGTATCCATCTCCTTAAGTTTGATAACAGAACATATGTTTCTATATAATCTTCAGAATGTTGCTTTGAATTCTACAAGATGACATTCTTCTCTTGTGAAGTGTGATGTCTATCATTTCATAAAAAATAGATTATGCTACTGATGAATTAAGATAATAGTGGCATAGATAGAGCAAAATGGGATAGCCTCCAAAATTGGTAATGCTGTTTTTGTCTTCTTTTTCAAATATGTGCTTCTTGTATATTGTGTCACATAATTTTTTTGGGGTGTAGTCTTTCATCATTTACAGCTGTCTTAAGATATACAACGTTCTATAAAATTATACCATGTTCCTGGAGTGGGAATTGCAATTTCTAGCTTTGATAGAAGTTTCAATTGATGTTTTTATTTTTATTTCTGTGTTTTCCAAATGAAATTAACTCCCATGTAAGCCTTCGTTTTTTGGAGGGATAAATGTTACTGAAAGGTTTTATAATTTATTCTGTACTGATAAGGTGCAACCTATGCTTGGTTGTAGGAAACTGCTGATCATCTGCTCTATCCAAATCCTGCATCAGGCACAATACATCCTGAACATCTCCAATATTTTGAGTTCCTTGGAAAAATTCTCGGAAAGGTGTAGTTAAAATCTTTCTCACTTTACTTTTGTTTTTATTTTAAATGTTGTGTCAACTTTGTGACTTGGTCAGGTTTCATAGATTCACTAGCTGTTAAATTCATAGCTTATTTATCGTTTGCAAACATGGCATTAAAAAACTATAATTTGAAAACACTGTACATTATCTCTGGGGCCAATGAATTTATTATGCCATAAATGTTATAATTGGTCTTTTTTGTGTCTGGAAATTTAATGACTGCCTTGGAAATATCCTGCATTCTTTCTTTCTTCTTCTTGGTTTTAGACAAATTTTAGTGTCTGTCTTTTTCTTTTACAGGGGATAGTGTCTGATGTCCACCCACACTGACAGGAAATTATAACATGAAACATACTCCAAAAATAGATAATGAGATAAGATAGATAATCTTATTAATGTCCAACTAATGACCACAAAGGTAAGTCAATGGGACTGCTGAATATAATGATGTCGTTACAAAGCCTGAGTACCAAAAGGTCTTCTATAAAAGACAATACACATAAAAGAAAGCAAAGTAGAGGAGAGAGGAGAGAACTCTATGCTGATGCGTGGAAAACCCTCAACCCCGAGTACGGGAGATCACACGGGGGTGAAGAAATACACGGGGAAAGAATCAAGGAGCAAAGAATCCAAAAGAAATGAGGTAGGTCTATCAGGGGATAGCCCCATCTCTCCTAACATTTGAGGCCAAATGAAGGAAGAATGAGTGGAAGGGCTAGGCCGCTCTTTGCACTACTATCTAGCGGAGGTCTCGCCGTGGAGGCTTGGGGTATCTCTTCTGTCTCCTGGGGATAGGTCTAGCCTCATCATGCCACTGAGACCCCAAGGGACGGGGAAGCCCCCCAGGCCTTCACTGATCTAGAGTCTAAATCTATGCTGATATCAGTCTGACTCTTAGGGCCCCTCCCTGAGGATAGCACTGTGAAAAAGGAAGTGATCCATTGGGTAGAATCTGGTTTGGTAGGAGGTTGAAGAATATGGGCTTAAAACCCGAGGGCCTCCTGCGTGTATAAGGCCACACATCTTTGATAGGGTAATTTGGAGAAACTGGTGAGGGTTTGAGTCCCTTTGAATTGGAAATGGAACCTCCCTCTGATCTCATAGTAGATGGGGCATTAGAAGATGAGGTACTCCTTAGTCTTGACCACTTAGAGGTGGCACAGCTGGTAGGTGTTGTCAGATTGGTCAACCTAGTGGTTTGTCTCTACCCGAAGTCTATGAGAGCCCACTCTAAATTGTCCTAACGGAATGCGAAGAGCATGCACCCAGTGGCAGAGAGTATATTGAGGCCAAACAATGAGTCCATCACTCAACTCCAAGAAGTGCTCAGTGTAGAAGGCCATCTTTGGGTGTAACCTACCTCGAGGGTTAACCCAAGTGATTTGAATAAACTGTCTCTAGATGTCATCCATGATGATATTGTTCAACTCCTATCTAAGGGGTAGAAGGTGTGTAGGTGTGTCTAAGGAATATTTGAATAGAGGGAGCCGATCCATCTGAATACCCATTGAATCCAAAATATTCAAGACCCCCACAAACCATCCTTGAGCCCGACTTGGCATAGAGTATATTGAGGCCGAACAATTGTTGAAGATTGTGTAACTTCAGAAGATATTCTTGTTGTATTATTATTGTACTTTCTTCGGGAAATATTCATATTGTATTTGATCATGTAAAAGTCCTGAAAGAATCAATGTAAACCCGACTTGCTAAGTTGTCTCAAAAGAATCCAGAAGAATCATTAAATAAGGTTAATTTAATGTTTCCCCAGTGAAGTCGGCCTTTGCAGTTAGACAAGTTGGCCCCATAAGGAAAGGTCACTTGTAAAACAAGTATAAACAGGGGAGGTGCATTTCCCATTTGGATCACATCACTAATTCAAGCAAGTTCGCATGACAAGAGAGAGGACACGTTCTTTAGAGGAGACGAGTAGTTGCATTGTGAAGACATCTTATCTTTGGTTTTCTATCTTATATATTCTCGGGATACTTGTGGAAGAGCTTTAGCTCTTTGTTGTACTAGTTTGACATTGTACTTGGTAATGGATCTATATTGAAGAAGTTGTTGGGTTTTCTTCCCTTGAAGGGTTTCCCAGGGTTTTCTTCTTTTGTAGGTTGTGCTTGTCTATCTTTCAGTGATCCTATTGCTTATAAGTTATATTTATTGTGATATTAGTAGAAATTGATTAAAGATCTAACCTAACTACTATTCAAGTACAAATTCTAACATGGTATCAGAGTCGGGTTGAAAGAAGTCATTGTGTAACTGTAACTGACGAAAGTTGGAAACTAGGGATTTCTGTTTCGAGCACTTCCCTCCATAGGTCAACGTGAAAAGGAGGTCAATCTAACTCGCCCTATGAGGGCGCACTTTCCTGTGGAATCAGATTTCAAATCTGAGGATTTTTAGTTTTGACCTCATCACTACTGCTCAAGAAAACTAGGGCATCAGATTTTTGGTAGTTCTATCCATAGATTCGGAAGAATACCTTTGCCCAACTCGCCTTGGGGATGCACATCTATTCCTTAGATAAGAATTTCAAGATTCGCATGTTGAAAAATTAGGGTTTCTCTAACAAACCGTAGGTTAGCAGATTCCAGAAGAGCATTGAAGCATGCACATGATTTGAGCATTTGAATTGGTAAGTTCTATAATCCTTATTTTCATTTGAGGTTCTCATATTATCAAGATGACAAACAACACCAAACTTTTGGATAAGCTTGAAGGAGCTAATAACTTCCAAGCCTGGAAGTATAGAGTGCTTCTCATTCTAGAAGAAAATGATTGGAGAAATATGTTAAAGGAAGAAGTTGCAGAGCTGGAGGGATAAGAATAAAAAACAATACATAAGAAGAATTTGGTTAGGGCTAAAAGGATCATTGCTGATTCTATTAAGGATCACTTGATAGTTGATTCCTCATGTTTCATCCTTGAAGAATCCCAAGGAGATGTTCGATGCATTGACCAAATTATATAAAGGGAAGAACATCAACCAAAAGATGACCTTAAGAACTCAAGTCAAGAATGTTAAAATGCAAAATTCAGATACCATCCAATCCTACTTCACAAAGGTCTCTCAAATCAAGGAACAACTCGAAGCCATTGAAGACATAGTTGAAGAAGCTGGAATTGTAATGACTACCTTGAATGGCCTACCAAGGTAATGGGAATCCTTTATCCAGGGGATATGTTCTAGAAGGAAGTTAACAAAGTTTAGTAGATTATGGGAAGAATGCACACAAGAAGAAGCTAGATTAGTAGCAAGAAAAGAAAAGCTGGGTAATGATGAAGATCAAGCCTTAGCAGCTCGTATGAAGAAAGGAAAGTTTAAGAAGGAAGATCATCCTCACAAGAAAAACAAGAGGTATCATAAGTCTCACAGGTCCCAGAAAGGTTACTCATCGGTTAGATGCTACTTTTATCAAAAGATGGGACACATTGCAAGGAATTGTCCCAATGCAAAAGATCAAGACAAGAAAGGAAAGAAGAAGAGGTATCATGCTCATGCTGTAGAAGATGATGAGCATGTTCACAAAAAGGCAAGAGAAGATTCTTCAGGTAAAGAAGAATATGTTTTGATTTCCGCTCTTACAGGTACTATCACTCATGGGAGTGATACTTGGCTTGTTGATAGTGGTGTCTCCAAGCACATGACAGGATTCAAAGAATCCCTCACCAACTTGATAGAGAAGGATTCACCTCATCAGGTGAAACTTGGAGATGACTATCAGTATCCCATAAAATGTTAATGTTTGCACTTTAGTTCAATTATGTTAGATCTTTAAACTGAAAGATGGACAAGGACAAAAATACACAAAACACACAAGAAATTTCCTCGGGGAAACCATAAAGGAGAAAACCCCGCAACTTCCTCAGTAATAGATTCGTCACTAGTACAATATCAAACCAAGATACAAAACCAAAAGATAAGATGACTTCTGCGGCTTCCTTCTTTCTTCTCCAACGAACTTGTCTTTTCTCCTCCTTGGTGCAAACTGGCTTGAGTGAGAGTGATGTCCAAATGAGAGAGGGATCCCGCCTCTCTATTTATACTCTATGTGTGAGTGACCTAATTCCCCAATGGGGCCAACTTCCTTAATTGACTGGGCCGACCTATCCTAGGGAGACTAAAAAATATAGTTTATATTTACCCTTTTGAGGACTATTGCTCCTACTTACAATGGAGGTTTTACCTCGATATTCTTACATGACCAAATACAATAATGACATCCCTGAATGGAGGAAAAACATCTTCGATGGAGGTACAATAAAAGTACAATAATAATACAATAATAATATACAAAAGAATATCTTCTAAAGTTACATTTACAACAACACTCCCTCTTAACTAGGAAGGTATTCTCTTGACATAGTCATCATCACAGCTGGACACAAACTATGGACAACGTCATCATCGTTGGATCATCGTCATTGCTGCTGCAGGAATTCTCATCTTGTTGATCATTGACTAGTGACATCTTTCGAATCTACCCGTCATGAGAAGTTTTACAGAGCCAACCCTTTTTTATGCTGGATGCAGGCCTAGCTCTCATCTAGGACTTCATCATCTAAACGAGCAAGACATCAAGTAGGTACAACCCAGGACCATATATTACATTGCTACAACAATCACCCGTGTCTCCTACTATCATCTCATCGTATCCAAATCATCTCATCATCTCATGTGGAGAACAACCCAGGTGCATATATCATGTCCACCAGACAACTTGCGTCTTCCACCTAGTGGATTCAACCCAGGAACATCTGTGTCTTCCACCCAGTGGATATAGCCCAGATGTATTACCTCTCTCTTGTAGTCAACCTGCGTCTTCCATGGATACAGCCCAAGAACATCTGTGTCGTCCACCTTGTGGATACAACCCGTATGTATTACGACTCTCTCGGTCAACATGCGTCTTCAAACATGTGGATACAGCCCAGGAGCATCCCAGATGCATTACGTCCTTCCTGACCACCTGTGTCTTCCACCATGTAAGATACAGCCCAGGCGCATTCCAAATCCTTTATGACCCGTGGACCACCAACATCTTCAAACATGTGGATACAACCCAGGAGCATCCCAGATGCATTACGTCCTTGTGGGCTACCTGTGTCTTCCACCATGTAAGATACAACCCTGGTGCACCTGCGTCTTCCAGAAATGTCACATCACTCCCTCTTTTGAGGAACATTGATCTGGATAACACCAAGCTTCTCTCTAAAGTACTCAAACTTCACTCGTGCTAATGGCTTGGTCAACACATTGGCTGTTTGCTCGTCTGTCGCCACATACTGGAGCTTCATTGCTCCTCTCTGCACCATATCCTGGATATAGTGGTACTTGATCTCAATATGCTTCGACTTGTCATGGAACACTGTTTTCTCAGACAACTTTACACAACTCTGGTTGTCACAAAAGATACAAGTCACCTCTAACTTGAGATCAAATAAATATGACAGTAGCTTCCGAAGCCATACTGCCTAACAACTAGCCGAACAGGCTGCAATATACTCTGCTTCGGCTGTACTCAGTGCCACACATGACTGCTTCCTGCTAAACCAAGAGATCATGCCGGATCCCAAACTTAAGCAGCATCCTGAAGTGCTCTTCCTGTCTGTGGCCCTTCCTGCCTAATCTGAATCAACATAACGATGCAGGTTAATCTTTTGATCCATCGCATATTTGAGCCCATACTCAATTGTACCCTTCAGGTACCTCAATACATGCTTTGCAGTAATCAGGTGAACATGTCTCGAATATGTAGGGAACTGACTCAGGGTCTTCACAGCAAAGCATATGTCTGGTCTTGTGTTCGTCAAGTACATTAACAAACCGATCATCTGTCTGTATGTCGTGGCATCAACTGTCTCTGAAGAAGCATCACATAGTAGCTTCAAGTTCGATGCCATTGGTGTGGCCATTGCCTTGCAGTCCAACATTCCGAACCTCTTCAGAATCTCTACTGCATATTTTCCTTGACTAAGGAAAAATCCATCTGAACTCTGCAACACCTCCATACCTAAGAAGTAGTGCATCATTCCCAGGTCCTTCATCTCGAACTCTACGGAAAACCTTCTTTTTGTATTAGCAATAAGCTCATCCTCTCCTGTTATGAACAGATCATCTACATACAGTAGTAATATTACTGGTCTTCCACCTTCAACCTTGAAGTAGAGGTTGGGATTTGCTTTACTCTTGGTAAAGCCTAAGCTCATCAGAAAATTGTCCATCCCATTGTACCATGTCATGGGCGCTGGCTTCAAACCATACAAGGCTTTCTTTAGCTTGCACACATGAGTTTGTCTGTCATGTGTCTCGAATCCAAGTGGATGCTCCACATACACTTCCTCTTCGACTACACCATTCAAGAATGCTGTCTTGACATCCATCTAGTGTACCTTCCATTTCATTACTGCGTCTAAAGCAAGTATAGATCCGATGGAAGTGTATCTCGCTACAGGTGCAAATGTCTCCCCATAGTTTATGCCTCTTTCTGGGAGAAGCCACATGCCACAAATCTTGCCTTCTGTTTTTTTATGCTACCATCTGCAGCATGCTTGATCTTGTAGATCCATTTTGAAGTCACAACAGACTTCCCTTATGGTCTCAGAACTATCTCCCAGACATCTCTTCGATCATGGCATCCTTCCATTCCTTCTTTTCTGCTGCTTCCTCATAGTTGGAAGGTTCTTTATCAATGATGTCGCATAGTAGGGCCACATAGGTGGAGTATGGTCTGGGTCTCTTGTTTTTCTCTGAGTGTCCCATCTTGAGCACCATACTTCTCTACATCTTGTATTGCTTCATGTGCCCATTTTGGTCTTCTCTTGTGGGAGTTCTTCTCATGAGGTGGATGTATAGGTTCTTGTGGTTCTGTTATGTCATGGTCTTCGTGATCTTCTTGGATTGTCTCTTCCATAACTATGTCTCTGGTTCTCGGAACTTCAGGTTCTTCAGTTTCTTCAGTGGGTAATTGTCTTGATTTGTTGTAGGCTGAGTCTTCATCAAAAGTTATGTATCTGCTGATTTCAATCTTCTTGAATCCTGAGAAGTATATTCGGTAGGATTTTGATGTGTCACTGTATCCCACAAATACCCTTCTTCCTTGAAGGATCTAGTTTTGTTCTCTTTTCTTTTGGAATGTGTATGTACACAGGGAGATCGTGATCATGGCGCATTTCCTTCGTTGCTTCCATTATTGTTTTGTTCTTATGTTCCGCAACGCCATTTTGTTGACGATTGTAAGGAGTGCTCAACTCCCTCTTAATCCCCGATTCTCTGCAAAGATCCTTGAATTTTTTTGAGGTGAATTCTCCGCCATTGTCTGATCGTAAAGTCTTGATCTTTCTTTGAGTATGATTTTCGACCAATGCTTTGAATTCCTTGAATTTTCTAAACACTCCTTCTTTGCCTTGCGAGAAATAAATCCATGTCTTACGAGAAAAGTCATCTATGAAAGAAACATAAAATACATATCCACTTAAGGAGTTGGAAGACATGGGGCCACACACATCTGAGTGAATTATCTGCAAGATTCTCTTTGCCTTGCTTTCACTGCTAGGAAATGATTTCTTCACATTCTTCCCTTGTGCACATCCCTTGCAAAATGCCTTCATGTTTTGTTTGAATTTCTGGTAGATCTAATGCTGCCTTGCTTGCAATTGGTAGTGCTCTATAATGTGCATGTGCAAGCCTTCTATGCCATAATTCACTTGGTTCCATGGAGTCATGAACCAATGCTTGTTCTGGTTGTCCTTTTAACTTGTACAGGCCTCCCTTTTGCTCTCCAATTACTGTTGCATCATTTATTGTCTTTTCTCTTGGCCACATTAGCACTTGGCCATCGACAAATGCAACACAAAGTCCTTTAGCATTTAAGGCTGAAATAGAGAAGATTTTTTTTCAAACCTGGTACATAGAGTACATCCTTCATCTTTATTGATTTGCTTGAGTCTTGTTTGTAAGAGGCTTCTCCACTTCCTTTGATAGGATACTGATAATCGTCTCCAAGTTTCACCTTGTGGGGTGACTCATGTTCTGATAAATTGACAAGAGATTCTTTGTACCCTGTCATATGCTTGGATGCTCCACTATCTACAAGCCAATCATTACTTCCATGAGTGATGGTACCTGTAAGTGTTGAGATGAAAACATATTCTTCATCACTTGAAGAATCATCCCTTTCTTCTCTAGTTCTCCTCGTTATTGGTTCATCATCTTTAGCAGTGTGAGCATGATGCCTCTTCTTGTTGATTCTCTTGGAGGATCCTTGGTTTCTGGGACAATTTCTTGAGTAATGTCCTTTCTCATCACATGTGAAACACCTAATACTAGATAGGTCTCTTCTAGGTCTATGATTTCTATGGGACCTTCTAGACTTCTTGTGATGGTGGTCCTCCCTCTTGTTTTGATTCTTCTTGGTATGAGCAGTTAGGGCTTGGTCATCATTAGTCCCCATCTTTTTTCTCTTGCTACTAATCGAGCTTCTTCTTGAGTGCATTCTTCCCATAATCTGCTGAATGTGATTAGCTTCTTTTTGGCGCATATTCCTTGAATGAATGAGTCCCATGATCTTGGGAGACCATTCAAGGTAGTCATCACAATTTCTCCTTCTTCGACATTGTCTTCAATTTCCCCAAGTTGTTCCTTGATACGAGAGACTCTTGTGAACTTAGATGTAATAGTTTCTGAGTGTTGAATCTTCACATTCTTGAATTGGTTCCTTAGAGTCATCTTTCGATTGATGTTCTTCCCTTCATATAACTTTGTCAAAGCATTGAACATCTTTTTAGGAGTCTTCAAGGATGATACATGAGGGATGAGGTGATTTTTGATAGAGTCTGCAATGATCCTTTTGGCCTTGATCATGTTCTTCTTGTGAATTGCTTTTGCCTCTTCTCCCTCCGGTTCTGGAACCTCCTCATTGACATACTTGTCCAAGTTATTCTCTTCTAGGACAAGAGAAATTCTATACTTCCACGCCTGGAAGTTATCAGCTCCTTCAAGCTTATCCTCAAGCTTGGTGTGAGTTGTCATTTTGATATGAGCACCTCAAATGGAAATAGCAAGGAATTCAATCTTACCAATTTGAGATGCCCAACCTGGTTTTGGAGTTGTCTGACCTAGGGCTTGATAGAGAAACCCTAATTTTTGAAACTTGGAATCTTGAACTTCTGCTTGGATAGAAAGATGCACCTTGTCAAGGTGAGTTGTCCAATGTATTCCTTCCGGATTTGTGGATGGAAGCTCCAAAAACTTGATGCCCTAGTTTCTCTCGGACCTAGTGACTGGGTCAAAAATGAAACTTCTCCAAACTGAGATCTGTTTCCACCAAAAGATGCGCCTCCTTGAGGCAGGTTAACCTAGCCCTCATTTCTTGATGATCTGTGGAGAGAAGACCTTGAAATAGGAAGCCCTAATTTTTCGCTGCTGTATAGTGCCTCTTTCAGGGCTCTGATACCATGTTAATGTTTGCACTTTAACTCAATTATGTTAGATCTTTAAACTGAAAGATAGACAAGCACAACAATACACAAAAGACACAAGAAATTTCCTCGAGGAAACCATAAAGGAGAAATCCCCACAACTTCCTCAATAATAGATTCGTCACTAGTACAATATCAAACCAAGATACAAAACGAAAAGATAAGATGGCTTCTTTAGCTTTCTTCTTTCTTCTCCAACAAACTTGTCTTTTCTCCTCCGTGGTGCAAACTTGCTTTAGTGAGAATGGTGTCCAAATGAGAGAGGGTGCCTCTCTATTTATACTTTATGTGTGCCTGGCCTAATTCCTCGATGGGGCCGACTTCCTTAACTGACTGGGCTAACTTGTCCTAGGGAGACTCAAAAATACATTTTATATTTACCCTTTTGAGGACTATTGCCCCGACTTACAATGGAGGTTTTACCTCGATGTTCTTACATGACCAAATACAATAATGACATCCCCGAACAGAGGAAAAACATCTCCGGCGGAGGTACAATAAAAGTACAATAATAATATAACAATAATATACAAAAGAATATCTTCCGAAGTTACATTTACAACAACATAAAAGGGGTAGGAGAAGCTTCCTACAAGGTAAGTTCCAACAAAAAACATAAAAATGAAGGATGTCTTGTATGTACCAGGTTTGAAGAAAAACCTCCTTTCCATATCAGCATTAGAAGAGAAAGGATTCAAAGTTGCTTTTGTTGATGGCTTAGTTCTTATGTGTCTAAGAGGAAAGACTATTAATGATGCAGTTGCAATTGGAGAACAAGATGGAGGCTTGTACAAATTGAAGGGTCAAGCCGAGCAAGCCATGATTCATAACACAATACACCCGTGTGAACTTTGGCATAGAAGATTTGCTCATATCCACTACAAAGCCCTACCAATTATCACTAAGATGGTGACAGGTCTACCAGAGATCTAGGCAAACCATGATTGTGTATGCAAAGGATGTGCTCATGGCAAGAATGTAAAGAGTTCGTTTCCAAGCAGCGACAACAAAGCGAAGAGAATCTTGGATATTGTACACTCAGACGTATGTAGACCGATGTCATCAAACTCACTAAGCAGGTATGCATATTATGTTTCTTTTATTGATAACTATTCTCTTAAAACTTGGATTTACTTTTTGAAAACTAAAGATGAAGTGTTTAGCAAATTCAAAGAATTTAAATCTCTTGTGGAAAACCACACTGAAAAGAAGATAAAGACTCTAAGATCAGACAATGGTGGAGAATACATATCAGAAGACTTCAAAAAGGTATGTAAAGAATCTGGGATTAAGAGGGAGATGAGCACTCCCTATAATCCTCAACAGAATGGAATAGAAGAAAGAAAGAATCGAACGATCATGGAAGCAGTGAGGGGCATGATCTAAGATCAAGATCTACCAATGCACTTAAGGGATGAAGCAACTAGAACCGCAGTATATGTGCAGAATAAAACATCCCATCGTGTTTTTGGGAACAAGACACCAAAAGAAATGTTTACAGGAGAGAAACTAGAGGTTAGCCACCTAAGGATATTTGGCTGTCTAGTATATGTACAGGTTCCCAAGGACAAGAGAACAAAGTTGGATCCTTCAGGCAAGAAGGCCATATTTGTGGGATACAGTGAAACATCGAAGGCATACAGAATATATATTCCAGGCTTCAAGCAAATTGAGACAAGTAGAGATGTAACCTTCGATGAGGATGCAGCCTTCAGTAGATCCATGTAGATTTGTTTTGAATAAATTCATGAGGAGACTGAAGCTCCCTGAATTACCGACACTGGTATAGAAGAAGATGTGGTTCCAGAAGACAATGATATGGCTGAACTACAGAGGCCTGTAGATCCACCTGAGAGTTGAATACACACAAAAGGAGGCCAACCTGGGCATGAGAGGCTATTGATGATGCAAAGAAGTATGGTGCTCTAGATGGGACTTCCAGAGAAAGCAAGAGACCTCGACCATATTCTAGCTATGTGGCTCTACTATGTGATATCTTTGATGTAGAGCCTTCCAATTATGAAGAAGCAGTTGAGAAGAAAGTATGGAAGGAAGCTATGATTGAAGAGTACTAGTCGATCATGAAGAAAGCATTTTGGGATGTGGTTCAAGACCAAAAGGGAAGTCAGTAGTGTCTTCCAAATGGATCTACAAAATAAAGCATGGAACAGACGACAGTGGCGAGAAATACGAGGCAAGATTTGTGGCTCATGGCTTCTCTCAGAAAGAAGGAATTGACTACGAAGAGACTTTTGCTCATGTAGCAAGATATACTTTGATTAGAGCTATTCTTGCAATAGCCATAGTGATGAAGTGGAAGGTACACCAGATGGACGTGAAGATAACCTTCCTGAATGGTGTAGTAGAACAAGAAGTGTATGTGGAGTAACCACTAGGAGTTGAGACACATGACAGGAAGACACGTGTGCAAGTTAAAGAAGGCCTTGTACGGACTAAAGTAGGCACTCGGGATGTGGTACAACAAGATTGATAGTTTTCTGATGTGCTTGGGATTTTCCAAGAGTAATGCAGATTCCAACCTTTACTACAAGGTTGAGAATGGGAAACTAGTGATATTGCTTCTATATGTAGATGGCTTGTTTCTAACAGGAGACGAGAAGCTCATTGCAGAAACAAAGAAGAAGCTTGCCGCAGAGTTTGCGATGCAAGACCTGGGTATGATGCACTACTTTCTTAGGTCTAGAGGTGTGGCAGACTCCATATGAGATTTTCCTTAGCTAAGGAAAATATGCTATGGAGATCCTGAAGCGATTCAGGATGTTATACTATAAGACCATGGTACACCGATGGCATCAAATTTGAAGTTGCTCTGTGATACTACTTCAGAGACTGTGGATGCCACATTATACAGAAAAATCATTGGTTCGTTGATGTACCTGTCGAACACAAGACCAAATATATGCTTTACGGTGAACACTTTGAGTCAGTACATGGTTGAGCCGAGATGTGTTCACCTGATTGCGGCAAAGCATGTGATGAGATACGTGAAGGGTACACATGAGTATGGATTCATATATGAGTTAGATAAGAAGATTATCTTGGAAGGCTATGTTGATTCAAATTGGGTCAATAGTGTCACAGACAGGAAGAGTACTTTAGGATGTTGCTTCAGTTTGGGATCAAGCATGATTTCCTGGTTCATCAGGAACCAGACCGATGTAGCACTGAGTACAGTTGAGGCAGAGTATATGGCAGCATGTTCAACTACCACCGAAGCAATGTGGCTTCGGAAGTTACTTGCAGGGCTGGTTTATCTCGAATTAGAGGTGACTTGTATTTTCTGTGACAACTAGAGTTGTGTAAAGTTGTCCAAGAACCCAGTGTTTCATGACAAGTCCAAGCATATCGAGATCAGGTACCATTATATCATAGATATGGTACAGAAGGGAGCAGTGAAGCTCTAGTATATTGCGACTAATGAGTAAACAACCAATGTGTTGACCAAGCCTCTGTCGCGAGTAAAGTTTGAGTACTTTAGGGACAAGCTTGGTGTGATGCAGAGAGATGTCCCTCACAAGAGGGAGGGAGGAGTTCGATATACGATTTTGGGGATGTAGTTGATGGTGTGATAGTAGCAGGTGGTCATTGCCGGGCATGTACTACTAGTTTGTAAGACAACTAGAGAGAGCGACCATACGTTTCTAGATTGGAGAGAGTGACCATACTTTTGTATACATATCTAGACGAGCTACGTATCTAGTTAGAGCTAATATGTGTGTGTGCACTGGAGAGAGTGACCAACTGATGAGGATTGGAGAGAGTGACCATACGCTGGCAGGTTGGAGAGCGTGAGCATACTTATGATGACTGAAGAGAGTGACCATACGCTCTTAGGTTGGAGAGAGTGACCATACTTGTGATGATTGGAGAGAGTGACCATACTTTGTATGTGTATACACTCGAGTATGTGTATCTAGTTGAGTATGCATATCCAACCGAGTATGTGTATCCAATTGAGCTATGTATCCAGTCGGATGTGTGTGAGCTAGACGAAGCCCCGTAATGACCTAATGTGTGCTCCTGGCGTGCTGATGAGTTGCTACTGAGATGTCCCCGGATGTATGATCGTGATAGATGCATGTTTGAGATGATGGCTTGCTCGTGGAGAAATTCTTGTGATATATCGATTCGAGAGATGTCAGAAGTCAATGGTTAGACTACAGAGTTGCAGCAACAGTGATGATGATCGTGTCCGTAGAATACCTTCCTTGTTAAGAGGGAGTGTTGAAGATTGTGTAACTTCAGAAGATGTTCTTGTTGTATTATTATTTTACTTCCTTCGGTAAATATTCATATTTTACTTGATCATGTAAAATTCCTGAAAGAATCATTGTAAACCCTACTTGCTAAGTCGGCTCAGTAGAATCTAGAAGAATCATTAAATAAGGTTAATTTAATGTTTCCCTAGTGAAGTCGGCTCTGCTAGTTAGACAAGTCGACCCCATAAGGAAAAGTCACTTGGAAAACAAGTATAAATAGGGGAGGCGCATTTCCCATTTGGATCATAACTCACTCAAGTAAGTTCGCATGACAAGAGAGAGAAGGATAAGTTCGCTAGAGGAGAAGAGTAGCTGCGTTGTGAAGACATCTTATCTTTGTTTTTCTATCTTATATATTCTCGGGATACTTGTGAAAGAGCTTTAGCTCTTCGTTGTACTAGTTTGACATTTTACTTGTTGATGAATCTATATTGAAGAAGTTGTTGGGTTTTCTTCCCTTGAAAGGTTTCCTAGAGGAAAATCTTTGTGACTCTTTTGTAGGCTGTTCTTGTCTATCTATAGTGATCCTATTGCTTATTGTTATTGTGATATAGTAGAAATTGATTAAAGATCTAACCTAACTATTATTCAAGTACAAATTCTAACAACAATGAGTTCGTCACTTCGCTCCAAGAAGTGCTCAGTGTAGAAGGCCATCTTTGGAGGTAACCTGCCTTGACGCTTAGCTCAAGTGATTTGAATAAACTGTTTGTAGATGTCATCCCTAGTGATCTTGTTCAACTCTTGTCTGAGGGGTAGAAGTTGGCCAGGTGCGTCTAAGGAGTATTTGAACAGAGGGAGTCGATCCATCTGAATGACCACTGACTCCAAAAGATTTGAAACACCTGCATACCACCCTTGAGCCCGACCAGAGGGGTTGGATGAGGCTAAAGTCTTTGAAGAACAATATGAAGTATGGGTATTGGTCCCACCCTTTTGTTGAGTCGATGAAGCTTTAATTACGATGCAGATAAGAGACCAGACTAAACATCGTCTCAAGTCGGAAGGGTCGGGCTCCAAACTCTGCTAGGATGATGTATTGAGGAACTGTCTGCTTGCATTTGATGATGCATCGGAGGAGATAAGATAAGATCATTATATTAATGTCCAACTAATGACCACAAAGTAGGTCAAAGGGACTGCTGATTACAATGATGTCCGCACAAAGCAGGAGAACCAAACGGTCTCCTATACAAAGATACAATGCACGAAGAAAGAGCGAAAAGAGTGAACAAAAGTGAACAGGGTTGAAGTATCAGAGAGCTTTGATTATAGGCGCGAATCCAGAAAACTTGCAATGGGGCGGATATGTCCTAGCGGAAAAGATCCAGGAGTGAAAAGGTCCGAGGATCCGACCCATCTCTCCTAACATCCGAGGCTGAAAGAAGAGGACTGAAGAAAACTCAACAAAGTCTGTTGTCCTGATGAAGGGCTAGTAGAGAGTACGGACTGCCCACCAACTCGTTGCCTGGAGGGGTTCGCACGTTGCTGAGGTCTAGAGTACCTAGCCCGTCTCTCAGGACGGAGTCTGTGATGAATCTACTGCCGAGATCTTGTGGGTCGAGGTGAGGTCCCACGGATCCTCACTGATCTAGAGCCTGGATATGTACTGATATTGGTCGGTCTCTTAAAGCCCTTGTTTGAAGGTAATACCCTGAAAAATGACGTGATCTTCTGTGTGGGGTTCGGTCTGATGGGAGGATGAAGAATATGCGCTCGGAATCTGAGAGCCTCCTGCATGTAGAGAGCCAAACATCTCTGATCGGGGTACCTGAAAAACTGGGCGAGAGTCTAAGAGTCTCTAAACAAACAATGGAACCATCCTCTGATCTCGTAGTAACTGGGGCATCTAAAAATGAATTGCGCCTCGGTCTCCACTTCCTGTAGTTGACATACTTGACATATTCTATCTGGTTTATCAATCTGGTGGTCCATCTCTACCCGAAGTCTATGAGAACCAACTCTGAACTAGCCTAGAGGGATGTGAAGAACATGCATCCAGTGACGAAACGTATACTGGGGTCGGACAATGAGCCCGTCTCTCAGCTCCAGGAAGTGCTCTGCATAAAAGGCCATCTTTGGGCGTAACCCTCTCGGAGGATTGACCCAGGTGACCTGGACGAACTGCCTGTAGATGTATTCCCGGATAGTCTTGTTCAGTTTCTGTCTAGTGGGTAAAAGGTGACCAGGAGCATCCAATGAATATTGGGAAGGGGGAAGACGATCCACTTGAATACCCACTTCCTCTAGGAGATCTAAAACCCCGGTAAACCAACATCGGGCCCGACCCGAATGGGTAGAACGGGCAATAGCCTCGGAAGAGTAGTATGCTAGGTAAGGGTACTGGTCTCTGCCCTCCACCGAGTTTGCAAAGCCATAGACATGATGCAAGAATGAGATCAAACTGAAAACCGTCTCAAGCCTGAAGGGTTGAGCTTCGAACTCGGCAAGGATGATGTGCTGAGGTATTGTCTATTTACATCTAATAATGCGGCGAAGAAGAAGGGTCTGGACTCTCTCAACTGAGGCCCAGTCTGACTCAAGTAAAGATGGCCTCCATATCTTCGAGCCATATAGAACAGTGGGACAGATCAAGGTGTCCATGAGGCTCATCTTGGACGAGATGTCCTGGAAGTGATGTCGAAAGAACTGTCTCTCGAGAAGGGCTAATGATCCATAACCTTTGTTGATCTGAGGCTGAAGAGCAGGTCGCAAACTGAAGCTAGGGCCTGAGAATTGCACCCCCAAGTAAGTGTAGGTGTTGGTGATCTCAATCTCCTTTCCTCTGAATAGGAAGTGAAGGTCCGAAGTTTTCTCCACTCCATTGAAGATCATAACCTTGGTTTTACATAGGTTGATAGTCAACTGTCGAAGATCGCAAAACAGAGCTAAGGCATCCAACTGCCTCTGTAATCCTTCTGGGGATGAGGAAAAGAGGACCACATCGTCAACAAAGAGTAGAATAGATATCAAAACCTGGTGAAGAAGACAACCATCCGTGTCTTGGCTATGCTCGTGTAGAAATGCCTCCAACTCATCAATGTAAATCCCAAACAGGGTGGGAGATAGTGGACATCCCTCTTTGACCCCAATAGTACTCCGAATGAAATCATACATCCCATGGGCTGTGCGAAGACGACCGAGAATAGACTCATATAGGCGCATAATAGCTGCCAATAGGGTTGCAGAGATGCCAATATCTCCGAGTATCTGGAATAGGGCTTCCCTAGGAATAGAGTCGAAAGCTTTTCGAAAATCTACAAAGCAACAGTAGACTTTCGAAGAGTGGTGTTGGGCTTCCTCAATCACGGCGCGCAGAGTGAAGATGTAGTCAATGGTCTGGTGAGTCGATCGGAAACTTGCCTGCCCCCTAGCCCTGAGGTGTCTTTGCCCAAGGTCACTAGAGAGCTTCCTATGGAGAACGGTAGCATACAACTTCGAGAACGTGTGGCCCACCATGATCGTTCTGTAGTTATTGGGATCTGAACTGGGACCTGATTTATGAATCGGATGGATGATGTGATATGACCATGCTGGTGGGAAACCCTCACGGACTACATGGTTAAAAAGATCAGCCAGGTATCCAACTAAAGCACGAAAACCGTGCTTAAAGAACTCTGCTTGGCATCCTTCCTCATCTACTGCTGTTCATCACCCAAATGGCCTCTCTAATATCCTTGGTTGAGAATAAGCAACAAGAGGGGGGTGGAGAGGTAACCTGAATTTGGGCTTGTCTGGGAATATCATAAAGATTGGAAGTGTGGGAAAACATGGATATAGGATCGAGGTTAGATGGAAGAGGGGAACATCGAGGAAGGATGGTACGCCAAAAATGTTTAGGTGAATAAGTAAGGAGAGCGGACAGTTCCCGTCTTTTCTGAGAGACAAAGAGTCGTTTCTTGCGAGGGAGGAGGCGACGATAAGAAGCTTTGAGGTTTGAATAGGAGGGATGAGAGTGGGAAGCAGATCGAAGCTCTCGATGTAGAGTTTGTATTCATCATCGTACCATTTGTTCATGGGACATGATCCAACTTTTGGGGAGATGGAAGTAGGGTTAGTGGAGTGGGGGAAGGATTTGAGTGCTACTTCCCAAATGGCAGATGAAAGACAAGTGTATTTAGTGGAAGCAGAGTCAAGCGAGGAGAACTGAGTCTCTGACGGGAGTATCTGGCTTAGGGTCGAGGAGAAGATGTTCGGGTCTCCTTCGTCAAAATGAAAGATGGTCCGGGGTGGGCCCCGAGGGAGGGTATGAGGTGGGAGGGGGGGTCAAATCGGAGAGAGAAGGAAAGAAGTGCGTGGTCAGCAAGAGGGATGGGGGAGACTGTGAGGTGACAAACAAAAGGGAGCAAGTTCTGGCTGGTGAGGACATAATCAACTATGCTCGCACCCCCACCATGTGGTCGACAAGTGAAGAAGTAAGAGTC
Organism: Larix kaempferi; assembly: GCA_027924585.1. Classification (NCBI taxonomy): domain Eukaryota; kingdom Viridiplantae; phylum Streptophyta; class Pinopsida; order Pinales; family Pinaceae; genus Larix; species Larix kaempferi. The sequence goes on from BSBM01000205.1 coordinate 27,333,143, forward strand.
CGAAAAACAGGGAAGACCATTTAGAATCAACAACTCCTGAGATTCCCCCAACTGTAATAGATGCTTACCATAATTTGTAGTGGGGCCCAAAGCATCTTCTGAAATCCGGTGAAGTCCAATTGAAGCTGCGTCAATCCCTTGGGTACAGAACACATCCTCTGACTGATCGTGGAGAGGGATCTGGAGGTTCCTAGTACGAGCGTTGAAGTCACCTAGGAGGATGACTTCTCCATCAAGAGAGTACTGAGTGATGCTGGTGTACAAGTCTATAAAGGGGTCCCCATTAGGGCCACTATGGATGGCAAATGGCGAAGAAGCTGGGGGAAAGTAACAAACTGCAATGTAGATGTCCCTTAGAGGAGAAACTCCAACACCAATCCTAATCCTCATAAACCTGGCAAACTCATCTTCAGCTACCAAAGAAATCCTGTTCCAGAAGGAGTCCCTAGCCAAACAAGCAACTCCACTTGATCCTCTGACTCCTCCGGAGCTCCTCGTTTCCTGTCTGCAGACTGAGAACCAGTGGTAACCTGTAATATCTGGGAGAGGCCGAACAGGGCTCGCATGTGTCTCGGTCACGAAGAGGATGTCTGCTGAATCGAGAGCATCATACAAGAGTCCTTGCGATGACCAGAAAGATCCATTGCCATTCCATGCCTATATCCTGTCGTCTCCCCAGACGGGCCCGTCATTTGGAACCTCCACTTCGGGGTTCCCACACAGGTGGGAAGGAGTCCCGAATAACTGCTCGAAGATTCCTGATAATTGCCCATTTCCCTTCCTGCCGTGCCACAATACCTGTTCTCTGGAATGTTTGAGTTCCGCAACCTGTGCTCTAGTGAGGTCCTCATCCAAGAAGATCTTGTTGGGAAGAGAAAACAATTTTCGCCTAGCCTTGAGGGTGTGGAGTTGATCGTTTGCTGTTCGGAATCTGAGGAAGAGAGTAGAGTCGTAACCTAGCCATGCTCAGTCAAGAGCTATATCGGGGACGCTAAGGGTATCTCGAAGGAAACTAGCCCCCACTTCCATCGGGTCCGGAGAGGGGTGAGGTAAGGAAAGACCTCTCACCTTGAGATTCAATTCCCTTGCCCGTCTGGTGCGTTCTTCCACAAGTTTTGCTTGTACCACCTCCTCAATTGCTGCAACAAGGGGGGTTTTATCCTTCTCCCGAACCACCTGTGCCCAAGAATTGATGTCTGTTTCCTTTTCCCGTTTGAAGGTGGCCTGTTGGGATCGGATTTCTTCTTGCTTGCTCTTCAGACCGAGAATTTTTGCATGTAACGCATCATTTGGAGGGTGGAGGGTTTCTTGTTCTTTCCTTTCGTGTAATATCTTCTTGAGAAATAAATTATCCACTTCCACCAAAACTCTAGCAGAAAAGGTGTGTATTTCTGAATGGAGTTTGTCGTTTTCTGTTTCAAGAAATTCCATATTGTACGTAGCAATTGTTTTACCTGGGCTGTCCAAAGGAGAAATCCGACTCCATGGCTATGTCAGTCGGGCTATAAGTTGACCCCTGGTTTTGGTTGCATTGATTAAGATGTTGAAATTGGCTTTTGTTACTGAATTCGCTGGTTTTGGGGTTTGAATCCCCATTGTTTTTCGTGTCTTCCATGTGTTTACCTCTTTGCCGACATTCCAGTAATCCCTCTAGAGCAATTTCAAATCGCACCGTCTTCAATGGATAGCGGCCTCGACCCGACCAAAGACTTGTTATCTTCTAATTAATTGAAAACCAGGGCGGCGGTGACTCAGATAACTTCAAATCGTAGGTGACTCTTAATTCCAAAATTCCGGCTGTTGTCAAACTTTATGTGTAAATCGCGGCACTCGTCGACTCTCCTATGACTCTCCTATTTCCCTTCGTGACAGAAGTCATGGGGTCCGATATCTTGAAGCAAAACAACGGCTATAACTGGAACGAATTAATACTTTAAATTGGGCATCGGATTGGCGGCTATACCTTCACCTCCACGCGGTACCTTTTTTGACGACTCTCTACGATGTGTGTTACAGTCCTTTTATCTCCTCGCTCGACAGACTCGGCTCTTTTGCAAATCGTTTTAAGTCCAAATCTGCTCGACGGGTTATTTCTTCACGCTCCTCGGCCTTTTTCTAGTAGGCTCTTTTTCTTCACGCGATAACGCGAGAAGGATCTGAACTCTCTTGGCTAAGGCCCAATCAGACTCTAGCAATCTAGCCATAGAGAACAGTGGGTCAGATAAGGGAGTCCATGAGGGACATCTTGGATGAGATAGTGTCTGATGTCCACCCACATTGACAATACATTATAGCCTGAAACATACTCCAAAAACAGAAGAATAAAAATAAAAGTCGAAATTAAGGTAAAATGGAAAAAAAAAACAAAGCCTGTCTTTGTTTGATTGTGTTCATATATATATATATATATGAACATATGAATATGATTAGGCATATTTTTATATATGAGAAGAAACATGCTCATTTCATACAATTTCATCGTTTTCTTCATTTGTGAATTTTTCCTATGTTACCTCGTATGGATAAGGATGTACATACTACATACATGGATACAGCTGGATTAACTAATATTTTATGTTGATGCTCAAAATGACACGGTTCGAGCAAGAACATGGAAAACACCCTTGGAGGGCTGTTCAAGGGCAAGATAGGGATGGAAGCCTAGGTTGTGTTTAGAGCCCCTAGGTTGTGTATGTAAATTGTATCTGCAACAAAGATGTTTTTGGCAGAATTTTGTAAGAATCTTTGTGAGGACATCATATAGATAGATATAGATATTTTGTAAGAACCTATTTGGTGGAATTTTAGAAAGTTTTTGATGTAATGCAGCTGGATATTGTGCATGTAAAGTGTATATGCAGCAAAGATGGTTTTAGTGGAATTTTGTAGGAATCTTTGTGAGGACATCATATAGATAGATATATATGCGAAACAGTACCATGTAACACCTAAATGTTCTAAGATACTTTCTTGGAAAATTGCACTGAAAATATCTCTTGGTCGAAGACCTTTGTAACACCTAAATGTCCTAAATTCTAATTCTACTGTTAAAAAGATGAATTTTTTCTTTAATTAGGATGTATAATATATTAATTCATTTTCCATTTGTATCATGTTCAAGCATGTACACATTGAGAGATTGGAACCCAGCTTAGTGCTTCATACACTGATTATATGTTCCTGTCTCTATAATTCTGTCATGTCTAACAATTCAGATATGTGACCTTAGGCCAAGGGTTGCATGGCAGCTCATGCAAATATTTGGAGTTACCCCTGCGTTTGACTTCAACTATACATATCAAGAAAAAAATACCTTTCAATCAGGGAGTCCAGTCCCCCTTGAGCAATTGGCTTCAGAGTCCAACCCAAACATTACCAGTCCCACAATAATCAAAAGGGGTTACAATCCCACATTTGCATGCATCAAGAACCAATTTGGCGGCATCCAAATTGTTTTCCACAATCCCAAATGCAAGGAGCTACAACTCTTATCTAGGCTGTAAAAGATGAGCTACTTCTCTGTTAGTGGCAATAAATGAAAATGGAGCTGCTACTCCATGCTACAAATATCAAGTGGAGTTATTCCATATTTACATATGGAGCTACAATTGCATATGCCGAGACGATAGGACCATGTGATTATGGTAGGTTAGAGACCTAGAAGTAGCTTCTCAACTATTTTATGCAATGACAGAACTTAACCAACACAGATAGAAAATCCCTTCCTTTTTGCTAATGCACCATTGAAACTTCACAGAGCATCCTGTTGCTTGAATCTCGTGAAATAAAAAGATTGTATGCCCGAAACTGAGCCCACAAATGACAATAAATTATTGTCCTTGATCACAGATAGCCTGATAGGTTCTCCGATGTTGAACAGAGTATTTATTTCTTCTTGAAATATGAAATGTACAGCAGTAAAAACAACTGTGCACCACTTATCTCAACCCTTTGAAGACGGCCATCAATTCTGGAAATTCTGTAGCTGTGAATTGCTCATACTCAGCAAAATAAATAGCATAGAAACCTGTGCCCAACTCTGCCTGTATGGTGTGTCAGTTCACACAGTCAAAACTTTGAAGTCTGTGCACAATAAATGCTGTCCTCTTCCTTGGTCTGTGTGCCCACTGTTACAGCAGCAAACTGCCTGGGAAAACATGCCCACTCTGCTTGGAAATACAGCCACCAAGTGCCTGGGAATTCGAGCCTCAAACAGTACGGTTCCAGAAATTAAATGCTGCTGGAAAAGACCTCGAAATTTGTGCCAGTCATTGCCATACTAATGCCCAGCATCTTCTTGAAATTGCTCATTACATATGCTGTACGGTTGTTGGAATTCGAGCTGTACTGGCATCTTGGAATTCGTGCCAAGGGTTTTGTTCCTCTTCTTTCTCAAATTCGATTTGCTCCAATAAGCTCATGAAACAATGAATGTGCCTCATTTTGGTTTCCTTGCCTTTTTGTTTGGATTATGGAGGTAGCTGAGGGGTCACCAAATCCAAGGGCCCACATTGGTTTGGTGCACTTAGATCAATGGATGAGATTAATGCACTTTTTCTCTCCATTAAATGTTATTTTCCCTCAACTATCACTTAAATATATCAAAAAGTTACTTTAATCGCTAAAGTGAAATAAATGCTCATCTCAAGTCATTTAATGCAAGGGTCATGTTATTTTCCCTCTTCAGTGACTTAGGCACAAAGTCATTAGGGGAACAACTTCCCAGGGACAAAAATCAACATTATCAAATCTATAAATCTGACTAAAATTCAACTGATCAGCATACACAAGCTCACTTGGGGTTGGCAATGAGCAATCCAAAGTAAGAGAAAAACGTAACGAAAGTGATTATTGTTGAGTTCAGATCATAGAAGCAAGTTATAACTGTGAAATATGAAAAGGAGGGTGAATATGCACCTTGAATGAAAGGTAAATCAAGACAAGTATATAAATAACTAGCCCTACACTGCAAATTCTACTTAGCCAAATGATAACCATTGAATCCAAGAAGTTGGATACTAATCATAAATGGACCGAATTATACTGTATTTAAGAGATTGTTTGTGTCATAATAAACAAAGATGTTGCTCGTTACACTCAGCTCTGTGGAACAGCAGTGATGGAAGTGATGACAGGTCCCTGAAGATGGAAGAAGAGTGGCCTCTTGTTGCTGCAAAGCATAGCCTCCAAAAATCTGTTCTCTCCTGCTATAGAAACTCAGGAAGGAACCCTAATCTAGTATCCCCCTGCTATGCATCATCTGCTGTTAGTAACAGTCAACTTTTAGCTCTTCTGGTAGCAATTCAAACATGCAATTTGAACCTGCTGTTCAAGGCTTTTAAAGTGTGACATGTGGATGCATGAACGAGCTAAAAAACAGGTTGAATTCTGCTATGGATTTATTCCTACAACGCTGGTCTCTGTGTATAAGACTGCTGTTCAGTGTTTATTTATTTTAACTGCAGCAGAATGCCCAGAATATTCTGCTTTGTGAGCTGTCCCTGTGTAATCATCAATTAAACTGCTGGATTCTTTGAAATCAAGTCGATTTACCCTTCAATAAGACTGTTGTTTAAAGCTGTAACAAATAGATACATGCTTGAAACCCTGAAATTAAGGTTGCCGGTACTAAAACCTGTAGTTAACAACCTTTTTCAGAAGTTGCATGGCTGAGAAATGACTGATCAGTTGAAGTTGCATGCCTATTATACTTAAACAAAATGAATTTAGGTTTTGACTTGACAGCAATAGCATGGATTACCAATTATAAAGACAATGCAGATTGGGTTTTGGATAAGACAACGAGCAATGCAAATTGAGGTTTCAAGAATAGCAATCTCTGATAATGATAAACTTGGTCAGCATTCAAAGATTTGGATAAAAAATGGGATTTGGGTTTCAAGGCTTACCAAACTTATCATAACTACCAATTAAGATGAGGTCGAACTAGGGTTTTGAGCCTTGAGGGGACAAACTTAGCAAATTTGAATTTAGGGTTTGGAGTGTATAAACTAACAAATTCAAATTAGGTTTTTGGGATTGTTGTTAGGGCGCCTAGGGTTTGAGCTAAGCAGCTGGGAATCACTCTACCCCCCCTTGATTCCTCATCGATTCCTCCCGGGAGCAATTTGGTAATTCGCGATTCCTTGGGCAAAAAAAATGATCCCTGGTTTTCCAGGGATCGATCCCTGAGCAATTTCGGGCATAAAAATCGCTCCCGAAATCGCTCCCATGGGATTGGTGGACTCCATCATGATTTTTTTATTTTTATTTTTGCATTTTTTGTTTTGTTTTTTTTTGGATGGGCTAGGGTTACTTGTGCAAATAAAGGGTGTTGGAGTCCATTTGGACTCATTCCATTACTCATTTCATTGATTGGGAAGAGCTTTGAGCTTTGAGTGGGTTTGCTAGTTGTTTGAGAGCTTTGAGCTTTGAGTGGGAGATTGAAGGCTTCTATTTGGGAGAGTTTGCAAGGGAAATTGAAGCTTCCATAGAGACATTCAACCACCATTGAAGAGCTAAAAGGTAGGCTCTAGAAACTCAATCTTTGTTTGTTTTTGAATTTTTTTTTCACTATGCTAAAAAATTTAAACCTTGCAATGTTCTCTTCTCCTACTCTTTCCAATATCTTCTTCTCCATCATTCTATTGCAGGCAACAAGTGACTCTCATCTTGAATCAAGAAACATGATGGGTATGTGGTTTTGGCTTTTCATTCCACTTCTTCTCATTATGATGGTGTTGGGAAGTAGATATGGTGGTGGTAGTGATGAGGGGGAAGAGGTAGAGAGTGACACATACCATGGAGAAGAGGAGGAAGGGGAAGAGGGTGATGATGATGGGAATGAGAGTGATGTGGGGCAAAAAAAAAAGACACAACACCTTTGTGGAAGTATGTGACAAGGCTTGGGGGAGGGAGAGGGGGTGGAACCACAAAGTTTATATGCCCCCATTGTAATAAAACTTACACAGGTTCATATACCCGGGTGAGAAAGCATTTGTGTGGGATTATGCCATGCGATGAAGGTAAGTCTACTGGAGTCAAAACTTGTGACAAAGTGGCAACTAAAGAGAGAAGCAAATACAAAATGGAAGAAGAGGCCGCTCAAAACAACTCCAAGAGATCAAGGGTTGAATCTGAATCTCCACAGAGAATGTTTGGTAGTGGAGTTGGATCATCATCGGCTCGATCGGGACCCTCACCTCCCCATGGAATCTCGCCTATGTGAAGAACATTATCGGATTTCCTTGACTAAGGTTGTAGAGATGATGTGGATTCAAAAGTTTATAGGTTTCTCTATGCATGTGGTGTACCATTCAATGTTCTTCACTCACCCTATTGGCATGAAATGGTACAAGCCATCAATGGTGCCCCTCAAGGATACAGAAGCCCTGGGTATGACAAAGCTAGAATCGTGGGACTTGACAGGGAAAGAGCAAAAATCAATGGTGCTCTTTGAAAGTTTACAAATGATTGGTCCAACTATGGGGTATCCATTGTATCTGATGGGTGGACAAATGTTAAAGGCAAGCCATTGATAAATATTCTTGGCATTTCTGCTAGCTATGCGATGTTCCTTGCAACCCATGACTACTTAGATCGCTACAAGACCGATATTAAAATTGCACAACCTTTACTTAAAACCATTTAGGAGATTGGGCCATACAATGTCATTCAAGTCATCACTGATAATGCTGGTAATTGTAAGGCAACAAGAGCAATCATTGAGGATAAGTATTCCAACATATTTTGGTCAGGGTGTTTGGTTCACACATTGAACCTTTTGATGCATGTTATTGTTAAGATGGAGGACCCTAATTACCGATGGATTGGTGCCTTGTACAAGAGAGGTAAGAAAATGATCAAATTTATTACCAATCATAGCATGGCCCACCACATTTTTCGTAATCACTCTAGGTTGGAGCTATTGAAGATTGCAAAGACTAGATTTTCTAGCTACTGCCTCACCTTCAGGAGGCTTTTGAAGGTAAGAGAGGCATTGGCTAGTATGGTCTCAAGTGATCCATGGCAAGAATTAAAAGACAGATGTGCAAGCACAACTGAAAGACATGACTTTCAGGAGGTGGAGGACATCGTTCCTGAAGGTCATTTCTGGTCACAGGTTAGGTATGTTATGCTGTTCACCAAGCTAGTTTATAACATGATTCGTTTTGCAGATACAGATCAGCCGGTGATTGGGGAGGTATATGAGCAAATGGATAGCATGCTTGGTCAAATCAAAGACATTGTTAAGCAAAGAGATGCAATATTGTATGACCATATTCATAAACATGTGGTGAAAAGGTGGGATAATCTAAATGTTCCACTCCATGCCCTTGCATATGTCCTTACCCCAAAATACTATTCTCCAATTTGGTTGGCCCAACCTGCACCTGGGGGTGGAGTTAGGAAAAAACCCCACACAGATCCAGAGGTGCAAAATGGGTATATGCTTGCATTAGACAAGTTGGTCCTTGATGAGGATGAGTGTGCTCAAGTACGGAGTGAATTGAGTGAATACATCAGTGAGCATGGAGCCTTTGGTACCCTACATGCAACCAAAGATCAAGTTAGATTGGATCCTATCCGTTGGTGGAACATGTATGGCTGTGGAGCCACATATTTGCATAAATTGGCGATGAGGGTGCTATCACAGGTTGTTAATAGGTCTTCTACAGAGAGGTGTTGGAGCACCTACAACTTCATCCACAGTGTAAAGAGAAACAGTTTGAATGTAGAATGCGTAGAAAGCTTGGTTTATGTGCACTTCAACTTGAGGTTGTTGTCCCATTATTGTGAGGCGGCCAAGAATGATAGAACATTTTTGACTTGGGACAACAATCCAGAGGAGGCTAATGTGGAGGATGGAGCCATAGCATTAGAGTGCTTGGAGGCTGACTATTGGGTGATCATGATGATCCAATTCAAACTACAGGTACCCGTACAGAGATGCCACCCCCAAGCAGAAGCAACTTTCTGGATGCAGGAGTTTTGCCTTTATCTTCACAATGTCCAAGTTCATCCCGTGGGGGCCATTCATCTTCTTCTCATGTTCCACGATCACTTCTAGCAGTTCCTATTCCACTTTGACCACGAGAAAAGAAATTGGAAGTTTCTCGTGGCAAGCGGAAAGCTTAGTAGATAATATCATAGATTCATAGTACTTTGTATTTCATTTTCATGTTTATTTTGGCCTATTTTGTGAACATTATGTCCTAGTTTGATGGCAAAAATTATCTGTTGAAATTTGATGGTTGATGTTGTTGATGATTGATGATTTGATGATGATCATTTAATGACAATGTTATAAGTTATAGCTCCTAGATGATTGATGTTATATCAATGTGTACTAAATGGTTATATGAATATCTATGTTTTCATGTTTTCTATAGCTAATTTGGTATAATACATGTTTTTTTTAATTTATATTCATCAAAATATATTAAAATATATATTATATAAAAAACGCTCCTGAAACGCTCCCAAAACGGAAGCTTTTGAAAATTTTGCTTTTCGCTCCCACTCCCACTCCTGCTCCCGCTCCCTGCTTCGCTCCCCGCTCCCAACAGCCTTGGGTTTGAGCGACATTCTACTGTTTTTTAGCAAGATCTTATGCAATGTTGATAAGGCATGCAAATTAGGGTTTTGATTCAACAATAATAGAAAATCTGAATTATGGTTTTGGGCCACGTTTAGACTGGGGATTTTGCAAGATTTCATAAAATAAACCAACCCCAAATAGCTACCACATTTCATTCTAAAACCTCATCCACTTGCTAACTTCTGTACTTAAGTCACCATGTTCTATCCACTGGAATCTATACCATTCCACCATTGTACCTGCCAAATATAAACCCACTAAAAATAGACTTGCTAAGAATAGCAGTGAAAATATAAAAAACCCAAACATGGAGAGAAATGCTAGGAGACCCCTACCATATACAAACACATTTAAAAACAGACACTGCTAAAAATAACAAGGTCTTGCACGTACATGAAAATTCAAAATAGTCTCATCAGGATTCTCTCTATAAGGAAGCCAAAAATGTGTTCAGAATCAAAATGCAAGCCTTGAGAACATAATTGCTAAAAATAGTAGTGTCCTGAAACTCTTTCATGTCGCAAGGAAAAAGCCCATTAACATCGTGATGTCACAATGATCAACAATTTGTAAACATATTTGGCATGTGATCCTTGAAACTATGGCTCTGAACAAAATGAAATTGCTAAAAATAACAATTTCCCAAAATGTGATAAAAATGAATATAAACAATCTTTGGTCCTTGTAATATCTTGGATATACCTAAAATGAAACTAACATGATAGGATCTCATTGGATCTTAACCCTCTAGTTGCACAAGCAAAGTTGGGGTTAACAATGCCATCCACTGGTGTGACGTTGAGAATCACTGAATCTCTGCACTATGCTACTTTGAAAAATTGATTACTGAGAAAATTGAAACTAGATCAAATGTGTTTGTCTACTTTGGCAAGTGGAGTCAACTGCAACTTGCAACCGATCCAAAAAGTATGCCCCTCCTACTAGAAAATGATTTGAAATAAAAAATGAAAAGACTTACCAGGTGTGAAGAAACCTACCAATAAGGCTAATGGGCTCTAAGGTTGGAGCACAACCTATCAATGTGAATGGTGATCTGAGGTCAAACATTGATGAAACCCGCCTAATCAGGACCCAATGATGCTTAGTCCTAATAGGTGTGAGGATGCCACCAATAAGGCTGACGATCACCAAGGTGCTCTGGCTTTTGAATCAATCCTTTGATAATGTGCTGGAGTCGATGAGGAGTGATTTGCTAAGAGAAAGGCAATGATTAAAACCTTTCCCTAGCATTGGATGAGGCGGTGACTAATAGGGACTAACTTGATAGCAGAACATGAAGAGACAAGACAATAGCAAGACTCGAGACTCATCCTACTATCTCTTTCACACTACCCATGCCTATTAGACTCAAGATTCGACCCAGATACTGCTATGTAAAGAATGAAAACCCCATCCAGGCTTGACCTAGAACAATCTCTACATAACTAAGCAAACCGTTGCATGACATCAGATTTATCAATTTGGACTAAAGGCAACAATATTCGCTTAAAATGTGTGGAACCAATGAAAATATAAGACGTAAGACTACTCAGGCATATGCAAGCCAACTTATTAGGCTTACTGATGAATGGAAATAAGTCTAGGGCGAAAATAAAGTGGAAAAACATGACAAACAACAATCTGAAAATGCAAACTGTAGGCTTGAAATGACACATCAGTGAAAGGAAAAGGGAGAACGACAACTTCTACCCTATAGAAACTCCTCAAACCCTCTTTTTTTGCTAATGAGGGCAAAAGCCCATATTCTTGACTTTTGTCAAAGCTGCGATGACCAATTGACATACTCGAATGACCACTGCAACCATGTAGCCACTGCCAGGTGATCAATCTTGTGGGTAATATCACCATAGTCAACTCTCCAATGCAACCAACTATGGAATCTGTTATGATGAAAATATTCATTCATGTGCTTGTTGGTCAAGCAACCATGTAGATCTGCTCGCTGAAAGTACTAAACATATGTAGCATGTCTAAAAATGGACTGCGAAAAATAGTAAGATCTTGCATGTACATGAAAATAGTCTCATCAGATTCGTTCTTTGCGAGGAAGCCAAAAATATGTTTAGAACCGATGTGCAAGCCCTGAATACCTAATTACTAAAAATAGTAGTGTCCTGAAACTACTTGCATGTCGCTTGGAACAAGCTCATTGGCATTGTGATGTCACAAAGATCAAAATATGAAAACTTCTTTGACATGTGATCCCCAGAATTATGGCTTTGAACAAAAATGAAACTGTGAAAAATAGCAATTTCTTAGAATCTGATAGAAACGATTGCAAACAATCTCTTGTCCCCGTCATGTAAAAACCGTAATGTTAGTTTTTACACAATTCTAGCTTTATAATTAATAGCAGATAGTAAAACAGGATCACTAAAATAATAACCAGGCATAGAAACAATAGACACAGTTTTATCCTGGGAAACCCAACAGGGAGAAAACCCAACAACCTTCGTATAAAGATAATCAGTTCAGAGATCAGAGTACAGATACAAGAGAGAGGAAGAGAAACTTCTCTAAGTGTAGATGCCCCAAAAATACTTCTCCTAGCTGCTGCTGCGAACTTCTCTCTCTCCTTGAGCGAATTTGCTTGAGATGAATGAATGATCAAATGAGGAATTCAACCACTCTATTTAAATTTTATACACATCAAAAGTGACTTTTTCTCTTACTCGACTGACTTGTCTAACTGTCTGGGCCGATTTGACTTGGGAGAAGATAAAATTACATTTAATAATTATTTTCTTTGGGTGATTTCAACCCAATGTTTACATTGATTCTTTCAAGGCTTTTACATGATCAAGTACATCAATATCTTCTCCTGTAGGAGGTACAATAACAATATAATAAGAATAACTTCCAAAGTTGCATTATTTCCAACACGTAATACCTTGGATATATCTGAAATAAAACGAGCATGATAGGATCTTAACCTTCTAGTTGCACAAACAAACTGTTAAATAAATGTAACTGCGGAAGATCTTCTAATTGTATTTGTTTATTATATTTTATTATTCCTCCTTCAGGAGATGTCGTTGATGTAATTGGTCCTGTAAGAGTCATTGAAAGAGTCAATGTAAACCTTGTAAATTTTCTTTAAATCCAATCTTGAGTTAAAGTATGCCAGATTATTTTAATTCACCCATTTACTACTTTTAACCACAAATGGATTTCTTCACTATGCAGCGGAAAATAAAAACACTGAGAGAAATATAACATCAATCACATCAATGAGAACACAAATATTTTTGGGTATAAACCCCCGGATAAAACCCAAGATGGGAAAACCGGTGCAGCAGTCTGAGAAGATAATTTTTATTATGAAGATATGGAACAAATACAATCCAGAAAATCGATTTACCCAACCTGGCAAAATCAAACCTCTGTGAATCACTGAGAAACACCCCACTGACCAGTACGACCTCCCTGCGTAGCTGTACGACCCTGCTGTCAATCGTATGGAATCCGTACGGCTCCGCGTCAGCTGTACGAACGAATTCCGTACGGCCCCTGCTCACACGTGCGGCCCCTCTGCGACTGATCTGCTGTACGGTCGAGCTGCTTTACGACCCTGCTGGATTTGTACTACCTCTCTCTCAGCAAATCCGTACGGCCCTCCTTTCTGCCTGATCACTCTGTCAATCTGCTAGATGAATGCTCCTCCGTCTTCTCTGCAAACTTCTTCCTCAAACTTCTCTTTCTCACTCTCCAGGTGAAAGCTATGAGCAAGAAATCTTTCTATATCTCTGTGTGTCCTCTCCACCAAATCAATCTTCCTTTTAACTCAATGGCCAAGCGAAAACCCTAACATCTCACTATGGATCAATGGATGTAATCCTCTGGTGAGATCAATGGCTAAGATTAGATTAACAATCACTTAAATTATTTTCACTTGAACTTTGTAAAAGAGACTCCATTATGTCAATTAATAATTAGATCACTTAATGCACTTTTCCTAAGTCTAAACTTTGGAAAATTACATCAATACTTTTGGCTTCCTGTTTTATGTCTTCTAGCATGCAAGGACACATGCAATGATAGAAGACCTTCCCTGTTGCCACTTTCTAACAAACCTTAGAAGTCATGTCGACCTAGAAGAATCCAAAAAAAGTTATTTTATTATGTAATTGTCAAGTTGGACTAGTTAATTAGGAGAGGTCGGCCCAGTTGTGGTAAAAAGTCACCCAACTGAATAATATAAATAGAGGAGTCGAATTCCTCATTTGAACCATTCACTCACTCACTCAAGTTCGCATAAGAGAGAGAGAAGAAGTTCGCTGGTGAAGGAGAGTAGCTGTTTTGTCTTGGGGTTTTGCATTGTCTTGGTGAATTCTCTATTGAGGATGTTTTGCAGGGTTTTCTCCCCTATGCTTTTCCCGAGGAAAATTCTTGTGTTCTTTGTGTTGCTGTGCTTGTCTTTCTTTCAGTGATCCTATTGTTTAATGTTATGATGCTAAACAAGTAAAAAATTAACATGGTATCAGAGCAGGCCTGGAAGAAAACATTGTGCTGATGTTGCAACTGCAGAAACTGGGGCTTCTATTTCCGAGAGCTCTCTCCACTGTTCAGTTGAAAAAGAGGGTGCCTCTCGCCTCACTAGGGCACATCTTTCTGTCGAGGCGAAAATTCAATTCCGAGAACTTACATTTTTGGGCCCACCACCACAACTCGGAGAACTAGGGCATCAAGTTTTTGGAGGTTTTGCTCGCAGTTTTGGAAAAAGAAGTACATTGCTCAACTCGCCTTGGGGAGGCGCATTTATTCCTGCAATCAGTTTTTCAAGATCTCAAAGTTGAAAAATTAGGGTTTCCTTGTCAAACGCTAGGTCAAGCTAGAAGCAGTTTTTGGAAAGACAACATTTTTGGTAAGCACTGTCTCTCTCTTCTATTTCCATTTGAGATTCTTATATTATCAAAATGACAAACAACACCAAGCTTGATGAGAAGCTTGAAGGAGTTGCGAATTTCATAGCATGGAAATATAGCTAAGTAGCCAGGGTACTTGGGTACTGGGACGGGTACGGGTACGGGTACGGGTACACCACTTTTTGAAATACGGTACTTGGGTACGTCAGGGTACTGTAGACATATATATATATATATATATTTCAAGTTTATATTATATTAATATATTAAATTTTCTATATATAATATAGAATTTTCAAGTTTATATACATTAAGTTTTCAACAAGTAACACACATTTGACATTTGCATTGCACATTAATTCAAATTACATATATAATATTGATATTGATATGAATCATCAGCATGATATATGTCCATGACTCCATGACTCCATTGTCATACTACATCCAAAATTTGACAAATGACATTTGCCATATTTCCGAACACTAAATCAAAAATACAAAATAGTAAAATGAAAATAATCAAATACTAAACATAAAACAACTAGAAGTAAACATCATAGCTGATCAGGATTGCATTTCGATTTCAAGGACCTGTCGTGTGTTTTCATGAAGTGAAATGATGAAAATGAGTACCATCATGCATCAGATGGAGGAGACTCTGTGGTTTGGAATCTCAAAGAATAAGATCAGTCACAATTTATCAAATAGGTTTCTGATCCTTGCCATGAGAAGTGGACTGACTAGGATCTTGGAGAACTTCTTAGCAGATTATACATCCATAATTCCTGTAGTATATTTCTATACTTAAAAGTTAAAAACTGAAAAGTTAAAAGATTTTTCAAGTAGCTTGTTTTCAGCAGTAAGGGACCATATGCGTCACTACTTTCAGACCTGTTCATCACTGTTATGGTAGCAGTGTGTCACAGAACTGGTTGGCACTAGTCAAGCTTCAAGAAACTCCACCTAAAAGAGGGAGGATTATGAGTATGAGGAGTCTTCCAAGCCAGTAATTTCTATGCTTCTAGATTCTGATGCAAACAACCCAAATCAGCATTTGGATGATAGTGTAATGACCAAACTAAATCTGGTCAGATTTTTGTGCCAACTGTTGGTATATTTTGGTTTGAGACTTTCGTCAAACACTTTGGATACAACTGCTGCAATACCCCTGTGCTAGACCAAATCTGTTGTAACTATTTTTTTTTGGTTGATGTGTATGTTTGGTTTAATAGTTTATTTCAGATTGCATATATCATAGTGTTCATCCCATGAATGTGATCATATAAAGGAATACCCATCAGCGTTTAATAATCATAGCATACTTCAGAATCAAATGAATCTTTTACAACTAGAACAACAGTATTCAAGACACAAAATCAGCTTTTAAGCAATACCTTTCAGATCTGTAATAACTGTAAATTATAATTATTAAGAATAAATATGAAATAGAAAACTGAACTGTGAAAATGAAACAGAAAAGAATTAAGTACGCGGCCCTTTTGAAGTACAAGTACCCAAATTTATTTGACCAAGTACCCGGTACTCGGGTGAAGTACCCGGTACTTTCACGGTACTCCCAGAGGTACCAGTCCCGGTACCCGGTACAGCGGTACGGGTACCTGGTACTGGTACGGGTGCCCAACCCCCCGGTACGGGTACCCTGGCAACTTAGAAATATAGTCATGCTCATTCTTGAAGAACATGACCTAGAAGGTTTCATAAAATTAGAAGTTAAAGAACTAGAGGGAGATGAGGCCAAAGTAGAGTACAAGAAGGATATGATCAAGGACAAGAGGATCATAGCTGACTCTATCAAAGATCACTTGATTCCTCATGTGTCTTCAAGAAAGACTCCAAAGGAAATGTTTGATGCATTGTCTAGTTTATTTGAAGGAAAGAATATCAATTGAAAGATGACTTTGAGAAATCAACTTAAGGGTGTGAAGATTCAGAAATCAGAGACCATGTAGTCATACTTCACTAGGGTATCCTACGTTAAGGAACAATTAGAAACGATTGTGATGACCACCTTGAATGGTCTCCTTATGGAATGGGAACCTTTTGTTCATGGCTTATGCTCTAGAAAGAAATTAATCAAGTTCAGACAATTATGGGAAGAGTGTGTTCAAGAAGAAGAAAGAATAACAGTCAGAGAAGAAAAGTTAAATGACAATGAAGATCAAGCTTTGGCAGCTCATATCAACGGAAAAAATGAAAGGAAGAATCATGAACATTCTCCTAGGAAAACTCAAAGATTTCAAAAGAACAAAAGGGCTAAGAAAGACTTTTCATCCTTTAAATGTTTTACTTGTCATAAGATGGGACACATTACAAGAAACTGTCCTCTTAAAGCTAAACAATTCAAGAAGAGAAACAAAAGATTTCATGCCCATGTAGTCGAAGACGATGAACATGATGATGAAAAGAAGGCCAAAGAAGATTCTTTCAATGATGAGGAATATGTACTTTAATCCAGACCATGAAGATAGAAGAACCTCTTATCCATTTTAGCATTGGATAAGAAGGAATGCAGTTGTGATTGGAATTGAAGAAGGAGGACTCTATAAATATGCCGATTAAGCCCTAATAGCTAGTACCATGAGTTCTTGTGAGTTGTAGTATATAAGACTTGTTCAACATTAAGCAAGAAAGGCACAGGTCCTTAGAATCAGATGATGGAGTAAAGCACACCAGCAGAGACTCCAGTAATTCCTTCAAGGAGACTAGGATCAAGAGAGATCCTACCAAACAATCAAAGATAAGTATTTGAATTGTCAGCTTCTGTATATCTAATTGCTTAAATGATATTGATTAGTTGTGTGCATATTTATATTCCTAGAAGTAGGAAGTATATTATGCATGTTAAAGTGTTTGCATTGATGAACAATATACTACTAATATGCATGTGATGGGTAAGTGGCCTATGGTGTTGTACAACATTCCAATGCTACTTATCTAGAATGAAACTTTTTTGCTGACATATTGGGAGTAGTGCACGCTCCTAAGAGTGTTATGGCAGAGATGGAAGGCATTTAGAAATTTACCGTATGAATACAGTATATGGATGAATGTTGTTGAAGCATTGGCTAAGATAGTTGCATGATTGTGTGACCTATGTCTTTATGCATAAGAATTTGTTCTGAAAATTATCAAATGTTTCTAATCATGCAATTAAATTTGACTTGTAGGAAAGATCGTGTAGTATCACCTACAAGAGAATAATGATGAGACTTGTTTTGAAGAACAAGTAATGCCTGTTCAACTATGACATTCAAGAAGATTTACGAAATCAAGCATACTACAAAAGTACAAAGCGATGGTTCTCTCAGAATGAGGGAGTTGACTATGACGAGACGTTGCTCTAGTGGCCAGACACAATTCCTCATTGGTGGATATTACACTAAATAGATGGTTAAACCTACAGGATTCAGGACTCTCTATAGAGAACCACATGTGCTCAGATTGAAGAAGGTTTTGTACGGGCTCAGAAGGCACCCACGGGATAGCATGATGAGATTGAGGATCACCTAGAGTGATGAGATATCAACATTTGCTATGAGGTTAAAGATGAGGAGCTCATCAACATAAGAGAAGGCTACCAGTCACTCCAGTACATAATGTCTAGATGCAGAGGGAGGATAGTGCTCAGTTACAAAGGGAGCAAAAAATCTCCACTTCAGAGGGAGTGACTAAAGCACAGATTGACAGACATTATCACTTAGCCTCTATCCGTGGCAAAGTTTGTTTGCCCCAGTATCTCAGGGATAGAAGGATACCGGATGTCTCCCCTCAAGAAGATGAAGTATATGTGGTGCAGTTTGAGACAGGTACCCAGGACATGGTACATAAGGTTTGATGAGTTTCTGACTAACTTGGGATTTACCAAGAGTAAAGCGGACTCCAACCTTTACCACAAGGTTGAGGAAGGAAATAGTAGAAACGAAGAGGAACCTGCTGCAGAATTTGAGATGCAAGACCTCGATATGATACATTATTTTTAAAAGTCTTGAGGTGTGGCAGAATCCAAAGGAACTTTTCCTAGGTCAAGGAAAGTATGCGGTAGAGATTCTGAAGAGATTCGGGATGATGGATTGTAAGGCCACGACCACACCTATGGCATCAAATCTGAAGTTGTTGAGTGATACTACTTCAGAACTAGTGGATGCCACAATGTATCGGCATATGATTGGTTCATTGATGTATTTGACGAACATAAGGCCAGACTTATGCTTTGCGATGAACACTTCGAGTCAGTATATGGTAGAACCAAGACATGATCACCTTGTTGTTGATTTATTGACTAAGCCTCTGTCTCGAGTAAAGTTTGAATACTTTCGAGACAAGCTTCTTGTGGTCCGTAAGGACCTCTCTCGAAAGAGGGAGTGATGATGATGATGTGGTTTCCTGGAGCCTTGGTGTGGCAGCTCAGTCTAGGATTGGTATGTTAGTCTGACAAGGCTTGGTTGATCGTGGAAGGGATTGGTATGTCATTTTGACAAGGCCTATTTGATCCTAGGGGGATTGGTATGTCTTACTAAGCTTGTTTGGTCCGAAAGGATTAGTAAGTCAGACAAGGCCTGTTTGGTCCGTAGGTAGATTGGTATGTCTGACTAGGTTTGATTGGTTTGAAAGGATTTAGTAAGACAAACAAGGTTTGTTTCATCTAACAGAGTGTCCACCATATTGCAGTTCCAAATGTATAATGATGATGTTGTTCCAGCATTTACATGTTGATAATGATGATGTTGTTCCAACATTCACATGCTGCTATTGTTGATGATGTTCCAGTATTCACATGCTGCTGCGGATGATGTTGTTCCAACATTCACATGCTGCCGATGATGATGATGTTCCAACATTCACATGTTGCTGTTGATGATGTTGTTCCAACATTCACATGCTGATGATGATGGTGATGTTCCACTATTCATATGCTGATGATATTCCAGCAGTTCCTTGCTGATGATGACGATGATGTTGATGATGCTCCAGCAATTCCTTGCTGATGATGATGACGATGATGTTGATGATGTTCCAACAGTTTTTTGCTGCTGATGATGATGATGTTGATGATGCCCAACAGTTCCTTGCTGATGCTGATGACTATGATGATGATGCTGATGAGCTAGCAGTTCCATATTGATGATGATGATGATACCCCAGATATATGATGTTGTTCCAAAACTTCCTATGACATACAGAGTTTCACCATTCAGTTGTACAGTTGTTGATGTTGATGTATGTAGAATTCCTTCCTAGTTAAGAGTGA
The DNA here is from genome assembly GCA_027924585.1 of Larix kaempferi. Taxonomy (NCBI): domain Eukaryota; kingdom Viridiplantae; phylum Streptophyta; class Pinopsida; order Pinales; family Pinaceae; genus Larix; species Larix kaempferi. Next base: position 27,352,902 of record BSBM01000205.1, read on the forward strand.
GTGTTAAAGAAATGTAACTACGGAAGATATTCAAATTCTATTTGTTTATTATATTTTATTATTCCTCCTTCGGGAGATGTCATTGATGTAATTGGTCATGTAAGAGTCATTGAAAGAGTCAATGTAAACCTTAGAAGTTATGTCGACCTAGAAGAATCTAGAAAAGGTTATTTTATTATGTAATTTTGAAGTCAGCCTAGTTAATTAGGAGAGGTCGGCCCAATTGGGGAAAAAGTCACCCAACTGAATAATATAAATAGAGGATTTGAATTCCTCATTTGAACCATCCACTCACTCACTCAAGTTGCATATGAGAGAGCCATAAGAAATTTGTTGGTGAAGGAGAGTAGCTGTTATGCTAAAAAAGTAAAAACTTAACAGAAACTTGGTGGTTAACAGACCCCAATTTGGAAATGGTGTGTAAACTATGCTTTGGATGGCTTTGGTGCAATTTCAATCTAGGTCCTAGATAAAAAGAAAATCATGTTGTAAAATAGTGTTTTGATAGATACTAAAGTTCAAATATTCGAGGGTATAATTAATGTAACTGCAATTACTAATGTAACGAAAATATGTGCTTGATGGCACTAATTTCTCTATGATTGATTGCAACAGTAAAAAGTTATTACAATTGCAAAGAGATCTCCAAATTTGCGACGAATTGATGTGGGACAAAGATTTGAGTCTTGTTGAAGAGCTTGGATCTAGTAAAGGATAAGAGGTGGACATAGTCTAAGGAGGCTAGATCTAGTGTCTTGATCGTAGGAAACCTGGCAATGTTAGGTCTAGTAAATGTGTTAGATGGAACTCTAGAGATGACTAGATCTATTATTCTCAGTTCGCTCTAATTCCATTTGATGTGAACACAACACCAACGATGCAAATGCTCACATACAAGAGAACGCAAGACATCAAGTATGCAAGTATTAGAGAGGAGATTGTCGTAATTGTACATTTTTTTCAAGGAAAACCTAGTGGGGAAACCCTTGGGCACTTCCCTTCATTTTGTGGATGGTACCTAATGTGGTCTTGTTGGCACTAATTACAGTGCTTGACTCACTAAGAACATCAAGTGAGGCACACAATAGAGGTAACCAACTGTAGGGATTGACCCAGAGACCTCTTGCATGATGCTCAAAGAACTCAATCACTCAAGCTAGCTCATTGGTCTTAAAATGTGTGGATCGTTGGTACCTTGCCAACCTAAATGTACCCACAAAGGGAAAACATGTCACAAGTAGGATTTGAACCTAGGTGGGGAGCATAACGACTTCTTTCCTGTATCACCCAACCTAGACCCATTTGACAATCGGAACTGTACATTTATCTGTACACTTGTTGGTATCTAGAAATATATATAGACTCTAGAGTAAGATACTATGGGAAAGTAGTCAAGTTTGACCTTGTCTCCAATAAAATACAATATACTGGGTGAGTAATCAGTTTAGGCTAAGATCACAAAATAGAAAAGTACAAATATAATACGTGCTCTCACATTCACTGAACTAAGTCTCATCACCACATCCTAATTTTAAGCTCAAAGGTGACACATATAATGTACGAAAGCAAATGATGATGTGCTTCTTAGTTGTGGGTTGTGGTGCATCACTAGAAGTGATTAAAAGGAACCTATTGATGAGGACATGGAAATGACGTAGCTCAATAAGTAAGATGAAGCTCAAAATAGGCATTCATGTTTCAAATGAGTTGCAATTCCATATTTAAAAGGAGCATTCATCCAATGTAACATAGAACACTCTTAGAGAATTTTTGTTTGTAACCTAATGAGGCTTGGGTTACCCAAACTGGTAAATATGCTTATGTCCTTGGGTGCTTAAGCTGTGATTGCTATTGGAGGAATGCAGTACCAACTTCAAGGAGGAGTGCCAAATGCTGGATTATTCTCCAAAATCTTCTAGCTTCACATGAGATTTTTTTAAAACTATTTCTCTATGAAGTGTAGGCATGGTCATAATGCTAAAGGCCTAGATTTAATTAGCTTTTTAATCTATCGATTGAGGAATAACAAAAGTTTATAAATGTGGGAAAGATTGGCTCCAAGTAAAGGCTTATCTTGCCAAAAAAGTGTGGTAAAAGTGCCAAAAAAGCACAAAACGCATCAACCACAACCAAATCCAGAATGGAAAAACTTAACAAGAAGCCTTGTAGGTATTGCGATAAATCAGGGCATATTTAGTATAAATGTTTTAAAAGGTTTTAGGATCTTTCTAAGCATGTTGGGAAGCAAGCATCTTCCAATGAATAGCAATGACAACATAGTTTCCCCTGGAATTATGAAGAAACTTTTTGTGATTTCCACAACCCTGCATGCCTGTACTACTTCTAATAACTGTTTTTATTGTTATCTCATCATATGGAAAGGGATGCTACTGTTTTTCCTTCTGTATAGTGTAACAAGAGTTGTGAAGGAAAATTTATATTCTGGGCAATACTACGCTGTCTGTTTGTGGTCTTAGTACAAATATGCTCTTCATATACTAGATTACTAGAATTTGGAAGAAAGTTGATCTTTCGCCTAACATATCTGATATGAGAGGTATTAATGGAAAATTCCATGTTATGGCTTCCACATATCTTGATAATGACGTGAAACTTTGTTAAAGTTAGTGCTGCTGCGAGACCTATTCTCAGAGAGGATCGTACCCTAGTCAGTTAACTAGGGTTCCTAATCAGCTAACCAGGAAGAGTAAAGAGTAAGTCCCTAGAAGGTACCCTAGGGCCCCTGACTGTCAATGGGGTTCTTGGTCGAGGACCAAGCAGGTTGATGCCATGCCAAAGTCCCTAGCATGTGGTTAGGACCCCTATTTGTCTCTAGGGTATTCTGGTCTGGGACCAGACAGTTTCCTGGTCACGAGGACCAAGAAGGTCCTGCAAGTTGAGATAGAGACCTCTTGGTCTGGGACGAGGCAGATTCTTGGTCACGAGGACCAAGTAGTTCCTGCAGGTACATACCTGGTCGATCTTGGTTAGTTAACCAAAATGATGATGTGTGATGCCCTCCTCTCCTAGGTCTTTGATATGGTTGAGCTAGATGTCTTCTCAAGGGACTGGCCACCCCTTGATGGAGTCACTAGCATTTGACCTCAGAAGCAGTGTGGAGGACCATAGGATCACATCATTCGGTGTGGACCTTCTTTATACAGTGATGATGAACTTTCAGGTAGTGTATGGGACCCTTGTACATTTGAGAGAGAGATGATTGGTTGTAACCCCACCTTGGTTGTTCACCCTTAATCTTCCCACCTTCTTGTTCTTGGTCTTGTGGTTTGAAGGTTTTGGTCTTGTGGTTTGAAGGTTTAGTACCTTGTCCTATTCACCCCCTTAACTTGTGGGTAGAACAATGTTATCAGAACCGAACTGGTGGTCAAACCGGTCGGCCCTAGGACCCCGACCCGGACTGGAACCAAACAAAAATCGAGAAAAAAACCGGATCAAAAAACCGGTTGAGCAAAAATACATAAAATATTCATATTTTCAAAAAAAAAATATATTCATGCACATCCATGTGAATTCAAACCATTATACACAAATTTGCAAAGTTTCTCATGTATATAGCAAGTAAGAGTGTATAAAACCAAAATTCGGTTGTGCCATGGCCCACAATTGAGATTGATTCCAAACTCCCGAACGCCCTGCTGCCCTAACTCCATAATTCGTATGCTCAGCCTAGAAAAATCCAAAGATGATTGTGAATCGTGATTGTAATTAAGGGTCCCTGCGTCAATACATAGTGATTGTACGGTAAGTAGGTTAGCGGATGTGGCCGATGTGCCCAATTTTTTTGGTTTTTTAATTAAAAAGAATTTCAAAATGTGGGTTTTTTGCCCTAGAAAGACCCGATATGGAATCGATCGGTTCCATACGGAGCCCGACCGATTTGAGAAAACTGGCCGGTTCCGTACGGAACCGGGCGGTTCCTAGTGGAAACTGGACAGTTCTGTACATAACCGGTAAAAAACGGGTTGAATCAAACTGTCAAACCGGAAAACCCTTGGAACGGGTTAGAAGGGTTGTTTATCCACCATGAGTTGTCTTGACCCTTACCACCTTGATGTTTTGGCCTTATGGGTATTAGGGTTGATTGCCCACCTTTGTGGTACACCCTTTGGTCCTAGGGGTTGTGGGTCATGTACCCATCCTTATTTTATGTTTTGACTTGTACCATCTTGTTGGTTCTTGTACCCTTAACTATGACCCTAGTACCCTCACCTAAGAACTTTATGATATTAATTTATATGGTGACTTGAACCTAGTACCCACCTAAAGCCACTTTAATTATATTTTATATTATTATATGTTGTTTTATTATTTTGGTGTCTTAACCCTGATGTGTTGGTACTCATCTTATTTAATGGAACCCTAACTTGATTAAAGAATTATTTTGTGACCTTTCTAGAAGTCTCTAAGGATCTATTTATTAGAAGTCCATTGTTCCTCTTTTGTTATGTCAAACACATCACATCTCAGCGCTGGTTTGTACTGCTTGACGTCAAGGGTTTTGAGGACACTTTTATGCTACTTGCTCATCTGTGTTGAGGTCGCTCACCTTCTGAAGTTTACCACATACCCCAGATCTGAATTTGTTGACTGTTAGGGATGATGTCAAGGTCTATATGCTGCTGCTACTTGTACCGTGGGTTTGTTGAGGGGTTGTTGTGCCCAAATCTGCTACCCGTGAACTTTGGAGAACCATTCTACTACCTGCGAGGACTGTTAGGGTTAGGTTGAAGTTTGGATCTGGTTAACATAAACTATAAATAAATAAAAAGTTAAAAATTGTATAACATAAACAAACAAGTCATAACATAACATTATAAAATAAATAATATATATATATATATATATATATATATATATATATTTTTACTGCACAGAGTACTGACCCGACCCGCGAAGACGATCCGCTGCCACACGAACCTTCACTACACGATAACTTCACGAATTGGAACTGTCACTAACAAAAGCACGATAAAATCAAAATGCTGCGCGGAACCCTCAACCCGCGGAAATATTTTTTGGCGTCTATCCGTACTGTACCATGCTGTTGCGTTCCACAAGTTTCTACCGGGTTCGTCAATTCTCCACCAGTTTCAGTGAGTGGGTGAGTCCACGAGTGCCAGGCCGAGTCTTTGCCGGTATGCGGTGTGGGAGGCCGCTCGGGGAGACTCGCGAGTCCCAGCCGAGTGGTGCTTCACTGGTTTAATCGATGTTTTCTATAACTAATTGAACATCCTACATGTTTTTTAAATATAAATCCATCAAAATTTATAAAAATATATACTATATAAAAATCGCTCCCGAAACTCTCCCAATACAAGAGCTTTTGAAAATTTTGCTTTTCGCTATGCTCCCACTCCCCGCTTCCCTCTCCCACTCCACTCTCCCAACAGCATAGGATCTTCCTGATAAGGGGTCCGATTGTTGAGATATTGTAACTTCTAAGAATATTATATTTGTACTTTATTATTTCGGAGATGTTTCATTCTTCCGTGATGATGATGCTGTTGATCGAGAGATCCAGATGATGATGTTGCTGTAGCCGTTCGAGTGCTGCAGAAGATGAAGACTCAGTACTGAAGATGTTGATGTTCCAGTATTGAAGATATTGAAGATATTCCAGTAACTGTTTGAGTTATTGATGATGTTAGAGAAAGCTTCCAATGATTTATAGATGTATCATGTATCATGTAGTTGATGACTCCTTGCTCCTACAGATGTTGTTATAATATCCTTCTCATTAAGGGGGAGTGTTGAGATATTGTAACTTCTAAGAATATTATATTTGTACTTTATTATTCCGGAGATGTTTCATTCCTCCGTGAAGACCTTATTGTATATCCAGAGATGTTTATTCCTCCATCGGAATGTGGTAACTTGGGTTATTAGACTTCCCTAGTGGGGTCGGCCCAGAGTCATTTGTAATGGGGTGTTTAACCCAGTGGTTAAAGATGGGGCCAATCTAGTTAGTGTACAAGTCAAGTCGGAGTAGTGTATAAATAAAGGAGGTGTGTTCCTCATTTAACACACATTCACTCACTTGTGATTAGTGCATAGGTGAGAGAGAGATCTGCTATGGAGGAGAAGGAGCTCATGTTTGGGGATTACATCTTTGTATTTGCTGGTCATCTATATTGAGGAAGCTTTGCTGGGTTTTCTACCCCATGAGGGTTTCCCAGGATAAATCTGTGTCTCTTGTGTTTATGCTGTGCTTGTTGTTCTTTCAGTGATCCTGTATATGCTATTGTTGTGAAATGGAATGTAATACTGATATTTTCTATCTTAGCATATGAAATCTTAACATGGTATCAGAGCTAGCCTGAAGGAAGCTAATGCATGGTACTTACGACACTTGTCTCACTTGCGACAATTTGAAAGTTAGGGTTTTATATAGCAAAAAACAGTCATCGTGGCACTTTTGCTATAAATCCAATTTGGCGAAGGGTCAGCATCTAATTCGCTATACTTTGTGATTTATGATCCATACAAGTTAGGGTTTCTGCCTCTTCCAGATCTCGGTCTTAAATAGGTGACCTAGGCGAAAATGTCATATCTCTGGCTAGGAAGCTCCAAATGAAATTTCGTAAAAAGTGACAGGTAGGGAATGGATTGTAGTTTCACAGGTCCGCGTTTCAGAGGCCAAAGTGGAAACAGTGACACGTGGCACTCCGTACAAGTTCGCTATACTGTTTCATCCCATAAACAGGTCACGTTTCGACATTTGACATACCTCTCTCAGAGAATCCATTTAAGGTCAAACCTGTGGGGTTTGAAATATGACAGGTCAGGCTACCACAGGCCGAAGTTTCAGACCCTGCAGATCTGAAATTGCAGAGATACACCAGAAACAATACGGCACATCTGAATTGGCTCAACGGAGGAAATCTAAGAAGAGGAGGAAGAAGCTCTCACTTAGGGTTTTCAGTTTTTGGGTTTGGAAGGAATTGATACAATGTTGGAGACACCTGATACAACATTGGAAGCTTTGATAATGGATTTGGAATCCATTCATCTTAGATATTAATCCTCGATCAAAATGTCGTGGGAGGAAGGAGATTGAAGATTAGGGTTTCCAAGAAGGAAGAAACCCTAGCAAAGTTGGGAGACTCATAGGGCAGCGATGAAGAAGGTTTAAATGACACTAATATCCTTCATCCTAGCACCATGAACATACATAAGATGTTTACAAGTGATCTACCTTGGATGGTTAGGGTTTTACCCTTAGGTATGACTTGAGAAGACACAGGTATGTTTTGAAATCTGATTCTTAATTAAGTTCATAATATGTTTGTCTTCATGTTATTGAGGTTAGTACAATTATGATTGTTTGATAATGAATGCATGTGAGTGACATAAGACATTCATTGATTAAGTTTATGACACTTATGATTGTACTAATGCACTTGTGGTGTTGTATGAGGATAATGTTGCCTGCTAACATGAAAAGTACATCAAGAAAGACAAATCGAGTTCTATGACCATGATGACATGGAGACAAAGACTCATCCATAGTCTTTGACCACATAGAAGCTCCAGTTACGAGTTATGTATGACTTTGTTCTACTATGCTTAACTTATGAGATATGCATGTTCTAGCACAAGGTCTCTAAATCATTGAAGAGAACAAAGAAGATATTGTTTGGGTATGTTAAGACATAACCAAGCATGATAATCCAGGTATGTTTTCCTATATCAAGTTAGAATCCTACTTTGTGTTAGGATCTTAGGTAAGTATACCTATGTATGAAATGATCATGACCATACATAATGTTTTGATATTATTGAGATTATACTAATGAATGTATGATTATGTATGAGATCATGAGGATGACACTAGTGCACACTTAAGCATGCATAGTGGTACATAATGAATAGAAGAGATCAAGCGGGAGGCAACCACACAACATAAAAGATAAGTATTTGAGTTGTTATTTGAATCTCTGAATAGTTAATGATATTGCTTGTAATAGTTGCATGCGTATTTGTATTCTTAGAATATATCATGCATAATGTGAGCATTCATATAGCATTGAACAATATACTACCAATATGCATATGATGGGTAAGTTGGACAAACATTCCATTGTTGCTTGTCTAGAATGAAACCTCTTTGATGACATGCTGAGCGATGTGCACGCCCTTGATAGTATGTTTTGGTAGAGATGGAAGGCATCTAGATAACCACTGTATGCATACAAGATATGGAAATGTGTTGTGCCAAAGTATTGGTTAAGATAGTTGCATAACTATGTGAATCATATCTGTATGCATAATAGGTTATCATGTCAGCATAATTTGATGATTATGAAGTATTACTAAACATGTAATTAACTTTGATTTGTAGGAAAGATCATGAACACCGAAGAAGTGATGGATGTTCAACAAGAAGACTTACAAATCAAACATACTATAGAAGGCTCTTGGCTAGAAGATTCTCTTAAGAGGAAGAGGATCATGACGAGATGTTTGCTCCAAGTGGCTAGATAAGACCATTCTCTTAATGGTGTAATTGAAGAAGAAGTCCGAATTAAGAAAACTCTCAGGACTCAATTAAAGGAAGCTCTGTACGGATACCCAGGATTGATAGTCATTTGATGAGCATAATGATCACCATGGGTGATGCGGATTTCAACCTTTGCTACAAGGTTGAAGATGGTGTCTATATACAGATGACATTCTTCTCTTAGATGGATGCAAGAAGGAACTCACCACAGAGTTAGAATGATCTTGAGGCTCATATCAGTAGACCCATCTGACGAGAGATGGCACAGATAGATATGCAGAAGATCACTCAATGCAGAGTGTGGATGATGTTCAGTCACAGAGGGAGAATTGATAGCTTCTTGACAAGCTGATCCTAACCTTTACCTTAAGGTTATGGATGATGAACCTATCATACTATTACTGCATGTGGATGATCTCTTTTTGACAGGGAATGAGAAACAGATCATGGAAAGCAAGAAGAAGTTAGCTACAGAATTTGAGATGAAAGATCTCCGATTAATGCATTACTTCCTAGGTCTAGAAGTATGGCAAGGCCCAGAAGGAATCTTTCTCAATCAAGGAAATTATGTTGTGGAAAGATTTGATATGTTGGAATGTAAGGCCATGGCCACTCCCATGGATTCCAACTTGAAGCTGTTAGCTGATGACTCATCAGAGTTAGTGGATGTGACTCTGTACAGACAGATTATTGGGTCATTGATGTATCTCACGAATACTAGGCCAAATATATGCTTTGCTGCGAACACCTTGAGTCAGTATCTAGTGGAACCTAGGAGTGTTCACCTGATAGCTGCAAAGCATGTGATGAGGTACCTAAAGGGTATGATAGACTTTGGTCTATGATATCTTGGAGATCATGACTTCAGATTGTATGGCTACACAGATGCTGATTAGGCAGGAAGTGTATCAGACAGGGTGAACACATCGGGCGGATTTTATTGTCTGGGACCTGCCATGATCTCGTGGTTTAGCAGGAAGCAGTCTAATGTGGCTCTCAGCACAGCTGAAGCAGGATATATAGCTGCTTGCTCTGCTAGTTGTGAAGCGATATGGCTTCAGAAGTTGTTATCAGGATTGTTTGACTTAGAGATGGAACCCACTGTGATCCTGTGTGACAACTAGAGTTGTATCAAGATGACAGAAAATCCAGTGTTCCATGATAAGTAAAAGCACATAGAGATCTGATATTTTTATATATAGGATATGGTGCAAAAAGGAGCTATCAAGCTCGAGTATGTGAGCACTGACGGACAAGCTGCTGATATATTGACCAAACCTCTGTCTCGAGTAAAGTTTGAGTATTTCCGAGACAAGCTTGGTGTCGGTCAAAAGGACCCTCCTCGAAAGGGGGAGTGATATTTTCGATGATGATATTTGGATACTTGTATCGATGATAAGATTTCCTATATTGACGGTAAGGTCAATGATGAGGATACCTGTGTTGATATGGATACGTGTATCGATGATGAGGATACTTGTATCGATGATATGGATACTTATATCGATGATGAGGATACTTGTATCGATGATGATGATACCTATATCGATGATGAGGTTACCTGTTTCGACGATGAGGTCGAAGATGAGGTTACCTGTTTCGACGATGAGGTCGATGAAATGGTACTTAGACTTTGTCTAAGAGGACTAGTGGGATTGCATCGTCCCTGGACTTATGTCCTAAAGTGATAGGGATTGATCATCTCGGAAGTGGATCAGGATTGCATCGTCCTTGGACTTATGTCCTAGAGTGATAGGGATTGATCATCCCATAAGTGGATCAGGATTGCAACGTCCTTGGACTTATGTCCTAAAGTGATAGGGATTGATCATCCCGTAAGTGGATCAGGATTGCATCGTCCTTGGACTTATGTCTGAAAGTGGTAAGGATTAATCATCCTATAAGTAGATTGGGATTGCATCGTCCCTAGACATGAGAGATGTCTTAAAGTGATAAGGATTAATCACCATGTAAGTAGATTGGGATTGCATCGTCCCTAGACATGAGAGATGTGTTAAAGTGATAAGGATTAATCATCCTATAAGTAGATTGGGATCTTATCGTCCCTAGACATGAGAGATGTCTTAAAGTGATAAGGATTAATCATCCTGTAAGTAGATTGGGATTGCATCGTCCCTAGACATGAGGATGTCTTAAAGTGATAAGGATTAATCATCCTGTAAGTAGATTGGGATTGCATCGTCCCTAGACATGTTGAGGTGTCTTAAAGTGATAAGGATTGATCATCCTGTAAGTAGATTGGGATTGCATCATCCCTAGACATGACAGGTGTCTTAAAGTGAGAAGGACTGATCATCCTGTAAGCAGATCGGGGCCGCATCGTCCCTGAATGTTTGGTTCAAAATGTACGTGATAGGACTGCATCGTCCCTGAACGTTTGGTTCAAATTGTACGTGATAGGACTGCATTGTCCCTGAACTTTTGGTTCAAAATGCATGTGATAGGATTGTATCATCCTTGTACTTATGTCCTAAAGTGAGTGGGATTGATCATCCTGTAATTGGAAGATGTGTGTTGCAGGGTATGCTGCTATGATGCTGTTGATCTAGAGATTGAGATGATGTTGTTGATAGAGAGATCCAGTTGATGCTGTTGATCGAGAGGATCTAGATGTTGATGCTATTGATCGAGAGGATCCAGATGTTGATGCTGTTGATCGAGAGGATCCAGATGATGATGCTGTTGATCGGGGGATCTAGATGATGATGCTGTTGATTGGGAGATCCAGATGATGATGTTGTTGATCGAGAGATCCAGATGATGATGCTGTTGATCGGGAGATCCAGATGATGATGCTGTTGATCGAGAGATCCAGATGATGCTGTTGATCGAGAGCTCCAGATGATGATGTTGCTGTAGTTGTTCGAGTGCTGCAGAAGATGAAGACTTAGTACTGAAGATGTTGATGTTCCAATATTGAAGATCTTGAAGATATTCCAGTAATTGTTTGAGTTACTGATGATGTTAGAGAAAGCTTCCAATGAGTTATAGTCTATAGATGTATCATTTATCATGTAGTTGATGACTCCTTGCTCCTGCAGACGTTGTTATAATATCCTTCTTGTTAAGTGGGAGTGTTGAGATATTGTAACTTCTAAGAATATTATATTTGTACTTTATTATTCCGGAGATGTTTCATTCCTCCGTGAAGACCTTATTGTATATCCAGAGATGTTTATTCCTCCGTCGGAATGTGGTAACTTGGGTTATTAGACTTCCCTAGTGGGGTTGGCCCAGAGTCATTTGTAATGGGTTGTTTAACCCAGTGGTTAAAGATGGGGCCGACTTAGTTAGTGTAAAAGTCAAGTCGGAGTAGTGTATAAATAGAAGAGGTGTGTTCCTCATTTAACACACACATTCACTCACTTGTGATTAGTGCATAGGTGAGAGAGAGATCTGCTATGGAGGAGAAGGAGCTCATGTTTGGGGATTACATCTTTGTATTTGCTGGTCATCTATATTGAGGAAGCTTTGCTGGGTTTTCTACCCCATGAGGGTTTCCCAGGATAAATCTGTGTCTCTTGTGTTTATGCTGTGCTTGTTGTTCTTTCAGTGATCTTGTATATGCTATTGTTGTGAAATGGAATGTAATACTGATATTTTCTATCTTAGCATATTAAATCTTAACACCGATCTGATTGTTGTGGTCTTATAGGAGTCCGATCTGTGTTTCTGTGACCCAGCCGTGAGCCTTGGGGCACTGTCCTGCCCACTGTGAGCCTGTTAGGAGTATCCGTAACCTGACTAGGGTGATCGCAGCCTCCTGCTGCTTGACTGAACCGTGACCTTGTTCCTGGCTGCCGTGAGCCTATCACCTGATTTTTGGCACTGTTGAGGATTTGTTAAAAGATCTTGCCTGGATCTGATTTATACGCTGAGACTTTGATTGGGCTTAAATTTATATGCTGAGTTATAGCTGTGATCAGATCCTCTTGTGCTGAGGCTTGTTTGGGACTGTCACTGTGATTTGACTGTCATTGACCATCACTACTTTACTGTACCCCAACCTATCATCTCTCTCTCTCAGGTTTCTTCTTACCCTCTAGTAAGGTTCAGCTTGTTCCTAGTGATTAATTGGCCTCTAAATGGCACTGCCCGTTCTGAAAGTTAATTCTTCTTAGTATAAAAATAGGAAGGGTCCCACACTTCAGGTAAGTATCCTAACTTGTCCTTTTATTAGACATGTCATTGTTAAGTAGTCTTCTACTGCTGATTACATGTTACGGAAGATTTCACTTCAACACTGGGACCTATTTGGGAGTGTTAAAGTTGAAAGAGATGAAAATTATGTTTTAAATTATCTTGTTTAGTTACTGTTGTAATATTCTACTTCAGTACTAGTTTGTTATATCTAAATTTGCATTAAAGTATATGAAATTTTGATTTTTCTGCATCAAACCCTAACCCTAACCAAAATTTAACAAACTTTACAAGTTTTCCATGTGTCATGCGTCTAGTTTATCCAAGGCTTTCATGCTTGCATTACTGAAACTGACGATCCGAGTCTTTTAGTGCATGAGAAACTGGGTCACTTCAATTTCAGAACTTTGCAGCTTATGCGAAGATAAAAGTAAAACATGGTTCATGGATTACCCAATGCTCACTCTTTTTTGTATGTCTTATAGTTTCATGAGCCTTATATGGCCACTAATGGAGATTGTAATTCAAGTCAAATAATTTTACAGTGATGCTGATTTGGTTTACTTTGAAAATGGATAGATTTATTAGATCTAAATTTTCATAAACCTTTTTAATATCGATTTACCATGTTTCCATGGAGGATATCTTAATAATAGTAAAAACATTTTAAAAATTTAAAACTGGTATGATTCCTTAAAATGTTCTTTTTGGCAATTGAATGTAAAGGAACAGAACTGATATTCTGGAGGTGGCAGTGGAGGCAGAGATGCATTTTACATGTAGAGGCATGCTGTGTGATAATGAATTATTTCCTTTATGCAATTTTTACGGATATTTTATATTATTAAAGTCTGTTTTCATTAAAAGCTAGAATGAACAATTTTACAGCAGGGAATAACTTGTTCGGTGCATGACAGCTAGAGCATAGTTAGCATTTCGCTTAATATAAATGTATTAATCTATTGCAACTGCCTACATTTTTGCCTTTATTTTTATAATGACACATTAGTAAAGCATTGAAAAAAATGAAATTTAAAATGAGCAAGCATGCATGCATCTTACTTTTTGTTGTTATTGTGCAGGCAATGTTTGAAGGGATTTTAGTTGACATCCCATTTGCCACATTCTTTTTGAGCAAGCTCAAAGAAAAGTATGTTGCAATGCCATAAAAGTAAATTTTTTTCTTACTGAGTGGATGTATCGTGTGGAGAAAATGGATACAAATTGAATTATATTGCTGTATGCTTATAGAGAGCAAGCTTCTTATTGCAAGACAAAATCTTTCAAATGTCAAAACTCATAGATATGCAAGGCATACATAATTTTTATTTGTAAATGGTTGGTTTGAGTGCTAGAAACATTATTGTACCTGCTCGAATTTTATTGCAACTTTCACGACTACTGGCAGCGGATTGAATTAAGCTCTAGTTTTACCCCTTTAGTGTCTTTGTCTTGGGTTGTCTCTTTCATTGGCGCTTGACAACAATCTAATTATCTAGCGTAAATATTTCATATTCCTCCATTTGCCACTATAGGAGGCCAGTAATTCTGTTCATTCCATCCTCTGAACCTGCTTGAAGTAATAGTAACCCATCCACTAGTTGTTAATGTTCTTCCGAACTTTTTGATTGGCACTCGTCAATCTGGTTGAATCTTTTAAACTCAAATTTGACAAGGCAAATTGTCCTCTTCTTGACCTAAACCATAGTTACATATATCGTGTCAGAAAATATATGGCCGAGGGTCTGGAATATCAGGGAAAATATCGGGAAATTTAAAAATTCAAAAAAAACATTTTTTTTCGAAGTTTTTTAACATCTAAAGCAATAGCAACATCAAATAAATATGCCGCTACATAAATATGAAAATGCAACTAATATATAAGATGCACAAGATGTCAAATGCTACATCATGATCACATATCGACATTGAACTAAAAAATCTGAAATCTGTTCATGATAGAATGATACAAATCACATCAAATGATCAAAATAAATGTATCCCATTAGATGAATCATTATGACTCACGAGACATCTAAATAATACATAGTACAACGATAAATAATAGGAATCATCGATTCCCTCTACCCCTTTTACGGGAAAGTGGCAACACTCTTCGTTTGGAAGTAGTAGGTGGTCCTGTAGGTGCTCTAGATGAGCCTGGGGTGGAACTGGAATCTCCAATTGCTTGTGTTGTGGTGGCAGGTAATGGGTCTGAGGTGAAAGCTAATGTGAGTTGTTTCCTCGCAGTTCCAACTTGATGTCTCCGTGGAGGTGGTGGCACTGGTTGCACCGGAATATCAGTCTCCTCTTGATCCTCTGGAAGTGGAACATCCTCCTCCTCCTCCTCCAACACATCTATATTGCCATCCTCCTCTCCCTCCATCCACTTAAGTGCCTCCTCCATCGTAGGCTCTTCAATCACTACCCTCCATTTACTGGTAGTATTAATCTTATCCAATGAAATAACTTCTACGTTAATCTCAATCAATATGTCAATTTGCTTCACCCGCAACCTTAGATTCTAGTAGACATAAACCATGCCATTAAGTGTAATATCCCAAACTGATATTTTCTGCTCTTGTGTAGGGTTTATGGAGTTGTTGTTGTTTGTTTGATGTCTTGATACTCAAAACTCAAAGTAATATAATTGCATGATATTGCATGAGCATTGCATGGGGTTGCATGAACCCTAAAACCCAAGTAATCAGATCTATACTAAAAACAAGTTCAAAAGTGATGCATGTACATACCAATAGATTGTGCTTATAGTAGGCTCCGGGAATCAACAATAAGGCTTATAGTAGCCTTATCAACAAGATGGAAGAAGCATGCAGTCCATGCATCAACATTAGGTCAAGTTGTGAACTTGGATCTCTATGACAATTCACCCACGCAAGAAAGGTGTCCTCCTTTAATTGATAGATCCTGAATAATGGCTACTGTAAGGAAATAATGGCTCAAAGATCTATAATATGATGAAGAATGGTCCTCCCTCCGAAAGGAGAGAATAACACTGCTTCCAAGGCTATGGATAATGCACCCTCAGAATATCAATGTTGTGCCCTTAATGGATCTAAGATTGCGCCCTCAAAAAGCTTGAATTTTGGTGAATCTGATGAAGACTATGTAACCTATGAAGTACTATGACAGATCAAGATGATCTATCCCCAGAAGTGATTAGGGCAGATAGATTTCGCTATTGAAATACACTTGTTGCCTAAGGAATGCGCCCTCAACACCAACTTTGCTCTCAAAGCTCTTAACACAAATTTCAAGGATCAATAATAACAATTGCATGCTGAGCAACTCGTTTTTCCTTATAGGTTGGATGGAGCTGGCAACTTCTGTCCATGGAAGGAGTGTATCACGATTTTGTTCAAAGAGCAAGGTTTGTGGGATGTTGTTGGAGCTTCTGCTACAATAATAGTTCCTACGGATCCCACACAGAAAGATGACTTTGATAAGAAGGATATCAAAGCTCACAGGATCTTTTTGGACTTTATCAACGATCATGTGATACCTCATGTCTTTGGTAAGACTTATGCATTTGAAATGTGGTTTGCTTTATGTACCTTATATAAGAGTAAGAACCAGAACATGAAGATGGTTCTCAGAGAGAAGCTGACGAACACCAAGATGACAAAAACTGATACTGTTTCTTCTTATCTCACGAAGATTACCCAAGTTAGAGATGAATTGGGTGCTGCAGGTGAGAAGTAGATGATGAAGAGCTAGTGAGGTATGCTCTCAATGGATTCACTACAAATTGGCACACTTTTGTGCAAGGAGTTGTTGCCAGGGAAAGACTTCCAGATTGGACAAGGTTATGGGATGACTTTGTTCAAGAAGAGTCCTGGGATGGGACATTCCAGAATGGAGCTCAGAACAGTGAAGACAATGTTGCTCTTGCAACTAAAGGTAAGGGAAAATGGAAGAAGAAAGAAAAAAACCTCAGTAAGGTACGCTGTTTTTGTTGCAATAAAAATGGTCATTATGCTAGTTAGTGTCCGAAAAGAAAAGGGAATGAAGAAAAACAGGGAGTATCATCTGCAGAGATGGGATATTTTGCTTCCGTGTTTGAAAATGAATTCTCTTTATTTTCAGTACAAACTAGTGTAGGTATTACTATAGATTTCCATGACATGTGGGTAGTTGATAGTGGATCAACAAGCCACATTACGGGGAAATATGGAAGTTTTCAGAAGATAGAAGAAATAGCCAAAGGACATTTTGTTGTAATAGGTATAGGAAGCACTCAAGCATAAATCAGAGGAGTTGGAATTGTAAAATTCCAACTCAAGTTTGGAGAAGTTCTTGAAGTAGATGGAGTGTTGTTTGTCCCAGGCATGAAAGTCAACAGACTTTCTATACCATCCTTGGAGGATGATGGGTATGGAGTTTTCATCAAAAGAGGAAATGTGTTCCTCTACCGGACATAAAACTCAGATAATACTATTCTACTTGGGAATAGAAAAGACAAACTCTACTTTCTGCATGGAGAGGTGATACTTCCAGGTTTAGGTGGATGACTATCCGAATCAGAGTCTGAGAATGAAGCAGATGCACCGATGGTACCTTCAGATGGGGAGAGCTGCACTGGCGGAAGACTCAACCAGTACAGAGAAGATGAGTAGAATCGAGAATTTCAAGTTGTGTTCTGACATCAGCTTCCAGAGTTAGTGGAAGTTCTTGATGGTGGTCAGGACGATTGTGTTGGGACCTTCCTCATTAAGAGGGAGTGTTGAAATTTGTAATGAGTTAGGTCCCTTTCCATGTTTTTGTGTTTACCATGGTGGGGACATAAGTTGTCTTTCCTAGGAAATGTACTTTTGAAATATAAAAAGTGGCTTTGTGTTTTAAAAGTGAAATGACTTTATTAAGTGTATTTGTGCATTAGATGATTAAAAAGGACATTTAATGTGCATTTAATGTAAACCCTTAGATCTAAAGTGAGATGGCAACATCACTCCATGGAAGGAGCGTATGACGATGTTGTTCAAAGAGCAAGGTTTGTGGGATGTTGTTGAAGCTTCTGCTACAATAACAGTTCCTACGGATCCCACACAGAAAGATGACTTTGATAAGAAGGATATCAAAGCTCAGATGATTTTTTTGGACTCTATCAAGGATCATGTGATACCTCATGTCTCTGGTAAGACTTATGCATTTGAAATGTGGTTTGCTTTATGTACCTTATATCAGGGTAAGAACCAGAACATGAAGATGGTTCTCAAAGAGAAGCTGAGGAACACCAAGATGACAGAAACTCATATGGTTTCTGTTTATCTCAAGAAGATTACCCAAGTTAGAGATGAACTGGGTGTTGCAAGTGAGAAAGTGGATGATGAAGAGCTAGTGAGGTATGCTCTCTGTTGCCGCCTAATACACACTTGGGGGGGACGCGGCAGGAAACCTTCAAGCCGCTCGGTGTGTCCTTGGGGGCAAGTGAGAGTCAAGTGCTGTCACCTGATTACTCGACTCCTCCATCTAGGCTTACTCCTAGCGAAGCCAAGGGGGGTGGTCCCTATGAAAAATAATCTAAGGCTTTTAATCTACAACAAAAGATGAAAGTCTATTCTAGGAGTTAAAGATGACGAGATGATAAAATATAACAACAAAGCACTGCTTGTGAATTAAATCAAATAACTAACCCAACATAAGATAAATAAGCATTCACGACATTTATGATTGACTTAAACACAGAAAATTAAAGACCAGTGCCGAGAATGTAAAAATGCTTGTAAGTACTGTTGTGTGGGGTTGCTTGTGTAGTCTCAGTGAAAGTATTGCAGTGGCTCGGTTGGTAAATTTTATAGTTATTAAATGAGTAGTTAAGGAGTGGGTTGATTCTTGGTTTGGCCCAAAAGAAAACCTAAACTTCGAACTAAGTGCTCTAGCAACCTTACCAAGTGTCCAACCAGGTGAGGATGAACCCGCTTAAGAACCTGCTGACTCTGTGGATTCAGTCCATGCAGCCTCCCGAGTTCTTAGAATTGGATTTTAATGGATTGTCCTATTAACACTAATTACCTTGCACCCGTTTCTGATTGAGCCAACTGTTCCGACTAAGCTGCAGTAGTCAAGAGCATACTCCGGGTTTGGGGCGTTGTTCGTTTTATTAAGACGTGTGAGTGGATGATTATTCTAAACTAAACCCCAAGCATAAAGCAAGGGAGGTTAATTTTAGGATTAAATTTTAAGCACAGAATAATAATTCGAAGTAAACACAAAAGCATGTAAAATGATAAACTGGTCCTTGGAGGACGTTGTGTGCTTGAGTGTGTTATTTAATTACTACTGCTTGAATGAAAACTAATCTAAAAAAAAAAAAAACAAAAGGGTGCGAATCCCCCCTGGGGGGATTGGGTTCAGGCGCTGGAATTGCCTGCTGTGCTCTTTTTATTTTTTTGATTACAACTTGGAAACTTAAGAGAAATACTGCTTGCCCTTTATCATTAGGGAACAAGTCAGTTTACAATGTTTAAGAGAAATAACGATGGTGCTTAAAACTGGTTCTCTCTGGGTGGTTCAGGAAGCTCCAAATGCAAGTTTTATTAAAAATTTTCACTCCAACCTGTGATGAAATCAAAACAGATCAGCGAGCTATATAAGCTAGAAAATGACAATCAGAACACTCTTAGAGTATTCTGACAATGCTAGAAAATTATCAGAATGAGATCTAATGCAACAAGTATGTGAAAACGTATTTTTGGGCAACTTTTTGGGTTTTTAAACTAACTTTCAAATGACTTTTTATGTGCAGAACCAAAAAACCAGCTAGTTAAAAAGTTTGTAAAATGCCTAAAAACAACTAAGAAATTACTCTTTTTTGAAATGCAAACTAAGTCTGAAAAATGAAGCTAAAAGGTGCAATGAAACGAGACAAAAGGTAACTAGGAAGACAAGCTAGGGAGCTTGCCTTGCTAGGATCTTTGGCTTCTCTCTTTCGAGTTTGCAAGCCAAATTACAAGCCTAACAATGCTAGATAAATCTTTTACAAGCACTTCTTCACTAATGAACCTTTAAGATTTGATCTTTGATAAAATGAAAGCATTAGTAAGGATACTAGATCCACTTCGTAGGATATCAAAATTTTAGATCTAGAACAATATGGAAACAGTAACCAAGATAGAAAAAATGAGGGTTTGAACGAAGGTGATATAACTGGTTTCGAGTCAGAAAGACTGGGCGGATGGAGACCATATGCAAGTGAACACGCGAGGGACTACGCTTCCTTTTATAACTTCAAAGATTGGCAAACTAGCATGTATGCCTTCTCAATGAGATCAGATTACCTGCAAGAAACCTCACAACAAACCTTGCACAAGCGGATTAAGAGACACCGATATAAATCATATAATAGATAAACTGAAACATGGACATTCAAACAAGATATGAACAATGTTTAAGATATACTTCATACAATTGATAATAAAGAATAAAATATAGATTCTACTCTTTACCCTACTGAAATAATAAATTTCCTTCAAAGGTCAGCATGAATCCGAACAATAAACAAAGCTCATGAAGAGACACAGATTACCTGCATGGGATTTAAGCATTAGACATGCACACATTTAACACGAGTCCACAATATAGCCTCCAAAGCCTTAACTTTATTCTCAAGAACACAGAAATAATACAACAATAATAGAGCAGAGGTTCCACCTTCTGATCTCTTCAATGGACCAAATCTGCTCAATTTATAGGACATAATGAGCCGTCTAGGGCGCAAAACCCTAAGGAGGGCATCCTCCTAGATTGTAGAGCAAGGCAGCTGAATTGTAGAGCAAGCAAAACCAATAACCAATCGAGAAACACCATTTATTTGGACAAAAACTCTTTGAAAAGGAAGCTGCTGATTCGTGGCGCTGTTCACGTGTAGGAGAGGCGCATCACTTGGATGTTTCCTTGCTTTTGCTGGCTGCTGCATTGGGTTGTCGACTTAGTTCGAAACCTTTCATATTTTGTGACACCTCACGAGAGGTGGGCGCCCATCAATTAACTTATCACTTGACCAAAATGCAAACACGGCCGTGAAGGGTAAGTTGGCCCACGTGAAGATGGTTCTACGATATATGAGATATTTGCCCATCTTTAAATTCGAATTTTCAAACAAACTTTATCATATGCTTTGAAACCTTATACCATACGATTTTGTCTTGAACCAATGCCATGTCTTGAGAGAGGTGGTCCACGTGAAGGATGAGGCTGTACGGTTTCCTTCTTATTGCAACTGTCCAACCTTTAACTAGCATATTATATCATGTGAAATATATGCCTCATATCAATCTTATGACATACCATGCAATGCCAATTGGCTCACGCGTGAGGAGAGATGGCCCATGTGAAGAGGGGAGGCCGTACGGTTTTAATTTAATGTCATAATCTTAAATTTGCCAAAGTTAAAAGCCTTGGTACTTTAGTAAAGTCGCTTCACCTTATGTGATGTCATGCCACCTTAATTGGCATGTGCATTATTCAATTTTTTTAGAACTTTGACTTTTGACCATAGTGCATTTTGATGCATTTTTTAGCATTAAAGTGCCAATCTGAAGCTCTGATAGGAAAAACTGCTCCACGGGGCGTTTTGGTCACCCGAAACACAGGAAAACTGGGTACTGGGGTAAAGAGGATGCTCTGAGCTTGAAAACGAGCATCCCTGCGCCAAATTCCGACTCCGGATACCACTTTTATCACTTTTTGAAATTTTTTAATTAAACCATTAAAAATGGCTTAAAAAATGCGAAAAATATTTTTTCTCGGAATCGACTGAAACTTCAGGGGAACCTAGTACATGACAAAACGATGAAATTCTAGTGCCTAGCATGTTTATACATGTTACAAAATGGGCTCTAATAATCCGCTAAGGCCTAACCCCCACTTTGGGCATTCCAGCTTTGGAGGAGCAGGAGAAAACCTCATCGATTATACTCGGCTAAAGGCAAGGCATAATCGACAAGGGAAAAAACTCCTTGGAATACCTTCTTTGGTTGTCAAGTCCTAGGGAACCGAGTCACTCAAAGACCACCATGCTAGTACGCTTATTACAAACCCCGTGGGGCACAGTCATGTACTACAAAAAAATGACAAATGGGCCTTGAAAAGGCCAAACTTGGAACTTCTGAACTCTGAAAAAGGCACAAGTAAATGTGCAATACTGGCGGCTCACTGAAGTCCAACTGTAGTGCAACTCAGTTGGTAACATCTGGCTCCAACTGTGGGACGTGTGATTAATCTTTCCTAGGAAAGGAGATCATTCGAGAACTCCAGATTCTCAGTTTCCTGCATGGAAACATAAGTGCATCAACTCCATATATATATGAAAAATAACCAAATGAAACATCTAAGTTACGACATTTATTCATAAAAAGGAAACTATTGTACATAAGCAAAATTCAAACTAATGTACAAAACAATAATATACATAAAAAAAAAAAAAATCTAACTAGAAAATGAAATGCAGGAGTAGGGTTTAGAAATTTTGATACAAAGATGCCCCCATGGGCATCAGATATTTTCAGTGTAAAATAGTTTGAGAAGGCCTCCATTGACTGGGAGGGTACACTTCTCTTCGTCCGTACTGCTTAGGTAGAAAGCGTTTGTGCCTGCTACTTCATGAATGAGATAAGGGCCCGCCCATAAACTATCAAATTTTCCATGTTTTCCATGTTTTTCCCTTCTTTTGTCCCAAAGTAGTACTGTATCACCAATCTGAAATACCCTTGGCTTTGATGACTTATCAAAATTCTTTTTAACCTTCTCCTGATTCTTTATGCTTTGATCAACCGCCTTTCATCTGATTTCATCCAACTCAACTAGTTGATCCATTCTATACTGAGATGTATCCAGATCTGTGCTACACTCTTCTAGTAACTGATACACTGGCAACTTTAGGTGAACAGGTAAAGTAACATCTAATCCATAAACCAGTTCAAAAGGAGACTTTCCAGTTGAACTTTTCTTAGTAATCCTATCTGCCCATAGCGCAAATCTGATCTTACTATCCCAAGCCCTTTTATTATCTCCAACAATTTTCTTGACTATGGTCATTAAGTTTTTATTACTTGATTCTGCCAGACCATTACCTTGGGGATAATAATTTGATGAATGTGATAGGATGATACCATACTTGAAACAAAAGGATGACATTTCTGCTGAGCTGAATGCCTTAGCATTATCCGTGGTGATCCTAGCGGGCACACCGAATCTAGTGATAATCTTATCTTCTAAAAAATCCATGATCACTTTCTTGGTTGCCACTTTTGTGGGGATTGCTTCCACCCACTTGGTAAAATAATCAGTGGCAGTTAGGATCCAAGAATAACCGTTGCTAGAATTATCCTTAAACTGACCAATGAAATCAAGACCCCATTGCTGAAAAGGGGCTTGGACAACTACAGGTTTAAGAGGCAAGGATGCTAACTTTTGTTTTCCTGTGAAGAGTTGACATTGTTGGCAACTTCTGACATGCTTGTGAACATCTGAGAACAAAGTGGGCCAATAATACCCTGCTCTAAGGACTTTATGGGCTGTTGTCTTGGCCGCATAATGTCCTCCACAAAATCCAGAGTGGAACTCAGCCATGAGTTTTTTGGATTCTGGCTCATCGATGCATCTAAGAATTAGACCATCTGGATTTTTCCATCCCAGCCCATCCTGGGTGATACAAAACTTTGTGGCTTTTAACCTCAAGGCCCTTCTTTTATGGCCAATAAGATGATTTGGGCATGTGAGGTTGGTTAGAAAATATATGATGTCTGAATACCAAGGAACTTGTTCAAGACGTTGAAGCTCTTCTGATCTGACCTGTACTGACTCATTGTTCTGACATACCATCCCTAAGGCTTGCTCATTCCCTTCAGCCATCATGCGGGCTAAACCCTTGCCTTTAACTAACTTGGTGGGTTTGATTTCTAAGTCATATTCTTGGATCTTAGAGACCCATTTACCCCTTATACCAAGACAGTCTTGTTGTGATAAAATGTCCTTAACCGCCGCATGAGGTACATACCCTATAACTTTCGAGTATCCGATATACATTCTGAAATGCTTAAGTGATTTAACTAAGGCATATGCTTGTTTTTCCATAATAGTGTACTTAAGCTCAGAATTGTGTAAAGCTCTACTCATAAAGGCTATGGGTTGCTCCTGACCATCCTTATTCTTTTGCAACAAAACTCCGGCTATGGTGTCTGGTGATGCAAATGAAAAGATTTGAAAATCTTTGGAATGATCAGGACTGATCAAGACAGGTGATCTACAAATAGCATCCTTTATTCCACTGAAAGCTTCTTTACCCTCTTTATTCCATTCAAACTTAGCGTCCTTTTTAAGCAATCTTTGCATGGGTTTCATTAACTCTGCTAAGTTGGGAATAAAGCGTTTGATAAAGTTGATTTGCCCGTTGAATGACTGTAAAGCTGTTTTATTACAAGGCAAAGGAACTTTCTTTATGGATTCTACCCTCTCTGGGTCAATCTTGACCCCATCTTTGGAGATGATGTGACCGAGTAACTTCCCCTCATCAACACCTAAGACAGACTTAGCTGGGTTTAAAGATATGCCGAATTTTCGACATCGTTCAAAGATTTGTCTTAGGTGGCCAACATGATCAGTTCTTTCTTTAGAAAAAACTATGAGATCATCCTGATATATTTCTATGATCTTACCGATTAGCTCATTGAAAGCATAATCCATGGATCTCTGGAAAGTTGCCCCAGCATTGAGCAATCCAAAAGGCATTCTGAGATACTCGAAAGTACCCCATGGGGTGGTAAAAGTTGTCTTATGCCTGTCTTCTTTGCTGACCACTACTTGGTTATACCCCGAAAAACCATCCAACATTGACATCATTCCAGAACCAGTTACTCTTTGAAGTAGTGTTTCCATATTGGGGAGAGGGTAGTTATCTTTTAAACATGCCCAATTCAAGTTTCTAAAGTCAATGCACAGTCTTAAGTTTCCATTTTTCTTTCTTACAACAACCAGATTTGAACACCATGAGGAATGTCTAGTTGGGGCTATAATTCCTGCTGCTAGCATCTTCTGAAGCTCTTTCAAAACTATGGGGGCCACCTTGGGATTCATTTGTCTCAACTTCTGGTGAAAAGGTTTGGCATCGCCTTTTAAAGGGATAGTATGTTGGAAAACATCTTCCTGATATGACTTGAGCTCATCATATGAAAAGGAAAAAACATCCCGATATTCCTGAATTAGGGCTATAAGGTCATTTCTTTCTTTTTCACTTGTACCCTTACCAATTTTGATTAGCTTAGGTTCAGTTTTAGTCCCAATGTTGATCTCTATGTAATTTCCAGCCTTTAATATTTCCTTTTCTGGTTTATGCCTGTCTTGTCTGTCAAAAATGTGCTCCCATTCAACTATACTTTTAGGTATGGCATTCCTAGGTTGATCCTCATCTTCCTTGTAGTCATACTTTTCTTCCTTATAGCCTATCTTACAATCAGTGAATTCTTGGACATTATGTATAAATCTAAGGATTTGCTTGTCATCTTTGAATACCTGCCAATGATCTACATTATCTGGGATGGAGGGTCTGAAATTGATCTCAAATTTTCCTTCACCATTGATTATCTCTTCAGTTGGCTGGAGGGTTGAGGCTGCTACTGCTAGTTGGTCTGCTTCCTGATTTTCTTCCCTAGGTACTGATGTGATGTTTAGGGCATCAAATAATTCCATTGTATCCCAACAAGCATTCCTATACTTCCTTAACCTTTGATTCTTGCATGCAAAGGTGTTCTTGATTTGACATATAACTAAGTCTGAATCTCCTTTTATACTTAGAATTTTTATACCCATATCTTTAGCTATTTCAAGGCCTTGCAAGAGTGCTTCATACTCTGCAACATTGTTTGAAGCATCAAACTCAAGTCTGAAAGCAAACTTGAAAGTCTGTTGAGATGGAGAAGTAATCACAATTCCAGCACCCTTTCCTGATCTGGAAAATGCACCATCAAAACTCATCCTCCACAACCCATTTACTCTATCATCTTTAATCTTTTCTTTAATAGGAGCTAATGTGTTTGCAAAAATGGAATAGTTCCCAGAACCATCTGACTCGTGGACATACTCATTATCTAGTACATTAGGGTCTTCAACATGAAATTTTCTTTCCTTTTCCCTATATAACCTGACATGAGCATCTTCATTAGCTGGGATCATGGCATAGGTCCAATCCATCTGTATGCAACCACCAAGGGAAGCAGCCCATTTTCTAGATAGCAACATGCCCCAAATGTTAGGGACATCGATCACCACTACATCCATAGTCAAATTCACATCAGGATATGCAGCTAACTTAACAGGTAAGTTCATGATAATGCCTATGGTGTCAATTTCTCTAGAATCCATTGCGCACACATTCTGATAAGGTCTTGTGACTTTCAGGTTCAATTGTTCCATGACTTTTTTAGTTATGACGTTGGATGTGGCTCCTGAATCAAGCATGCAGTTATGGAGCAACATGTTGTTGACAACTAAGGATACATAGAAAGGAGGATGCTCTTCCTTACGAGGATCTATACTATGTAGTATAATAGGAAGATCTTCATTGATTTTCTTAGGAACATCAGGAATGTCTTGTTTAGGTTTCTCAGGAATGACTTATTTTGGTTTTTCCTGAACTTTATCCTTATTTTTTTCTAGGACCTTTTCCTTAGGTTTTTCATAGATAACTTGCGTAGGTGCTTCATCAATATTTCCACTAGCTTCTAAAGACTTTATCAATCTATCCTTTTGACCTGGCATTTTAATTACTTCAGTTACAGGAACAAGCATTTTAGCACCAGCTAGCCAGCCAACTACATCAACATTTAGTTTTGGGGAAGGAAGATGAGTTACCTTAGGAATATGCAGATCTGATTTGATGGGGATGGCAGTCTTCCTTCTCTGATAGGTGAAACCTTTGAAATTTGCTAATTCTTTGATCTCTTCAGGTGTAGGTTTCTCTCCATAAATTTTTGTAACATTGTCCTTTTCCTGTGCCATTTCCTTAGCTTGTTTCCAAACATCCTTTGGCAAAGTGTGAGTTTTACCAACATGATTGATATACTCAGGTTGATTTGAATACCCTACAAAGTTGTTGACTTCAGGAGGACCTTGTTCATTTATGTAGTTAAACTTAGGACAAGTTGGCTCATCATGAAATTCATTACAAGCCCTACAGAAAGGGGGCACCTCTTCCATAACCATGTTGGCTGAATCAAGTTGACTAGGGATCCTCTGATTGTTGGATGGATACTTTTGCTTCCATTCATTGTTCTGTCTAGGAGGAAACCTATTGGAAGGCATGTGAGATTTTTCTCTTTCCATAGCAATGAGTCTGTTTTGCATGGAATTCATTTGTGCAACATGATTGGCTTCCATAGCTTTGATTACATCTGTCAATTCTCTCAAAGGATCTTTTGCTAGGTCCTTGCTATCTGTTGATGCTGACTTGTCTTTGTTGTCTGATTGTTTTGATGTAGTACCTCTGGTGAAACCTGGAAGATTGGACTTTCCGGATGACTGCATGTTCTTATCAATCTTTTGAGCTATAACTTGGGCTTTCTTAAGATCAACAGGTTCTTTATCCCTAAGTTGATATCTCATCTCTCCATTGAAAGATTCAATATAATGTATGAGGATCGAGCCATCAGGAGGCTTAATCTCGGCATGCAAGCTTGAGATGAGATTGTTGAATCTTTTGTTGAACTCTTCCATAGTCTCATTCTCATTCTTCTTCATGTTGTTTAGGGATGCTAACAGGTACCTATCTTCTTTCTTGTCTCCCCACT
Organism: Larix kaempferi; assembly: GCA_027924585.1. Taxonomy (NCBI): domain Eukaryota; kingdom Viridiplantae; phylum Streptophyta; class Pinopsida; order Pinales; family Pinaceae; genus Larix; species Larix kaempferi. The sequence continues at coordinate 27,380,385 of BSBM01000205.1, forward strand.
TGGCTAGGAAACCCTTCTCAAACTCTTTGAATGTTTTGAAACTGCCAGCATCTAGGTCTGAGAACCAATCAAAGGCATCTTCTTCTAAGGATAGCGCAAACAGCTTCATCTGCACATCTTCATGTTTAGCATTAAGACACCATTTATTATAACATTGTGAAAAAGACTTTAAATGTGCCTTAGCACTTATGGCATTGTTACCCTGAAATGAAGGCAACTTTTCAATTGCCTTCTCAGTTACGACATGAGGGTACCCTACGATTGCAGTAAAGTCTAGAGGGCTAAAAAAACTCCCATGTCTTTTGGTGGATTAGACTCTTCAAACAGATGGTGAATATCTAAGATTGACTCAAGTCTAAGATTTTCGAGTATTCTCTGAGAGTTTTGTTTATTCAATCTTCTTCTATATACCTTTTCAGGTTCAGGAATAAAATTGAATAATCCTTCCGAATTTCTTCTTGTTGAATACTTCGTTGAATTGTTTAAAAGTGGAGTCGCCAGATGGACCGAGTGAAATTTAAATATTCACAGGATACATCAAACAAAGTAAAAAAGGCAAAAAGAAACAAAGGTCGTGACACGAGAATAGAATTGTTTATCCCCGGCAACGGCGCCAAAATGTTGCCGCCTAATACACACCTGGGGGGGACGCGGCAGGAAACGTTCAAGCCGCTCGGTGTGTCCTTGGGGGCAAGTGAGAGTCAAGTGCTGTCACCTGATTACTCGACTCCTCCGTCTAGGCTTACTCCTAGCGAAGCCAAGGGGGGTGGTCCCTATGAAAAATAATCTAAGGCTTTTAATCTACAACAAAAGATGAAAGTCTATTCTAGGAGTTAAAGATGACGAGATGATAAAATATAACAACAAAGCACTGCTTGTGAATTAAATCAAATAGCTAACCCAACATAAGATAAATAAGCATTCACGACATTTATGATTGACTTAAACACAGAAAATTAAAGACCAGTGCCGAGAATGTAAAAATGCTTGTAAGTACTGTTGTGTGGGGTTGCTTGTGTAGTCTCAGTGAAAGTATTGCAGTGGCTCGGTTGGTAAATTTTATAGTTATTAAATGAGTAGTTAAGGAGTGGGTTGATTCTTGGTTTGGCCCAAAAGAAAACCTAAACTTCGAACTGAGTGCTCTAGCAACCTTACCAAGTGTCCAACCAGGTGAGGATGAACCCGCTTAAGAACCTACTGACTCTGTGGATTCAGTCCATGCAACCTCCCGAGTTCTTAGAATTGGATTTTAATGGATTGTCCTATTAACACTAATTACCTTGCACCCGTTTCTGATTGAGCCAACTGTTCCGACTAAGCTGCAGTAGTCAAGAGCATACTCCGGGTTTGGGGCATTGTTCGTTTTATTAAGACGTGTGAGTGGATGATTATTCTAAACTAAACCCCAAGCATAAAGCAAGGGGGGTTAATTTTAGGATTAAATTTTAAGCACAGAATAATAATTCAAAGTAAACACAAAAGCATGTAAAATGATAAACTGGTCCTTGGAGGACGTTGTGTGCTTGAGTGTGTTATTTAATTACTACTGCTTGAATGAAAACTAATCTAAAAAAAAAAAAAAAAAAAGGTGCGAATCCCCCCTGGGGGATTGGGTTCAGGCGCTGGAATTGCCTGCTGTGCTCTTTTTATTTTTTTGATTACAACTTGGAAACTTAAGAGAAATACTGCTTGCCCTTTATCATTAGGGAACAAGTCAGTTTACAATGTTTAAGAGAAATAACGATGGTGCTTGAAACTGGTTCTCTCTGGGTGGTTCAGGAAGCTCCAAATGCAAGTTTTATTAAAAATTTTCACTCCAACCTGCGATGAAATCAAAACAGATCAGCGAGCTATATAAGCTAGAAAATGACAATCAGAACACTCTTAGAGTATTCTGACAATGCTAGAAAATTATCAGAATGAGATCTAATGCAACTAGTATGTGAAAACGTATTTTTGGGCAACTTTTTGGGTTTTTAAACTAACTTTCAAATGACTTTTTATGCGCAGAACCAAAAAACCAGCTAGTTAAAAAGTTTGTAAAATGCCTAAAAACAACTAAGACATTACTCTTTTTTGAAATGCAAACTAAGTCTGAAAAATGAAGCTAAAAGGTGCAATGAAACGAGACAAAAGGTAACTAGGAAGGCAAGCTAGGGAGCTTGCCTTGCTAGGATCTTTGGCTTCTCTCTTTCGAGTTTGCAAGCCAAATTACAAGCCTAACAATGCTAGATAAATCTTTTACAAGCACTTCTTCACTAATGAACCTTTAAGATTTGATCTTTGATAAAATGAAAGCATTAGTAAGGATACTAGATCCACTTCGTAGGATATCAAAATTTTAGATCTAGAACAATATGGAAACAGTAACCAAGATAGAATAAATGAGGGTTTGAACGAAGGTGATATAACCGGTTTCGAGTTAGAAAGACTGGGCGGATGGAGACCATATGCAAGTGAACACGTGAGGGACTACGCTTCCTTTTATAACTTCAAAGATTGGCAAACTAGCATGTATGCCTTCTCAATGAGATCAGATTACCTGCAAGAAACCTCACAACAAATCTTGCACAAGCGGATTAAGAGACACCGATATAAATCATATAATAGATAAACTGAAACATGGACATTCAAACAAGATATGAACAATGTTTAAGATATACTTCATACAATTGATAATAAAGAATAAAAGATAGATTCTACTCTTTAGCCTACTGAAATAATAAATTTCCTTCAAAGGTCAGCATGAATCCGAAGAATAAACAAAGCTCATGAAGAGACACAGATTACCTGCATGGGATTTAAGCATTAGACATCCACACATTTAACACGAGTCCACAATATAGCCTCCAAAGCCTTAACTTTATTCTCAAGAACACAGAAATAATACAACAATAATAGAGCAGAGGTTCCACCTTCCGATCTCTTCAATGGACCAAATCTGCTCAATTTATAGGACATAATGAGCCGTCTAGGGCGCAAAACCCTAAGGAGGGCATCCTCCTAGATTGTAGAGCAAGGCAGTTGAATTGTAGAGCAAGCAAAACCAATAACCAATCGAGAAACACCATTTATTTGGACAAAAACTCTTTGAAAAGGAAGCTGCTGATTCGTGGCGCTGTTCACGTGTAGGAGAGGCGCATCACTTGGATGTTTCCTTGCTTTTGCTGGCTGCTGCATTGGGTTGTCGACTTAGTTCAAAACCTTTCATATTTTGTGACACCTCACGAGAGGTGGGCGCCCATCAATTAACTTATCACTTGACCAAAATGCAAACACGGTCGTGAAGGGTAAGTTGGCCCACGTGAAGATGGTTCTACGATATATGAGATATTTGCCCACCTTTAAATTCGAATTTTCAAACAAACTTTATCATATGCTTTGAAACCTTATACCATACGATTTTGTCTTGAACCAATGCCATGTCTTGAGAGAGGTGGCCCACGTGAAGGATGAGGCCGTACGGTTTCCTTCTTATTGCAACTGCCCAACCTTTAAGTAGCATATTATATCATGTGAAATATATGCCTCATATCAATCTTATGACATACCATGCAATGCCAATTGGCTCACGCGTGAGGAGAGATGGCCCATGTGAAGAGGGGAGGCCGTACGGTTTTAATTTAATGTCATAATCTTAAATTTGCCAAAGTTAAAAGCCTTGGTACTTTAGTAAAGTCGCTTCACCTTATGTGATGTCATGCCACCTTAATTGGCATGTGCATTATTCAATTTTTTTAGAACTTTGACTTTTGACCATAGTGCATTTTGATGCATTTTTTAGCATTAAAGTGCCAATCTGAAGCTCTGATAGGAAAAACTGCTCCATGGGGCGTTTTGGTCACCCAAAACACAGGAAAACTGGGTACTGTGGTAAAGAGGATGCTCTGAGCTTGAAAACGAGCATCCCTGCGCCAAATTCCGACTCCGGATACCACTTTTATCACTTTTTGAATTTTTTTAATTAAACCATTAAAAAATGGCTTAAAAAATGCGAAAAATATTTTTTTTCGGAATCGACTGAAACTTCAGGGGAACCTAGTACATGACAAAACGATGAAATTCTAGTGCCTAGCATGTTTATACATGTTACAAAATGGGCTTTAATAATCCCCTAAGGCCTAACCCCCACTTTGGGCATTCCAGCTTTGGAGGAGAAGGAGAAAACCTCATCGATTATACTCGGCTAAAGGCAAGACATAATCGACAAGGGAAAAAACTCCTTGGAATACCTTCTTTGGTTGTCAAGTCCTAGGGAACCGAGTCACTCAAAGACCACCATGCTAGTACGCTTATTACAAACCCCGTGGGGCATAGTCATGTACTACAAAAAACTGACAAATGGGCCCTGAAAAGGCCAAACTTGGAACTTCTGAACTCCGAAAAAGGCACAAGTAAATGTGCAATACTGGCGGCTCACTGAAGTCCAACTGTAGTGCAACTCAGTTGGTAACACTCTCAATGGCTTCATTGCAAATTGGCACACTTTTGTGCGAGGAGTTGTTGCCAGGGAAAGACTTCAAGATTGGACAAGGTTATGGGATGACTTTGTTCATGAAGAGTCCCGGAAGGGGACATTCCAGAATGGAGCTCAGAATAGTGAAGACAATTTTGCTCGTGCAACTAAAGGTAGGGGAAAATGGAAGAAGAAAGAAAAAGACCTCAGTAAGGTATGTTGTTTCTGTTGCAGTAAAAATGGTCATTATGCTAGTCAGTGTCCGAAAAGAAAAGGGAATGAAGAAAAAGAGGGAGTACCATCTGCAGAGATGGGAGATTTTACTTCCCAATTTGAAAATGAATTCTCTTTAGTTTCAGTACAAACTAGTTTAGGTAGTACTATGGATTTCCATGACATGTGGGTAGTTGATAGTGGATCAACAAGCCACATGATGGGGAAATATGGAAGTTTTCAGAAGATAGAAGAAATAGCTAGAGGACATTTTGTTGGAATAGGTATTGGAAGCACTCAAGCATAAATCAGAGGAGTTGGAACTGTAAAATTCCAACTTAGGTTTGGAGAAGTTCTTGAAGTAGACAGAGTGTTGTTTGTCCCAGGCATGAAAGTCAGTAGACTTTTATATCATCATTGGAGGATAATGGGTATGGAATTATCATCAAAAGAGGAAATGTGTTCCTCTACTGGACAAAAAACTCAGATAATACTATTCTACTTGGGAATAGAAAAGACAAACTTTACTTTCTGCATGGAGAGGTGATACTTCCAGGTTCAGGTGGATGGCCATTCGAATCCGAGTCTGAGAATGAAGCAGATGCACCGATGGTACCTTCAGATGGGGAGAGCTGCACTGGCGGAAGACTCAGCCAACATAGAGAAGATGAGCATGATCCAGAATTTCAAGTTGTGTTCCCACATTAGCTTCTAGAGTTAGTTGAAGTTCTTGACAGTGGTCAGGACGATTGTGTTGGGACCTCCTTCATTAAGAGGGAGTGTTGAAATTTGTAATGAGTTAGGTCGATTTCCATGTTTTTGTGTTTACCATGGTGGGGACATAAGTAAACACAGAAAGAGAGAAAAAGACAAAGAGATCTAGGGTTTCAAAGGAGAGCAAACCCATTTAGAGAGAGAGAGAACGGATTCTAGTAGAACGAGATTGAGTTTTCTTGTGCACAAATACCGAGGAGAAGGAAACTGTACCACTACACCAAAACCGAGAAAATCCGTACTATACGGATCCGTATAGCAAGCCGTACATTCTGTACAACAACATGCCCTAGCACAAAAATCAAGGAGCAGAACTTTGGCACAGATTTCGAGGTGTTCTCTGTAGTTTGCTGAAGAATATTTGCATAGAAATTGAGGGCAGCCATTGGCACAAATTTCGAGGCAGTTTGCTATGGAAGAAGAAGGCCCTACAACAAGGCCACACAGCTGCATTTATTACTGGTTTTTTTATTTCTGTTTTCTGGCGCATTTTCCAATGTATTTCAGATTGCCTAAGTATTAATGTCTCTGCTGTAATTAAGTTGTTACTCTTTAATAAAAATCTCTCTGGGTTTTCCCTCATGAAGTGTGAGGTTTTTGCCCTGGGCTTGGCCCTAAATTTCCGGGTTTTCAATGTGTATGCATTTGTCTTTAACTCTTCAACTAGGTCATTGGGTGAATGTATAAGTGTTTATGTTTCAGTTATTAGTAGATTTATTGTACAATGGTTACATAAATCATAATGCAGATAAATGATAAACCAAGGTTTTGCATTGAAAGTGTTTGATAAAATTTCATAAAGAAAATTTGTTATTTTATCAAATTTCTACACAAGGATCTTCTGAGTGTTTTTTAATGTGGGCTGAAGTAGTCTTCAAGTAATGTAGAAGTTGAGCTTGTTGCCATTTAAGGTTCCTTGAAGCATATGGAAAAATAACTCTGTCTAGTTTGAAAGATTACTGGGCAATGGGGATGGCTTTATGTGGACTTGGCTGTTGCGGTGATTGTTTTTGTTGATCGCCTAGACATAGCCTGTAGAGTTTGTGTCTAGGTGATCATTGAGGTAGTTGCCCTTTAATTAACCATGTTTGATTGCATTGAGATGAGTGAGGTGCTCTACAACCAAGTATGGGGGAGATGCTAAGTTGCATTGAAACGAATACGGAAATGAGGGGGGACACAAATACGACAAATTTTCAAAAAATCTGGATACGATATGACAGGGGAACGACATATATATATGTAGATTTAAAATCTAACTAAAATTTGACATTCATCATTGAAATTTCAAATTAAAATTTAAAACTACATATTAACAATTTAACATATTACATCATCATCATCATCAACATATGTCAAAATACAAATTACAAAACGAATGAAATGGCAACCTACTATCCTATTATGATATTCATTGTTTAGTGTTCATGCTTCATTGTTCAAAATTTCTAAACATAATTATAAATTACATTTACATATTGTTAGGACTGGAATTGTACCTAGTCTTTTTTAAGTTTTTGTTGGTTTCTCATTTCCGGTTGCTTTGTATTTTCCTTTATTTCTAGTTATTCTCAGTGATATTTTGGTTTTCTCATTTCTTGTTACATGAGTGTTGTTTATTATTTTATTTTATTTTTTATTACATGCTTTAGGTGTTGGCTTATAATATATATATATATATATATTTTTAAGTCTTCAAATGTAGGCTAATATTTTTTCTAACCCTTATTGTGAAAATTTATAAATTCTTCATAGTTGAAGATTCCGACAGCGCAGTCATCAAATCTCACTCATATGAGCGCTGCCAGAATGCCCAAAATCATTAAAGGACGTGGCTAGTTGACTTTCAAGTTTGGCGCACTATTTTTCATGAGTGAAAAGTTCTAACAACTTGTTAAATGTATCATAGCAAGTGTCAAGCTCAGGAATTCGCCACCGATCAGTTGAAGACAAAGAAGACACGTATATCTGAGAATTGAATTGATCCAAGTTCTTTTTAGCTTCGACAACCTCCAACAAGATAGACAGTGATTAAAACGCAGCAAACATGGGCAAGAGTGGTAAGAAGTGCCGATTTGAGCCAAGAAACACCAGTTGGGCTAAAGATTTTCCCGAGTGCGCATATTTATTCAGAAAGGCTTGGTGGTTCACTTTCTTTAAGAAGATTTCAGGTTTTAATGAAGATGTCACTCATGCTTTTGCTCAGAATCTCTCAAATTCCTGTGTTAGCTTTGATACTTTAAAATTGGAATTGACAGAGGGATTAATAGCTGAAGCCACTGGTGTGGACATGGAAGGAGAATGTTGGTTCAAGAAAACCCCTTTTGAGTTTGATCCAAGCTTATTTTTGCTACCAGGTTTTGAATCCCTCGACTGCAGTAAGGGTGTTCATTTAAATAATTTTAAACCAGAATGGAAAGAGGTCATCGGGATCGTGCAAAGCTACCTTACATGCGAAGGAAGGTTTGCATCTGTTTACAAATACCATATCAGGTTTCTTTTGCATTTGAATCAACAATCCAAAATGAATCTACCATTTTTCCTGTTTAAAAGTCTCCAAAATATGTCAAATAGGGTTAAGGGCCGTACTGATCACACAAATCAATCTCTATTTCATCATGGTTTGGTCAAACTAATTGTTTTAATAGAGCTGGAAAAGAAGAGTCGAAAGTGGCAACACTTTTTGTTTTGGTCAGGGTTTGAGACCGACAAGGATGAGCATGGAATGAAACCCCTGCCTAGAAAACAATCTAGCCTTATTAAAAAGTTCAAAAGAGGTCTAATTGAAGATACAGTAGAAGGTAATCTACAAGAGGGCAATCTGTAGGAAGAATTTATAGAACCCGATGGTGCAGAACAGGAACACATATCTGAAGAGAAGCATAAATACATCCCTGAGAATGATACCTTCAAACAAAATTTACAAAAAACAAATTGGTTTCTTTTTTGATGGTGCCCCCTCATCAAATGGATTCATATGAGACATGGCATTCAAAGTCATATCCAAGTCAGGTAACTCTAGTTCTAGATCCCAGAGTTTGGTGGGCCCCGATTTGTATTCATCCTTCTTATGTGACAAAAGGCGAAGGTTGGAATGGACATAAACAAGTTCCTCGGCCTTCTTGGAGCCCAATCTATTTCACTTCACCGAATGGCTGAAGCCATATGTGCTCCAGTTCCTCTCTGCTGATGAGGAACTAAGAACTTTTGACAAGATCTTGAGGACCAATTTTTGGATATTTGGAATTTCCCCACCATCGAAGTTCCACCAATTAATTGGACTTAGTCTGGTCTTGTCCCGCATAGTCTCAATATCTGCATTGAAATTTCAAACCCTCAGATGTTAAACAAATATGAAATGATCTAAGAAACCAATATGAAATAACAATGATCTTGATTCTTAACATGGTAAAGGATCATTACCTGCACCCAAGCCCTTAGATCCCACAAAATGTGAAAACTCCTCACGAATCTGATAGGCAATATCAAGATCTATAATTAGCTTTCGAAAAGATTTCTTAAATCCTTGGGAGACTTTTGGGTCGTTGTTTGGTGCAGTTCTGTCTGGATCATTTAGTAACTCTGCAAAATAATATTTAGGATTCACTGCATAGGGCAAAAGGTGCAATGAAGTGGTGATCTTGTTCCACCTTTTCATCAATATGTCTTTTACTTCTTTGTAAAAGACTTCATCTGGGTCATGCTCCTTGGCATTGATGACCACTCGTATCTTCTCTATCATGGAGTCAATGCCCTCATACACCTCTCCCAAACTGGGCTTATTTGTGTCAAACATGCGTAGCAAATCCACACTTGGATTAGTAAATGCCAAGAGGTACTCCACCTTATCCCACCATTCATCATCAACAACCAACCTCTTCACTGTTTGTGCTCTTTTAGTCTGGGATTGCCTCCATTGATTCCAAAGAGAACTGCATACCATTGACTACAAGGCTTCTTTCACCTGCATAAGCCTCGTCAAGACTATGATGTGAGAGGCAAAATGAGTCTTTGCAACTTGCAAGTGACAAGGTTTCAATAAATTAAAATTTAAAAATTGAAATTTAGAGTCCTAAGCTCCTAACATTTATGAAACAAAATTTATAAGTTTAAACTGTAATCTTTAAATTTTTGGTACCTTAAGAAGCTCCAACTTGGCAAATTCCCTGTAAATTTCTTGGGACATGTTGTGGTTTGTGATGAAAGCTTGTATTTCCTTTGCCTCTTCAAAAATAAGTCGCATCCACTCAATTCGAGTCCTCATCTTACTCAACATCAGGTTCAATGAATGAACAACACAAGGGGTCCAAAAGATGTGTTGATATTTGCCTTCAATTATTAGGCCCGCTACTTTGCACACTGTTGCATTGTCTGTTATGACCTGGAAAACGTTTTTTGCCCCCATAGATTCAATTACTTCAATCAAGATGTCAGCAATGAATTGAGCATCTTTTTGTCGCCCCTCACAATCCATTGCCTTCAAAAACATTGCCCCTTTAAGGCTTTGAGCAATCACATTGATCAAAGGCCTATTCCTTTGATCTTTCCATCCATCAGAAATGATAGAGACCCATGATATGCACCATGAATTACGAATGGGGTTCAATGCATCCTCCAAACGTAACTTCTCACCTGTCAACAGTGTAGTGCGGATCTTCTCATAACCAGGGCCAACATATCCTGTTGCGGCTTTATTAACTTCTCTAATCATTTCTGCTCAGGAAGGAGATCAGACAAAGTTAAAAGGAAGGCCATTTGCATAAATGCAATGGCCTATAGCTTCATCCGCCGTGCCTCGAGCATCATTATTAAAACTCTTTTCAAGCGGTCCCAAATTAGACCTCTTTGAGTTTGAAGTTGAAGGACTACCAAATTCATGAAAGGGAAATGGAGTCCTTGATGAATGTGCCCCCATTCTTGTTGGTTGTTTGAACTGAAAGGCAACATTTGATTCATTTGCATTAGCATCTGCCTCATCCTGTTCTTTCTTATACTTTGCTATTTTTCTTTGCTCAAACCCTTTCCATCTTTTCCATCCGATCTAGGTGGACCGGTGCATACTCGAATACTAGTGTTCTTTATCGCAGGCAAATGTGCTTTCACCCAGGTGTAGGATGCCTTGAAATTCTTTTGACATTCATTGCAAATCCATACGAATGACCCCCCTCCTTGGATCTTCCCTACAACATTGACATACTTCCAAAGAGGAGACTTTGGATCAATTTTCGGATTCTCTATAGCGCCAGATTCAATTTCCTGCTCTCCAACATTCACGGATGACGATTCCATGGTGCAATCTACAGATGAATAGTAAGTTGTAGCAATGCTGCTATAGTAATACCCTGCAAAACCAAACAAAATACAAATTGATCATTACTAAATTACTAATAAAAAGTTAAAATTTAATAAAAATCCTTACATGCTTCCCCATATACATTATAATTTATTACATACACTGTCATGGACATGGACTCGAATCTTAATTGATTACTGATTAGATTTGGTTTCAAGTATTGATTTGACTAGAATTTAGATCTGCATATTTATACTTTTATTATTGTCCTTACTCCTTAGTTCTAGAAAACATTTTATTATTGTCCTTACTCCTTAGTTCTGTCTGAAAACATTTTTTTACTTTTTTTTAATATTATATATATTATATATATAATATATATACTATAAGTATATAGTGTAAGTGTGTAACTTTGTAAGTCTCTAAGACTACGAGGCCCTCGCGGCTCATTGTCTGAAAATTTTAAAAAACAGTTTTTTTAATATTATATATATAATATATATCGATAGTATATACTATATATCTAGTTTCAAATTTAAAGTTTTTTTAATATTATAAATATATATATATATATATATATATATATATATATATATATACGACATACACTATATAGTATACACTATAACTATTTAACAATGCATTAAAAATTAAAATTTAAAACCCTTTGCGTACCTATTCAGCGGATGCTGGACTGCGGTATAGCTCGGAACGATTTCAATAATGCAATTTAAATGCCCAGAAACGACCCTTGCACACAACTCTGCAATTTAAATGCCCCAAACCTGGCGACTACCAACCGAACTTGCCCCTCGGGACTGTTCTGCTCACGACCAGGACTGTTCTGCTCATGACTGGGACTGTTCTGCTCACGACCACGACAACAACAACGACGACTCTGTTGAGTCTGTTCTACGTCCACGGGCACGACGACTCTGCTCTGCTTCCATGACTGTGAAACCCCTTTGCTTCTGCAACGACGAGTGCGATAGGATGGGAGGCGGCGTTTAGGGTTTCGAAAATTCCGGCGTCCGAACGTGGAAAACGCTGCTGAAACAGATCCCTCCTTTCCAGATTCGTATCTCGAAAACCCAGATCTGTTTCAGAAAACCCCGATCTGTTTCCGAAAAATGCCCGACGCATATCCCTTTTGTCTGATCCGTACCGGTATTTACGGACCCGTATCTATGCTGTATCCCATCTGGATCTGTATTGGAAGTGGTGAACGTCGTTTCAGGAAGGCTGTATGGCTGTTTCCGGTAACTTAGTGGAGATGTTGTCTAGTAAGGTAAGGTAAGGTAAGGTAACGTTACATCACCAAAAACAAAAAGTAATTAAAAAAATTCATGTCGGCTCATAAAATAAAAAAATATGAAAAGTAATTAAGAAAATCCAAGTTGGTCTATAAAATAAAAAATTAAAACTTAAACCTAGATCTATCAAGCAAGGGAGGGATCAAATTTCTTGAGTTTAAGATTTTAAAAAAATCACACCTCAAGAAATTGGATCCCTCTCGGTGCTTGATAGATCCGGGTTTAGGATGGATTGATGCTGGTTTAAGCCATTTTCCAGTTCTTGCTATAACTTTATGATTGCACATAGTCTATAGCCAAACCATCTCTTTTTCCTCGGATATAGCCAAACTATCTCACCTTTGCCCAATTTCAAATTATAAACTTCATCCATCTTCTGTCATCTCACAATCCTCTAAAATCAACATGATGTAGTTGATTTTTTCTTGAAATCACCTGAAGGAATTTTTTTATACCATTCATTTAAAATATTTCTCAATTGATCTGAAATATCTTATCCAATTTTTTCCTTAATCTTTTCTTTCATTTTTTGAGATGGTTTAAGACACATTTAGTTGCATGTTAGAGCTTCTTTCATATTTCTGACTGTATCTAGGAGTTGTTGAGAGACATTAAATTATCCATGGTTGTGCACCTCATGTCCATGCTTCTTGTACATGAGGAAACTGAAATATGAGTGTCTAAAGTCAGTGGAGATAGGATGAATCTCTCAATACCAATAACCTCAGAGACAGAAGTACTGAGAGTTTGAAATTCCTGTTATCAGATATCCTAAAAGCTGCTTAAAAATATGATTTATAAATTGTTATGTTTTTAGCCATATTGGAATTTGTCTGCTTATTTGTGAGGCATTGTAGAATTAAGTGTTCAGTTGGATCAGTTATTTTTTCAATTAGGATCCTTACTTTGTGGGTTTGGATGGCTGTCATAGTTTTGGAGAAGGCAGATCAAACTCTTTTCTCTAAAATCCAACAGAGCATTTGATCAAAAAGAGGATTGTGCATTTTATTCATAGAATTTAGGCAGAGATGTATATAGACTCTAGAATTTTATTCTCCTTTCTAACTGTTTTATTTGAATTTTTGGCATTCCTTAGGCATAACTATTTGCATGATTTGCCTTCTTTGGATCCTGAGCTTTACCGGAATCTTCTGTATCTCAAGGTACTGCATCTATAGGACTCTGTCCTCCCTATAGGTTCACATCATTATGATTCAGTTTGTGTGTTCCTCAGTCTTTTTGTTTATTTGCTTCTGAAAAGTAAAATTATTGTGAGCTTCAAATTTATTTGTAAGATTGTTTTAATATCTTTTGCTACTTGAGTAATGTCTACAATCAGTGTGATCTTCTAATTTATTTGCTTCCTTATAGCTTCAAGTTTTGGCTATAGTTCTAATCTTGTAGTTCTGATAAGCTGGTTTTGGTCCTTATTGATTGTTCGATTAGTGGTTGTTACTATGATGTGGTTCTACTAGATGAGATGTTTTCTTTCTTCTGTCCACAGGAGGTCATTCACAGGGGTTTTCCATGTATACCTAGACATTAGTTAATGTTCCTAGAGCCGTGCAATGTTAGACGAGCACTCTACTACTGACTAAATCATTCATTATTATGAGATGTTTAAGAATGAGAACCAATCATTGTAGGTAATTTGCAAGCTGGCATACCTTGAATTGGTTTTCCATTATCAACAAAGTAGTAGTCCATGATATTTCGCATTGAGCTATTTTCTAGCCAACATATTTTTTAGAATATTTACAAATACAGCCTCACCATTCTAGATATTTTTTACTAAATGCCCCAAGCATAAAATCTTAAAAGGAACAACTCACCAGTAAAACAGCAAATGCTCTTACTTTAAAAGACGAATTTTTTTTGATAAGTTGAGGAATTGATATGGTATATATGCTCTACTTCTCTACCTTGGACATCATTCTGACTAATATGCAACTACAAGATACTTATCTGTATAATGTGGAGCTTCATTGACTCACACCCTAATAGGAAAAAACAAAAGTTTCCATATGAGTTGGACCTTCGTATTCTTGTTGAGCTAAGTCACCTAACACGAGGACACGAGACACAAAGAACACGAGAATACGAGTGTCTGACACGGACACGACGACCCCCATAATTAGGACACGGAGGACACATTATATATATATATATATATATATATATTTAAAATTATATATGTAAAAAATATCGACATGTAGATCCAAAGTTTTGTAGAAACTGGAACATTTACAAATACTCAATAGAAATTACAATCAATACAGATTACACATTCACAAATCACAATGCATATGTCTCACTCCACTATTGAAAGAAGGGAAAAAGGTTGGTGATTGGCTTCCTCTGCCCCCACTATTGGATGCCCACGAGAGGCATAAGAAAGCCAACCAAAATAGGACTATTTCTATTTGATTAGATTACATGGATGAGGACCACACCTTATTATTATCTTTTCCCGTTACTAAACACCTTTTATATTTTAGATTATGCCACTTACAATGATGATGTCACTTAGGTTGAATGTCATGGGTAGGAATAGAAATAAGGGGTAACCTCCCCTATGTGAAATGAATCCCCTTGTGATGTTGTTTGTACCCCTACATAATACTTATTGCCAATTGGTGTGCTTCCTGACTTGATTTGAGAAATGTAATATGTAAATGTACATGGAAAAATAATAAAAATACATGACAAATAAGAGCAAAACAATGTAATATGTAAATGTATATTGAAGAATAATAAAAATACATCACAAACTATAGACAGAGAAGGTTAACAAACATGGGGGGCTATAATTCCATCAGTGCAGTGGGTTCTCAGAGACTCATAAAATTTCTCATTAAGTTGTCAAAATCAAAATGTTCTATTACATAGATGTTGGAATCATATTTCTTATTAAGTCATCAAAATCAAAATGTATTACATAGATGTTAGAATGCCACTAGAAAATACAAAAAAAAGGTAGATCAAGATGGAAAACCTTCTAATGCTCTTCACCTGCAAAAAAAACCCTCTTAGAGCTCAAGCCTCACTGAAAAATGTGAATAAATGAGGGTAAAATTGTTTTTTAATAGTTTTTTTGCGTTAGAAGTGAGCTGTTTTAGGGACACGGTGTCCTGTTTTTGGGACACTTCCTGACATGGTGTTGGACACATTTTTTGGACGTGTCCTAAAATAGGACACGTCCAAAGCACGTGTCTGACACCGTGTTAGGACGTGTCTGACACCGTGTTAGGACGTGTCTGTGTCCGACACGATGACACGGGACACGATGGCCTATATGGACATGTCCGGTATCATAGTTGTTGAGTCATTTAAACCTTCATTTGCTGTGTTGAGCATATATTTTCCTTGTATCATGAAGTTTAGTGCAATGCCAATGAAATATAAAATGTGTGTGCATGTGACTTTTAAAAGTTGGACTACACAAAGTAATATTTAAGAGGGTACAAATAATGGCATAATTTTTATTGAGGTATGTAGTACAATGTTGTTTCTAATTGTGATGATAATAGATTCGAAAAATGTTAGTTTTTGTACCTAGGGAAGTGTTCCCCTAGTGACTTTTTGCCTGAGTCACTTAGAAAGGGGGAAAAGTGACCCTTGCATTAAATGACTTGTGAAAAACATTTAATGAGACTTTATAACCATGAAGTCACTTTTTGATTAAATTTAAGTAGGTGAGTTAAATTAATATTTATGAGAAATAAATAGGAGCATTTAATTTCAACCGTTGATCTAATCTAATCTCATCCATTAGATTTGGAGAACCCTAGGGTTTTGTCAAAAAGGGAAAATGGAGGTAAAGACATTCATTCTTGAGAAGAGAGTGAGTTGAAGAGAAAAGAGAGGAGAGAACTCAGAGTTATGCACAAAATCGAGGAGGCAGCAGTAGCACGTTTTTCTAGGTTGCACGCATTTTGAGATAGAGATATTTTTAGTGGGCACGATTCCCAAGGCATGGTACAACAAGGTTTGTGGCACAGTTTTCGAGGCACATTAACAGTAGGCTGATGGCACGATTCTCGAGGTCCGTACAACAACAATAAAGCTGTATCGTACTGCATAGAAATCGAGGAACATTTTTGGGCACATTTTTCGAGGTGTAAGCACAGAAATCGAGGTCCGTACAACAGCATTAAATGCTGTTGTTTCGTACTGTTTTTGTGAGTGTGATTAACTGAGAAGTTTGGCACATAAATCGAGGGCTAAGTTTGACTTAGTTGTGGCACAAATTTCGAGAAGAGTTTATGCATAGAAATCAAGGCAGCTTGGCATAGAAATCGAGGCAGCATTCTGGGTGTTTTGGCTGGTTGAGATAAGTACATTTTTGACTGTAAAACTTATTGTATTGAACATATTGCTGAAGAAATAATAACTCTCTCTCTCTCTGATTGGTTTTCCCAGTGGGGGTTTTTCCAGGGCTATTGGCCGAAAATTTTGAGTCTGATTTTTTTAATGGTGTGCATGTTAAAATCATTTTTCTGCCTGTTAAAGTGAATTTACAGCGTGTTTAATTGTCTGAGAGTTTTCATAAGTAATTTCCAGCCAATGCAAAACCGGCTTGGAAATAAAAAACACTGAAATGTTGACATAAACCAACAAGCTGCAAAACACAGAAAAATTTACATGGTATTAGAGCTTGGGGGCAGAAAACAGTAAATTTTGCAGACACACAGAAATTTCCAGATTTAATTATTTTCTTCTGTTAGTGAACAACACCTTGTTGGGTTGAAGTAGAGATGGCTATAGGACTTAGGTTGGAGGATAGGCTGGATGGGACAGGTAACTTTGTGCCATGGAAGGCTAGGATTTTTACTGGTTTTAGAGGAAAATGAGATGTGGGAGGAGGTGGTTAGAAACACTACAGCAAACCCTGTTCAGATTCCCGCTGCTACAAATGTAACAGCATTATCAGCCTTCAACAAGAAGGACTGTAAAGCTAGAAGAATAATCCTTGATGCAGTTAAAGATCATATCATCCCTCACATTTCAGGCAAAGCTAGGGCACATTTGATGTGGAGTGCTTTGACTAGTTTGTACGAGAGTACCAATGAGAACCGTAAGATGGTTCTCATGGAGTGACAGCGTACCTTACCAGGATATCTGCAGTTAGAGATGAGCTAGCAGCAGTTGGGGAGGTGGTCATTGCTACTGAGCTTGTGCATACAGCAGTGAATGGGGCTTCCAAGCCCTGGGGTGCATTTGTGCAGGCTATAGTGGGTAGATGCTATGAATATAAAATATTGTAATTAATTAATCAAGTAAATTATTAATTAGTTTAATTGAAGGGACGTAACCCTTAAGAATGCTCAAACCTTATAAAAGGCGAGCTATTGTAAAGCATTAAGGATCTTATCAATTCAATAATATATATCTTATTCAAATATGGATTTCGTGTCCTAGTTTTCTGCCGCATTTGGTATCAGAGCGGACGCTCCTTCGGCCTGAGCTCGGATTCGGCTCACATTCAGAGCGAACTCGCTCCTCCTCAAGTGAGCTCGGACTCAGCTCATCAACTCCCCCAGCGAGCTCGGATTCGGCTCCTCATTCCACCCTACACCCACTCCCACACCTGCACCCTCGTCTCTCTTCCCGCCATTACCATATAACCGTCGCCCATCCACCTCGTTGCTCCACCACGCAGACCACCATTCCGCCCCACCTGCTTCTCCCGCGCCCTTCACTTCACCGCACTGTTTTTCCTCCGCTGCCACAGCGATACGCCTCCTTCACCTTCGCTTCACGCCTACTGCGTCCACGCCCTCCTCTTCTCCACCGCCCGCACACCACTCTCTCACGCCTACCTCTGCCTTCCGCCCTTCATCCTCCCGCCTTTCATCTTCTGCCCTTCATCCTCGCGTCTATCCCCGCTCCATACACCCGCCCTCTTGACCTGCATACTCCTTCACCCAGCGTCAATTCCTGCGCATCCTCCCTCCTTCACTCCAGCGTGCACCTATTCCACACTCCCTCCATCCATCCAAGCTCGCTCCCTCGCTAACGCCTCCTCCTTATCACCACCCCCACTCGTTTCTTTACCTTGCTGCCCACGCATCCACCTGCGCACTCATTCATTCAATCTCCACGTAAAACCTAATTTTAATAAAAATTAAATATTATATAAATGTGTTATATTAATATTTAATTCTATTAAAAGTTACAGTCCAAGTTATAAAAAAAAAATATTTAAATATAATAATTATTATATTTAATTATTTTACCCAATATAATAATTATTGTATTTACAATAATTCTTATTAATTAATTTAAATCCTACCAAAATTGGGTCCAATTTTTCACCACCACACCTAAGAAGCATGACGACAGAATTAAAAGCCCAAATGGAGAAAATAGAGAAGGATTTTCGAACCTTCAAGGAAATGACCACCAAGAGCCAAGAAGCATTTAAGAAAGAAATTAAAGAGGAAGTCATTCAAGCAATGGAGCAGAAAATGGACGACAAGTTCGACATTATGAGCAAGGAACAAAAAAGGTTAGACCAAAAAATGACGCAGAACCATAATACATTAATGGAGATGTTACAAGAGCTAATGCAAAAAAGGGACCAAGGCGGCAGTCCAAATATGCTAGATGCCTCATCTCATATTGTCACACAGGAAGCACTTGCCAAGAATCAAGAAGAATTGCAAAAAGAAATAAAGATTAACAATGCGACACTTAAGCAAGAGATAGAAACAAAAGTACTGCCAGAGATGGAGGCACGATTAAACAGCCAAATAGAAGCTATCAGTAAGATAGTAGAGAATAAAAAAGATAAAAATCACCGCCAACAACGAAGCAGTTCAAATATGTCACTTACGTCATCCAGTAGTTCCGATCTACCATCAAAACATAAAGCAAGAGGGAATCAATATCACCCTTACATAGTGTACCCACCTAAGGCAAAAATAGAGTTGTCGAAATACAATGGAAGTGAAGACCAATGCGTTGCTTGGCTAAACAAAGCAGAAGAATACTTCGACATTTACAATATTCAATCTGACGAGGAGAAGGTGAAATATGCGTCAATGCATATGGAAGGGTATGCCTATAATTGGTACCTTTGGTGGAAGAGAGACAATTTTGCCTACACCTGGAACTTGTTCAAAAATGATTTTTTTAATAGGTTTCAAGGAATCAAGGAAGATGAGTTTTTCAGTAAACTTACGAGATTACAACAAGTTGGAAATGTTGAGGAATTCACACATCAGTGGGAGTCCTTGTCGACACGAGTATTTGGGTTGTCTGACAAACAAAGACTCGAAACCTATTTAGGAGGTCTTAAACCATACCTCCAAAAAGAGTTAAAGTTACACGACATACCTAACGTAGAAGTAGCAAGACATAAAGCAAAAGCTGCAGAACGCAAATTGGAAGGAATAAAAACAAGAGGCGACAACCATTATCGACAAGAAAAAGAGACACAATGTAGGTACTGTGAAGATACGTGGTCACCCGGCCATCAATGCCACAAAGCTCAATCATATGCCTATGAAATGGAAAATAGATCAAAGCCATCTAACAGTTACTCGGATAATAGAAAGAAGAAGAAAAACATATGTCGTCGATGCGGTGATGATTGGATCCCAGGCCATAAATGTAGGAACAATCAGACAATACAGTGCAAAATCATCAATGGAAAGGAAGTGCAAGTCTCTACACAAGAAATTGCGTCCGATTCTAATACCGACACTGAATCTGAATGAATGACGACATTAGGAAAATACTCAAGCTTTGAGGACAAAGCTTTCCAAAAGGGGAAGGCAATGCTATGAATATAAAATATTGTAATTAATTAATCAAGTAAATTATTAATTAGTTTAATTGAAGGGACATAACCCTTCTTAAGAATGCTCAAACCTTATAAAAGGCGAGCTATTGTAAAGCATTAAGGATCTTATCAATTCAATAATATATATCTTATTCAAATATGGATTTCGTGTCCTAGTTTTCTGCCGCAGTAGAGAGAACTTGCCTTCATGGGAGAGACTGTGGGATGACTTTGTGCAGGAGGAGACCAAGAGAGGTCTCATACAGGGCAATTCATCACAGGGTAGGGAAGATGAGGAGAACGTGACTTTGACAACAAAGGGGAAGAAGAAGAAGAAGGGTCCCAAGAAGGGTGGGGCCAAGTAGCAGCAGTAGCAGGGTGGGCAGAAGAAGGACTTCAGTAAAATCAAGTGTTATGGTTGTCAGACATTTGGGCACTATGCTTCATTGTGTCCAAACAAGAAATCGAGAAGGGACAATAGACTGCAGCTTCAATGGAGGTTGATGACTTTGGAGACAGATTTCAGAGAGAGTTTTCTTTGTGTGCTGGACAGATTGAGAGAGAGAGAGCCTCTTTAGTTACCAACACTGATGTGGATATGGAGATGGAGTATTCCTTGTTGGCAGGCCATGAGACGAGTGCATCCACCACTGGTACTTGGTATATTGACAATGGAGCTTCTGCCACATGACAGGTGCTCGAGAGATGTTCTCCGAGCTTTCACAGACAGGTACAAATGTGGAGGTTGTACTAGGCGATGACACCATTGTAGAGCAGTTGGTTGGGGGACCATTACATTTCAGAGGGAGTCTATGAGTTCCATGACTCTGAGGGATGTGTTATATGTCCTTGGGCTGAAGAAGAACCTTGTTTCAGTTTCCACCATTGAGGATAGGTTGGGGTATGTTTCTTGGATGGGAGAGTGCAGGTATTCCCCAAGACTACAAGAGTATCTACCTGCATGAACATTGGGGTTAGATGTGGAAAGCTGTACAAGCTCTTGTTTTAGTTGCAGCACACTCTAGCACACAACAGCAGCAGTGAGCTATGTGAGCTATGGCATCGGAGGATGGCCCACTTACATCACCCGACTCTGAGATTGTTGAGGAGCATGGTTACAGGTTTACCTGAGTTCAGCACTAAGCAGAGTGATGTGTGCAGGGGGTGTGCTTTGGGAAAGTACACCAAGACTGCTTTTCCAAGCAGTGACACTAGAGCAGCAGGAGTGCTTGACTTGATCCATTCTGATATTTGTGGTCCTATGTCATCAGTCTCTTTGACTAGATTGAGTACTATATCATCTTCATTGATGACTTCTCTAGGAAGACCTAGATCTACTTCTTGAGGAGCAAGAAGTCACCCTTAGTATTGAGTGTCTTCCAAGGGTTCAAAGCCCTTGTGGAGAAGCAAACAAGGAGGAAGATTCAGATGTTGAGATTGGACAATGGGGGTGATAATACCTCCAAGGAGTTCGATGGATTTTGCACACAGGAGGGTATATAGAGACAGCTTATAGTTCCCTACACTCCTGAGCAGAATGGAGTAGCAGAGAGGAAGAACAGGTCGATTGTGGGAGCAGTGAGAGCGATGCTCCATGATCAGGGTTTATTGTTCTTTTTATGGGTAGAGGCATGCAACATTGCAGTTTATCTGTATCGTTCTTTTTATGGGCAGAGGCATGCAACACTGCAGTTTATCTGGAGAACAACAGTCTTCACCTTGCTTTGGGGAGGAAGACTCCTGAGGAGATGTACACAAGCAAGAAACCTGAAGTGAGCCACTTCGTATATTTGGTTCTTTGACTTACTCTCACGTTCCTTCTAAGAAGAGAACGAAGTTTGATCCCAATGCAAAGAGAGGCATCTTTGTGGGATATGATGAGACTTCGAAGGCCTATCGACTTTACCTTCCTTGCCAGAAGAGAGTTGTTGTTAGGCGGGAGGTGAAGTTTGATGAGGAGAGAGCCTTCAGGAAGTCTAGAAAGATAGAGCAGAGGGAGCCACAGGCTCCCACACCTCAGGTGACTCAGGCTTCTTCGACACAGATCTTAGGTCCACAAGTTTTCGGAGTGACTGGATCACAGTGTACAGGCACAGCTTCTACAGGTTCAGTGGTTGAGGTGACAGGTACTTCAGGGACAGGTTCAAGTTCTGGTTCTCAGGTTACAGGTTCTTCAGGGACTGGTTCATCAGTCACTGGTCCTTGGGGTGTTGGACATTCTGCTTCTGGGAGTTCTTCAGATGAGGATAGAGCAGTATGGGAGGAGTCTTCAAGGAAGAGGAAGCTTAAATGGCTTCAGGATACCTTGAAGGAAGCAGAGGCATTTGGTAGACCCCAGGAGGAGATCAAGACAAGTGTGATGCCAGATAGATTGGGTATGGCTCTTGTTGCGAGTCTTTGTGATTCAGAGCCTTCCACATTTGAGGAGGCTTCTCAGCATCAGGTTTGGAGAGATGCCATGATGGAAGAGTACCATTCCATCATGAAGAATGATGCTTGGGAGATAGTGCCGAGACGAGAGGGGAAGTCTGTTGTGACTTCCAAGTGGATCGACAAGGTGAAGCATGCTGCGGATGGCAGTGTGGAGAAGTACAAGGCTTGGTTTGTGGCACGAGGGTTTTCACAGGTTGAGGGAGTTGATTATGATGAGACCTTTGCGCTAGTTGCTCGGTATTCTTCCATCAGGGCAGTGATTTCTATAGCAACAGAGATGGGTTGGAAGATCCACCAGATGGATGTGAAGACCGCATTTCTCAATGGTCTTCTCCAGGAGGAGGTATACTTAGAGCAGCCACAGGGATTCAAGATTCATGGGAAAGATTCTAATGTGTGCAGGCTGAGGAAAGCCTTGTATGGACTGAAGCAAGCTCCTAGAGCTTGGTACTCCAGGATCGATGCATACTTGACTTCGATGGGTTTTCAGAAGAGTGAGGCTGATCCCAACCTTTACTACATTGTGGTTGGTGGAGATCCTCTCATTCTTTTGTTATATGTTGATCACTTGTTTATCGCTGGAGAGGAGCGTCTCATTGCACATTGCAAGAGAGACCTTGCTACTGAGTATGAGATTACTGACATTGGGTTGATGCATTACTATCTGGGGATGGAGGTTTGGCAGGAGCCTGGACATATTTTCCTGGGACAGGGGAAGTATGCAGTTGATATTCTGAAGAGATTTCGGATGGAGGATTGCAGGTCGATGTCTACACCTATGATCACCAACTGGAAGCAACTTCATGCTTATGAGGTTAAGTTGGTGGCTCCTACACTTTACCGTCAAGTCATTGGGTCGTTGATGTATCTGGTCAACACTAGGGCAGACTTGTGTTTTGCGGTGAACACTCTTAGTTAGTTCATGGTTGAGCCTAGGAGTGTACATTGGATCGCCGTGAAACATGTGTTGAGATACCTAGCAGGGACATTGGACTATGGTTTGGACTGCAGGGTTTCGATGAAGTCAGTTTGGTTGGTTTCACAGATTCAGACTGGGCAGGTAGTGTGAGGGATCGAAAGAGCACTTCCGGTTGTTGTTTCAGTTTGGGCTCGACAGCAGTGTCATGGTTCAGTTGGAAACAAAAGTCCGTTGCATTGAGTTCCGCCGAGGCTAAGTATATGGCAGCCAGTCAGGCTACTTGTGAAGCACTATGGCTTCACAAGCTGTTGGTAGACTTATTTGATCGGGAGCTTAGGCCTACGGTGATCTATTGTGACAATCAGAGTTGCATTCAACTCTCTGAGAATCCAGTGTTCCATGACAGGTCAAGGATATTGAGATCAGGTACCATTTCATCCGTGACTACATTCAGAGGAGCAGTTGAGTTGCAGTACATATCCACTTATGAGCAGGTAGCAGATATCCTGACGAAATCTTTGGGGAGGGGCAAGTTTGTCTTCTTCAGAGACAAGTTGGGAGTGGTGTAGAACACCTTCCTCGGTAAGAGGGAGTGTTAGTTTTTGTACCTAGGGAAGTGTTCCCCTAGTGACTTTTTGCCTAAGTCACTTAGAAAGGGGGAAAAAGTGACCCTTGCATTAAATGACTTGTGAAAAGAATTTAATGAGACTTTATAACCATAAAGTCACTTTTTGATTAATTTAAGTGGGTGAGTGAAATTAATGTTTATGAGAAATAAATAGGAGCATTTAATTTCAACCGTTGATCTAATCTAATCTCATCCATTAGATTTGGAGAACCCTAGGGTTTTGTCAAAAAGGGAAAAGGGAGGCAAAGACATTCATTCTTGAGAAGAGAGTGAGCTGAAGAGAAAAGAGAGGAGAGAACTCAGAGTTATGCACAGAAATCGAGGAGGCAGCAGCAGGTACAGCAGCAGCACGTTTTTCTAGGTTGCACGCATTCTGGGGCAGAGATATTTTCAGTGGGCACGATTCCCAAGGCACCATACAGCAGGGTTTGTGGCACGGTTTTTGAGGCACATTAACAGCAGGATGATGGCATGATTCTCGAGGGCCGTACAGCAGCAATAAAGCTGTACCGTACTGCACAGAAATCAAGGAACATTTATGGGCACATTTTTCGAGGTGTAAGCACAGAGACCGAGGTCCGTACAACAACATTAAATGCTGCTGTTCCATACTGTTTTTTGGAGCGTGATTTACTGAGAAGTTTGGCACAGAAATCGAGGGCTAAGTTTGACTGAGTTGTGGCACAAATTTCGAGAAGAGTATGCACAGAAATCGAGGCAGCATTCTGGGTGTTTTGGTTAGTTGAGATAAGTACATTTTTGACTGTAAAAATTATTGTATTGAACATATTGCTGAAGAAATAATAACTCTCTCTCTCTTTCTGACTGGTTTTCCCCGTGGGGGATTTTCCAGGGCTATTGGCCGAAAATTCTGAGTCTGATTTTTTTAATGGTGTGCATGTTAAAATCATTTTTCTGCCTGTTAAAGTGAATTTACAGCGTGTTTAATTGTCTGATATTTTTCATAAGTAATTTCTAGCCAATGCAAAACCGGCTTGGAAATGAAAAACACTAAAATGTTGACATAAACCAGCAAGCTGCAAAACACAGAAAAATTTACAAAAAACAGGGGACTTTACACCATTTTTCCACCAAGTTTTTGGGACGTGGGGATAGGAAAGTGGTGAAACACATTTGGAAGAGGTGTGGAAGCACCCCTCTGCCACCCAAATTATAGGGAACAACATAGTGGATGTTGCATTTTCAACATAGGGGACCCACCCAAAATACAAAAAAATTAAAATTAACATGTAAGAATTGAAAGATAATTCATTAAAATTAAAATATATTAGCAATTTGGGTTCCCCAAAAGGGAAAATGCACTCCTAAGTCCTAACAGCTCAATCTTCAGCATACAATGGCAAGAAAACAAGTCCAGCAATACTCTGTTCTTAGTAGTTTCCTATCAGTGATATCACTACCAACAACGAGGTAATTGCAAATGTTTGAGGTATTTACTGTGTAGAAACAACAAGGAATATATATTCATTGTACTCCCACAATTCCCAACAAAAATGTATGGCCAACAGTTGCGGAATTAAGTTTTAACTGTACCTGCAATAATAAATATCCGACAAGAAGGTTTCCACTGTTCCAGCAGTCCACAACATCCAACAATTTACTATCCAGTTGTCTACACATCTGACAATTTATTATTCAGTAGTCCACAACATCTAGCAACAAGATTTTCGATTGACAACACCCACTGGTCATAGGCCAGAGGTCTTGACTCTCCCTTACATGGTCTCCCTCAGGTTGTCCGTTGTCGTACCCACATAGCCTTTTTGGCTCACATAAGTTACAATGCAATTCTGACAACTCACTCAACCGTGCTCTTCCTCGTGGAACCACACCAAGTCTTGGCTCTCATGCTACAAAAACTTAGAGATCTCATGGCAGCAACACATGAAAATGTCGGGTGGTAGTGGAGAGTTGACAGGGGCAAGAAGAATTAAATATTAGGCTAAAATCCAAGTTGCACAAAATGGAGAGATTGGGAAGAGTTTCCGAAATGAGGACATGTTGGAAACGTGACCTCCCAAAATTTTGGAAACGAGGAAACTGTTAAAAATCAGGCTTCTACAACCAACCAACCATCTCAGCAAAATATAGATTTCAGACTTAGGTTCTCACAACTAAATGACAATTTACAGACATTTAAACAGTGAATCAGCAAGCTGAAATACACATGCTGAGATAAATAAACAGCAGAAGACAAATAGAACAGCAGACTGTAAATTGTATGCACAGTGAATTTTGGTCAAACTAGACCCTGGAAAAACCCACACGGGGAAAATCAATCCAAGAGCAATTTTATTTAGCAAGTTTCAGGCATAAAATTAGAGTTACAACAACAATAAATTCAGCATTTAATGACTGTACCAACACCTCGAAACATGTGCTCAGCAGTACCTCGAAATTCGTGCCCAGCAGTACCTCGAAATCCATCCCACGCAGCACCTCGAAATCTGTGCCACTGTACGACTGTATGGACTGTATGGATGTACGGACTTTGCATAATTATTTTCTCGAAATGTGGGCCAACCCTCAAAATTTGTGCCCAGCAATTTCTTGAAAAACGTGCCAGCTGAGAAGTACAGCCCAGCTGTTTGGCCCAGCAAAAACTTGCAGCAGAGCTGCCTTGGGATTTGAGCCACCTTCTATTTGGGATGAATCCCTCTCCTAGGGAATCGAGCCACCCAAAAGAACTCTAGCTGTCACTTTCAAAAAAATCACAAATGCCCAAAATGCTCACTCTTGGAAAAACTGTGTCTTTGCACATTGCCCTAGGCTTGCTCTTATAAAATGAAAGTGACATTTCACCTTCCCAATCCCTAAATCTAACGGTCAAGATCTAATCTGGTCTTGACAAGATCAAGATATAAAATTCATTCCGTCCAAAATAATTCACTTATAATTTTTTAATAAAGTATTTTCACTTTATGAAATATGTGCACTTTTACTTCATAAAGTCACTTTATAAAAATTACTTTATAATGGACTAGGAACATTACATAAAAGTCACTTTATAAAAAGAAGCCACTTTATTACAACTTAGAAAAAGTCAAGTGCCTAGGTAATGTAAATGCAAGGTCACTTCCGCATACAAGACAAAATTATGCGGAGTGCCTTACGAGCTAAAAAGCTAACACTCCCTCTTAGCGAGGAAGGTACTCACTGCCATCACTATCGGCTGGTTTGGTCCTCAGGTCCATCACACTGTTCACAGTAGGAGCTCCCTTTGAACCTGGAGCCAACACTACCACCTACACTGAACTGGAATCTGAAGACATCCTTCTGGAAACAACCCTGAACCCTGAGCTACTAGGAGAATCCATCGTCCAATTCTGAGCATTGGTCCTCTCATACTAGCTGAGTCTCCTGCCGGTACTCTGAAGAGAATCCTTTTCCTCCATCGGAAATCGAGACTGAAATCTTGGCTCCACTGCAGCCTCAGGAGCCTCCAGTTCCTCTTCCGATTCTGAATCATACATCATGGGCTGTCCAACAAACTTATACAGCTCATCAAACCGATCAACAATCAACTGTGGCTAGATCAGTTCTGCTCCCTCTGAGTATATAAGAACATTTCCCCGAACTGCCCTTTCAGGAAAAATGTACACATGTACTCTTCGGAACAATGTCGAATACCCAACATCCTCCAAGGCTGACACAGAGAGCAAGTTCACACTCAACCTTGGAACAAACATAATTCCATCCTGCTCAAGGAGTTCATCCTGTCGGATCTGGAATTTGACTCTCCCAAATCCCCGCACAGAATGTGTTGTTCCCCCTTCACTCTCAACCATCCGGTCAAGATCAGTCTCAGTAATGTTGTGGAATATATGATACATTCGGGTCATGTGACGATAGGCTCCATTGTCAATGAACCAACTCCTATTCATCGCATATCCATTGCCGTCGGCACTAGATATAAGAGAGAACATTGAGAATTCTTTCTCAAACCTATCCCAAAATCATCTATCTCAACAGCTTCAACAATAGCCTCTTTCTTCTTCTTCTTCTTCTTCTTCTTTTTCTCAGGACATTGAGATGCAAAATGACCATACTGGTTGCAAGCAAAGCATCTGACTTTGCTCAAGTCCTTATTGGACTTCTTCTTGCCCTTTGCCGAAAGAGCAACATTTTCTTCAATAGCACCTTCCATCTGTCCGCTACTTTGAGATCCTTCTTGAATCTCGTCCCGAGTGAAATCATCTTGCAACGTACTCCTTGCTCTCACAACTCAGTTCTAGGTATGTTGGAGTTATAGATCCTTTGGCATCTATTGACATTGAGATGGATCGACTTCCTCCATTTCGGTATTCCTTGGATGTGCCTGGATGCCTCTTACCTACTAGGTAGGAGTTGAACAAAGTCACCCGAGACGACATCTATAGACAATTCATGTAGGCCACTTGGATCAACCCTCCGAGTGGGTTACATCCAAAGATGGCCTTTTATGCTGCACATTTCATGGATCTGAGGGCCAATCTCATTGTCCGACCCCATTACACACTCTGCCATAGGACCCATGCTCTGCGTATCTCTTTAAGCCAGTTTAGAGTGGGTTCTCATCATCTCATGATTGAGATAGATCATAGGATTTTCCAGGTTTGTCATCTTTGAGAGGTTGACAGAGGAGCACTTCATTTTTCGGTGTCGTCTCCATTATGAGATTTATGGGCGGTTCCGTTGTCTTTTCAGGGACCTTCTTCGCATGGAGTTTGAAACTTTGGCTAGTTTCCTCAAGTATTCGGATCAGAGATGTCTGGCTTTATGTTGCAGGAGATCCTCTGTCTTCGTTTTGACTTTGTTCCCACATTCAAGACCAACTTTCACTCAGCGAATCACTTCCTTCTTTTGGTTGCTCCCATCCTCTGAAGGAACCAAGATACTGTTAGAGGATGATATTGCTTTTGACTACAGATTTGTTAGAACACAGTGAACCACATCCATGTCTGCTTGACCCTAGTGACGTAGTCAATCTTGGCCCCATCTCAACTGCTTCTAGATCACAACAGTAGGCTCCCCACTCCAGATGACGACACACTACACATTATAGCTCTCATTTTAATTCTTCTCTCAGACAAATTACTATTTCCTAATTCCTTCATTCGGCTTCGAATGTTAGGAGAGACGCTTCTAGTGTCTCCAGTGTACCATGACACATTCACCATTTTTGTATCATAGTTCCCAGATCCACCCTCCTTGTGCATTTTTCTTTTGTATTGAATCTCACTTCTTGCTTTATATAGGAGCCACCTTAGAGCTCCCACTTTGAATTGACATCATGGTACCACAGAATCTTATTGACCTACTTTTGTAGTCAATTCATGGACATTAATAAAATTATCTTTATCTTTACCTTTCTCTCCCCTCAGCCCCCCTTCACTTGCCCCACTTGTGGAATCATAGCCCCCCATCAGTTTTAGTCCTTACTCATTTGCAACGGTCAAGGTTTTTATATTATAAGTCAATTTACATAATTGGAATATGTTTGGTTATTCTTTTCCTAGACCATGTATGTCTGGCTTCTAGCGTCTTGATTATTACATATACACAATTAGATTCATAATCCAAGGGAATCACGATTGATAGTTAGGGTATTACACCCTCTATGAAATTATAGATTATATGAGTAGCACAAATGGGTTACTAAGATGCTTGGACATGATTCTGAATTTTTGAGGTCATATATAAGAAAGACAAAGATAATGTCATAGCTGATGCTTTGTCCAAGTAATATTAGGAAAAAGGATTTTTCTTTGCTCTACCCTTACCTGTACCTAATTGGCTTGCTGAAGCTTGCCAAGAATGGTTCGCTAATAACAGGGTTGTTCAAATCATCAACAGGCTTATGGAGGACCCCAATACCCTTAAAGACTATACTTAGTAGTAGGATACCTTGGACTATAAAGCATGCAACTTTTCCTCAAAGAATTTTTCTTTAAAACAAAGGGTGTTAGAAGAGTTACATTCATCACCGACTGCCTGTCATTTTAGCTTTCACAAAATCTATGCACGTTCTTTTGTGAGGGCATGAAAAAAGATACCTAGACATTTGCAGAGTCACATGATGCCTGTCAAAGTAACAAGGGGGAGACAATGAAGACTCTAGGGGAATTGCAACAACTGCTAATACCAACCTCTATATGGACTGGCATTTCTATGTATTTTACAATGGGCCTTCTGGTAGTTGGGAACAAATCAGTCATTATGGTGGTATTCAACCACATCCATTTACACCCATTTACACCTTGCATGTTGCACAAGTTTTCATGGAACAAATTTTTAATTTACATGGTTTTCCCATTTCCATTGGGTTGGTCTATTGCCCCCAATATACCACCAAGTATTGGCAGGAGTTGTTTAAATTCCAGGGCACCCAGTTGAACATATGCATAACTTAAGATGCTCAAATGGATGGTCAGCAATAAGTAATCAACAAATGCTTGGAAACCTATTTAAGATGCTTTGCTTTAGAAAGACAACGCTAATGGGCACGGTGGCTACCCCATGTCGTGATGGAATATTGGTCAATACAGAGAGGGGGGGGGTGAATCAGTATTGTTAACTTTTTATCTTTTAACCACTTATTAAACTTTAATCAAAACATGGAATCAACAAGATACACAAAAACACAAAATTTATCGTGGAACCCCAATTGAGTAAACCGCCAACACTTTCTATACTGCAAAATTATGTTTTCAATAAGTTTTGCAAGCCACAACTTGCTGGAGACACCAATCCCCAAGTTTCTCAGCCACCACTGAAGGATGCACCCACACCCTAATTTCTGCCTGCACCTACAGACAAGGATACACCAATACCCTGATTTTCCAGCCACTACTGGAATTAGGCCAAGACCCCCCTTGCAGGCATGTAGCTTGCCCTAGCACCACCTTACCTCCCTTGCTTGATATTATTAATACTTCTCTGGTCTTCTTCAACTTCTGTCTCTTTCTATCTTGACTTGGTCTCTGCCTTGCTACTACAAGGATCTTCACTGTCTTTTTACTTTGCTGGTCTCTGTCTCTTCTTCTGCTTGACTGTGCACTCCCTGGTCTCTGCCTCTTCTTACTGTAGCTGCTACAAAAGTCTTCACTGGTTTCTTGCTGGTCTCTGTCTTCTGTTTTACTCTTGCTCTGCTTCAGATCTTCATCGTTCCCCAGGCACAATTTTTTTGATCTTTATACTGCTTCAGATCAATATCATTATTTAACCATAGAGACCCTCTTTAATACTAGATCTTCATTATTTCTGTCTTCTTCAACAAACTCAACTACAGAGCCGTCTTCCTGCTTCAAAATATACTCATTATCCATACACAAAAGAGACACACATTTCGAATGACTTTGTTTTCTCAATATATATACCTCTCCAATAGTCATGTGTATTCTTTGGAAATAACACAACTCTTCAAAACAATGTGACCCTTTTAAAAACACGACTCTTCATTTAAAATCACTTTTTAATTATATCTTTTTATTTTACCTTTTACTCCAACAAAAAGGTTAAATATTTCTTTATTTCTTTTCAGCAACAAGTTTTCCCCATTTTTTTTAATTTTTAATTTTTATCTCTTATATCTTTTTATTTAACTTTTTACTCCAACAAAAAGGTTAAATACTTATTTCTTTCCAGCAACAAGTTTTCCTTTTTTTTTTTTTTTCAATTTACATCTCTTATATATTTTTATTTAACTTTTTACTCCAACAAAAGGTTAAATTTTTCTTTATTTCTTTCCAATAAGTTTTCCCCGTTTTTTTAATTTTCAATTTACATCTCTTATATCCTTTTTATTTAACTTTTTACTCCAAAAAAAGATTAAATATTTCTTTACTCTCACGTGCTTTAACATATATTTTAATTATATGTTTAACATATAGAAAACATGTCCAAAATTTGAAGGTCATGTCTCTTCATTAAGAATTTAACTAACATCACGTCCTTATCTTTTATAAAACATCATGACTTTTCACAAGATGTGCCTCTTTATGTTTTATAACATATCACTTAATTCTTATATTTATTCTTAACAAGATGCAACTTAATCAAGTATTACTCGTCATAAAACTTCGTTGACTTCATAGTTGTGAAACTTAGCAAGGGATTCTAACCATTAATCACTTCATATGTTTTATAACATATCACTTAATTCTTATATTGTTATTCTTAACAACATGCAAACTCAACATTTTTCTTGGTTTTGGCAGGTTAATAACTTGCACGTGTGAACACTAGGAGAGGATCTGATCTCATGGCTGAATAGCCAGTTCATCAAAGAACATGATCATGCCATCTTTGGATTTTACTAACACACACACTCTTTGGCAGGCATTTGAAAATAGCCTTTCAACTTGTTTAATTTCTACACGTAGACAAAATTGTCAAACCCTAGTCATTACTGTGCCAGGAGGCATTTTGGCAGACTCATATTTCACACGTGTGAATACCCATAGGAAAATTGTCTCCTGGGTTGGATAGCCAGTTCATCAATGAACATGTTCTATACTTTCTGATGAATTTATCATCACTCAGACAGGCTTGGGCGGGCATTTCAAAATGCCTTTTCAACCTTGTGAATTTTACACTTACTCAATTTTAGGATTTCCTCCAAAACTTATTCTGAGACCCCTTTTTGGTAGATCCATAACTTTGTCTCCAGACATGTTCAAGGAGAACTAAGGCCATGGTTAGATAGACAATAAAACATACTACAAGACCCCCATGTGCTGCGGGAATTTTCTCTAACCCATAAATTAGGGCGGGCATCTTTCTGAGGTGATTTAATCATTTTTGCTTGCTAAACCCCTGTTTTGGCAGGTCCATAACTTCTCCCTTAGGCACAATCTGGACAAAATGAAGACATGGTCAGGCAGGCAAAACAACAATCTACAAGACCCCCCTATGGTGCAGCCATTTATATTCTCCTATAAATTATGGCGTGCATTTCCTTAAGACAGTTTTTACTAAATTTCCAATACTTAGTCGTTTTCTTGTTTTCAACCAAATTGCCATATTTTTCCAAAATGATGTCAAATTGCTGTAATGACTTCCTAGTAACTCCAGAACACCATCATGTGTTTTTCCGGCCTCATCACACATGCCACATCACCATACATGCCATGCCATCACTACCAACCATGCCACATCATCATACATGCCAACCTTTGAATTTCATTGAGTTCACTCTTGCCATCTTGTCCTTGGTTATTCCTTTGTCATCATTGAACTCCTTTTGACATCAATGACAACCATATTCCATATTGTCAACATGCTGAATGGTGCTACAATACCAGTTATAATGGTGCTAATTGATACCATTTGAATCGACATATGGATAGAAACCCCCTTATGTCTCTTCATATTTGCCATGCACATCCGATTTTCAAGTAGTAGATCACATGATTCACACTAGAGACACCATTCTCTTCACACTCAAGGACAATTTGGTGATGGCTCAAAACACATGAAGCAATAGGCTGGTCAGTGCCGATCTCAATGTTCTTTTGCAGAAGGAGATCAGGTGTTTCTTCGCTTTCAACCTTGGTATCCATTAATGACAAGACCACAAGTAGTTAGGGTTTTCGCAATCAAGAAGCTGTTGATAGAGCTAGAATGCCAGGGTATGTGTTGTGAATTATTCTTATTGTAAGTGGAGCTTTGCTCATACGAGGCTACCCCTTCGAAAAGGCTCATGAACTTTGCTCACTCTTTTGGAGGTGTTTACTACAATGGATATATTCTATAGGTTTAATCTTATTTAATTCGTTGGAATATTGCTCATGTCTTCATTATAGAATATGATTATTTAGGGTTACAATGTATTATATGGATTGATGTAAAGGAGGCCACAACTGGCAGTGTCAAAAAAACCTAACCCTAATTACCTCGGGTGTTCCACCCTCATGCATGGATAGGTTTGTGAGGATGGTAGGGGGTCTCATGCTTTGTGATGTTAATGATTGGGTTCCTGGGATTTCAGCCACAAAGACCGATTGGACAATGCAAAAAACACATAAATCTCAAATCTTAGAAAACCCAATAAAAAAAACAACTTCTGAGCCAAACTTGTGCAAAACAATCCCATATTGCAGAGTCTAATACAGTGTGAAATCATCAAACCAGACTTTTCTAAAATCAGGGGCTGCAATTATGCGAAAATATCTGCTTCAGCTTCTAAGTTCTAAGAGTTATAACTCCTTGCTCTCACAGCTCAGTTTGGCAGGAATGAATGCAACAGATGAGGCTGTTTCAACCTTTTCTATCCATTGCGATTTATTTTGAATGTTTTCTTTTTTTATTATGTATATGTATATTTATTTATTTATTTTCTGTCTTTTATGTTGTGTTTTATTGTTTTTGTTTTTTGAGTGCGCTTTCCTTTGGCCTTTTCTCACAGGCCAGTGTGATCAACAACCAACAGAACTGTCGGCCGTTTTTGGATAACTCTAGAAACGGTTTTCCCGACCAGACATAGGAAATAGATCACAGAAATGGTATTTCTAGTCCTGTTTCTATTTTGGACAGTCACATGAGAGAAATGGCCCCTTTGTGTAATTTCTGGTAACATATTATATTTATACTATTCTCATGTTGATAATGAGAGGCCATTCTGAAATTTACACACTGCTAGAGTCTATAACCCCAGTCACCACAGTTACTGGATTCACCATTCCTAAACCTGTACCTGGATCCGAATTGTACAGGAAGTGCAGAATCAACGATCCGGACCTGGTTCTTCAAG
Source organism: Larix kaempferi (assembly GCA_027924585.1). Classification (NCBI taxonomy): domain Eukaryota; kingdom Viridiplantae; phylum Streptophyta; class Pinopsida; order Pinales; family Pinaceae; genus Larix; species Larix kaempferi. The sequence goes on from BSBM01000205.1 coordinate 27,414,956, forward strand.
ATTTGGTGAGTTTTGTTGAAGGATTTGTTTCTGGATATAAGATCTAGATCTTTTCAGGTAGGATTCTGATCTGAATTTAGGGATGGGTTCTGATGTTTGGGTAATTGGTTCCTTGATCTTGTTAGTCAGGATTCTGATCGGAATTTAGGAATTGGTTCAAATGTCAGGGTAATTGGTTCCTCCAGTGGAAACCGATTCCTATTATACCTTGAAGTTGAAACTCAACTTATAAAAAGTTACATGTGCATCCTTTAAATCTGGATTTTTCACTGCAACTGTATAAGGTCATTTTATTGCTAATAGCTTATTGGTTTAGTTAGTCAACCGATGAAGTTTGAATTTTGGTGAGGTGAAGTATGATTTGATGTTTAACATAATGTGTTCTGCAAAGGTTTTTCAAAATATCGTTTTGAAAACATAGAGTTGTGTGATCCTACCTGGCATTTGGTGTTTAGCATAACATCTCCTGGGTTCAACTTTTATAAAAAGCTGCCTTCAGAACATATCTATAGAAGTGAGCATAGGCACTCATTCTGAAGAAACCCTGTATTATGTTGGTCCTTATTTCATAATGAAGAAATGTGTGCAATTTATAATTTCGTATTACTGTGATTACTAAAGATCTTGTGCTAATGTAAGCATTAAACTCCTTGGTTGCAGAAGAGACTAATTTTCCACATATACCACCATCTGAAGAAGTATTGTCTGCATCACTCACTACATTTAAACTGGTTTTTATACTTGCTGTATTTATGAAGTCAAACAACTATGTTGGAACTTGCAAGATGACTAATAATTTCTTGTCCCTAAAAGATGAGATACATTTTAGTGTTGCAACAACCCCATATTTAAGAAAGGATCCAACTTAGAAAGTTGGACTGAACTGAAAATATCTTGATTGCCAGACCTCTGAGTCAAAGATGAACACTGAAAAGTTTCCACACTACTAAGTTTCCAAACATGGTCATAAGGTCCTGTGTGCATACCAGATTTATCTGATATAAAAATAGAACAGTGAGTCAATATGCCAGCGATCTCTATCTCAATGACAGAAAATACAGGTATCCAAGCTATAATCTAAAAAAAAATGGATATATCCACTTTTAAAATACTAATAAATTGAAACTAGGTCAGTAGCACTTGTCTAGCTCGCACTAACTTCTAGGTTCTCACCTAAGTCACCTGACACGGGGACACGGGACACGAAAATACGAGAGTCCGACACGGACACGGCGACCCCTGGAATCAGGACACGTAGGACACGTTTATATACATATATATATATACTTTTAAAAATATATTAATATTTAAAAATATAGACATATAGATCCAAAAATCTTTAGAAACTAGAACATTTACAATTTACAAATATTCAATAGAAATTAGAATAAAAACACATTAATGATTACTAATTAGTAGATTACACATTGTCATTCACAAATCACGATTCAGTATTCAGTATTCTACTATTCACGAATCACAACACATTTCACATTTGTCATTTAGACATTCACAAATCACAATGAATTATGAGACACATAGATGCATGTCAGAATCATATTTCTCATTAAGTCATCAAAATCAAAATGTATACATATATGTCGGAATGCCACTGGGCACTCGCAAATACCAAATAGACTAATAGTAAATACAAAAACGGGTGGATCAAGATGGGAGAATCCCATATGTCAGTAGTCCTCCTCCATGCCTGAATCAACATACTCATCACTGCCACTGCCCTGATCCTCATCCTCCTCATCCTCCTTATCCTCCTCCCCCTCCTCCTCCTCTTTGCCCATCTGACGATCTGTGTCTGCTGCTGTGGAGGATGACCCCTCTATACGATCACTATCATCAAAAGTGACCGGCTCTAGCACTGGATCATTAAGATCCATGTTGGATAATGCCAACTCAGTACTGCTGTCCAAACCCATATCATCAGGAAAGACATCCCACATCTTTGTCTTTCCCTTCACCCACTCCTCCCTCTTCCTATAAATAAGACGAAGGTTGGAGTGCACATACACCATCGACTCTGCCTTGGAGTGCTCAAGCCTGCTCTTCTTCACACTATACAAGTTCCCATATGTGCTCCAATTCTTCTCACAACAAGAGGATGATGTAACTTGAGAGATGACCTTGAAGGCTAACTTCTATAGAATAGGAGATGTTGCCCCATGAGTTGACTACCAAGCATAGGGTTTCTTACCCTCCCTATCTCTAAGCACATCATAGCCTCCAAATCTCCCAGTGCTAGTGGAAACTTCTACAGAGCCCTTCTCCACCTCCTCAAGCATGTCTCTATCCTGAAATAGCCGTCCAAGTGCTATCTTCCTCCCATTTGCAATCTCTGCATCCATGTGAGGAGGGACTCTGTGTGAGGCCCCCGATCCACTAGTGAGCCACCCCTGAGTGTAGAACTTGGGGTTCAAGGAGTGGGCCAAGCAATGCAAAGGTGTGCAATTCTTATCCCACCTGGAGATAAGAATATCCCGAATAATGGTCCATAAGTTCTCTGCCGATGTCCCATACTCAGGACACTCATTCTCCATGACAATGGACCTCATGGACTCAATCATGGAATCCCACCCCTCATAAACCTCTACTAGGATGGGCTGGTTCGTGTCTGCAAACTGCAACAAAGAAATGATTGGCTCCATGATCTTAATGGTAAGATCCATCGTGTCCCACCAACCATCATTTAACACTGTGTCCTTCACGTTTTGTGAAGCAGCCTAATCCGTCTTTCTCCAAAAAGACCAAAACTCTGAAATCACCATGGACCCAAGAGTGGTTTTGACCTCCCTCAACCTCTTGAGCATGATGAATGAGGAAGCAAACCGAGTATCTGCAATCTTCAGCAATGAAAGCTGTGTGTATTGTTTGTAGATGGTGAGGGCGTTTGTGTGGTTTTGTACAAAGTTACGGATATGGCGTGCATCCTCAATAAGGTTATCAATCCATGCCACATCCGAAGCAATGGCTTTCAGTGCTAAATTTAAGGAATGGACAATGCAAGGTGTCCAAAAAACCTGTAAGAGCAATAAAAGCATGTATCAATGACTGTACAACACTAACATTGCAATGACCAAATTCAAACAATGAGCAAATTAGAAATGAAAGGTGTCCAAAATGAACATACCTGTGGATATTTAGCTTCCACAATCATACCAGCAGCCTTGCAAATAGGTGCATTGTCCGTGATGATTTGTACACACGAATCAACACCTACTTCTGCAATGGTTTTGATGAATAAATCACCCATATACTGTGCATCCTTGTATTTCCCAAGAGAATCCACCGCTTTCAAGAACAATAGTCCATTTTGGGAAGATACCATGAAATTGATGAGTGGATGGCATGTGGGATCCGTCCATCCATTATAAACAATACTCACACCACATGAGGGCCATGTTGTTCTAATTGGCTCAAGGATTTTATCCACCTCCTTCTTTGCTTTAACCAACAATGTGGTTCTAAGCTTCTCTGAACCAGGAGGCACATAACCATTTGGAGCTCGTTCCAAGATAGTTTTAACCGTCTCAAAATACAATGGTGACCGTGCAACATTGAATGAGATGAAGTTGAGGTAGAAGAAAAATGCAATGGTAAGGTCTACCTCTTCTCGCGCCTCTTGTTGGAAAATCCTATCCATTGGACCACCTGTAGATTGCCTTTTTCTTGTTTGATAAGTATCTCCACGCCCATGCCCATGACTGCTAGGTGGAAATGGAGGCTTGGTGCTAGAGGACTTCCCTAAGCCAACATGATCCTCTTTTTCCATATCCCTCCTTTGGTTAACACTCACCGCTTTGCATGAAGAAATCCCACAAGAAGGAACGGCCAACAAATGGCCCTTAACCCGGAAATATGTGCTCATGAACTCATGCTTGCAAAAATTGCATCTCCAAGACACATTGCCTCTTGGGCTTGTTGTCTTGCTAAAACAGGGTTAAATGGATCCATAGAATGAGCTCCACTAGCAGTTGATGGAGCACTTGATGGAGGAGGAGAACCGCTTGTGCTTGGTGGAATAGGAGGGGAGGCCCTAGATGGTGCATTTCTCCCTTTCCTTTTCCCCCTACCTCCTTCCCTAGCTGATTGAGACATTCCTTTTCTTGTGTGATGGTTGAGCTTGCAATCCTCTCCACAAATCCACTGGAATGCACTTGGAATCGCTTGGAAACAATGGATAGCCTTCAAATCTCCTTCAAATCTCCTTCACCTGCACATACAACTCACTCTCAACCAATTGCTTCCTTGCAAATGACAAAAAGAAAGCCAAAATTTTGTTTTAAAGCAAACTTGGACGCCTTTTTCAGCGCTTTACGTGTCCTGTTTTCCGAGTTCGTGTCCGACAGTCGGGACACGCTCAAATTTTGTGTCCGATTCGTTTTTTAGACGTGTCCCGATTTCGGATTCGAGGGAAAGTTGAATCGGACACAAATTCATATCAAATCGTGTCCGTTTCAATCAACACGGGACACGGGGGGGGGGGTTCCAACGAATCCGGTTTCTTAGGTTCTCACCCATGTACACCCACTTTGTTGATATGGGTTTTCCCATTTGCATGTGCTATTTGTTTGAATCCAAGTTTTCCACCGTAGGTAGTTTAAGGAAGATATTTTACAGCAGAAAAGAGGTTAGAAAAGTAAGAAGGAATTTTTTGAGTTGTGGTATGAGAATGAAGATCAAATGGGGTCCAAGACCAATTGTTTTGGAAAGGCTTGTGATATTTTTGCCTTCAAAGTCTTTTTAAATTTCAATATAAAAAACAAATTAAATTCATATTTATAAAAAAATTAGGGTTAGGGTTCCGAATCCCCAATTCCTAATTTTGGGATGAGTTTTGCAATTGCACTAGATTGTTCAGATTTCCAATGGGGCACTTATGGTTCTAGAGAATTAAACATTAATACTCAAGTGTCTAACACCCACCAATACCATCCATATTTATTGTCTAATTTGACACTCAAATTGCTTCTACCCCCTTTGAATTTGAGTTAAAATTTAGTTCGAGGCACACAATATAAATTATAAATATATCTAATTTTGAGGTTGAGATGCATAGTGAGTGAGTATAGTGTCAAAATCCACTTGTATAGATCACATGGTAAGTAGTGCTCCACAAGGACATGTCCTGTAGGCTCGAGAGCCATGCCCCCAGGGCACATTGGTTAGCCTACCCACTGACCATAGTTATTGTCTAATTCAACACAAATTGCTAGTACCCCCTTTGAATTTGAGTTAAAATTTAATTTGTGGCACACGATATAAATTATAAATTAATCTAATTTCGTGCTTGGAATGCATTGTGAGTGAGTAGAATGCATTTCGCCAATGTGGGTGATGCATCTTGCAAAATGGCGTGCTTGTGGGTGCCCCCTTCTTGAAATGTGGAATGCCTAGGTGTACCCCCATTTACCTCCACTCTATCAAGAGGAAATTTTTTATCTCTAGGAGAACAAAGACGCTAGTTGTAGTGCAATGTTTTTCCGTTTGTGCATAAGAAGACACACAATGGGATGTGGATCCAGAGGAAGATGCATAGATTGATGAGTAGGATGGACTGGATGCGATGCAATATTGTTTGGTTGGTGTGTCATTGGTTATTCATGATAGTGACATTGCCATTGGTTATTCATGAGAGTGACATTTCCATTGATGGTCTTGATGAGTTCTTGGAATCGATGGATGTAACATTGTAACCAACCAGTCCATGTAACTATCTCCTTGATGCTCATTTGATGCTAACTTCTTTTAGCTGCTTTTAGTTTTGGTGTTCATTGCCCGTTGTTAACTTTTAGTTTGACTGTTGACTCTAGATATTGATGACCTCAATGTTAATTTTATTAACCTAGATCTGATCTTCGATTCCAACAATTAATAGAATTATGAACAAAAATACACTGAGTTATTAACTAATTATGCAGTGGAAAATAAACAAGGAATCACACACATTTGACTCATGAATTTACCTTGGAAAACCCCAACTGGGAAAAAACTAGCAAATAGTGATTTTATTAAGATAAAACCCTGGTCTCCCATCCTGGGAAAATGGCCCACTAAGGAATTACAAAACAGTAAATAGCCTAGCCTATAAAACCTCAAGATCAGTCCTTTGATCTTACCGGTTGGCTGCTATCTCCCTTATTGCCTCTTTGCTCCTTTCCTCTGACCATGCCCCTGCACCAGCACACTTGGCTGAAAGTCCTTCTCCTACCAATCAATGAGATCTCACTCACTTTATGTGACTGTTGTGTGTTGCCTCCTCTCCTTAGGTTTCCTTTTATAACATCTCAATGCCCAAAACCCTAATCCTAGATCTCCACAGTGATCGATGGCTGAATTAGATCTCAAGCCTCACTTAAGATCAATGACTGTGAGTCTGTGACTTAATCTTAAGTTCACTTTTAGTCATTAGCCAACATTAAGTTAATTAATGTGCTTTTCCTAAGTTAGACTTAGGAAAGAGATTAAACAGTCGCTCTCTTAAGCAAGTATCTAGAGAGGTGATCTGGATGATTCTGAGCTACAATCATCAACACTGAGACCATGTCTTTGACTTGCCACTCTTCAGAATTTTTGAGTAATTTTAATTTCTATTTCAGACTTCAATATCTACTATTTAGTATGTATATTTTACTTAGTACTATTTGGAATGATGAATCTGAAAACATTATAAGTTATAAATTTCAAAAGTTGTAAATGCATCATTTATTCAAAGTGAAATATTCAAATATAAAAAATGATAAATGATAAAAATAATGGTGATTAATGAATAATGTTTGTATCATTTCATGATTTTGAATTTAGTATTTACATTGCACGACGATGAATTTACATGCGCTGAATTGTTATATGAGGTTTTTTAATTTTATTTTACAATTTTAGAGATGGGGACCCCTATGTTAGGTAGCTTGACATTCCCCCGTCCCCTTTGAATTTCGCTAAAATTTAGGGGTTGTCTCCACACATTCTCCATGTTCATTTCGCTGCTCTCTCGTCCTGGAAACTTGGTGGACCATTGAGGGTAAGCTTAGCTTAGGGTGTTTACTAACCACTTAACCCTCAAACATTCATATTACCCAACGTAGGTTCACACATGTATCTACCCACGTGATACACAATCCTGATTTTTGGGCACACAGGATAATTATCTTACTGTAATTCACTAACAATTCTTGTGCTTTCTATGGATCAAATATGGGGTTTGAGTGTTCTGATATTTTCTTCTTCTTTCTTGTGTTTTCATTTTTTCATTTTTGTGCTGTTCATTAGAGTTTAAATTGCACCTTCAGTACAAAACCGAAAGCCTTTTTCACTGTCACATACACAAAAGGGTAGAGGCAGGGACAGAGATGAACTAGAAAGAAAGTGTCTAACAAAATTGCTGTTTCTGCAGCAGTATGATGGTGATGTTTCCCAACTGGGGCTCTATTTTGTAAGTGAAAATAACGAGTATGGTGAACAAAAGGAGGAGGAATTGCTACCAGGTGGAAAGGATATGCAAGTTACCAATGAGAATGTTATCAAGTTTATTCATCTTGTGGCAAACCACCGCCTTAATAGTCAAGTAATTCTTCTATCAAGCTATGAAGTGTGGTTTTGTCAAAATCTGATATTTTAAACTGTGAAATATTAAATTAATTGTTTATATGTTCTTAAAGAGAATTTCAACAATACGTTTTGCACCTGCTTAATTAAGTTGTTCTGTGCTGTTGTCATGCAGATACGCAATCAGAGCTCTTCTTTTTTGCGAGGATTTCAACAATTGATACAATCTGATTGGTTAGACATGTTCAATGAACATGAGCTTCAGGTGAATTAAAATGAAACTGAGCTTTGGGATATGTTATTGTTTCCTGGCAATCTGTGTGAAATTTTACTAACACAGATTTAAGTCTTTATATAGACTTTTTGAATCTTTTATTTGTTCGGTAGATAAGTCTTCATAGTTCATTTAGATATATATAGCAAAATAGGGACTGGTCCCTACAAATATTCTGTTGATGTGTGAACGTAAGCTATATCTATGCATGGTTGAACATTCTCAGTTGTTATGTAATTGGTTGTCAATTTTGTTGTTATGAGAGGGATCTCTATCCCTCTTGAGTCCGAAGAAATCCTGAATCAGGTTTGGTATAACCATAAAGTGGGTATGCTATGTTATGGCTTGAAGACGGATGGTTACTCCTTGAAGGTGCCGATCCAATAATTGCCTGCTCTAATACCACTTTTTATGAACCAAATTAGCTGAAACATCAAAATAAATCTGAATACAGCAAACATAAACATCCTTGAAGGTGCTGATCCAAGAATTGCCTGCTCTAGTGCGACTTGTTATGAACAAAGTTACCCAGAACAGCACAATAAACCTGAATACACCAAATCTAAATGTGGAGCACAGGTCCAAGGAGTATCAATAATGATCACATTGAATATGATCACCATAATTTATGAGCAATACTCTGACTAACCCCAAATATATTCCCTATATGATGATCATATCCAATGTGTAATAATGACTCTATTTTATATACCAGTTCTCACTTATTACTCTTGTTGGCACAGTGCCAGGCTGGACTACTAATCACTAATACATGCGATCTCTTATATTGGCTAGATTGCCATAACATACTCCCATTAAGGTCCTAAAAAGGTGACAAGGTGACTATAAAATGAGAAGAAATGAAGTATTTTTGAAACTTAGTGAAGGAAAATATACCTTTTGAAGGATTTCACTACTTACTATTATTCTTTACTCGAAGTTGATGATAATCCTAGAGCTCAAAATCCAACCCTTTGCAACTTGGTGAATCGAATTGAAAGAAAGAGTTATTTGTGGCTGGATTTTGTTGGCTTGTTCCTTGCGAGCATTGTCTTTAGCTTCATGGAGTAATTTTTTGGTGACAAAGAACATTCCTATTTTTAGTGCATGGTTTAGATGTTGTTTCTGTTGTTTAGCCTTGTTATTATATGTCTAAACAATTTTCCATCCTTCATCAAGCATGAACCTTAGTTCTAACTTCTAACTAGGCTTTCATCACTAGTAGAACTGTTAGGCGCATCATATCATCAACATCACTTAGTTCACACCATCTACATTGTTTCTCATTAAATTGACTTGGTCAAAGAACAAAATGTTGTGGAAAGTGGTTCTGCTCTACATACATGCAACATTAAATGAGAGGTCAACATTTGTGTCATGTGATAACCAATCAACTTGTGTTGAAAAATGCCTGCCTGAATACATCATATCTCAAGCTTTGATGTTCTTTATTTGTGCCTTTCTTTAATTCATTGAAACTTCAGCCAACGTTTTGGCTTCCTCTTTTCGTTTTAAAACTTTCATAGCATTTTATTTTTCTTATCCAAACTATATTCTTCTTTAGAATGAGCTTATTCTTAAAACTATAGAAACCTACCTGAAACTTTTAAGCTACTTTGCTACATCTAACCCTCATTCCCATAATGCATTGGATCTCCTAGTGGTCTTCATGTTGTCAGCGTTAAGTTATTTATGATCTTCAACATTTCCTTTTGAAAGATTCCATTCGATGACGATGGTTCATCCTCATCTGATATAACCCAAGAGGTGGCATATATGGGGTCATATTATGTACATTTACCTACCTGAAACTTTTAAGTTACTTTGCTACATCTAACCCTCATTCCCATAATGCATTGGATCTCCTAGTGGTCTTCATGTTGTCAGCGTTAAGTTATTTATCATCTTCAACATTTCCTTTTTGAAAGATTCCATTCGATTACGATGGCTCATCCTCATCTGATATAACCCAAGAGGTGGCATATATGGGGTCATATTATGTACATTTAACCCCATATATGCCCTCTGGGGCCAAATGTATATGTAATAGGGTTGGCCTAATGAAGGGGCCTCATGTTCAATGAGTGGATATGTATACATAGAGGTAATATAGTCAGTGTTGAGGGACATGTGAAATGATTATATGAATGTCTTGTGGTAACTAGAGAAGGATCTCTTATTATTTAAGGAGTAATTGTGTAACTTATCTTTCTTATCTATATTGGAGTTGTGCTCCACATTTACAATTCTGTACTGTTATGCACTCTTGTTATCTTATGCTATCGTAAGGAATTGTTTCATAACATTTACCCCATATATGCCCCCCCTTGGGTCATATCATCATATATGCTAAGGGATTGAGCTCTAGCTTTTGTTTTGTTGTTTGTCTCCAAGTTAAGAGCTTGATTTACAACTTCATTATAAGAAGCTTGTGGATGGACTTGCTTTTTTCCCACTAAATAGGTAGTTTCCCTTTCATTAACCATGTTTGATTTAAGCCATTTGTCCAGTTCATAATAATGATGATGATGATGATAATCATCTAATTTTATGGTCATGAAAATTGATATATAAGACACCTTTGTTTGTGGGACAAGGGACCCCCTTGGTGCATGGATTTGACTTCTTAAGCCTATGGATGTGTACATACCCTACACTTGTAATTTCATTTAGTTTCTGGATAATGGATATACAATCAAACTATCTAAATGTAATTCTATTTCAAATTCTAAACTTGGTCATTTGTCATCTTGTTGCAACAAAATCTAGCACCCACAAGATGTAAAGTCCCAAGCACTAAGGTGCTAGTCTTGTGTAATTCATGAAGGCTACCCACTGCCACCTTAATGGCTCTTTTTCTCACTTTTGGTTTGCTCTTCTCCAACACAAGGGGGTATCCTTGAGTAAGATTGCTGAGGCTATGAAGTGGGGATTCAGTGTGATGTTTGAAGAGTAAGCCTTAACAAAACATGTGGTTGTTGTAGTACAATGGAAATTCAAAATGGAAATGGAAAAGGGAAAAGGGAATGTGGAAAGGAAGGAAAGGAAAGAAGGGAACAAGGAAAGGGGATGATGTGAGATTATTGCCTATCCACCTATTGGGTTAATAGAGTCATGAAATATTGAACAAATGAAGGGACTAGTCTGTCACAATCAACTATTTTTATGTAAGCTATAAGGTAGAAAGGACTAATGTGACACATCAAATTTATTTAGATGAAGGAACTAGTTTGTTACATTCATCTATTGATTGTGTACCTAAGGAAAAAAGAACTAATTTGATGTACTTTAAAGTTTAAACCAAAGAAGTAAATGTCGTCATTGACAAAAAATCGACGAGGGTCCTGAAAACAATTTTTCGGCAATATTGGCGAAAAAATCGGCAAACCACAACATACATTAAAAAATACAAAATATATTCATTTTTATCAAAATTTTAAACATAGAAAGCAACATCAACATCAGATAAACACATTCGAACATAAATATGGAGAAAGCATTGATATATATCATGTAGTCATGCCAAATATAAAATGATACATCAAAGTCTATATCGAATCCTAAAACCTCATAGTTGTCCAATCAAGGACTCAAAAGTGGATAACCAATAAAAAATGACATCACATATATAAATATATCTGAGGAAAACTAGCAGCTAGCTATCTAAGATTCTAATATCAATGCCCTCTCCCCGTTTTACGGGAAAAGGTCATGGGCCGTTTGTCAGGCCTACCCCTAGTACTAGTAGAAGAAGGACCTGGCCCTGCATCCAATATCTGACGTCATGGGCCATTTGTCAGGCCTACCCTCCCCCTCGTCCTCGTCCTCCTCCTCATGCTTCTCTGAAAGTGACTCTGTCAAGTGTCTGTGGGAAAACTATAGTAGAGCTCATTTGTGGATCTGCTGGATGTGATGGAAGCTCATATAGGAAATGATGATTAAGTCACCCGATACATGTCGAGGGGTGACATTACCTAAACAACTATATGTTCATTATGGATATAAATTTTAAGTTATATTTATTTCCTGAAATTTTGAAATGGATGTCTTGCAAACCCATACCCATTTCCATGTTCTAGGTGACATAGTAGTAGATCTAAAGAAAATCTACAAGAATAATGTGGGATCATCAAGCAGAGAATTGTAACTTTCAGGATTATGGATTAAAATATTACTTTCTCAATGGGTTCACCTGATGTCTCTATATTGGCAATGATCCATATATATATATATATATATGTTCTACGATAATCCTTTAGTGTTAGTAGAGGAGCATGGAGAGTATGGAGGGTATGCCACTCAGGAATTAATAATGCTGATAGAAATCGCATAGGAGCATGCACACACCAAATACATAGCTTAGATTTGTAGAATTTGATGAATGATTATGTGCATGTGATGATCAGAGCACTACTCTAGAATCTCATATAGAATAGTGACAATGACAATCGTATCAGATAATGTATTGCATTTGTGGGTAGAAGAAGAATAGTCGTTTCTGCCAGTTGAGGAGATGGTTGTTTGCCTAATTCAGTTACTGTTGGCCGTGGCAACTTGCTAACCATTCTTTGAAATTAATTTAATGTGTCTGAACTTATCTACGAGGTTGCCACCACTAATATAAAAATATTTAAAAAATACATGGTATCTTTAGAATCTGTTGTGTTCTTATCCTACATGTGATTTGTGTTGTATTTGTTTTACTGGGCTAACTTGGATTGCTATTGACAATTATAGTGCATTTAATTATTTGAAGGTGTCTCAAGAAATTCTTTCGTTAATTTACATGACAAGAAGTTCTTTCTATAGGGGAGAATAATTCAGTTCAAGAAGATCTGCACAAAACAGCCTAATAATAACTAGCATACTTGCCAAGTGAGACAACCTGTTAATAGTATATTTATTATTTAATATCATATATTAGCTACAAGGTGATTTTTCACAATTTTAGGTATGGTTTACATTTCCTCTTGTATGTAAAAATGGATAACCTCCTGTGTGCTGCAGCTAAAATTGTTGTGTGATGTAAATGTTTAGTGATTCAAGCTTCTCAGATTGATGAGATTTAGAGAGTATTGAAATTGGTGGACAGAATAATCATGGTGTATGCAAAATTTCCTTATCTGAACAAAATTGCCTTCACCTCTGACTGATACTGCTTTTGATCCAGCTTCTTATTTCAGGCTCAATTGAGGGTATGGATGTTGATGGCTTGCGCTCAAATGTTCATTATGCTGGAGGTTATAGTGAGGTGAGAAGGCATTTTAGGTTTAATATTTTGACTTTTAGCTTTTTTAGGTTTAATAGGTTTAAAAAATATAGTACATTACAACCAGCAAGACTATTTAAATCTATTCAGGAATCCACTATATAAGACATTCCAGTGTTAAAGATATTGATGAATGATGCCAGGGTTTATTTTTTGTCTCGTTTCTAACGATGCACCTTAAATGTATATCCTAGATTTCTGAAACATACATGCAGTCATAAATTTTTTTTGTAGTCATTAACAGTTATTGTTTTTTCATGGAATGGGTCACATTAGAATATGCAAAATACAGGACATTAAAAATAGTAAAGCTATTCAAATCTATGAAAGAATCTGCTGTAGAGGACATTCCAGTGATAAAGGCATTGATGAGTGATGATAAGGTTATTTTAGTGTCATTTCTAACAATGCACCTTACGTGTATATCCTGGACTTCTGAAACATGCAGTCAAAAATCTTTTGTGTAGTCATTAATGGTCATTGTGTGCTTAACGGCTTGATTGTCTCTGTCCACTGTTCATCACCAAATTGTTGTCTTCTCCTCTACATCATTAAATCTTCAGTGATTGGTTCTCTTGTTTATATGTACTTTGCTACAATATTTGCCATCGAGTGCAGCTTCAATGAATCTTCCTTACACATTACTCTTTCCGATTTGGCACAAGGCTTTTAAAGCTTTAGGCATATCTGCATGTTTAATGTAGCCATCATCACTGAGGCCTCTATATGTAATTTTTTTGGCTTAAAGAAGGAACTGTTGTTAAATACAAATTACAGGCCTCATTTTTGGGTTTCTGTTGGAGAAAGGAAGCACAAAGAGATACATGAAGTATTTATAAAGTGTCTTTAGGGAGTTGCATCTACATTATGATTGATAGACTTTTATTCAATGTTCCCCCAAGTTTCTGGGACGGGGGGACGCGGGAGCGGGGGAAACGCACATTCGGGACTCATGGAGACCACCCCCAAATTTTAGGGAAATTAGGGGGGGACGTCCCTAAAATTATAAAATAAAATAAAATACTAAAAATAATATTTCATTTGACGTATTTTCATGATTGTGCAATGAAAATATTAAATATATTGATTTATTTTCTAAGTAGTACTAAGTAGGGATTGTAAAAAGTGAAAATAATGGAAAAACATAAAAAAATATTCTCAGGGGCATGGGTGGGGGGAAATGTTTCGTCAGGAGTCCCCGGGATGTAGGAAACGTGTCTCCGACTCTGCGAGACGCGTCCCCGTGGAACACTGCTTTTATTTATGAGTAAGTAGTAGGTCAATTGAAACCTTTATAATCACCAACACTATTAAGGTAGGGTCATTATGACCATTATTAAACAATAACAGATTGTACTAAAACTAAGTTGAGTAAACCTTTAATTGTAACCATTATTATGTTAAACCTTTTTTTCATGTTACTAATCTCACACTGCCCCTTAACAAGCAAATCAGACTTTAACTGTCCATGGATACAAAAGCTCAGAAATTGTTTAGATGGGACCCCAATGACAACTACAAAAACCAGAAATATGACTGCAACCTTTTGAGGAAGATATATTTACCTACCTCAATTCATTGAGGTATCTGGGAGAGTAGTCGTGTTTCTCACTGGTTTGTTTAGGCGTGTGATCCGCGGACATGTTTATGTTTTCAATGTTTATTACGAATTGGAGAAAAAGATTCTATGTTTCTTTTCCCCTTCAACGAATCTGGAGTTTTCCATTGATGCTTGATTAGGTTGCCAACACACTCATGTTGTTGGTAGAGTTTACCTAGACAACCATACACGATGAGAAACTAATTAAAATTCTCCCCATATGAAGGTTGCATCTAAGAGACTACACAGTAAGAACCTAATTAAAATAAGTAGTCCTGACCAATTTGATCACCACCCTCTTCTCTTATCTTAGTACTATGCAATAGATACAAGCTATTTCTATAGTGGTGTATCCCATGGAAGGATATTATTCCACATTTAAACTTAGTCTACTCTCTCCATGCGTGTGCGTGTGATGGGAATAATCACCTCAGTGTACTGGTCTTGTAGCCCTGCTGACTACTCATTGATGGGTGGTAACTCATCATGTCGGGCATTTATGCCCTGGGTAGGTATTGATGCACTTTGGGGTGTGTCCATTAATACACATGGATTAGGAGCCGCTAGCCACACTCATGATTTCATGCTTTTTAAAGTGATAGCATAACCTAGGGAGAGGACACTAGCCCCAATTTTTCTCATTGACCTAGGGATAAGACTTAGGTCTAGTTCCCTCTTCACTTTTTCAGAATCACAAAATTCTATGTATTTTATTTGAAAAAATACAAAAAAAATCAAATATATAAAAAGCCCCAAAAATTAAATAATTAAACAACCCAAAAATATTGCGTTCTTGAAAAATCTAATCCATCAAAGTGATGTGCCCCCTTGATTTTATGGTCAATCTTAAAGGGTGTCACCTTTTTGTGGTTAATTTGAGAGATCTACGGTTCTTGTGCCAATGCTAGTATGTTTTTTCAGATCTAATTTGACAGGTACATCTCTCGAAAATCCACTTTTGAAGAGACTTACAAGCTGAAGAGAAGGTCTAATATCAGCCCTACTCACTTGGGCATTCATCTGATGATTCAAGTTGATCTTGTGATTTCTAGGGGTTGGTTAGGGCATAAACCAGATCTGGTAAGTCATTTCCAGATCTGTCTTACTCATTTATTGGCATTGTTTTAAGTGGTTTCCATCCATCTTTGAGCATCATTTTGGTTGTTACCCCCCTTGTAACAATAGGAAATATTTTAGTTATTTGCCGTAATCGTGAGCATTTATTATTCTAACTCCTATCCTCTTGAAAGTACTCAGCAAACATCTTGGTATTTGTTGCTTTGACTCCACAAGGCATTGATCTTTGTCAAGAGGTTGCTCATGAGGCATTCTTGTGTTGCCTTGATTGGTTGTGCAGTTCCATTTTACCTATATTAGGGACTCCCCCTTGGTCTCTAGGAGTTGGTCTAAAGCATAAGGAGAGTGCATTGTGGTGACAGTGGGTGCATCTCTTAATAGAGTGCTAGTTTGAGCGATAACATGCCTATTGGGAATAATCCTACATGGATAACAATTGTGACAAATGTGGTTTGTGATGCATTGCCTGCATGAAGAGTTTTTATGGTCTTGAAGTTGGCTTTGAGGTGCAATTCCTTGGGTTGATCTAATAGCATACTCTCACTTTGGTATTGTTACAACTTGATTTAGCACCTAGGTGGAAAAGTCTTAATCCACTAGTACTATCAAGTGCAACATCGGAAGAGAGCACCACTGTCACGTCAGTGCTAACTTCCCGCATTTTATTCTAGCTCTCAAGGTCAAGGGAGGCTTCCCTATGGGTTGATTGGATAAAGTTATTTAAGAGAGCTAAACGGAGTAGATGACTGAATTAAGATGTATGATGTATATTGTTAAATTAATCTTCCCAAAGTATTTAACCATGTAAGATGTCAATAGCACAATAACATATTAGATCAAATACTTGAAATAAATGCTCAAAGATGTAAAGGAATGTAAACAATAAGCAATAATAATTATGGAAATAAATAATAGCAATAAATCACAAGACTTAGAAGTAAAGTGTGTTGAGCAAGTGGATTCATTGCCATGAAGAAAGATATATCCACAAGTGAAATTACAAAGGAGACAAATTATGAAGCTTATGTTTTAATTAGATTATGAAGTTTGGCCCTTAGGTGAGTCCTTCCTTGAGAGAAATATCTGAAAAAAGGAGTCACTCAAGGTTATTTAGTGTGAGATATTTTAGGCTTATTGAAATGATGAAATTCACTTCTCCAAGTGTGGAACTTAAATTTTATTATTAGTTAGTGTGCCCACACTTTAAGTCAATAATGAAAATGTTATTGTCTCATTACATCCATGGTCCATAAGATGAAAATGACATCAATAGCTTGTGCAATAGAATGAATAAAAAAGAGTAGTAATTGCACAAAGGAAAATCCAGAAATTCAAGATACTCTTAATCAATAATTATTTTAGAGTTAGCATATCATATTTATTATTAAATCATCAATCAAGTGAAATTTCCATAATTATTAAGTGAGATTATTTAGCAAATGTATTTGATAAAGTATGAGATAAAACCATCATTTACTAAATAAAACACTTGAAGTTATCTTGCTGTTATGAGACACTTACTGTTACTAAAAATAACAGCAAACTCTGAAAATGCCAGAATTATTAGCTTGCTGTCCTAAGATGTTTACAACAGTAAAAAGAGTAAGAAAAGTGGGAAAGTTTCAGTTTTAACTAAGAAAATTTAAGCATTTTAAAAATTGGAATTTTAGATGCTAGATGGCTTAGAAATTTTTGAAAATATAAGACATTTGTTATGTTGTGATATTTTCCAGAATTAGGAAAATGCAGAATTTAGTCGATTTAGACTACTAAAGTCTAAAACAATAATAAAATTCAGATTAATAACCCAGAAATTTTAGTGATCTATCTGATCTATCTGATCTATCTAAACATAAATCCCTTCAGCAAAAGATGAATTTTATGATCAACTAGGGCTATTTATTATGTCTGTTTTCTGCAAGAAAACAAGTGAACTAAACAGAAATAGAATTCACATTTAATTAACATAAAAAGATATGAAAGCAAGAAAAAATTACCTATTCTCGATTTGGGTGAAGGGTTGAGTTATTTTTGGAGTTTTTAGATCTAGTTTTCACCCTTGAAAACAAAAAAAAGGAATTTTTTAGGGTTTTTTGATTATAGAAATGGATTCTATGATTAATGCCTTCAATCCTTGGGTGAAATGGAGTCAATGGAACACTTATCCTTGGGCCTTGAGTTGACTTACTCGGCTTTAACACCTATAAAAGAGCATGAAAAATTCCCCCAAGCCTTTGGGTTATGTTATTGCAATTGTAGCAGCTGGTATCTACTATCATTTCCAGAGTAGTTGTCATAGCCCTGAGCCAGTCCTTTACATGAGATGAGCCTTCATGCATCGTGATGATCGTTGGCAGAGTACATTTAGAGGAAGCTAGACTATTCAGAGCAGTACTACCAGAGTACCCTTGTCACATCCGAGTCGTCTTCATGGATTCCGGAGGGACATTTGTTATGCCATTGGTTCACTTTAGCAGAGCAGATAACTGATTCATTTTCCTTGCCATCCAGATGTCAGAGGTATTCCAGATCCATTTGAGTGAGTAGGTATATGGCATGATGTTTGTGCTCATTGTATTTCTTAGTCATCTTAGAGATGTGACTTGGCATATGTAGTTAGCATTGGTGATCATGGTTTATTGGTTTCTTGTGGACTTGTGATTTGAATGGTTAAGTGGTATTAGTGTTATGACTCTGGTATATGCTCACTAGTAGGGTTAGCTTCTATACAAACTAGATTATTCTCCATTTTGTCTGGCACCCCCTTCACTTGTCCTTTCATCCATCCGTTGTTCCGTATTACAAATTACAACCTAGTACATGGTACCAGTACCAGCGCACCTACAGATGTGTCCCAGGGAGAGAGGGTCATTTTTTCCTGACCAAGAGGGGTGTTATCCAACTTTTTCTGAGTGGGGGTAATAGCCAGACCGTTTGGTTTCTCCACTGGGAGTACTATGGCTTAGTGGCATTGCTGACTGCCTCATAAAAGGGCTTGAAGCCTTGAGGATGGTGTTCGAGGCTCACAGGGCTGAGTCACTGGGTCACATGACCCCCACCTTGTTTTATCATTTCGGTGGCACTTCTTTCAGCACTGAGGCTTATGTCTCTCCTCCAGGTCACTTTCTACACCCTCCTGGTCCTCCAGTACTACAACGCCCTCTCTCCTTCGTTGTCCTTTGATGATGACATCATCCTTTTTCCATGCCTACATTGCTTGATTCGGGGGGGGGGTGTTGAGGGATTTTCACTACTATTGGGGTTAGATGGGGCATAACACCCCCCCCCCTCGCCACTCCAACCTTCTGTTCGGAGTGTTTTGCTCATTTTTAGCTATTTTAGTCATTTTTGGGTAAACTCTGGGGAAAATGCCCCAAGTTACCCACATATTTGATTATTATATATTAAAAGCCAGAGGAGTCTGCGGAAAGAATTTTTCAATTCGACAAGTTTCGAACCTATTAAGCAGGTTCATCGAGATTCTTGTTCTCCTGAGGATGAACCTGCTTAATAGGTTCGAAACTTGTCGAATTGAAAAATTCTTTCCGCAGACTCCTCTGGCTTTTAATTACTGAACTGTGGGTTAACTATTATATATTATTTTTTTATAATTTTAAGTTGACATTTTATAATTTCAAATTGACATTTTAAAAGGCATGTCGGCCTGGATAATTTTTTAAGTGAGTGTGAGAAGCTGTAAATAAACTTCTCCTTACTTCATTTGAACATAACAACTTATGGGATAAAACACTATGTTACTTTTTCACCCTTCTTAGGGTTCTTGGATTGATGTGCACCTCTTGAGAATGATGTATTTTCTAGTTTGAAGGCAATCTCTTGAAATTTCTTTGGTTCTTGCTCTTTGCTAAGGTGATGTTAGAGTTGTTTGCTTAACACATGCACAAGGAGGTATCTAAGTTCTTCTCTTGATTTCTCTTTTTTAAATGTTCAATTATGATGTTTGTTCTTGGTTGAATGGTAGCCATTAATGCTGCATTTTGTCTAAGCTAGGTCATTTTCAGCCTTTAGTCACCCTAGCATTGTGAAGGACCTCCTCTAGAAGGAGTCCTTCGAAGCTTGAGCTTTAGGTCTCCAAGTTTAAAACCCTCCCAAAATTGTCACCATATAAGATTGTGACAACCAAAAGATAGAGTAAAAGAATTAGAAACAAAGGACCTTATGAGATCTTGAAGACACCATGTTCCATATTTCATAGCATACTATTGCTAACACATATTGCATATAACATACCCAATACAATTGTTGGCATAATGGCCCATGCCATTTGTTGGCTTTCATAACCCCCAAACTTGGGTTAACAAACAACTCGTTAAAGCGATAATATTTAATGTGATAATATTTACTTTGGATTTTAATCTCTATGTTATAATGTGATAATATTTACTTTGTGGAAGTTGTTGTTCCCGCGGACTAGCCGACCATTTCCAGGAGGAGCAACCAGCAGTCTGCACCATTTTGAGGAGCAGACGAGGAGAAAAAGAGGAGGATTTGAGGAGCTGTCGAGGAGGAGACGAGGAGCAGCAGAGGAGCCGAGGAGGAGTCGAGGATCCCGTGAGGAGGAGTCGAGGAGGAGTCCAGGAGCTTGCAAAGAGGAGCAGCCGAGGAGCCCGCGATTTTCAAGGGGAATGGCTTCACAAAACCCTGTAAGAACCCTGAGCCTCTTTTATAATATCAATTGAATGTAAATTTCCTAGGATTTCTTTTCCCCTCACCAAATTGAAGAGGCTTTTTACAAATCCATCGTCTTGGTCCCGCGGTTCTTCTAAGAACCGCGGGAGACCTCAGAATATCATGTCTTTGATTTCGACCTCATTTGGAGAGAAGATCACCCTCTTGGGCTATCTAGTGTGGGTCATCTGGTAAACTGAAAGTAGATTAGCAGTAAGTCTAGGGACATAGAGCACATCTGAGAAGTACCCATGATCAAGTTTGATTCTTCCAATCCCCTCATAGGAGACCTCAGAATCATTCTCCAACATGATGGATGGCCCAACAGGGGATTTGAAACCAGTAAAGAGATCTTTGGAGGAATAGATGTGTCTTGATGCTAATGAATCTATGATGAAGGAGGATTGTGTTGATGCACCTTCCATGAGAGCATGACATATTTCTTTGTCCTCTGATCTTGATGGTTCACCTTCTTTATCTCTAGCACATGCTGGTACTGGAAGGTTATTCTTTTCAAGAAGTCACACCATGAGATCTATGGTCTTCTTCATACATGAACTCTCATGATGGAATCCTCTATTGAATGGGACTGCAGTGGGTTCTACTGCAGTCCCATTCAATACTCTAGAGAGGTTCTTGGACTTCATAAAGATGTCAATCTTGGCCTTCCATTCGAAATAATTGAATGAATTCAGTTTTAGATCCATTGATCCTGATGAAGTTGAATTGAAGAAGGATATAACCTGCAAAACAAATGAGAATTGTAAATGGAGATCTGTTGCAATTCGAATTGAACACTGCCTTAGGAAAATGAGCACATGTGAATGGATCCTTCACACTTGGATAGACCTCACTGGATTGCTCCAGTGAATTCAAGACAATTGCACCAGGAATCGTTGTGGAAATCCAGGGGCTTCTCGTACTCAATGAATGATAGTTTCTCAAAGAATTGTTGCAACTGCTGCAATTTGAATAGTTGACTCCAGCTCTGATACCATGTGATATTTTACAGGAGAGATCACACAGCTGGAGCAAAGCTCACTAAAACTCACTCAAGAATAACATAAAAGAGAAGAATAATTGTTGAATCAATAATCACTCATTAACACAAGAAATGACAAAAATTGTTGTATCAAACATCAGCTATAAGTTGGCACTATGTAAGTAGAATAATAACTGAATACAATCAAATGGATTCGAATTCCTCCTAAGTTCATTTGAATTCTCCTCATTGTGTGGCTTGGATAGAATTGGAGACATCATCCAATCAGTGGTAGTAGTCACAAATAGTCAAAAGGCAGTCAAATGAGTCTAACTGAGTCATGTGAGCACAAATCAAGGGATGGAGACTCCAAGGAGAGTGCATGAGGCTGATGAAGTTGTCAGTAGGTCAAGTGGCACTCCGATACAGACAATTGGAAGCTACAGGAAGTTAAACTGAGCAATAAATGAATAAACTGGTCAATAAATGTTGCAACTGACTATTAGTGATACAAGTAGTCTAGTAGGGCACATATTTCATCCAAGTGAGGAAAACAAGGCGCACTAGGTAGGTAGGAGGGCTCCTGAGGGCTAAAAACAGGCTCTAGGGCAAAACTTGGAGACCTAAAGCTCAAGCTTCGAAGGACTCCTTCTAGAGGAGGTCCTTCACAATGCTAGGGTGACTAAAGGCTGAAAATGACCTAGCTTAGACAAAATGCAGCATTAATGGCTACCATTCAACCAAGAACAAACACGCAACTAACTCTTGTACTTGTTGAAGAAGGCCCTAGTTTGCCAAACTTTGCAAGTACTTTTCTCAAAAGGAAGGCCATTTTCCTTGATACCCTAGGATTAGGGTAAAACCTTAAAACCCTAAGTTTTTCCATTTTCTCTACATCAAGCCCTAGTTTGTATTTTTGTAAATATTATTGCTAGGGTAAACTTGCAATTTCATGTGTAATTTTGTATTTTCATAGTGGTATTAGGTGTAGAATTAGGTCTGCAATTTTATGACAAAAACCCTAAAAATAAAAAAAATTAATATTTTTCATTTTTTTGCCTCCCTAAAATTTCAGCCCTCCGTCCTACAAATTCGGCTTGCTCTTTTTGTCCCTAGAAACCCTAGGGCGAAATTTTAGGAAGCCCTAAAATTTTAAAAATATAAAAAAAATCCTAAATCCCTATTTTGTAAATTTGTAAATATTGGTTTAGGTTAAATTTTGTATTTTTATTTAAATAGGTATAAATTCTTGTATTTTGTACGTGAAACTAAAATATTAAACCCTAAAAACCTACCTAAACCCTAAAGTTGGGTCAAAACAGTCCTCTTTTGGATTGTTATCCCTGCTGCCCTAGGTCTGCAAGAATTTGCAGACTTTGATAGTCCCAAGGTCATCCTAGCATCTGTACATAAAAAACAAAACTAAAAGGTTAAACATTGATACAATTCTGTTGGCATTTGCAAGGTTGTTACTTGACAAAAGAGACTTTGAAACTGATTTACATTTATTAACATCAACCTTAAGAATACTAGACTCTTTTAGATATAATTGAGGCATTCATACAAGTGAATAGTTATGAGAGCTTAGGTTGTCACCTATGTTGCATTGGCTTTTGGGATGGGAGAATGGCGGGGACGCGAGGGCGAGTCCCCGGGATGGCTAGAACGCACCCCCCAATTTTTCAGGGGATTGTAGGTTGGGGACGACAATTATATATATATATATATATTAAAAACTTTTAAAAGTTAGAATTCACAATGAACATTTGTAGTTGCGTGTAAGTACAATAGTTTATACTATAGAGTATTATGCACATCCCTTACACTTGCTAGTTTTGAAAAAACTCAAGCAAATAAGAAAATGACTAAGTGACCATTATTGGTCCTTGAATGTGAGCAAAATGTAGTTTAGCTTTAGGAAACTTAAGTTTAACTATTTTCAATCTACGTTAAGGTCCATGAGGGGTCTATGAGAAGAATGATTGTCTCTATAACAACTCTTCTTCCTTAAATTTCTTGTTTATAATGATTGGGTTAAAAAGCATTCCCTTCATAACAGGTTTTGCAGATTTTTACATCTATGTTGAAAACCACTACAAAACACTTTGGGATATACATGCTTGCATTCTGTAGAGATATTATATTCATATTTTTTATTAAGGATATCAAATAGGAATTTATTAAAATTTTTAGTACCCAATCTAAGTCTTTATTATCCAATTGTTTTTACAGTGCTTGAGGTTGGGATGGGGGAAGAGTTGGGCTTGAATAACTCCTGGAGACCATGTACAAGATGTAAAAGCTAAGATGACCCTAAAAATGAGAAGAACAAGAGCAATACCCAAAGGATCAAACCTTTGGGTTGTTGCATTTCTTAGTTTGTTGACATGAAGGATTTGTTGCTTGTAGTGATGTTGCTAAAAAGACAATAGTTAAATCACCAGCAACCCAAATCAAAATCCCTCATACACAACCCATATTTTGAGTTACAACTTGTATAGATTTAGAATAATACGAAAAATATAGATTGGATAAATGATCATATCGTCCAATTATCGATGTCATTGTCAAAACTGAAGATACATGACCAAAACATCCCAAAATTTGCTTGAGACATCTATGAAATCTACTTGGAATGTCTCCAAAATCTGTTCGGAAGTTCTCGAAATCCGTTGGGGATGCTTTGGGTATGACCAACAGGTCCCCAAGTTCCTAATAAAGTCCCCAAAATATTAGGGACGTTTCCTAGGGTTCCCCAAGTCCCCAAAATGCAGGGATGATGGGTACAAGGATTTTTTGGGGGGGATGGGTCCTCGTGCAACATAGGTTGTCACTGATGATAGATCATTTACAAAGGGAAAGTGAAGAGGATGGATATTGGTTAGCGTAATGAAAAATGGCTAGGAAAAATGTTATGAAATGGATGAATTCACTTAATTTAGTTCACTAGTTGGTTCAATGAAATGCAATAAGAACTGGTTTCCCTAGAAGGTAACATGTATAATTTCTGGTGGCCTTTCCTTTGTTGTTGTTATTGTCTGTTCTTTCTTTTGAGAAAATAACATGATCTACTCTTTCATCTTTATTATTAGTTAACCTTTTTTCTTCTATAAAAATTGTTGAAATGACAAATTCTAAAGTATGTGAAGATAATTGGCTGTTTAAATGCTGCACTCCTATATTTAGAGGGAAACTTTTCAACAATATTGCCTTTGTGTCTTCATCCCCTTACATTGGTTCCAACTTTTGTTAACCATGATAACTTCCTTGAATTGTTTGTGATCTGATGTATTTTCATTGTTTGACATTTTTAGACCAAATAGTTTCTTTCAAGAAAATTAATTTTTTCTTTCCCTTGCAAAGAAACATTTTTTCTAATTATTCCCAAACCTCTTGAGTGGACATTGTTAGATCTAGATGATGTATTGTTGAATTAATATAGATTCGAAGAATATTCTACTTGTATTAATCCTCCTTCAGGAGATGTCTTTAATGTAAAAGTCATGAGGTAAAACCTATGTTGCATGGGAGCTAACCCCACCCCCTCGCTCCCGCTCTCGAAGCTCGCTCCCAAAACGCTCCCAGTTTTGGGAGCACGCTCCCAGGGCGCTCCCGAGGCACTCCCTACCTCTCCAATACTAAAAGCTCCTATACTAGGTTGATCATTTGATGACAATTTTATGGTACCTCCCTTCATTGCCAAGATCATATAAAAGTAGTTATGGTTGATCAATTGATGATAATGTTATAAGTTATAACTACTAGATGATTTATGTTATATGGTTTAATCCATGTTTTCTATAGCTAATTCAACATCCTACATGTTTTTTAGATATAAATACATCAAAATATATACAATAAAAAAAAACGCTCCCGGAACTCTCCCAAAACGAGAGCTTTTGAAATTTTCGCTTTTCGCTTCGCTCCCGCTCCCCGCTCCCACTCCCCGCTCCCAACAACATAGGGTAAAACATCCATTATAAGTTGGGTCGATAGTACCCAAAAGAGTTTATTATTATTATTATTTTGAGTCTCCCTAGAGAGGTCGGCCCAGTCAAGTTAAGTGAGGCCGACCTAGTTAGGTTAAATGTCAAGTAAAAGTAAAGTATAAATAGAGAGTGTCTTTCTCTCATTTGTACCATTCACTCACTCAAGCATTGGGCATTACAGGAGAGAGGAAGATTGTGAAGGAGGAGGAGGATTGTGCTTGGCTCTAGAGTTTGGGTTTTGTCTCTCTTATTTCTGAGACTTATTTTTGGGCATTGTACTTTGGTAATCTATATTGAGGAAGTTCTTGCTGGGTTTTGTTAAATTTTCATCAAGTTAGGGTTATATGCAGAAGAATAATAAATCAATATACTTTAATGCAGAAATACATTTAATAAACATTTACAAACATTGAATGGAGTAGTAAAATCTAACATAACCTAAATTTCATCTTTTTCAACTTCACACTTTAGCACTATCAGGTCAGTCACTATGTTAAGGTAATTTTAACGCTACCAGTTAGATCACTGTGCTGAATTAAACTTCAGTAACATGTAATGTAAATATATAAATTGATCACATAATAATTAAAGAGATATAGCTAAAGATACTTCCCTGGGTGTGAAACCCTTCCTATAAGAATACTTAGAAGAGTTACTTTCAGTAAAAGATTGAGCCTCAAAGAGGCCAGTCAAATCTGGGAACTAGCAGACCCTAAGATGGTAGTACAAACCAGAGAGAGAGAGATGAGAGAACTGTAGTACAGACAAATAAAGAAGGTCAATAACAGTCAGAAAACACAGTGAAAGTTACAATACAGACCCAGTAAAATTGATGTCCAATAGATGTAAGCATAAGTGGTCTAAACCAATGAAGCACCACTCGCTGAATACTCGCGAGTACTCGCGAGTCTGGGCGAGTGGAACCCCAATCCGCATAATCGCGGAATACTCGGCCATAGACTCGCCACGTGTCGGTTACGCGTTCGACTCGCCGTACTCGCCTCCAACTCGGCCCACTCGCCGGACTCGTCTGCAAACTCGGCCGTAATGGACCCCGCGAACTCAGAGATAAACCCGCGGGAAAAATAGACGCCGGAAGGGCGGGAAAAATGCCGCCGGCTAATTATTAAAGCGGTCGACCTTCAGACAGTAACGCATCTCTCCGGTGGTGGTCGAGCTGGTCGAGTCATCTCTGCCTGTGTTAGTTCGTGTTCGAGCATCTCTGCTGGTCGTGGTTTTTGCAGCGGCGTTTTCTGTTGCTCGTGGTTCAGACTTCACCGTTCTCAGTTCTCATTCTGCCTTCGTCGTTCTGCTCGCAGTCGGGACTTCAGCTCCCAGGCTGGTCCCCGACTCCCCATACAACTTATTCGTTTTTTTTTTAGTTTATAGTTTGTTAAATAGTTTGTTTTTAGTTTGTTTTTAAATTTTACGTGGTTTTTTTTTTAATGGGCAAATGCCCGTGGCTGAGATACTCAGCCACACAGTCGACTGTGGGCTGAGTATTTGTGCATGCCCGTGGCTGAGATACTCAGCCCACAATCGACTGTGTGGCTGAGTATTTGTGCATGCCCGTGGCTGAGATACTCAGCCCACAGTCGACTGTGTGACTGAGTATCTCAGCCATGGGCATTTGCCCATTAAAAAAATTGATACATAATAATTTTTTTTTAATGGGCAAATGCTCGTGGCTGAGATACTCAGTGACTGTGGGCTGAGTATCTCAGCCACGGGCATTTGCCCATTAAAAAAATTGATACATAATTTTTTTTTTTTAATGGGCAAATGCCCGTGGCTGAGATACTCAGCGACTGTGGGCTGAGTATCTCAGCCACGGGCATTTGCCCATTAAAATTTTTTTATTATGTATCAAATAAAAATTTATTAGTTATAAACTAAAAATTTAAATTTAAAAACAATTATGTATCAAAATTCTTTTTTTTTTTTATAAAATTTTAAAACTGTAATTTATGTATAAAAAAAATCATTACAGTTTATATTGTTAAATGAAATTTTAAATTTTTAAAACTGTAATTTATGTATCAAAATTTTAAAAATCATTAATTATGTATCAAAATTGTAATGATTTTTTTTACTGTTAAATGAAATTTAAAAAAAATGGCCCTGATTTTAAAAATGTAAGTATCAAAATTCATTTTTTTTATTGTTTAAATTTAAAACTTTAATGATTTTTTTTATATTGTTTAATGAAATTTATAAAAAAAATGGCCCTGTGGCGCGTGGGCTGAGATACTCAGCCACATAGTATCTCAGCCATGGGCCACAGGGCCATTTTTTTTATAAATTTGGTTAAACAATAAAAAAATAATTTTAATGTTGTAAACTAAGAAATGTTTAAATAATAAAGCAGTTATTTTTTAGTTTGCTTTTAGTTTAAAATTAAAATTAAATTTACTATTTAGTTTTTAAACTTTTAAATTTAAATTTTAAATTGTTGAATAGCTACTGAATTTTTTTATGGGCAAATGGCTGAGTATCTCAGCCACACAATGGACTGTGGGCTTGAGATCTGTGTCACCCGCATTCGCCGATTTTCAAGCTTGAAAATCGAAAATCGTCGATTTTCTTAGCCTCTCGAATTTGTTCGATGAAAATCGGCTATTAAATTCGTCTTCCCGAATTGGGCCGCCGGCGGGTAAAGGAAACCGTATCCTTGTTCAGGTTGACCAACGCCTTCCCGCGCATCTCCGCAGTCCCGTCCCCGTCGCCCAGGCTCCCAGCAACCAGCCTCCCGTCGCCGCCCAGCAGGAAGCCTCCCGTCGCCGAGCAGCCAGCCTCCCGTCTACGGACTCCACTCTCAAGTGCTCCAGCAAATTGCGACTTGCGCTCACCCCGTGCCCTTGCCCACACGATTCGACGGTTCAATCCACTATCCAGCTAGACTCAACCACAATCTAGTTAGGTTTACCCTAAATTTTCTCACACGGGTTGGTTTGAAGTTTGCAATTATCAATTAATAAAATTCATAGAGTATTAACTAGAGGTGTTTATAAAATTCATATGGTATTGATTTTTATCAAATTGAATTTTATTGTAATATTAAATTATATTATAAAAATTCATATATTTTTAATTTTCAATTTTCAATTTTATTAAAAAAATCACATATTTCATCATTTTCATTAAAAAAATCATATATTTTTTAATTTTCATTGCAAAAATTCATATATTTTTTAATTTTTATTACAAAAATTTATATTTTTTTAATTTTGAATTTTATAGTATGTCGAATTTAATGCCGAATTTTATCACCAAATTTTCTACTGTCGATTTTTTGTCGAACTTCAAGGTCGCCGAACTCCAACACGAATTCGAACCAGGTGACACAGGCTGAGATACTTAGCCATTTGCCCATAAAAAAATTCAGTAGCTATTCAACAATTTAAAATTTAAATTAAATTTACTATTTAGTTTTTAAACTTTTAAAAATTCAGCCATTTGCCCATAAAAAAATTCAGTATTCACCCCACATATTTGTTTTGCAATCCAGATCCATGGCACCTAAGGGTAAAAGGCCTCTTGATCCGGCATGGAAATATTGTGTCAGGGTGAATCCCAATGAAGACCACAGGGTCATTTGCAACTTCTGCACCTCTCAAATGTCTGGGGGCATAAACAGGATGAAATATCATCTAGCAAGAATTGTTTGCAAAGATGTGGCAGTTTGTGACAAATGCCCCGATGAAGTCACAGCAAAAATGGCAGCTGCTTTGGATGCCATTAGAGAACAAAGTGAAAAGAGGGCAAGATACAAGTTTGAAACTTCCATGATAGGTAGATCTACCATGGGACCACCGAATGCAAGTCCAAGTACAGGAGGGTCCACTTCAGGTGCTGCAATAAATAGAAGTGTAACTTCCTCTTTCATCCTTCCTCGCACAACTCCAGGATCTCAGCCATCCTTGGAGAGCTTCAATGAAAAGAAGAGGAAAGAGGCAGATATGGCAGTGCGGAGGTTTTGGTACCATAATAGCCTTTCATTCAACTATGCAAAGTCTTATTTTTATCAGCCCATGGTAGATGCCATTGCAGCTGCTGGCCCTGGATACAAAGCCCCCTCCTATAATGCACTTAGGGGGAAAGAGCTAGATGAGGAGGTCGAGTGTGTTAAGGAACAATTGGAGAGCATTAAAAACTCATGGAAGTTCACAGGTTGCACAATTTTGTCTGATGGGTGGACAGATCAAAGGGGCAGAACAATCATCAATTTTGTTATAGCTTGCCCTAAAGGAACCATGTTCCTAAGATCCATTGATGCATCCTCGCAGGTAAAGGATGCAAATCTAATTTTATCACTGTTGTCTGATGTTGTGGAGGAAGTTGGGGTAACAAATGTTGTCCAAGTAGTCACGGACAACGCTGCAAATTATGTGGCAGCTAGAAGGTTGCTTTCTGCAAAATACCCCACCATTTTTTGGACTCCATGTGCTGCCCATTGCATAGACTTGATGCTGGAGGACATTGGGAAGATGGAATGGGTGCAAGCAGTTGTGCAAGAGTGCAAACAAATAACCAAATTCATTTATAACCATGCTTGGGTGTTGAGCCTTATGAGGGGATACGCACAGGGTGAACTGAGTCGCCCTGCTATCACACGGTTTGCCACAACCTTTCTTTCCCTCCAAAGCCTTCTGAATGAGTACCAAGCTTTGAGACGGATGGTTTTTAGCCAGGAATGGATATTTTGGAAAGATAGCACAAAGCCAGATGCAGTTGCTGTGAAATTGTCTCTCTTAGGAGATGGTTTGTGGGAGAAAGTCACTGAGATTGTCAGCTTCACTGAGCCACTTGTAAAAGTCTTGAGGATCATGGATGGAGAAAAACCTGCAATGGGATACATCTACGAGGGCATGGATAGGGCCAAAGAGGCCATCAAGATTTTCTACAAGGGGAATTCATCAAAATATCTCCCTATATGGCAAATTATTGATTCCAGGTGGGACAGGCAGCTACATTCACCATTGCATGCAGCTGGAGCATATCTCAATCCAAGCTTATTCTATCATCCAGATTCTAACATTCAAAGAGATCAGGAGGTGATGAGAGGTGTCATGATGTGCATTGAGAAGATGTTCCCGAATCCAGAAATTCAGGACAAAATCAACATGCAACGTGATATGTACAAAGAAGCAGCTGGCATGTTTGGATTCAGCTCAACCCAACGACTTAAGGACAAGAAAATGCCATGTAAGATTCAATTTGTAAAAACTAAATTGTTAGACTTAGAACTTAGCTTGTAAATTTGTTAGTTCTCTTTTCCAATTTTGGCGTTGCAAAACTTGTAATCATTGTTGTTTTTAACTTTTACAGCCCATTGGTGGATAGATTGTGGCTCTGAAGCACCACAATTACAAGAATTCGCCATCAGAGTTCTGAGTCAACCCTGCAGCGCTTCAGGATGTGAGCGCAATTGGTCGGTATTTGAGCACATCCACAGCAAAAAGAGGAACAGGCTGGAGCTTGAGAGGTTGGAAAAGTTGGTTTTCATCTACTACAACCTTCGGATGCTCACAAAGCAAATGCAACCGAAGGACCTAGATCCAATTTTATTGGATGATATTGATTTAGAGTCTGAGTGGGTTGTGGAGGAGGAGTTCCCTGATGATTTGGCTTGGCTTGATGAGGAGACTCAGGATCCCTCTAGTCTGCCATCTCAAATGGAAACTCCAAATACACCTGCTTCACAGTTGCTTCAGTCTATTGATGTTGGCACTAGCTCCTCGATGACTTATTGTAGGCGTACTCGTGGTTAGGCATGAGACTCGAGTACATGGAGACATTGTCTATTTTGGTTTCCTATTTCTGTTATGAGACACTATGGTTTATGACACTATGGTTTATGATCAGTTTATGGTTTATGTTTATGGTTATGATTTATAGTTTATGAGCACTATGGTTTATGATCACTTTATTGTTTATGAACACTATGGTTTATGATCACTTTATGGTTTATGTTTATGGTTATGAATCTATGATTTATGGTTTATGAACACTATGGTTTATGGTCACTTTATGTTTTATGAACACTATGGTTTATGATCACTATTCAAATTTTTGCATACAAAAATTGATTGTGTTATGTCGTATATTCATAGTTTATGAGACAATGTTATGACTTATTGCATAAATTGTAGTTTTATAGCTTATATGGATTGGAAATGCTTCTAAACTCTTTTTTATGCCCAAAATGTACAATATTTTAAGTTATTTTAATTTTCGCCAAGTCTTGCCGAGTCTGTCCCGAGTCTTTCCCGAGTCTACGAGTCATATGCCAGCCGAGTATTTGCCGAGTCCGAGTCGTGCAACATTGGTCTAAACCTTGAGTGAAGACAAAGATATGACCTCAATCAATCAGCACAGAAAAAAATCAGACCCTAAATTTGTCTTCAGCAATAGCATCACAATCTTATAGATCTGAAATGACACATGTGATCTGATATATATAGGCCATAGTAATTCAATATAGCCCTCGGCAAATAAATCAACCACCACAACAGGCAGATCTGAACCCCAGACCTCATGGCCTTCACAAATCAGTAACCAGCAGGCAGATGAAGGTCACAGCTGAGGTTCAGAGGTGACATAGGGTCACAGCCAACTCAACAAAGCAGATCGGGTCCTTTAAAAAAACAAATCAGGTCCTTTAAAAAACAGATCAGACCACAAGCAGTAGATTGGGCCTCAGTAAAATCACAAGAAAGAGCAGATTGAATTTCTTCTCAGGCAAAATGGGCACCCAACAGAAAATCGGTCCTCTTTGCAATATTTTAACCTCAGAAAGAAAAATAATCTTGACGTCAGCCCTAAAAAACAGATCTGGGATGAGTGACAAGCTTCAGCAATAGGGTGACCTTAACAGTTAAGAAAAACAGCAGCAATAAACTCCAAAAGACCCTTGACGTCAAGCAGCAGAGAGCTGAGATAAATGTTGTGTATCATCTTACTAAATGAGGAACAAAAAGACTCAATAAATAGGAGCATAGATCTTCTAGAAGGGTTAATAATTTAATCCTTTAAATTAGGGCTCCATAAATTTAGGGAAGAATCAAAAGATAAAAAGATAAAAATTAAAAAAGGAATAAAACATAAAAATATTAAAAGATAAAAAATAAAATATAAAAATATAAAATATAAAATAAAAATAAAAATAAAATAAAAGATAACAAAAAAATAAAAAAAATGTAAAAATAAAAAGAATAAATATAAACTATGGTCATGTACCAAATAAGTGGGTACAAGCATAGTTTTAAAAATCGGCAAAATCCGAATCGGAATCGGCCGATTTGCCGATTTATGGCGTGGCCGGTTCAAACCGGTCTCAGAATCGGATCGCTGGCAAAAAATCGGTTTAGCCGGCCGATTTTTTACATAAATCGGTCCGGCCAGCCAAATCGGCCGGTTAGACCGATTTACGTAAAAAATCGGTCGGATTGGAAGGTGGGCCCGCGGGGCATTACGCATTGATTTAAAAATAAAAATAAAATTTGTTTTTTAATTTTCTAACCTACACTACGTTTCTACCCTACCCCGAGCCCCCAACCCAACGCATTTGTTGCCCTAACTATCCCGTGATAGCACTGAGCAGCCGTCGGAGTGGTTGAAGGAGCCGCCGGAGTGGTCGTGGTCGTGAAGGAGTGCCGACTGCCGAGTGTGTCGTGGAGGAGTGCCGAGTGCCGAGTGCCGACTGTCGTGGAGGAGTGCCGAGTGCCGACTGCCGGAGTGGTCGTGGTCTTTGTGCCGCCGGAGTGGTTGAAGGAGCCGTGAGCTCGCCGTGGAGGGAGTGGTTGAAGGAGCCGCGACGACTGTGCAGTGTGCACTGTGCCAGTGTGAGCCCGGTTCTGGAGTGGCTGAGTGGTGTGAGTCGGTGACTGTGGAGTGTGGAGTGCTCGAGCCCGAGTGTGCAAACTGCAACTGCAACTTCCAAATTTCCAACAGAAATTTACATCGGGGTCCGGAAGGTAACAATTTTTCAGGTTACACTTATTTTTAATTTTTAATTTTTATTTTTAAATTTAAACAGTTTTAAAATTTAAAGTTTCAAAAATCATTGAAATTTAAACAGTTTTAAATTTAAACAGTTTTAACAATTTTAAGTTTTAAACACTGAATTTTGAAATAGAAATAGAAATCATTTTTTTTTTATAGTTTTAAGTTTCAACTTTAAAATTTTAAATTTTAAATTCAAAAGTCCAACAATTGCCCTGGTTCAACAGTTGAACTCTAATTACTAATAACATTCAAACAGAAATTAAAAATAAATTTTTTCTTATTAGCATAAGTTAAAAAATTAAAAATTCATTTAATTTTGTTTTGTTTTGTTTGCAGATCAGATTCTTAGAGTACATTTTTGCACTGTGCAGCATAGAATCATGGCCCCAAAAGCAAAAGATCCTGCATGGATCCATGCCGATATTGTTCAGGGGGACATTTATTGCAAGTATTGCAAAAAATTGATCAAGGGTGGGGGCATTTATAGGCTTAAACAACACTTGGCTGCCATCAAAGGCCAAGTTAAGGCATGCGAAGCCCCACTGGATGTTATTGGGCAAATTAGAGCTGAGCTGCAAACACAATTCAAGAAGTTTGAAGAGGGAAAGGCTATGCAAAGAGAGATAGAGGAAGAAGTAGGGAGGAAGAGGAGGATTGCTGAAATGATGGGTGGAACCTATGCCCCTGGTTCAGGTTCAAAAGAAGGCTCTTCATCTATCCCTTCTACCACTCTTAGGGATCCTTTCCAGTATGTTCCGCCCTCCGAGAGTACACAAGATAAGGGCAAAGCCAAAAAGAGGGGTGGCATTGAAGACTATTTCACACCTCCCACCACTTCTGCCAGTGTCGGAGCTTCTCAGATGCAGCGTCCAACACAAATTCAGCCCACCTTAGATGAACACTGGAAGAAACAGTACAAAGATGTTGCCCATGAGTACATTGCAAGATGGTGGTATGATGCTGATCTCCCATTCAATGCTGCCCGCTCTTCTTATTACCAACCTATGTGGGATGCCGTTGTAGCTGCCGGTAAGGGCTTCAAAGGCCCTAGTATGCATGACTTGAGGGGATCTCTTTTGCAAAGAGAGAAACTTTCCTTAGAAGAATACCTCAATGATTTCAAAGCTTCATGGGTAAACTCGGGATGCACTATCATGTCAGATGGATGGAAAGATCAAAGGGGCCGACACCTTATTAACTTTCTTGTCTCTTGCCCACGGGGAACCATGTTTTTGTCATCACATGATGCATCCGATAGGGTGAAAGATGCAAAACTGTTATTTCATCTTTTGGATGAGGTTGTTGAGGCGGTGGGGCGTGCTAATGTTGTGCAAGTCATCACCGATAATGCCTCTAACTATGTTCTTGCTGGTAGGATGTTAGAGGAAAAGCATAAAACCATATTCTGGACCCCATGTGCGGCACATTGCATAGACCTCATGCTTGAGGATATATGCAAACAGGATTGGATCAAGTTCACTGTGGACTATGCCAAAAGCATCACGAAGTACATTTACAACCACGGTTGGGTATTGAGCTTGATGAGGAGACACACAGGGGGCAGGGAGCTTGTTAGGCCCGCAGTTACTAGATTTGCAACTCACTTCCTCACGTTGCAATCTCTCATTTCCCAAGAACAAAACTTGGAGAAGATGTTTTCAAGTGATGAATGGAATTCATCTAATTGGGCTAGCACACGAGAAGGAAGAGACATTAAGAAGAAAATTAAAAGCTCTTCATTTTGGAAAAAAGCAGCAGAGGTTGTGGCAATTACTGAGCCACTTGTTAAGGTGTTGCGGTTGGTGGATGGGGAAAAATTGGCCATGGGATACATTTATGAAGCTATGGATCAGGCAAAGGAGCAAATAAGGGCAGCATACAAAGATAGAGTAGCCAAGTATGGGCCTATTTGGGAGATCATTGATAGGAGATGGAACAATCAACTCCATCGCCCTATACATGCAGCTGGGTATTTCCTGAACCCGAAGTATCAATACAGAGATGACATTGATGCTGATCCGAGTGGGGAGATAGCGGATGGATTGTATACTTGCCTTGAGCGCATGGTCCCAAGTGTGGCGACCCAATTGGAGATACATCGACAGATCACCTCTTTCAGAGATGCCACAGGTCTCTTCGCCAGTAGTGTGGCTAAGGCTGTAGTAGAGGATGGCCAACCAGGTAAACAATTCCATTGTTTTATTAAATTATGTTGTTTAACTTTAAAGTTTAAAGTTTAAATTGTAAAATGTAAATACCTAGATTCTTAATTTCTTAGCCAAATTCACAATCTAATTTGTTGAATTAACTGCCTTGACTCTTCGCATTTGCAATTGCAGCAAACTGGTGGAAGTCATTTGGTAATCATACAAAACAATTGCAAAAGTTTGCAGTTCGGGTCCTTAGTCAAACCTGCAGCGCTTCTGGGTGTGAGCGCAATTGGTCTTTGTTTGAGCGGATTCACACGAGGAAGAGAAACCGTTTAGAGCATAAACGGTTAAATGATCTAGTCTTCGTGCAGTACAACTTGCGACTTAGACGCAACCAGTTGATGAACAAAAGACCTGATACGGATCCCATTATGTTAGATGATATAGATCCAACCTCAGATTGGGTAGTGCAGACCGTAGAGCCAGAGTTTGGTCTTGATATGGACCTTGAGATGGAGGAAATGCTGGCGCCTCGGGATGATTTAGATGCAGATCCTCTATTGTCGATGCCATCAGTTCATACAGGTGTGGCTCCCGATATTCCAGGCACTAGTGGGCCAGGACCTCTTACTTATAGGCGACGACGACGTAGGAGTAGGCATTCAGCCAGTACTACTACTGCAGTAGTAGATGACCGTGCACCTACCCCTGAGGAGCCTGAGATTGAGCCAGATGTTGATGCCTTTGCTAGTCCTTCAGCTTCTGGTTCTTTTGGTTCTAGTTCTAGTTCTACTTCTACTCCTCGCCGTAGCAGTGGTGATGAGTTTGATCAGTTTGATCAGTTCGATTGATGTACATTGTAGTTGACTATATATGATGTTATTTTTTGGACTCTACTGGCCATATAGCCTATAGGCCTCATGGATTATGTATTTTGTTCCAGTTCCAGTCTCCTAGATATGTATTGCACAATACACTTTGTGCCATTTTGATATATTGACCCTTATATGATATATACATGAGCAGAGATTGGATATTTTGTTTCTAATGCTATGGAATCATGAATTAGAAATTTAGAATATTGAAAATGTTGTTTTTCTTAAAAAAAAAAAAAAATTATGTATTTTTGAGCAAACCGATTCATTAAATTCAAATCGACCGATTTATGACCGATTCATTACCGATTCCGATTCCGATTCCGAGTTGACCCTCGACCGCTTCCGAGTCCGATTTCGATTTTTCAAACTTTGGGTACAAGACTAATAACCAAGGGTATGTTCCAAAAGTGGACAATCACAATCACCCATAATACCTCATAAGACCAAAACATTAGCAAGGTGGTATAAATAAAAAAATAACTCAAGGTGGGTAAATGATCTCAATAATCACAAGTCAAAGACAAGGTACCCCAAGACCAATAAAATCAAGGTGTAAGAATCAAAAGTAAATCAACCAAGGTGGAGAAGGTACAACCAATCATCTCTCTCTCAAATGTACAAATGTTCCATATAACCTGAAAGTTCATCATCACTCTATAAGGAAGGGTTCACATAGATGATGTGATCATGTGGTCCTCTCAACTGCTCCTTAGGTCAAATGTTAGTAGCTTCCACAAGGGGTGGCCAGTCCCTTGAGAAGACCAACTAACTCATCCATCTCGAAGACCTAGGAGAAGAGGACATCACACATCATAATCTTGGTAACTGACCAAGTGCCTCCATTCTCAAGGAATGGCTTCTCCGCCTAAGGCTGAGCCTCAGTCCTAGACTGGGACATGTTGATCAACCATCTGGTCCATGACCAGGTTCTCCATTCTCCCAGAGAATGGTCCTCAGCCTCAAGCTGAGCATTCAGTCCTAGACTGAATGTTGATCAACCATTTGCAGGACCTAGGATGTCTCTGTCTCAACCTGCAAGATCTGCTTGGTCCTCGTGACCAAGAAACTGTCTGGTTCTAGACCATAATACCCTAGAGACAAATAGGGGCCCTAGCCACATGTTAGGGACTTTGCCATGGCATCAAACTGCTTGGTCCTTGACCAAGAACCCCAAGAGATAGCTGGGGGCCCTAGGGTACCTTCTAGGGTCTTACTCATACTCTGCCTGGTTAACTTGACCAGGAACCCTAGTCAACTGACTAGGGTACCATTCTCTCTGAGAATGTGTCTCGCAGCTGCACTAAAAAATCAATAGGTTTTCTTCCCCTTGAGGGCTTCCTAGGATAAATTGTTGTGTACCTTGTGATTGTGTATCTTTAAGAGATCATCGTTATGCTGCTATTGTGCAAATGTATTGAATGTTCATGAAGTTAGAATTTAGTCTTTAGTAGCATATAATCTTAACATGGAATCAGAGCTAGACTGAAAAGAGCAACTTTCATAGGGTAAAATCTCTCTCTCTTTCCATGTTTTTGTGTTTACCATGGTGGGGAGATAAGTTGTCTTTCCTAGGAAATGTACTTTTGAAATATAAAAAGTGACTTTATGTTTTAATAGTGAAATGACTTTATTAAATGTATTTGTGCATTAAATGATTAAAAAAGACATTTAATGTGCATTTAATGTAAACCCTTAGATCAAAAGTGATCTTAGCCATTTAAAAGTTAGTTTGAATTAGTTAGGGTTTCAAGGAAGATAAAGTCATCTATATAATACACCTTGCGAGGAGAGCCAAAACATACAGAGAGACAAAAGAAGAGACAAGAGAGGGAGATCTAGGGTTTCAAAGGAGAGCAAACCCACAAGAGAAAGAGAGAGCACGAATTGCAGCAGAAGGAGACTGAGTTTTGCTTGTGCAAAAATACCGAGGAGAAGGAATCCGTACCATTGCACATAAATCAAGAAAAGTCGTACTGTACAGATCCGTACAATAGTCCGTATAGTCCGTACAACAACATTTATTACTGCAGAAATCAAGGAGCAGTCCAGTGGCACAGATTTCGAGGTGTTCTCTGCAGTTTGCTGAAAAACATTGGCACACAAATTGAGGGAAGTCATTAGCACGATTTTCAAGGTAGTTTGTTGTGGAAGGAGGACGTACAATAGGGCCATACAGCTGCATATATTGCTGGTACTTTTATTTTTGTTTTGTGGCACATTTCCCAATGTATTTCAGATTGCTTAAGCATTAATGTCTTTGCTGTAATTTAGTTGCTTCTCTCTAATAAAAATCTCTCTGGGTTTTCCCTCATGAAGTGTGAGGGTTTTGCCCTAGGCTTGGCCCTAAATTTCTGAGTTTTCAATGTGTATGCATTTGTCTTCAGCTAGGGCGTTGGGAGAATGTATAAGTGTTTATGTTTCAGTTATTAGTAGAATTTTTTTTACAATGGTTACATAAATCATAACTCAGATAAATGATAAACCCGATTATGCATTCAAAGTGTTTGATAAAATTTCATAAAGAGAATTTGTTATTTTATCAAATTTCTACATGGTATTAGAGCTTGGCTCTGTAAGATTGCCGAAGATGGTTTGTATTCTTTGCGAACATAGAACATAAAAGTCTTTCAGGTGTTTATCAGTTTAAGAGTCATGGCCTCAGCAGGACTAAGGTACGAGGATAGGCTGGATGGAGCCAATAACTTCAGTCCATGGAAGGAGCGTATCACAGTATTGTTCAAAGAGCAAGGATTGTGGGATATTGTTGGAGCTTCTGCTACAATATCGGTTCCTACAGATTCCACACAGAAAGCTGACTTTGATAAGAAGGATATTAAAGCTCAGAGGATCTTTTTGGACTCTATCAAGGATCATGTGATACCTCATGTCACTGGTAAGACTTATGCATTTGAAATGTGGGTTGCTTTATGTACCTTGTATCAAAGTAAGAACCAGAACAAGAAGATGGTTCTTAGAGAGAAGCTGAGGAACACCAAGATGACATATACTGATACTGTATCCTCTTATCTCACTAAGATGACTCAAGTCAGAGATGAGTTGGGTGCTGCAGGTGAGAAATTAGATGATGAAGAGCTAGTGAGGTATGCTCTTAATGGCTTGACTGCAAATTGGCACACTTTTGTGCGAGTAGTTGTGAGAGAAAAGCTTCCAGATTGGACAAGGTTATGGGATGACTTTGTTCAAGAAGAGTCCCAGAGGGGACATTCCAGAATGACGCTTAGAACAGTGAAGGCAATGTTGCTCTTGCAACTAAAGGTAAGGGAAAATGGAAGAAGAAAGAAAAATACCTTAGTAAGGTACGTTGTTTATGTTGCAATAAAAATGGTCATTATGCTAGTCAGTGTTCGAAAAGAAAAGGGAGTGAAGAAAAAGGGGGAGTACCATCAGTAGAGATGTGAGATTTTGCTTCCTAGTTTGAACATGAATTCTCTTTAGTTTCAGTACAAACTAGTGTAGTTTTCAGAAGATAGAAATATGACAGGGAAATATGGAAGTTTTCAGAAGATAGAAGAAATAGCCAAAGGACATTTTGTTGGAACAAGAATTGGAAGTACTCAAGCAGAATTCAGAGGAGTTGGAACTGTAAAATTCCAACTAAGATTTGGAGAAGTTCTTGAAGTAGACGGAGTATTGTTTGTCCCGGGCATGAAAGTCAACATACTTTCTATATCATCATTGGAGGATGATGGGTATGGAGTTTTCATCAAAAGAGGAAATGTGTTCCTCTACCAGACATAAAACTCAGATGATACTATTCTATTTGGGAATAGGAGCGATAAACTTTACTTTCTGCATGGAGAGGTGATGCTTCCAAGTTCAGGTGGATGGCTATCCGAATCAAAGTCTAAAAATGAAGATGATGCACAGATGGTGCCTTCAGATAAGGAGAGCTGCACTGGTGGAAGACTCATCCAACACAGAGAAGATGAGCAGGTTCCAGTTATGTTCCGACATCAGCTTCTATATTTAGTAGAAGCTCTTGACAGTGGTCAAGGTGATTGTGTTGGGATCTCCCTCATTAAGAGGGAGTGTTGAAATTTGTAATGAGAATGGTCCCTCTCCATGTTTTTTTGTTTACCATGGTGGGGACATAAGTTGTCTTTCCTAGGAAATGTACTTTTGAAATATAAAAAGTGACTTGATGTTTTAAAAGTTAAATGACTTTATTAAATGTATTTGTGCATTAAATGATTAAAAAGGACATTTGATGTGCATTTAATGTAAACCCTTAGATTAAAAGTGATCTTAGCCATTCAAAAGTTAGTTTTAATTAGTTAGGGTTTCAAAGAAGATAAAGTCATCTATATAATACACCTTGGGAGGAGAGCCAAAACATACAGAGAGACAAAAGAAGAGACAAGAGAGAGAGATCTAGGGTTTCAAAGGAGAGCAAACCCACAAGAGAAAGAGAGCATGAATTACAGTAGAAGGAGACTGAGTTTTTCTTGTGCACAAATACCGAGGAGAAGGAATCTGTACCACTCCACAGAAACTGAGAAAAGTCGTACTGTACGGATCCGTACAACAGGCTGTACAGTCTGTGCAACAACATTTATTACTGCAGAAATCGAGGAGCAGTTCATTGGCATAGATTTCGAGGTGTTCTCTGTAGTTTGCTGAAGAACATTGGAACAAAAATCAACAACAGTCATTGGCACGATTTTCAAGGTAGTTTGTTGTGGAAGGAGGCCGTACAACAGGTCCGTACAACTGCATTTATTGTTGGTACTTTTATTTCTGTTGTGTGGCACATTTCCCAATGGATTTCAGATTGCTTAAGCATTAATGTCTTTGCTGTAATTTAGTTGCTACTCTCTAATAAAAATCTCTTAGGGTTTTCCCTCATGAAGTGTGAGGGTTTTGCCCTAGGCTTGGCCCTAAAGTTCTGAGTTTTCAATGTGTATGCATTTGTCTTCAGTTAGGTCATTGGGAGAATGTATAAGTGTTTATGTTTCAGTTATCAGTAGATTTTTTGTACAATGGTTACATAAATCATAACTCAGATAAATGATAAACCAGGTTATGCATTCAAAGTGTTTGTTAAAATTTCATAAAGAGAATTTGTTATTTTATCAAATTTCTACATTCAGAAGCAACTTTGATTCATGATACTACAAGTCCATGTGAACTATGGCATAGAATGCTTGCTCACATAAGCTACAAATCCTTAGCACGTGTGAGCAAGGTAGTTACAGGGTTACATGATCTAAAAATTAACCATGAAGGAATATCTAAAGGATGTGCAAAAGGAAAGAACATAAAGAATCCATTTCCAAAGAGCAACACCAAGACATAAGGGATATTTGAACTCACTCACTCAGATGTATGTTGACTAATGCCTTCAACATCTTTAAGTGGGTATGTATATTATGTTACATTCATTGATGATTACTCTCGAAAGACTTGGATCTACCTTTTGAAATCAAAAGATGAAGTATGACAAAAATTCAAGGAATTCAAAGCCTTGATAGAGAATCTTTCAAAAAGAAAAATCAAGACACTCAGGTCAGATAATGGAGGGGAATATACCTCTAAAGAATTTGAAGCCTTTTGCAAAGATGCTGGGATTAAGAGGGAGCTTACTACTCCCTATAATCCTCAACAAAATGGTGTTTTTGAAAGAAAGAATCGAACTATTATGGAAGCAATGAAGACCATGATCCACGATCAAGATATTCCCATGCACCTATGGGCTGAAGCAACAAGGACAACAATATATGTCCAAAATAGAATATCCCATAGTGCACTTGGGTTCAAAACTCTCCAAGAGATGTTCACAGGAAAGAAACCAGAGGTAAGTCATCTCAAGATATTTGGTTGTCCAGTTTTTGTTCATATTCCAAAAGAGAAAAAAAACCAATTTGAATCCTTTCGGAAAGAAAGGAATCTTTGTTGGATACTGTGAGGTCTCCAAGGCCTTCAAAATTTATATACCAGGCTACCATCACATGGATATTAGTAGGGATGTAACATTTGATGAAGATGCAACTCTAAAGAAATCCAAAAAGTGCCAGCATGAAGAAGTAGATGAAGAAGATGTAGGTCCCAAAGTTGTAGAAGTTGCACCCTCTCCTGATGCTGAGACTCCGGAAGATCATGATATGTTGGAGCCCCAAGAACCTCCACCCATAACTATCTCTCATAAGAGAAAGCCAACTTGGGCTCATGAAATTATTCAAGATGCAGAAAAGTATGGTTCTCCAGAAGGCTCCTCGAGAGAAAGCAAGAAGCCAAAGCCATTTTCCAGCTATGTGGCTTTGATGTGTGATCTTGTAGACACAGAGCCTACTTGTTTTGAAGAAGCCATTCAAAAGAAAGAATGGGTAGAAGCTATGATAGAAGAATACCAATCTATAATGAAGAATGATGTATGGGACATAGTGCCCAAACCAGAAGGTAAAATCGTTGTATCTCCCAAATGGATATACAAGAAAAAACATGCAGCGGATGGAAGTATTGAAAAATGCAAAGCTAGATTTGTGGCTCGCTGATTCTCTCAAAAGGAAGGAATCGATTATGAAGAAACATTTGCACCTATAGCAAGGTACACTTCCACTAGAACCATCATGGCACTTACATCCACGATGAAGTGGAAGTTACACCAGATAGATGTGAAAATAACTTTCCTGAATGGTGTCATTGAAGAAGAAGTGTACATAGAACAACTATAAGGATTTGAGGTTGAAGACAAAGAGACGCATGTTTGCAAACTAAAGAAGGCTCTGTATGGGTTTAAACAAGCTCCAAGAGCTTGGTATGGAATATTTGATAGTTTTCTGACGAGCTTGGGCTTTACCAAAAGTAAAGCTGATCCTAACCTTTACTTCAAGGTTATGGATGATGAACCTGCCATATTATTGCTATATGTGGATGACTTATTCCTGACAGGTAATGAAAAGCAAATTTCAGAGTGCGAGAAGAAGTTCACTACAGAATTTGAGATGAAAGACCTTGGTTTAATGCATTATTTTCTAGGTCTTGAAGTATGGCAGAGCCCAGAAGAAATCTTCCTTAACCAAGGGAAGTATGCAGTAGAAATACTGAAAACATTTGATATGTTGGAATGTAAAGCCATGGCCACACCCATGGATACAAATTTGAAGTTGCTCTTTGATGCTTTGGCAGAATTAGTGGATATGACACTATACATGCAAATTATTGGGTCATTGATGTATCTGACAAATACCAGGTTAGATATATGCTTTGCTATGAACACTTTGAGTTAGTATCTGGTTGAGCCTAGATGTGTTCACCTTGTAGCTGCAAAGCATGTGATGAGGTACCTAAAAGGTACTGTTATCACACAACTTGTAGTTGTCCCTAAAGGTATCCCATCCGGGACGGTAGAGGAGATGGACAACTAAAGAGGTGACCCAAGAGATGGAACGGTTCCCAATGCAAGATGGGAGTCATGATAATCGAGGCACTCTTCACTTTAGATCAAGACAAGTCAAGACCAAGGGGGAGACCCTAGCCAATCAATGAAGATTAGCCAACACAAAGGTTCCTAGGGAAATGTGTAAGTGAGGTTACGGAAACCAATGCGTGAGTTAAATTAAGTGGACCTAAGAGTTTAAGTGTGGTTGAAGAGGCTTAGGATGTGACAAGTGTTTCAAACGAATATATGATTAAGGCCACTTATTGAAGCTTAATGGGTAGATCTAGTACCATGAAAATACACAAGTGGGGCCCACTCCTTAAAAAGTGGAAGATGGTCCAAATAGGGCCCACTTGGTTGGATTAGAGGTGAGATGGCACTAAGTGAGTGAGATGAGGTAGATCTATGGATCTAAGATGAGATAGACAACACCCACATATGGGATCTAGGAAAAGGCCACTAACCCAAGGAGTGCGAATTGCCCATGGGAGACTAGTGCCTTTAGATGAGGGGGAAAATGGAGTCCAAATTATGCCAAAATGTAGATCGGGGTAGTTAAGGAAAATATCAAGGTGGGTTTAGGATGGCATGCCCAAATATGTCCTAGATCTCCATAGATCTAAGATTCAAAATGCATCACCCAATGACCCAAGTGGGGGCCCACAAGGAAAAAATCAAAGAAGTGAAGCACTAGGGACAGGTTATCAAGGTAGTCAAATGCAAATCAAGTGGGATCTCACCTACCCACGTCTTGGAAGTAGCAAAACTCACCTTCCCAAGGAGTGCGACCTCACCCAAGGAAGGCTAAGTGCTTTGGGAAAAGGGTCAAATGAAAGCCAAATTCCACCAAACTATAGATCCGAATTGCCG
This sequence comes from Larix kaempferi, assembly GCA_027924585.1. NCBI lineage: Eukaryota > Viridiplantae > Streptophyta > Pinopsida > Pinales > Pinaceae > Larix > Larix kaempferi. The sequence goes on from BSBM01000205.1 coordinate 27,459,697, forward strand.
TGGATGCTATAGAGGTGGTTTTTTTATTATTATCCCCAAAGCCAAGCTAGATCCAAGTAGATCTAGAAAAAAGTGAAAAATGAGGGTTTTGATTTTAAGGGTTTCATGACCAATGAAGAAGAAAAGTAGATCTAGGTACATACCTTGTAGAACATACCTCAAATGCTTGCGGCCACTTTTCAAATAGATAGCATACCCTATGTGTATATTCAAGAGTGAGATCTAGTGCTCCAAGCCAAAACGTCCTCCTCCAAAGATAGCCAAATTGTCCTCCTCCTACAAGACAAGATCAAGTGAAACAAGCCAAGTAAGAAAATTATGAAAATGATGAAGAGATGTAAAAGAAAACATCAACTATGTCACAAAGATACAATAATGATACTCCCTTCCACCAAGATCAACCAAGAAAAAGATATGTGAGTCCCCCTCAACAATAGCCTCCTTCAAATTGTCCTCCTCTTCACCAATTTAGCCTTCTTGCAAGAAAACAACACGTAGCCCAAGATCCACAATGATACATAGAAGAGATACTGTATATTCAAAGTGCAAAAGAATCCATCAAGACAAGAGAAGTAGATGCACAAAGAAGTATTCTATTCCAATCTTCAAGAGCTTCAAAGGTGCCTTTACAATAGGGGCGTCTCCTCCTTATATAGGATAATAAAGACCAAAACCCTAGATCTCAAAACCACTTTTTGAAATGAGTGGTTGAGATTAAAAGATCTCAAAATCTAATCAATGGCTAAGATGAGCCAATACATAATATCACATGGATCACTCAAAAGAGGGATGACGTCATAACTAAAAGTGACTAAGTGAGGGTGACGTCATCCTCTAAAGGGGGCTAAAATACAAGGGCCCACCAAATATGCCATGGACATGACTCAAGAAGCTCATGGTGGGGCTAGGAGGCATCAATCTTTACTAGCTCATCCCCATGGCGCAATAATATAAAAATAAAAGGACCATGACATGTCCAAGTAACACAAATGATCGAATCCTATCCTCAAAATCTGTGAGAGACATGCAGTAAAAGGCCTCCTGTGGACAATGTGGACCCCACTGACTGATGCCAACTGACTGGAAGATGGGGGGTTCACCCTGGAAGACCTTTGTGAAGACCAAGTGCCAAAACCTTGCCTCAATTGCCCAAATCGAAGTCCTCAGTGACCCTTTTATTCCATTTTTAATCCTTCTGAAAACCCCGAAATTGCTCAAATTGCCACCCAGGGTGCCTGCGCTATCAAACTAATGGCACTAGGGTGTCTGGAAGGGGGGTATAATGTGGAAATCAAGTGGATGGACCACCCCCTTTAGACACAATGCCCTAGGCAAAGACTGGCCTCCAAGCCTCTCCTGGACAGGCTGGGTCAACATGCCAAAAATTGGTCAACAGGTGGATAACTACATCTATTATCTTCAAAAGTGCCTGGAACTGAAAGATTAGTGTCTCAATGGATCCATAAGACCCAAATCTACTAAAAATGTGTACTCATACACCATGGGTTGACCTAAGGGGTCAACAGTAGGGTCCACCATATCTAGATAATGTAAAATATGATGATCTGGAAATAATAATAAAACTGCTGAACTGCATCAACCATCATTTGAAGCATATGTCCACCATATGGAGTCATAAAAAAGAGTATGTGGGACCATCAATCATCATCCATAAGCATACTAACTACTCAAACATGAATCAATCACACACAAGCAAGCTAAAAAATGATAAAGCAAAATGCTGGAAAAGAAAATCTGCAGTAGGAAAGTGAAAGCTCAATTTTTTTTTGTCCTACACCAATGAGCTAAAAGGACAAAAGACTACGTTTGATCAAGCATATAATGCATTAGGAAGCTATCATAAATGTGTGTTCTAAAAAGGTATCTATTCGCGGAAGACAAATGATACATATGCCCTTCAATCTATTCTACCGTGAATGGACCAACCCAAAACTCTTCATGAGAGTTTGACATGAAGCGATAAACAGGGTTCCATAAGACTACTTGGTCTTGGTAAGTAAATCTCTGATGATTAATCGTCGCTGGAATGCAATTATTGTCATAAAACTCGACCAAGTTCACATCGGTGTTATCTTGCACCATAGGATGGTCAGGTATTCTTCGGTTATATCTTTGCTCAAGGGATCTGTTACCGAACAAATTAGCAGGGCTAATTCTCAGTAAGCACAAATAAGAATAGCGACCCAATGTCACCTTGGTCACCATTCTAACTTCTTCGGAAGTTGAAACCTCCAAGGAGAAGTTTCCTTTGTGGAACCTTGTAACACACTAGAATAAACACAAAACTATTTTTTTTATGCAAGTGTTAGTTAGACCAATGCCTAATGGAGTCAACTTCAGTCTTCAGTCAATGAACCAACAAAATGTAACAATACATACATGTATATCAAGATAATCAATATTGGATCAAAAGACTATATTGCCAATACACTAACCAATAACCAAACATACATTAAGTGATAGTCTTTCAATGTCATTCACTAACAAAATATGTAAATGATATGTGTCAATGTCATGTATTCAATTGATTTCCTTTCACCAATGTTTGTTATTCAACAAATAATCAACAACAATTTGATAGATGACCTAAAACACTTTTATCATTAATGATTAACCAATCATTCATAAGCATTTATCATTCACTAGATCAAAAGTGCTTCAATTTGAGAAAGTAAACCATGTCTGTATGCAACCACAACTTGAATGATCTATAGCAGTAGAGAAGAGGGGGGCCGAAATTGTAGGGCCCTAAATTTTAGGGGCCGAAATTATAGGGCCCGAAATTGTAGGGGGGCGAAAATTTTGGGAGGCCCCAAAATGGCCAAAAAAGGGATTTTTGAAATTTTATGAATTTTTCAGGGTTTTAGGGTTTCGTTTTTGGGTTTTAGTTTAAGTTTTAACCATGAATTAACAAACTACTGACTCATAAAAGTTAAAATAAAAAGACTAATAAACATAGAAAACTAGGTTAATTAGAAATGTAAACTAATTAACATAATATTTACAATTTACAACTCAGAGAATAGGGTTGAAACTTGAAAGAGTAGATGATCAACTACGGTTTCAAATACAACTACTCACCAAACCTGGGGCATCAATGAGGGGAGTAACCCTCCTTGAGATGGTACTTGGCAAACTTGGCCAACTAGGGCTCACCTCTACAATCTCTAAGATTCGTAGAGGAAGCCTAGCTTGAGCAAGACTTGAAGACCTAAAGCTCAAGCTTGATTGCAATGGTGATCAACAACGAAAATTACATGTAGATAAAGAGCAAATGAAGCAACAATGTCTTCCATCCAACCCTAACAAGCATCACTTTCATACATTTGACAGAGAGACATCATACAAAAAGTATAGATACCTTCAAGTGCATGTGTTAAGCAAACAACTCTAGCCTCAGCTTATCAATGGCATGAACAAAAGTAAAACTTCCAAGAAATGCTTCAAACTTGCAAAATAACCTTCATCAAGGAGTGTCTTCCTTCAAAGAGCCCTAGTTAGGGCAAATAACAAACATAATGATCTAAACCCAAAAGTTGATGTCTAAAAATGAAGTGAGGAAATTGTATTTATATGATCTCACACCAACTTTACACAAAATAAGGTCAATTTAAACATTTTAAAAATATCAACTTAAAAATATAACAAAAAATAATATAAAAATAATCTAAAGATGGCCTATTGTAGGCTACCCTGGGGGTATTTTACCCCCCTAGGTGCAAAAATATGCTTAACAAGGCCAAATTTGACGAAACAAAAGGCCAAACAATACAAGGAGGGGGGGGGGTCGTCATGCCCTAACTAACCCCAACAGTTATGAAAACCCTCAATGCCCCCCCCCTTTTAGCAAGCAAACAGTCTGTCAGGAGGATTACGCCATCCTTTGAAGGAGGGCCCAGAGGGAGGCGCTGCTGAACTGGAGGACTAGGAGGGTGCTGGATGTGCTCCAGAAGATGAGAGTGAGTCTCAGTGTTGGAAAAAATTTGCTGCTGGAGTGTTGAAACAAGGTGGGGGGCATGTGACCCAAGTGACCCACCCTTGGAAGAACCAGACACCAACCTCAGGGTTTCAAACCCTTTCATGAGGCAGTTAGTGATGCCATTAAGGCATAGTACTTCCAGAAGAGAAGCCAAAGGGTCTAGCCATGCCCCTACCTCAGAACGAGCTGGCTAAACACCCCTCCTGGTCAGAAAAAAGACACCCTCTCCCTGGGGCAACTCTGCAGGTACGCTGGTGCTAGTACCATCGTAACAAGATCCTTGATCAAACCTAGGCAGCCCACCATACGACTGGGGTTCTAGACATGGCAGTACATTGTGGTTGGAAGGTACATTGGATGGATTAGAAGTGTGCCTTCCTCAATGAAAATTTAGAGGAGGAGGTCTACATGTATTAGCCATAGGGGTTTGAACAATTTTTTTGCAAATTAAAGAAGGCTCTATATGGCCTAAAGAAGGCACCCAGAGCATGGTACATTCAGATTGAAAGGTACTTGCTTAGTAGGGGTTCTAGTGGATTCCCTTAGATGCCAATGTATATGCCAAAGGCAATAGTAATGATATCATCCTACTTCTCATTTATGTAGATGACATCATTATTAAAGGTAGTGAGGCAAACATAATAAAATAGATAAAATCAAGCATGGATAAAAATTTCGACATGACCTGATCTAGGCCTCCTATATTATTGTCTGTGTGTAGAAGTTTGGAAAACACGTAGTAACTTTTTTGTCTCACAAACAAATTATGTCGAGAGTTTTGACAAGTTTAGAATGATAGATTGCAAGACCTCATCTACACCTATGGAGAAAGGGTTGAGACTTTTAGCTAAGATCGACTTGAGGCAGTTAATGAGTCAATCTACATGGGTAGTTTGTTATATCTTACAACCACTAGGCAGGATTTGAGTTATGTTGTGAGCTTCATTTCTAGATTCACGACTACACGAAAAGCAATGCATCAGACTGCAACAAAGAGGGTTTTGAGATATGTGAAAGGGATACTTGACTTTGACATTTTGTACAACAGAATGAAGGATCTCAAGTTGAGTGGATATTCGGATTCAGATTGGTGCAGGTTGCATGGAGGACAAAGAATCTACCTCTTGATATATACTTAGCCTTGGCACAGGTGTAGTCACATGGACCAACAAGAAGTAGCATGCAATAGCCCTTTCATTAGCAAAAGTAGAATATAGAGTAGGGAAGGAGGATGTGAGGCAATTTGCTTTGGGAGGATGCTTTCATATATGAAGATGCACATACCAAGCCAACACCCTTACTCTGTGACAATCATGCGGTGCTATAAGTAGTCAAGAATCTAGTCTTCCATGAGTTCACCAAGCATGTTGAGATACATTGCCAATTCATCAAACAACTTATAGAAGATGGAATTGTTGAGTTCTAGTATTGTCGCCAAGTCTTTGGGTCTTGAAAAGCATGTAAGTTTTCAAGAGAAATTTGGTGTAGTGAGTAGATTGACCGTTAAGGGATGGTGTTATAAAAATTAGCTTTATATATTGGTCAGTTAGATATAGACTTAGGCTTTAATAAAGTCACTTTCAACTTTATATTATTTTGTGCTTTATGCTTTATGTTGCTTTATTGTATTTCTTGATCTATCCCACATTCATAAAATGGATTGAATTGACCTCTTTGTAACACTACATAAGAAAGCTTTTATTTCTCATCTATGCAATACATTATGATAACTCTTCTGAGTTATTTCCTAGTTTCTTTATGTGCTCAATTTCCATGATAGTGGTGTTGCTCAAGTTTAGACATGTTTGGAGAAAATTATGTGAGTTTGCACATTGCGATCATTACAAGCACTTCTTTAAGGGCTGCTAATGTTTATAATTGAAGATGTGGGAGTGGATAATGTTGTAAAATTGTTACTAACAATGCTTCTAATTTTGTTCTGGTAGCAGTTCCCATGGAGACATGCTCCATAATTTTCTGGACCCTTTGTGTAACCCATTACTCGGGCCTTGTGCTAGATCCCATGTTCTTTTAGGGAAACTTGCATGTGTGAAATATGTGGTGAAAACTTTCAAATCGATTACTGAATCTATTTATAGTCATGCATGGACCTTGAATTTGATGAGAAAATATACAAGCTCTATCATTCCCAACTCCTCTCCCATGCACAGATTCTTGTGCTAGGTCTATTGCTTTGGCAATGAGCTCGCCTCTCAGTTATTTTGTGTAGGAATGGCATTAGGTAAGGTCTAGGTGATTAAGTGACTTCACCTTTATCTTGGTATGTTTGTTCCTTTGGTAATGAGAACTTGTCGTAGGTATCTTAGCACACTGCCATGAGCATAGGTTGAGATGAGATTAAAGTGCACATATGCTTTGGGAAATGGTTGTTCAAGTAGGGCACTATGGTTATTGTTCATGTAATCACAATAGAATATAAGCTAGTGATAAACAACAAGAAATAAACAATTATACTTTATCAAACCATAAAAAATCTAAGCTAGGGTTTAGAAGAGGAGATAGAGAAAAACATGTAGAGCACTCCCATTGAAGAGAAAATCTAATTCCAAGGAACCTACGTGCGAAACGACCAAATTATTTTCTCTATCATGTGATACAACCCTCTATCTATTTCAAGTGAGTAAGTTGAAAACCTTCTAATCTACTTGATTGATTCAATTAGAGAAAGAAAAAGCATTCAAGTAACAACATCAAAATCAACTACAAACAATTTTGTGGCGGGAGTTTGGGGTTGGGGGAGGGGAGGAGATTCCATCAACAAGAAGAAAAGATTACATCCACAAGATCATACCTTTGAGTGGTAAGATGGCTCCAAACCCCTTCTTCTTATGGTTTGTTCTTCTTAAAGTTCTCTTTAATCCAAAAGTCTTCAACAATCCTCCTCTCCTCATTCTTCCATAAGCAGATTGGGCAACGTTTTGAATGATGAGAAGAGTGGTTTGATTGAAAGTCATGCTATCATAAGTTTGCTATGAACAACCCAAGATCTCTAAATCAAGCGTGAAGGAGGCCCTCTCATATGCTAAGGGTTCTTCCTAGGGTTTTCAAATGAAGAAAAGGTCCACCTTCTAGAGTTTCCCTGGAATATACATGCTCTAGGAACACTACAAGTGATCAACTTTTACATAATCAACTCATGAGTGTGCAATAATCGATTTTGATTTTGTCCAAAAGAACAACCATGAAAATTACCCATTATTCGCATTGTTATCTTCCTTCAGGGAAATGTATGTGTTGTTCTATTAGAATATGAAAATATCATTATTTTCCAAAGTTTTTAGACATTCTTGTATGTCCATCCAAAATAGACGATCAAACAATGCATTTCGCAATTTGGACTATTTGGTACTTGCAAGATAATGTTTGATAATAGCAACCAAGGTCGAAGAAGGTGCAGGAAATGGTTCACTATGTTTTGTTTAGAATGACAATTATATCACTATATCTTGATATGATTCAATGCTGAATAAAGTTTTGAAACACAAGAGAGAAAAGGATGTGAGATGAAATGACGATTTGCAAGCACAATATGGAGTGGCAAGAGGTATTGATGTTTTGTGAAAAAAATTGACTTTCAGATGTGCCAATGAAAGGAAGAACTACTAACCACTGTGAGATCACATGATAGAAGCTGAATGAAATGTGAGCCAACTTGGATGATGAGGGGGGAGGAGTGGCCAAAAAGGTAGTAAGGAGTTGACGGAATGAGAGAGAAGCAATTGTGGGTTGAGAGGGGCATTCAAGAAAATGACAGTGAAAGGGGAGAGAGTGCAGTAGAATAGGATGAAAACAACAAACAAAAATAAAATATAAATATAAGTCTATTGGTGGCCATAAATGGGTCATTGAGACTAACGAAGTATGAATATGATTAAACATTGGGGGTGCTAAAGCATCATTGTGAGAACTGCAAAATTAAAGAGTACATAGAGAGTGCTGAAATAGATACTATCGAACCCCAGAGAACCAGAAAAAATGGCAAGCATTTCAAGAATCCTTGTAAGGAAGCTGTAAACCAACAAAGTTGTCACCCTAATTTCTCCTTACATCCAAGGTTGAGAATACATTTACAACGATATTTGTGTTGTCCACTGGTTTGTTTACCTTGAAGTCTGTGTTTCCTGACTGAGCTAGTATTGGAGATTTTCTCATGATGCCTCTTGTTATTGCAGCCATCTAGAGGCTGGAAGTAAGAGGTGATGAGCCTAGAGTAAGCAATGTGGGCAGGATCATCAAAGAAGAATTATAGTAAATGGGATATTAAACAAGATAAAATGACAATTTGGCGCTACCACACAAGGAGTAATGTAGACTGGACATTGTATGAAGCATGTAAAGGGAAAGAGGAGGGTTTCTAGTGGAACATTGGCAACGAGAGGAAGAGGAAAAGAAAACACGGTTTTAGATGGGTGGAAGCAAATGATAACAAGTGCACTGATGATCATATGGTATCGTATTGGTGTGAATCTGATCATATCTTGATAATATCTCTTTTCAGTCAATATTATGCCAGCTGTAGTCATCTGTCGAGTAGGATAACAGTCCAAGACTTCCTGCCAGCCTTAATGACAATATCTGAAATCATATGTTATCCTTTTTGACCATTTTCATTCTGTTTCCTTATACTGCATTTTGTTGTTGTTTGAGGTTGGTTCACACCATATTGTGTCAATTTTACAATGTTTTCTTTCAAAACTTCCATTGATCATATATATAAAATATACTCAACTCGTATAAAGAATCTTCACACACGTTCCTAGAGTGCTGTATTCAATGCTTCCACAGTCGACATTTTTTAATACAGTTTATTACCAACCATAATCTTGGAAAGGGTAATTCTGTGCAATAGTCATTGAATCACTTGGTTCCAAATTTGCTAAAATTCATACTTGTGCTTGGCAAACTATTTTGCTTGGAAGTTGGTGAAGCAAGAAATTTCGCAGCAGCGGAAGGAAATATTGCCAAGAATCTTTCTATTGGCTGGAAATAATGGATCATGTATTAGATGTATATTTATAACTTGTCTGGGTTTTTATATCAAGCTAACTATATGATCTTTCCGCTGAGCAGGATCATCCTGTCATAGAGATGTTCTGGGATGGGTTATTAAGCAATTCAGTTTAGAGCAGCAAAAGAAGTTTTTGAAGTAAGTAGTTGCTTTCTACATACAGTAATGTTGCAGTAGTAGATGTTCTCATTTTAAGTAGTGTTTGACATTTTCAAATGGGTATTTACTAGTAATCATTGCCTTGTGCTTCTTAGTTATGACCTACCCATGGAATAATTTTTTTTATATATATTTTTTTCTTGAATGAAATTTCCACGTATATGTTCATGTATTTTTTTAATAAATATTTTTGCAAAGCCTTTTTGGAGATAATATTTTGTCCAGGAATAAAAGTGGCAGAGTAGTGCTGTTCTGTAAACTAATTCTTCCATGAAACTGTTGTCCTATTTTCAGTGTTTGTTTCTGCAATGAATGGATCTTTTTGTCTCTGATAAACTTTGACTCTCTAGTCTCTACCTTTGAGTACTGTTGGAAAAAAGTGTATTTTTCTGCAGCTCTCTTGGCATTGAATTATTTGTGGCTACTCCTAAGAGATCTACATATTATTGGGACATGCATTTTTCAAGTTTCTACGAATGTATTTTTTGTACATGCTGCAGTAGAGATGTGTTTTTGCTTTTTTTTTTTAGTGAGAATGATAAAGACCATTAGCTAGCTAAAGCTTTAGCCTTTGACTATCATGTATATAGGTGTTCTTTTTTTTTTCTTACTTGCATATTAGGACATGCAAACTGCATTACCTTGTTGGATCTTGTGCAATGAGAATGGGAATATCCAATGAGTGCATTGCATCTATCTAGACATTGTCTTCACTATTTCAAGAATATAACTGAAGTTTCTCAAGAGGGTGTACAAAGTATTGGCAGGTGGAATGTTCAGATTATGAATTGCAGCTCAGGCTTTGTAATTTCTGATGATAATAATATCAACATAACAGTGATACTATTGCTGTAGATTAGGATTTAGAACTCTATACGCAAGATCTGATCACTTTAGTGTCTTTTAAATTGTGCCTTTTGTGTTGCATTGGGGATGTGTGGAAAAAATAAAGAAGTTATATAGGGCTTGATAGAATTTGCAAATTGTTTTTGAAATAAGATTCCACTTATCACGAATGAGGTTAATGTGCCAAGATTTAGCATTACAAGGTATCCATTAGTGCAATTCAATTTCGTCACTGTTTGTCTTAGTACAGCTAGTTGGGGTATCTATTTCACCAATGTTGCCCAGGGATTTGTATGTGGCCCCAACCATTATTATGTGTGCTTGTGCACATTCACAAGTTTGAACACAAGCACTAGTATGTGACTGGCAGGACTTGAACCCTAGTGGGGTTATATTAGTTACCTTTATTCACCAACCAGGTAACCTGACTTGACAAAGAGTACCATTTATTATTTACATGCACCCACACCCACACCCACACCTAGACAACACACTCCATAGGGGATGGGGGGGAGTACCAGGAAGCAGACATACCAATCAGCCATTATTTTAGTATTAGGGTGATTACCTCCATGGACACCCGATTGACAAATTAAAAAAAATAGATATCCTTTTATTTTGATCTCTTTGTCTCTTGTTTATTGAAAAGTTACCTAGGAGATGTTGTTCACTTTGTGGTGCCTTGGGGTGGACATAAAAACATTAAATGAGGTCCCTAGTACTTTATAAGTGAGATGTGCTTTATTTTTTATAAAGTCACTTTATAAAGTGAGTTTGACTTTATAATTTTAATTTGACTTTATGAGACTTAAGTGAACATTTAATTAAAAAGGGTCACTTACGTAAGTGAATGGAAAAAGTGTTCTTATTTATTTAATAAGACATTAATGAACAATTAATGTGAGCCCTAGATCTCATCAAGTCAAGATTAAATCCTAGCTATGGATTTGGTGGGTGTTGGTTACCTCATATTTATACTAGGGGAAAAGGCACAAAACCTAATTCATTGTTACCCAAGAGAGTTGGAGAGCAAGAGAAGGAAAAAAAAGGAGAAGAGAGAAAGAAGAGAACAGAAGCTGGGGTTTTGAAGAAAATTCGACCTAGTGAGAGAGAAACTGAAAACTTGCACGAATTCCAAGGAGATTCTGAGTGGCATGAATTCCAAGACAAGGGGAAAAAAAGCGTGTAACACAACATCCTACATCCATAACAAGTGTCCCTCATAGGATTTTGGAGGACAATACCCCATAGGATGCATTCCGCTAGTGTTAAGCCAGAGGTGAGTCATTTCTTCATCTTTGGCTGTCTGGTTTATATCCATATACCAATATAGAAGAGTACCAAGTTGGATCCCTCTAACAAGAAGGGTTTGTTTGCTGGTTATAGTCAGACTTCAAAGGCCTACAAGCTCTTTATCTTAGAGCAGAGAAAGATAGTTGTAAGCAAGGATGTAAATCTTGAGGAAGCCTTAATATCTAAGAAGTCTCATGAGCCCATTCCAGTGATGAGGAGAAGGGAGCTCCAAAGGTTGAGCTAAGGTCAGTAATGACTTCTAGTTTAGGGAAACATTGTTCAAGAGTAGAGGTGGATCCACTAGTTATGTCAGGAAGCCTCAATGGTTCACTTAGACATTGAGGGATGCTTAGGCACATGTTGAGGCTCCTACGAGCACATTTAGGGAGTGCAGGCCTCCATCGAAGTTTCTAAACTACATGGCATTAATGAGTAGCATCATAGATTTTGAGCCACTTGGTTTTCAAGAGGCAACAAACCAATAGGTTTGGAGGGATGCCATGGTGGAGTACTCCTCCATCATGAAGAATGATGTATGGGATATTGTGCCTGGATTGGAGTTGAAATCAATAGTGACTTCAAAGTGGCTCTACAAGATCAAGCATGTTATAGATGGAAGCATAGCGAAGTACAAAGTGAATTTTGTGGCGAGATGGTTCTACCTTCATACATGATAGAATCTTGTGGAAATGCCACAATCCTACCAATCTTGAAATCCCAAAAAATGTTAAGTCAACTGATATCTGAATGGGATATGAAATTTTACTTTTTACATATGAAGTCTGATGATGCTAGAACCACTCTCAAATATCCCGAAACAATTAATCCTAATGTTAAAAATTTAAGACCTTTTCTATCCTTTTACTTTAAGAATTTAATATTTCCATTAATTACCTGATGACAAACTCCTCACAACTCAATCCCCTATCTCTATTTTTTCTTAAAGGGTTGTTGGGATGAATAAGGCGATCTTTTTGTACGAGTCCCACATCCCGCATGAGAACTTGGGTGGCCCTGGAAACTTCCCAAAACATGCTTGAAATGTCTTTGAAAATGGACGAAATGCCTTGGAAACGTCCTTCATTGTACCATACAACATTTCTAGACGGTATGGCCAAGGATGTTCCCAAGATATTTCCTACCCATTTCAGCATTTCCTGGCATTTTCGGGATGGGTGCGCCACCATTCAGGTGTTTCCTGCAACTTAGTATTATACTATAGTCGACTTATCACACCTTGGAATCATAAGTCATTGGAGCTTAAATGATGCATCCTTGCTACACCCATCGCATGCTTTTCAATGTTGGTGGTCATTACATCAAGGTTATTTTTAAACCTTCATAAGATTTTATTATAAAAATTGACCTTTTCCTAATTGCGTAGTCTCTCTATGTTTCTTTATTATTCATATATTATTTAGAGATCATATTATAATATATGATGTAATAATGACAAACTATCCCTCTATGTTTAGTATTTTTGTAAATAGTTTGATATACCAATGGGAAAGTATTAAAAGTTCTATATTTTAACTCTTGGTATGCAAAGGTGTTAGGGTTTTCGTATTAGGTCACGAGTTTGGAACCTGCTGTGAATATTTAATTAATATTATTATTTATATATTAAATAGATTATTAGGTTAATAAGCAGTGTTACACGGGGACGCGTTCCCAAGGGTTGGGGGCACGCCCCCCTCGCTCCCCGCGCCCCGGGGACTTGGGGGCTCGTAGCGAAACGTTTCCCCTCGTCCCCAATTTGGAGAAACTTCAGGAAACGCATGGGGGAGCTCGTCCCCTATTTTGAATCGCGCACCGATGAAGTGGGGGGCGCTTAGGCGCTCCTTCCTTACTAGAGTTGTTCAGTAGTAATGGTAATATTAAATTCTTAAAGTAAAAGTGGTATTTTCCTTATCTTTCATTTTGGTATTTTCCTTATCTTTCATTTTCTATCCTTTTACTTAAATTTTTAACATTACCATTAATTGTTTCAGGATGTTTGAGAGTGGTTCCAACCTTATCGGAGTTCATATGCAAAAAGTAGAATTTTAGATCCCATTCATAATTCAACAGACTTAACAGTTTTCAGGATTTCAGGATTGCAACGTTTCCACTGGATTCTATCATGTATGAGGTTAAGGGATTGGCATTTAATCAAGCGCATCAACCTCTCTATGTACCTTGATGTTGGTGGTGTTGATTGTTGAACTTCTCTATCATGACCTTAATCAAAATGTTCCCTTTGGTCAAGCAAAAATCACTTATTAAGCATGGGAAATTTTTTCTAATTCTACCTTATTTTAATGCTTGATTTAGGAAGTTTCATCAAAATTGTAGGGCGTTGAGTAATGTCCCTCGAGGATCAACTTCTAAATTCAAGGTAGAGGCAAGGGCTAAGAGCCTAGAGGAGGGGGGCACAGGGTGTTATTGATGAATATGATCCCATTATAGGATTAATAGTTCACTCCTACATAATTGTATGTTGGACTTGAAAGCCTCAAATAATGTGATTTCCTCTAGAATCGTGAAGAAATAGGATCCTCAAGTCACAGTTCCCCATTACAACATCTATGCCATGGATTCACACAATGTTGAAGTGTATTGAATCATTGAAGAATTAGACTGTATTTACAGGGAGCAGCTTAAATTGTATTTACATGCGATGAATTGTTGTTGCTGGTATTTAAAACCTCTATATTTTGTATAATTTTTATGACCTTAACGCCCCCCCCGTCCCCCCGGAATTTCCCTAAAATTTGGGGGTGGTCTCCACACGTCCCCAATGTGCGTTTCCCCCGCTCCCACGCTCCCGCGTCCCGGAAACTTGGGGGAACATTGTTAATAAGCGACAGGGTGTAACCCTTCGCTATTCTTGCTCAAGCCCTATAAAGGCGAGCTTATTGTAACTTTATCATCATCTATCAATATATTATTATCTTTTATCTCAAATATGGAAGGCGGATTCGCTTCTTAACCTAATGAACATATACGTTCACTGCATTTGGTATCAGAGCTCGGATTCGGCTCCTCCTACTATTGAGCTCGTTTTCGGCTCACCTATCCTACTTCTCTCTACCCATCTTCCACATCTTCTATCCACTTTGCATCTCCGTTGCCCTTACCTCACCCCACGCTTCCACACTGTTCTCATCCTTCTTCACACCATATCCCACGCCACAACCACTTGCCATCCACTCCATTCGCCCTACGCACACTACTCGCTCCTGCCACATCCCACTTGCGTCCACCATCTCCACTACGCCTACTCTCCCTCTCCTCCTCACGCACCCACCTGCGCCTGCTACCCTCTGCCTTCCCTGCCAATCCCTGCTCCCGCCATCTCCCTTCTCTTCTCGCGCTCCCCCCCACATGCTGCACTCTTTCCACCCAACCAATCAACACTCCACGCCCATCCACTTCCTCCTGCATCCTTCCACGACAGCCTGCGTCCTCCTGTATCTTGCACCCACGCTGCTTCCACACCAGCCGACTGCACCCACACCTCCTTCCATGCAGCCTCCCGACTTCCATCCACCCGCTACGCCACGCTCTACCTGCCACCTCCCTGCACGACCCTCCATCGCGCTCCTCGCCACGCTGTTCTGCCCAGCAACCTCCCAGCTGCTCGCTCGCGCTCCTCCCAACCCTTCGTTCCCTCTTCCTCCCACGCTCATGCCTCCCTCCGCATATCTCCAGCGCCTCCACTGCGTCCACCCCTCTGCGTCCACCCATCTGCTCCTTTCGCCCCTCGTCCCTCGTCCACAGCAACCCCCCACCCAGCTCCATCACCTCCCAGCAACGGTTCCATCTCCCTCCAACTACGCCCTGCTCACTTCCCCATTGAGCCACCTGCGCATGGCTCGACTACGTGCTCCTCACCACCATTCCGCACCTGCTCCTCCTCCTTGCGTCCTCTCTCGATCCTCCACTACTGCAACTACACCCTCGTTGTAGCTCCCTCACCACCATTCCTACTCCTCTCATGCTTCCTCCACATTCACTCCCTCCACGTCAAACCCTGGCACACTCCCGTCAGGCCACACATCCATCCTCGTAAACCTAATTTTTAATAAAAATTAAATATTATATTAATATTGTTATATTAATATTTAATTTTATTAAAAGTCACAATCATAAAGAAAATAAAAATAAAAATATTTAAATATAATAATAATTATATTTATTTATTTTACCCATTAATTATAATAATTATTTTCCTTACAATAGTTATTATTAATTAAATTCTACCAAAAGTGGGCCCAAATATTCACCTCCCCACACCAGATCCAAGACCATGGCGGAATTAAAAGACAAACTTGAGAAATTGGAAAATGACATCAAGGCCCTCGTTGCCAACCAAAAAAATTCAGAGAAGAAACGAAAAATAACAAGGCACTTAAGAAAGGAATTAAAGAAGATGTTGTTCTAGTACTAGGAAGAAAACTTGATGACAAAGTAGACATCATGCATGAGAAACAAAAAGAGTTAGATAACAAGATGTGTGCGATGACACAGAACATAAGCACCATGGCACAGAACTTGAGCATGATGACACAGACCCAGAATACCATAATGGAAATGTTACAAAAACTAAGGTCTAATACAAACCATATCAGTAACTCAGATGTGTTGGACCACTATGTCAACAAAAATGAGAGTAACAAAATTGATCGAGACAATAAACAAGACAAGGAAACTAAATATCGTAGGGATGACCAAAATACCAATAATATTTTTGATAAAGATGAGCTCGACCAAGATCATAATGAGAGTCAAGCCAGTATCAATGACAATAAGGACGATCCATACAATGACAAAAGATGGATCCTACAATATGCAAAGGAATCCAATTCAAAGGAATCAGATAACATAGATTCATCTTCTACCTTAACTCTTCTACCACCCTGGAGAAACCTAAATGTAACACTATCAGGTGACTTTGAGTATGAGAAGCCTCACGAAATGCCACTTCTCGAGATAACTCGTAAGGATAATAAAATGAAAACATTACATGATGACATCGTAAATATCGTAGGGCAAGCGACTTCTAAAACAAGGCTTGATATGGTCAGTCACAAAAATACTCCTCGTATTCATGTACAAGGAAAATGGGATAACAATAATAAACGTAATGGAGTACAAATTCAAGTTACAAATGAAAGGAAGATGGCAAAATATTGCGTAAATACCAAGCATATACCTAATACCAGTTCTAAAAAAGACATAAAGGAAGTAATGACATTGTTTCAACACAAAACGAGAATGAAAAGACGACAACAATAATCTAAGCTTTGAGGACAAAGCTTTCCTAAGGGGAAGGCAATGCTGTGAATATTTAATTAATATTATTATTTATATATTAAATAGATTATTAGGTTAATAAGCGAAAGGGTGTAACCCTTCGCTATTCTTGCTCAAGCCCTATAAAGGCGAGCTTATTGTAACTTTATCATCATCTATCAATATATTATTATCTTTTATCTCAAATATGGAAGGCGGATTCGCTTCTTAACCTAATGAACGGATACGTTCACTGCAGAACCTTGGGTTGGTTTTCAACCCTTGGTAGAGACTTTAACCTTTCATAGAAAGCTTATAATATAGAGTCTTAATTTGTATTCATGGAAGACAGTTTTGCAATGAAAGTGCCCTTACACTATTGGATATTTGCTAGAAACTCTCTCTCTTTGGTGATAACTTTCATTTGTCTTCATGCCCATTCATATGTTTTTATTAGTGTTTTCAATTTGTGTCATATATTCGTTCTGCATCGGTCAACTATCTATTTGACACATGTATGTCAGACTCATTACTTTGCATTGATATCAACATTTTGGATTATAGATATTGTTTTGACATGTATGTTAGTGTTCTTCAGTTTTAGTAGTTTGTAGTCTTCAATTTCTTTTTTGAGTGGTTTAATCTTCAATGAAGAGATAATCAAATAAGGTTTGACTTAACATGGATAATTGTTCAAGTAATTTGGGAATGCGGGAATTCCAATGATTTGGGAATTTAGAATTTGGCGAATTAGGTAAGTCAGAGACAACACGATGTAGTACTTGGAAGGATTCCAAAATTGTGGACACAAATACTCCTTGAGAACATGATGATGAGACAACTTAATGGACGAGTAGCTATGAGATTCCAAAACTATGGAGGAGAGACTTTGTTTAGGAAGAAGCTTTTTGGTTGTTGTTAGTATTGTAGTATTAAGAGTGGGTGTTGGAGTATAATTATTCAGTACAATTTTCAATGCAAAAAAGTCTCATTATACAAGTGAATTTTGAATAAAAAGTTATTATTTCATTGAGAAGCGCTTTCTATAGCTAAGGTGAGTGAGATGTGTCATATCTATAATGTATGTTGAGTAAAAAAAATAATATAAAAAATTTAATGCACACATACAATTAAGAAAACGATATATATTAAATTTGGAAAACAAAAATACAATTACTAAATAGATCCATGTTAAATTTTACAACCAAGTATTGAAGAGATTGTAACCTTTGTTTTAAAATTTGGTCAACTCAAACTCGGACTTGGTTGACTTTGACTGAATTGACCCTCCACCAAGCTAGCTCGGCCTTAAAATCGAATAAGGTGACCGGTTCGGTACTGAATTGGTCAACTTGGTTGAGTCCTGACCTGAACCGACCGAGTGGACTATAAAAAAAATCTCCTATGTGTAGTTACTTGGTAGGAAATGGTAATATTAAATTCTTAAAGTAAAAGGATAGGAAATGAAAGATAAGGAGAATGTCACTTTTACGTAAATTTTTAAAATTACCATTAATTGTTTCAGGATGTTTGAGAGTGGTTCCAACCTCATTGGACTTCATATGCAAAACGTAAAATTTTAGATCACATTCAGAATTCAACAGACTTAATAGTTTTCAAGGTTGTAGGATTGCAAAGTTTCCATCAAATTCTATCATGTATGAGGGCATGGGATTGGCATTTACTCAGGCACATCAACCCCTCTATATACCCTGATGTTGGTGGTGTTGATTGTTGAACTCCTCTGTCATGACCTTAATAAAAATGTACTCTTCATTGTGTTGGATTTTGTACAACTTAGGAAGATATTATTCATTATATTTTATTGTACCATCATTGTACTTGTTTATACCTCCTAAGGGAGAAGAACCTTATGTAAACAATTATGTAAACACATGAAAGAATCAATGTAAGCCTTGGGGTGCAAAAGGAATTAATAAAAAGATTAAAAATAAAATATTTATTGCCCCGAAAACAAGTCGGCCCCATAAGGGATTTTCTGATTTCAGCACTTGTATAAATATGAGGTTAGTGCTCTTCATTTGTTCATTCACACTTGAGAGTGGCGCATCACTTGGAAGAGGAGAATTTCGCATCACCTAAAGGAGGAGGCTGATTTCTAGGGTTTCTATTTGTGGAAAACATTTCCACACTTTCTATTTTCTCATTTGTATTCTGATCTCAGAACTATCATCTCTCTACGAAGGTTGCTGGGTTTTCTCCCTATTGGGTTTCCCAGGGTAAACTCTGTGTTGTTGTTTTGTGCTTGGTCTTACTTCTAGTGATCTTGGTAATGCATTTATCTTTTATGCTATGAATGTATGAAATTTAACACACTCAAGCAAAATCACTTATTAAGCATGGGAAGCTTTTTCTACCTTATTGTAACGATTGGACTAGGAAGTTTCTTCAAAATTGTAGGGTGATGAGTTGTTGACTAATGTCCTTGGAGGACCAACTTTGAGATGCAAAACAAAGGCAAGGGCTAGAGCCTAGAGGAGGGAGGCACAGGGTGCTATTGATGAATAGGATATCGATATAGGTAATGATTCGTCAATATGTATGATTTATGATTTATGTTTCACATTCATTTTTTAAATGTCCTTGCTCATTGGAAACTCGTCCTCGTTTCGTTCAACTTAGAATCTAAACCTAACCCTAAAGCTATAAGATGAACCCTAACCTCGTGCTTCTAGGCTTTCAGCTAGTACTATTACTACTGTAGTTGTAGATGACCTTGAGGAGTCCAAGCTTGAGCCAAATGATGATGCCATTGCTAGTCCTGATTCTAGTTTTACTTCTCGTTCTAGTAGTGGTGATGAGTTTGATGATTTATCATGTTGATCAATGACATGTGTGATGTATGATGTATTATTCAGTGGCATCATAGCATGTTGTTTTTTGGACTCTACAAGCCATTTAGGTCTCATTGATTATGTATTTTGTTCCAGATATGTATTTTACTTTTGCACAACACACTTCATGCCATTTTGATATATTTTTACTCTTATAAGGTATATACATGAGCAGATTTCGGATATTTTGTCTCTAATGCTTTGGAATCATCAATTTTAATCTTTAAAATATTGTTTTTCTTTAAAATTTAAATATTTGATGTATTTTTGAGTAAATCAAGTCATTAAATTAAAATCGATCAAGTCATTACCAATTCCGATTCCAAGTCCGAGTTGACCCTCGATCGATTCCGAGTTTGAGGCCGAGTTTTAAAACATTGATTGTAACATCCATCCCCATGTGAGGACCCTATACAATATTTATAAAAACTAAAAGTAAAGTGTTGATAATAATGCTTGAATTTCATTGGTAATTCTCTTTGTTATGTGTGGGGCATTGCAAAGAGTGTAATTAGGTGCATCTACAACCATGTGTCACTAACATTAATAAATTAAATTGAAAAAAAGTGACCTCATAAAAATGAGAACTTAAAACTAAAAAGGATAAGTATAGTAAATTAAAGCAACATAGATTTGTCTTAATTCGGTTTCTATCAAGTGTTGAGGCATACTAAATTTCTTGAGGGTCAAACCTTTTTTATGAAAACTTGAGGAAAGGTTTGCACCTAAATGGATTTGAATCCTCTTGACGCTTGATCGAATCAGAATTAAGATGGATCTATGCTAGTGTTAGGAGCAGTGTTGCATATATCGTCTCGGGGGAAGTATCGGTGGGAAATATCTTAAAATCTTGGAAAATGCCGCAAGACCTAAAAAAATACAAAAATACTCATTTTTTTCAAATTTTTAAACATCTAAAGCAACAACAACATCAAATTGACACATTGCTACATAGATTTGATGATACAACTAATAAATAAGACACATAAAATGTCAAGTGGTCACATATCGTTACTAAACTGAAAATTATGAAACATGTTCTTGATAGGATGATACAAAATCACATCAAACGCTCAAAATAAATGTATCTCATGAGATGAATCATCATGAGGCATCTATAAACTAAATAGTACTTAATACAATGAAAATGATAGATCATAGGAATCTGAATCATCGATTCCCTCTACCCCTTTTATGAGTAAAGGGCACCACTCTTCCTTTGGAAGCAATAGGTGGTTGTGGAGGTACTCAGGGTGAGCTTGAAGTGAAAGCTCCAACTAAGTCCATATATTCATTGCACCACCATAGCAAAATCATCAAACGCTAGGAACCACTAACTACGATATAATAAAGAAGGGTTTGAGTGTAGGTCTAGAGCCACAATTCTAAACATAGATCATTGACCATAAAAAGAGTCACGAAAGGATACTTGCCAAATTTCTTAGGGTTTGTTCCTCTTATTCAATGGTTTTGTGTGTCGATTTAGCATTCGTGGTTATCTATTTTGATGCATACACTATAGCATGTTACCATTGTTGTAATATTCCGTGCACCTCTCCATTACAACAGTCATAGTTTCCAATCAAGCCACCATTCGATTGAATTACACATGAAGCATAGTATTCAAAGATTAAATTAAACAAAACTCCAAATGATTGCCTTCAAATTTGTGGGTAGTTGTCTCTATTAACCACCATCAAGGGTACTTCTCTAGCTGTCTCACACTTTTGAAATCAAACAATGAACCCCAAAAAACTAATCTACGGTGTAACGTCCCCCTCACCCAATCCGACCATCGGGTGGGGACGTTAGCCAAATTTGGGCTTTCAAATTTTGCCCCAAGTTCATAATACGTTTTTCAACAATGCAATGTGTGCAAAAATGTAAATAAACATGCACAATGGAATTCAAATCTATCCACACACACATCTAACATGCAATTACAAGCATAAACATTACAAGCATCAAATAAAACATTTCACCCAATGCAGATCCAAGCAGCTGGCTGTGTAAGAGCGCTTTTCCACCCAACCATAGGCACTCTGTCCAACATATACTATTTCTATTGCTGAGAGGCCACCCCCAAGCTGGGCTATGAGGCCAACAGGGCAAAGGAAACACCTACAGGCTTCTATCTCTCATCCCACAGCCCATTCTGCTCTATGTGCTCAACCAAATGCTCATACAGAGCTCTACAGGGGTCTCACTCAACCCTCACAGCCTTGGCTTCCACAATACTTGCCCCACACAACACCCTTCTTGCTCAGGCATCCCCTTCACCGATCCACGGTTCTCTTGGGCGATCCATCTTGTTGGGTGCTTCTAGTGTGTGCATAGAAGAAGTCCAACCTGGTATTGGCTGCTATAGAACCACCTGCAGCCTCTATCTGTGGCTTCCCAAGCACCTACAAGCAACAGAACTCAAGGGTAAGGGTTCCTAACTTGCCCAACCTCTCTGCTCACCTACAACCAACAAAACCCACTTCCAAATTTGCAACATGGTCCCCAAATTCGAATTTCTGGGTTCAAAACAACATGGAAAATTCGTGGACAACAATGGAGAGCTCTGCAACCTCTAAACTTGCATGAAAGAATGAGACAAAATGAGGGTTGACTCTAAGGGATATGGGAAAATGGTGACAAGACAACTGACATAACTTCTGGCAGTAGGGAAAGGACTCCTGGCAATTGCAGACTGACTTCTGGCATGACAGAACTGTCACAAAAGTGCAGTCAGTCCCATACTACAATAACTACATGAGGTGACTTTTCCGACCAACCCCACCCATGCATTAATGATTGGAAAATGGTCAAAAAGGAGATATTTGGCTTATTCTCAACACATGACAGAATTTAGGTGTGAATTCTAGGGTCGACACATAGGATTTAGTCACCCATGGACCCCCTTCCTCTTCCCCTTGGTGGAATCATAGCCCCTTTGGTGCTCCTTACACAACCAGTTTTGGAGCATTATATTATTTATACACATAATATTTACATAATATTCCAAATCAGCATAAAAGCCAATTAAACAGTCCAAATGAAATATAAACATCATACATGCGTAATCATTCACTAGTTGGACCTTGGCCTTGAGCTCCGCACTAGGAATTCGCACTAGCATATTTACATAATTTGGAAAAATACATTCCAAGTCAAAACTAAGGGTATTACAATTCTGGGTGACTTTTTTGCAATTTCTGTCAACAGTCCGATATATACCTTTAACTCGCGATTTTTTTGAATATATCGGAAATCTTGGGATTTTGTCACGATACATTCAATATATCTGAAATGCCGCGATATTTTCAATCCAATATATCGGACAAGGGAAAATTTCAGCGATATATCCGATATTTCCGATGTATCGCCGATATGTGCAACACTTGTTAGGAGTCCTAGACAAAATATTATTAAGTCTTAATGTTTGTTATTTAAGCATATTAGTTATTAATATAAGGTTGTTATAGAAGTAACTTATTACATGGCATATAAAGGAAAGCCATGCCAATGTAAGGTTTATTATAGTATAATTAGGGTTTAAATAAGGTTTAATTGGTTATAATTAGGGTTTATTAACATACAATTAGGGTTTATTTAGGTTAATCAGGATTTATCATAATAGTAGTAGGGTTTAATTAGGTTTATTTGTGTGTTTTAAGGGTTTAAGTATGGTTAATTAGAGTTATTCATGGTTTATATGCACATGGTTTATTTGAGATAACGAGGGTCAATTAGTGTTTATTATAATATCATTAGGTTTTATTAGCATATAAGTTGTGTTTGTCAATGTTTATTTAGGTCAATTAAAATATAATTAATATTTATTAGCCTATAATTACAAGCCATAAGTGAAATATAATGTATGATATTGATAATATAATAAGCAAAGCATATATAGAAATACTTTCAACACTCAGCCCATCTGGTTTTCTTGTAATTATAAGATTCAGGTTGAGGTTGTCCTCTTTTGCTTATTTTAAAAAATTTCTCCATTTGTTTCTTTTGCCTTTTAGAAGATTTCTTATTGAAAACTTGGAATGCTTATTTTAATAAGAACTGGTAATATTATATATTAAAATGGATGGAGGTGCTGCTGCAAAGATGAGATTCAGCTAAAGCTTTGCCATTTTTGCTTATTTAAAAATTTCCCCATTTGTATCTTCTGTCTTTTAGGAGATTTTGGATTCAAAATGCACAAACTTCTTTTATTAACCATTTGTGATTACCATATATTAAGATGAATGATATTAAGATGAATGATATTAAGATCCGAACCTTGTGTTTTCTCATTATAATCCAATTTCTTTTCCAAGGCACTGCAAACTACCCTTGAAAAGAAAAAACTGGGTGATCCAAATCCAGGATGCAAAGCAGAGGATAGGAAAAATTTATGAGTTTTGGCTGTTATGGTGGAAGCGGTAGTGTGGCAAACATGTAAACGCAACAACTATATATTTGCCCAAAATAAAGACTGTTAAATGCTAAGAATAAAAACAATATGAGCAACCAAATTCAGTAGACTAGCAAGGTTGAAAATGAATAATGAACAGAGAAAATAAGGGTTTTATATCATCCTTTACCTGTGCCCTCTAGACTACGGGAATCTATTTCCATGGACTTCATCAGTTGTTTGTCCAAAACTTAGAAGCAGCATGACTATTTTTGTTGTTGTCTGTAGATTTTCTCAAATCATCGTTTTCATTCCTTTTATTAATCCATAGATGTTCCTACAACTGTATATCTGTTTTTTAGATATGTATGAATGCATTTTGGGCTTCTGTTTGTCATGTTACTCAATTTCTCAATTACTTTTTGTGTCCTTTAAGGAAGATGCTTAGTAGTTTGTTATTATTGTCAAAAGAAGCAAGATATAGCTTCTTCTTTTGCTCAGATATTGGCTAAGGTTCATGCTTGAGTACATGGCATACTCATGTAAACACAAGCCAAGTATAAAGCACTTCATGATGAACATTAAGTTTCCCCACAATTCCAAGTTGGCCACCATGTATAGGTTCCCTTGGACAAGCAATGGTTCAGAAATCAGCATCATCATAAAGGTTAAACCAATCCACCATGGGCCATATACCATCATCTAAGCAATAGGTTCCAGTGCAGTCCCATTGGATTGACCAGCTTAGCACAGTATTCACGATGTAGTTAATGTCAGTCAACTAAAGCTCCATGAATCTTAAAACTTGGAGGAAGAGGTACCAGTCACACATCAAAAGTGTCTATTCTAGACTTTATGTTTCCTTTGGCTGAATATGCCTTACTGGAGTCCAGACTCCCTACAAGAACCACTAGGCGCAACAAAACAGCCACCTACTTGGTTGGCCACAATGACACACTGCCCACCCATGCAAAGTGGCTGTGTCAATCAGCCAATTTCTCCACCTACAGAAGAAGCTTGGGACAATTTCCTCTAAGCAGGAAGGAAATTATGAGAACTAGTTATGTGGAAAAAGTAGATAATGTACAATGTTTGTATCTGTATTTATAAACTCCTATTTGAGGAGATATTTGGAATCTCAACTAACTTCACACTTAACGCCTTATCTAACTCCATTTAACAGTTGCACTAACTTAACTTACCAATTTTATTCTCTTATATATATATATATTAATGGTAATATTGAGTGTGATCTGTGTACAGTTGCGGCAATTTTTTATTGCATTCTTGCTTTCTTATGTAAGTTTCTCGTTCTACCTTTGTGCACACATGAATCAGGATGGGCATATAATCTTGAACAATTGCAGGAGTTGAAGATACAGTAAATCATTTATATTGGAAAATGTTTGATGAATTTTCTCAAATGGTTGCAGATTTGTAACTGGATGCTCTCGAGGACCATTACTTGGTTTCAAATACTTGGAACCTCCATTCTGTATCCAAAGGTGAATTTTGGTTGAGATTTGGACAGTGTTCCTGTTCTGTTTAAGCTTTGTTCTGACAAGTATTGTTAATTAAAATGTCTTTTGTGTAATTATCTCAGAGCTGCTCCTGAAGATGCCCCTGAAGAAGTGCTTGACCGCCTGCCAACTTCAGCAACATGTGTGAATCTTCTTAAGCTCCCTCCCTACAGAAGGTACAAATGGGTATTGTAGAATACAGTGGTTGTTTTAATGTCACTCATGCAGCTAGTTTCATTAGTAATCCTTTTGATGATAACTGTTGATATTTTCATTGTACAGTAAAGTTGTGCTGCGGAGTAAGCTGCTCTATGCAATCAGTGCTGATGCAGGATTTGATCTTAGCTAAGCAGTAAATTTGATGCCTCAGCGCCACTTGATTCCATAATCACTTGTCATGTGGCTTATGGAGATTTACTGATAGTCATTCTATATATGGCCTTCTTCCAAGAAGCAATGAAGTTGTCTTGTGGTGATTAACCAAGAGCAAGTGGAAGGGTCTAAAGTCCTAGATGTTGATTGATGTAAATATAAATTGACGAGTCTGGGATTGGAGTCATGGGTGGCTAATACTTGTTTAGTCTCGGTGTTTCATCTATGATATATACAGGGGGATCTATTTGATTCTTAAGGATCAGATTTACTTGTATAGAACAGCAATGTAGATCCGGGTTGGCTTCAAAACATACAAAAATAATATCTGCAAAGCGTTTCATTCTACAAATTGCCATTTTTGGAGGAGAGAATAATGTACATCAGTAATATCTACCCCTACGGTCTGTTTCTTCTGTGGTCAGATCAGTCTATTCATTCTCTAGAAATAGTGCAAACAGCTGAAATTCTGAGGATGCTTATGTACTTCCCAGAGAACTAGTAGTACGGAAGGTACTTGGCCTCATGCTTAAGTGTATTTTTCCATGCCACATGGCTTGGCTTATGTAGGGTATTGTAAATGATGTAATTGTCAATAATTAATTTTCCAGCAGCCTCCCATTTTGTGCCATTTTGTTCATATATTGCCATTGAGATGTTCTGTCATTTAATTTAATTTTTGCATTGGCAAAAGATGCCGAGGAAGTAATCAGAATTGGAATTTCATCTTAAACTATGAAAAAGATGCGGGGCATGTGTCTTACATTTCAATTTTCACGATAATGTTAAAAATGGTATCCTGCAGTGTCTGCAAACTATATTCCATGCTCTGAAGGCTGGATTTGTATTCAGGTTCGCCTTAACAGCATAAAAGATTCTGACCTTACCAAGCATTCCATGTGAAAATTGTGAAGATTGGATATCGAATATACAATTAATTTTGCTGAAATCCAATGAGATCTTTTCCATGCACCCAAAGTTCGTGCATGCATGCACAGTGCTAGCAAATAAGTGCAAGGCAAGCTTTATGATTATGATATCTAACCCATGAGTGAGGACCTTGTCAGCAATTAGCAATTAGTTTGAGTACATTTTGCATAGAGGTTAGTATTATATATATATATATATATATATATTTTAAAGATGGAAAAATCTATCATAACTTAGTTGTCAAACTAGCAGCGAGGACAGTCATCATTGGCTGTTATCCACAAATGCGAGATGACTTATCATTGTTATTCAAGGAAAACCATGCCACTAGAAATAACCCATTTGTTGTCTGTAAGGCGGCAGACTTCCATGCCTACCATATGCCTTTATGGCTTCGGCCGTTAACCTATTTTCTTAGGTCCTAGGCCAATAATTAATTTTAGGTCCTACTCCTGGACCTGCAAGCTCATATATATTTATTATAATAAATGGAGCAAATATATCTTTAGTAAATCATTAAAAGTAATTACTTTTTAAAATTATATTTTGCAAATTATGCTCATCATTAGTATATCTAATTGAGAAAATTGCATAGAAATAATTTTCTTAGTTGCAAATGCTTGAGCATCTTGAACTTAGGCTTATAAGTCATTCAAATGATCCATTATTATGTATTAATGAACCGACTATTAGTTCATATTGATATGAAAATTGCGTAGAAAATGGTTTGAAAATTGTCATTGGAGTTGTTTGATATCATCAATTTGCTAGAATGATTGAGAGATGACAGGTAGATTAGAAAGTAGTTTATTGGAGTTGTTTGATGTCATCAATCTGCTAGAATACTTGAGAGATGACAGATAGATTATTAGTAACTATGCTTGAGAATTCCAAATTCGTAAAACAAACTTTGATGATTGTAAAAATTGACGTATTGAAAGGCATATTACAATGATAATATTATAGTAATTATTAAACCGATCATATAAAATATGAAGGTAGCTTGTACATAGCATAGGAAATTAATAACAATAATTTTAAAAGGTTATTTTTTTAACATTGATTTAATGTGTACTCGTTTTGTAAAAGTAACGGGATGATATAGGATTCTGAACATACACAAGCGAGTCGAGTTCACATAGGCTTTTTTCGCTCTTCATTGTGCATGTTGTGAATTGAAGTACATGTCCTTTTATCATTGTAGATTGACAAAAGCTTTTGCATCGTGAAGATGTTTTAGGGAGTGTACTGCTGGTTTTAAAGTATTTTTCTTAAAAGTATGTTTAAATAAGTTTGATTGGACAAAATAATACAAAATGAGTAAGTGGACAAATCCACCATTTTTCTTTGGTCGAAATTCTTTCCAAATCCAATGTGAATTTGTTGGAAATCATAGTTCCACTTGTGGTTGAAATTCTTTCCAAATTCAATGTGGATTTGTTGGAAATCATAGTTCCACTTGATTATTATGAACTTTGACCTTGAAACTTTATTTGGAGGGGTTTTGGCACATTTCAAGTGGATCAAGATGGAACTTTGCCATGCCGGAAAAAAAATAGGCTTGTCAAAAAAAATGAGATTGTCCACTTATTGTGCCAATACAAAACACAAAGCATGGCTAGAACATCACAAATGAGAATAATTAAAATCTCTTTCAATGCCATCTCTTAAACATAACTTTTTTGTTCATATATACATCATTTAATATTGAATTAATTTGTAGTGGTTTAAGATATTTTGGTGATCAAATAACTAGAATCCCTTTCAATGTGAAGTAACGGTTACATCTTTGTTTGTTTTATATGAGTTTAGCATTGATTTTATTTGTAGTTGTTTACGAATGAAAATAATTGCATCGAGAGTAGCGAGGTGTTCTACAACCTAGTATGAGGGAGATGTTGTCACATAATGTAACGTAACCTAATGTAGCATTACAAAAAAAAGGAAATAAAAAAATTCAAGTTGGCTAATAAAATAATATTAAAACCAAATAAAAAGTAATTAAAAAATCCATGTTGGCTTACTACATAAAAAAATTAAATCCAAATAAAAAGTTATTAAGCAAGTCCATGTTGGCTCATACATCAAAAAATAAAAACCAGTATATATCCATCTTAAACATCAATCTATTAAGCACCGAGATGGATCGAATTTCTTGAGGTGTAAATTTTTTATAGACATGTTAAAAATTTAAGATTAAAAAATATTACACATAAAAAATTTGGATCCCTTTCATTGCTTGATAGATGCAGGCTTATGATAAATCTATGTTGGTTAAAATCTATTTCAATGTAAATCTTAACATTATTTTTTTTGTTCATGTTTATACCAATTTAATACTACATTAATTTGTAGTGGTTTAAGGTACATTGGTGATAGAATAATTAGAATCCCTTTCAATGCAAAGTAAAGGGTACATGATTGTTTTTTAAGACAAGTTTAACATTGATTTAATTTGTAGTTGTTTAAGGTACTATAGTGATACTTATATCCTGTTATACAGGTTAGTCAATGTCATGTATGCTTATTGTGGGCTTCTATTATAGTTCATATGTGAAATAGATACTAGTAGATTAATCAATAGTAGCAAAGTGTACTTGTAAAATGTTTTATATTGAAATTATATTTGTAGGAGTTTGATTATTGTAGTTCATGTTGTGTGAAATAGATATTAGTAGATTAATCAAAAGTAGCAAAGCGTACTCGTAAAAGGTTTTATATTAAAATTATATTTGTAGGAGTTTGATTAAATCATGAAAGTTGCTTCAAATTAATAAAATAATTAATTTTAATTGATAACTCAGTTATCTTATTTGTACAATATAGTTAAAATATATATTTAAATATGAGCATTCTATATGACTGCTATAACTTTATATTACAAGGTGGAATTATCAATTAAATTAATTGTTATTAATTTGAAGTAGCTTTCATAATTTAATCAAACTCCCACAAATATAATTTCAATAGAAAACATCTAATGAAACATTCTAAATGACGACTATAAACCTTAAATGACCAATGATCATACTAAATGTCTAGATTCACATTTAAGTTTTTAATGCAAAAATGATTCCAACACTCTCAAATACCCCTACTACAACTTGATTTTACAATGTTAACAATTGATATGTGCAATTCCTTCAATACAAAATGATTCTTGTAGGAATTTAGACAAAAACACGGGTTTCCCTTCCCATTATTATGAGTAGTTGGAAAATGTTCAATTCTTAGAACATTTACAATACTACCTCCAAAAATGGTGCTATTGGTATCATTTGTTAAGCCCAAGGTTTCAAACAAGTTGGGATTTTAACCTAAAAAATGTGGTGCTATTGGTAGTACCATTTTTCGATTTGAGGATTGTTTCAAGTAATTTGTTAGCAACATTAGTATTTTTTATGGGCATAGTTGTAAAGTGTTGCAATTCTAATCTTGAAAAAGGGGGTGATACTAATAGCATCAATTTTCAATTCGTTGTTTTAGTTTTGTGTTTTTAATGAAAAAACATGGGTTTCTAGGTATAACATTTTCGTTTTGTGGTCATAGTTGTCAAATTGATAATCATGCTACAAATTGTGAAGAAAGGGGTGGCATGGATCTACCTTGAACAAACAAGGTAGAAAAGTCTTTGAATTTAGCAAAACCAATGTTTTTTGTAGTCACATTGAGTCAACAGTGTTATTTTCAAATAATAAATTCATGTCCACAAAGTGAGCATCAAGGAGAAAATATTGCAAAAGGTTGTCCATCATAATTTATTTTTGTTTTGATACATCCATGAATTAGAAAAAGGAAAGAGTCTAAATACTTTGAACCTTTTGTAAAGCTTTAAGGACAATACATAGTGCTCTTTTTACCTGATAAATTACTTGTGTGAATTTACAAAGCATGTGGTCTATCTTTTTTTTTTTAACAGAAACAAGGTAAATAAGTTTATATTCAAAAAGGTTGTGCACAACCATTCATTACAAAAAAGAAGAGCCTCGTGGTAGAGATAACTTGCACAGTGGAAATTAAGAAAATGCCTAGTCTGGCTCTATGATATTTCATGATTTGTTGCCTAGTATTTGTAACTACAAGGGAGGGATAAACCCTTACAAACTGAGAATTTAACAAGATCCAAAAAACATTCTAACTTTTCAGAAAAAAAGGAGATACCAACTCATCAAAGGAGGAAGCTCTTCTAACCATAATTTTGTTGTTATATAGAGGTTTTCTCTGCAATTCTCATATCCATGGAGGGGGATTCCTGGTAGTGGCTGCACTACGACATCCTGGCCATCTTCATAATTTCGTCTTTTATCATGTCCACTGACCCCATCAATTTGATCAAACTGCGTTCTAAATCATCAGTTTTCGAATCCTGGCAGGTTAACTGCTAAGAAATATACCTCATGGCGTCGATTGACTCTCT
The DNA here is from genome assembly GCA_027924585.1 of Larix kaempferi. NCBI lineage: Eukaryota > Viridiplantae > Streptophyta > Pinopsida > Pinales > Pinaceae > Larix > Larix kaempferi. Next base: position 27,490,788 of record BSBM01000205.1, read on the forward strand.
GTGCACTTTGATTCCCAAGAAAACTACCTCATAAACCTTTCACAGGTGTTTTTTGAAGTCTTCCACACTAGATTTTAAAAACGCCATTCCGTCTGCAAGGCCTACCATTGGATTGAAAGCAATAGTCTGAGAAAAGGTTGATTCATCCTGTTTCCCAACCAAGGAACTAGAGAGGCAAGATACGCTGGTGAACTAGACTCCGTGCTAAGAGGATGAGCTAATAACTCTTGTCGAATTGTGAGGGAGAGATTGCCAAAGCCGTTGAGGAACCGAGGAGGAAGATAGTTCGTAGGAGTCTAAATTGCGAGGGGGATTCCACATAATTCTTGATTTAGGGCCTCTTAAGGAGCACAAGACTGAAGTCACATTTAATGTTGGAGCATGGCTTTCGCCGCTGAAGGGACATGCACGGGTGTGGCCATGTGAAGACCCACACGTCCCTTGGGGTAGTGTAAGGCCAAGAGGAAACCCAACCTTATGCCCCCTTGTCCGTCGTCGAGAGGTGTGCTTAGGGGATACTTTTAAAAATTTCCTTCCCATTACAAAATGTTATGATTCCTATGGGGAGATTAACCCCTTGATTAGGTTATCTTATTGATCCTATTATGCAGTATGTTGCATCTAGAATCACCTTTAGGTGTCCTTGTCCTCATATTTTGAATGACATGTTTGGAGTCTCGAAAAAATTTGAGTTTGTTGATTTTGGGAGTTGAAATAACTTCCATGGAATAGTAGAGTGCTAATCATTCTGCTTCGTTGTTAGTTTTCTTGCCGAGCCCCCAAGCATATGATATAATTATGTTTCCTCCTAGATCAAAGATAATCCCTCCTACACCTACCTCCCCTGGGTTTCCTCTGGAAGCCCCATCAAAAAATACAGTATGGCTTGGTTGCACCTTCCACCATTGATTAAAGTATAAGCTTTCTTTTCTTATTTCCCATTCATTGCAATCTTTTTTGGTTTTGGACTGAAGTGAGCTCACTTTCACAAAAGATTGACACCATTGAAATTATTTTCAAGATAAGGCCTCTATGCTAGGAAGGTGAACACCTTTGGTTGTAAGAGCTTCAACAATCAGGTTTTTAGCTCTATAAGCAGCTCTGTTGTAATATGCTTTCTTGTCTTCAAATATACTTTGTTCCTTTCGATCCACACCTGCCAACTTATGTTCATGGGGAGCAGTTTCCATATTCGAGCCATTGTAGTTTTTTCTTTTGTTGAGCCCGAAAAGTGGTTTCTCCATTTTTCTATTAGTTCATTGATTTGAATCGGAATTGCCAAATCCTTCCATAAGGGTTCCATAACAATTCCCCAAACATATCTTGCGAAATCACATTCGAGAAATAGATGCTGAGCATTTTATAAGGAACTCTTGCATAAATCACATCGGGATGGGCCCTTTATTCCTCTTTTGCTTAAATTTTCAGCCATAAGGAGTTTATTATGAGCCAAGAGCCAGAAGAAGAAATTTATTTTTGGTATAAAGTCAAAATTCCAAACCTATGCCCATATATTTTGAGGGGGATTCCCGTTGTTGTTAGTCAAGTTCTTGTATCCTTCCTTGATTGTGTAGTGTCTAGCTCAAACCCATCCTTTGTTGTCTTTGGTCCGTATGTTAAGAGGAGCTTTCCCATGTAGGAGCTTGAGGAGAAGGGAGTAGTCCTGCTTGAGATCTTCTGGAAGGTTCTACTACTTCCAACCTTTCCATTCCCATGTGTACCCCCAAATTGAGATGTCCTTCATATTATGATATCCCTCATTTTTCATCCAATCTCCGATTTATGCTAGTTTGGTGATAGTGCTAAGAGGAGGAGAGCCCATTATGTTGTCTGTCCATATTTTAACTCTCTTCTCGTTTCCCGGAATCCAATAGAGTTTGTCTTTAATTAGACCAACATAGGTTTTTATAAGATCCCAAGTGTTAGTTCCTTTCCCTTCCAGCTGATTATCTAGACATCTTAGGCACAATCTCTTCATGTAATTTTTTCTGAGTACTTCCTTCCACCATTCTTTTTTTTTTCCGTAATTAATCTCTAGGAAAGCTTGGATCCCAGAGCTTCATTCATTTGAATTGGTTCGCTTATTCCCAATCTTCCTTTCTTCTTGTTTTCCTTTACAGTGCTCCAATTAACTAGGTGGAATTTTTTTTATTTTGAGTTTTCCCTCCCTGCTAGAGGAATTTTCTAATTTCTATGTTGATGTTGTTCGTAACATTTTTGGGGGCCAACATGATAGCCCCAGTAAAAACAGGAAAAGAGGAAAGAACTGCCTTGATAAGGGTGACCTTTCCTGCTAAATTTATCCAATGCATTCCCCAAGACTAGATTTTGTTTTTTATTTTCTAAATGATGGGGCTCCATGAAGAGGATGTGGCTTTTTTGATATTGATAGGGATTCCTAGGTACTTAAAGGAGGATCAGTCCATACTAATCTTAAAATCAAGCATTTTTACCAAGTTTCTTATGACTATGGGCTTGCAATTCCAACAATAAATGCTACTCTTATCGCTATTTATTTTTTCTCCTGAAGCTCTAAAATAATGGTCCAGAGTGGTCTTGAATCTTATGGCAATTTGAACTAAGGGACTTCCCATTAGGATGGTGTCGTCAGCAAATTGGCCATGGTTGATTGACTGAACTTTCCTTGCAATGATTAACCCATGAATATTTCCATCAGAGATCGATTTGTTGAGTTTTCTGCTTAAAGAATCTGCCATAAAAATGTAAAGGAACGAAGAAAGAGTGAAGCCTTGTCGGAGGCCTCTGGAGAGGCGGAAGAAGGAGGTAGGTATTCTATTTACTAAGGGGGCAATCTAGTGGGATCCAATACAAGAATTGATCCATTTAATGAACTCGGATGAGAACCCAAATCTTTCTAGAACTATATAAATGAATTCATGCCCGACTCTATCAAAAGCATTTTCCAAGTTAAGCTTGATAGCCATGCCTGATTCTCTCTTCTTTTGGCTAGAATGAATCGCCTCTTGAACCAAGAGAATGTTGTCATAATTTTTTCTTCTGGAGATGAAGCCACCTTGATTAGCAGAAATTAATTTGGGAATATAACCTTGATTCTATTGGCTATGATCTTGGTTAAGATATTGTAAGAGGAGTTGCAAAGGGAAATTGGTCGAAATCTCGTAATAGAGGTGGGGTTCTTCTCCTTAGGAATAAGAGAAATAAAGGAGGAGTTTGTTGTTCCTCCGATGGGTTCTCTCCTTATTGTCCAATTTAGCATCCTGATTAGATCCTTCTTAATGAAAGACCAGCACCTCCTATAAAAATGAACAGAGAACTCGTCCGACCTAGGGGATTTGTCTGGATGAAGGGACCAGACCGCTCTTCTGGATTCCTCCTCGAAGATCGATTCAAGGAGGGATTTATTATTCCCTTATGAAATGAGATGATGGATGTCTGAGCTAAGTTTGTTCCATATCCTCTCTACTAACTTCTTCTTCTTCTTTGTACAAGTTCTCGAAAAAGTTTTTAATTTCTGTTGATCATCTATTTTCTCTCCATTGTCTTTGTTCAGTTCCAAGATGGTATTTTTACTTTTCCTTTCTTTACACTATGTATGAAAAAACTTGGTATTCCTATCACCTTCCTGTAGCCACAAGCTCCTTTATCACATTCTCCACTCCTCCTCTTCTTTCCTGGCAAGGTCAAGAATCCTTCTGTCAAGTTCTTTTTCTTTTATCAAAATTTCTTCTCTTATTGGGGCTTCCTCCATATTCGTTTAGAGTGCTTCTAATTCCGCTTGGGTGTCCTTTAATATGCTCCTGGATCTTTATTGTTTTCTTTTTCCCAAATTTTTAAAATATTTTTGGCACACTTTAGCTTTGTCTCCCAAATGTAACCTAGAGATCCAATAACATAATGCCTCCATGAGTTTTTTATCGCTTCCATGCACTCTTTGCTATTCAACCATCTAGGATTGTACCTGAAGGGAAGAGGGCCAAGGTTCCCTACAACTGAAAAGAAAAGGGAGATGATCATGTGATCTGAAGTTTCTATAGACAAAAAATTCGATTTTGGAATGAGGGGCTTAGATAGGAAAGTGGAGCTAACTAAGAATCTTTCAAGCCTTGCTGCAATGTGTGTCGTGCCTGCTCTTTTGTTGTTCCACGTGAATTTCCCTTGTTTTGGATTTATATCTATTAAGCTCCAGGATGTTTGCAAATCTTCTATTCTTTCCCCATAAGGATCTCTTATTTTTTATCCTCATCTTCTCTCGTCGGCAACAATAGTTACATTGAAATCCCCTGCTAGAATAAACATAAGGTTTTCGTTTCCTTGTTGCTGTGACAAAAGAGTAGTCCAAAAATTTTCTTTCTGTCCTGATAATGTGGGTTCGTAAACATTTCCCAACCAGAATTTCGCATTACTGTTAGATCCTCTACTTCAACAAAAAGCCAATGTTTACTGGCTATATAAGAATCACATCTGTAGTTACCTTTGTTCCACCAGGTGATGAGGCCGCCATAAGCCCCTTCAGTTCTAACCACTTTTCCTTTTTCGTTTGTCCAAGCCTTCTTCATTATCTCGATGTTGTCCTCTTCTTGCATTTTGGTCTCCTAGATCAAGAGGATTGCATTATTTTTCATTCTCCTATTTCTTCTTACTGCTTCACTTTTTTGTTTACCCCTGTGAAGAACCTGCAACAGTTAATTGATGAAATACATGATATATCAGATCACATAATATTTTTATTGATCACGGGCCACTTTGAGGGGGAAACCTCCTTTGAGCAAGCTAAATACAAATAACTTCATGGTGCCTTCATTGGCCTCAACACAAACTTATATACTAGTCTATGCAGCAATACTATGGGTCAATACCATGGGTCATATAATACTACGGGATGACTTACAAAGCATATGCGTCCAATACTATGGATCAATATTATGGGTTAATACAAACTATGGATCAACATATAATACTATGGGACAACTTACAAGGAATATGTGTCCAACAAAAATATACTAACAAAGTAAAGAGAAGGGTTGACATGGGTTCCTAACATCCCCTCCCCCTTAGAAGAAGCTTTGTCCTCAAAGATTTAGATGTGGAAATTGTTGTTGAATCTGAAGGAGTGGTTCCCATGTAGCATCTTCTGGTTGCATTCCGTGCCACTGAATTAAGACCTCTGTGATAGAGCGAGAGCAAAGCTGACGAGTGCGTCGATTGAGGACATCCTCTGCACGCTTGGTTGCTTGAGGGTTTTTGAGTTCTTACATGGTTAGTTACCAATTATATGATGATGTGTGATGTCCTCTTCTCCTAGGTCTTCGAGATGGTTGAGTTAGATGGTATTCTCAAGGGACTGGACACCCCTTGATGGAGCCACTAACACTTGACCTTAGGAGTAGTCTAGAGGACCACATGATCACATGATCCGTGTGGACTTTTCCTTTTACAGTGGTGATGGACTTTCAGGTTATATGGAACACTGGTACATTTGAGAGAGAGATGATTGGTTGTACCCCACCTTGGTTGATTGAATTTTGGTCCTTTCATTTTGTTGATAATATTTTTGTGGTACCTTGCCTTTTACCTTTTGGGTCTTTTACTCATCTTGAGTTATCTTTTGATTTGTACCACCTTTTATGTTTTTGGTCTTATGGGTACTATGGTAGTTTTTCCACAATTGAGGTGCACCCCCTTAGTCCAAATGGTTATGAGTCTTTATTCCCACTCTTTTCTTTTTGAATTGTACCTTACTGGTTGGTCTTTGTACCCTCACCTATTTAATTGTGTAACCTTGGTACCCACCTAAGACATTCTACTTTACTTTTTATTTATTTATTTTATTTTAATCTTTTATTTTCCATATCTGTCTTTGAAGTTTGAAGGTTATTGAGATTTGATTGGTAACCTTTCTTCCTACTGTGTTTTTCGATTTTCTCTCCTTCTCCCCGTTGGGGAGGTTGTGACACTCAGACTCAGCCGTGAGCCCTAGTTTTTCTTTGTTGGTTGTTTTAGTAAGGGTCGTGAGGTATTAAGGGTTTGCTTTACCCTTTTGTGTAATCATGTGGAGGCCGCGAGTCTCTTTGGCCTCAGTCTACTGGCTGTCAGCTCATTTATGAGGGCCAAAATTTTGTATGGGCAGTTTGGACTGAGTTTTTAAGTTATTATTATTTTTTTTACTGACCTTTGTTTTATATGCTTAGATTTTGTGTGTAGTTCTTGATCTGTGGTTATATATATTTGTTGAGTTTTATTTGTGATGTTGAGACTTATTAAGGGCTGATATTTATTGTGACTGTACTGAGCCTTTTGACTGTCATTGAATTTCTTTGATTGACTGTTCCATAGCCCAGTGACTGTACTAACCCTCTAATAGGGTCACTTGGTTCCTAGAGTTGACTGGACTCTAAGAGGCACAACCATTTCTGAAAGTAACTCTTTTGAGTATATTACAGGAAACGTCTACACCTAGGTAAGTATCTTCACGTATTTATTTTCTTGTAAATTAAAATAGTTTATTATTACATGTTACTGAAGGGGTGGAACTCCTCGATTGAACTTGTGAGGAAAATTATTTTGGAAAATAAGTGTCTTGACTATGGGACAACAACAAATATCTTTTCAACAACATATGAGATATTCTTGGCACTAGGTGGGAAATAATTATACACCTTCAATTACCAAGTACTATAGTGATGAGTGACTTAATGAAAAGCATGCAAATTCCATCATTTAATATGATATATTTGGTCAAAGCCATCCTTGAGAGGTGGAGAATGGATTTGTAGAGTTTTCCACTAAAACTGAGAGATTTAGATGTTACAACATGATAGGGAAATTAGATTAAGAAGGTATATGATTAATGGGCAGCACATGGGGTAGCATACACTCTTTTACAATAAGTCATCACAAGGTTCCTTTCTTAGCTTAGATCATCCTTTTGTTACAAGAGGAATTGGTGCACATATGAGAACGTGAACACTTTGAAAAATAACCATCTTGAATAGTCAAGAGAAGAGAGAAGAGGTATTCACGTATGTTCACAGAAACCTTTATCTTATATATAAGACAAGGGAAGAGTGATCAAATGGAAGGACATAAATGGAGGTATTTCATATCAATATGGGTTTGGATAGTATAATTGAGTTGGATTTGGGAAACTTGGATCTTACTGCACCATTCCTATAACCAATCACTTTTGATGATGGTGATCTGATTGGGGATCCATCAGAATAGTTATATGTAAATATTGGACTGGATACAAGGAGGTGAAGGAGGAGGAAGGAGAGCACTATGGTAGTGCTAGTGGTGGTGATCCAAATGAATTCGATTATGATATATATAGGAGGATCATTAATCAGCTATGAGTTTCTTCTACATTTTTTTCATTGGAATTCCCATCCTTTGTATCAACGTATTTATTACTCAATACAATACATGTTGATGACATCGAATGAGAAAATACAAATTATGGATCTCTTATCACTCAAAACTGTCCTTGACAAATTTAGTCCCAAGGGGATCGAACGAACACTTATCCTAAAATTACAATATTACCTCACATAGTCCCATAGCATTGGGTTTTGGCCATTTGTAACTTAGGGCATGAATCTTTACATAATATTTGCATACAATCCACAATATCATCATTTTTGTTTTCTTCTAGTATGGTAAAAAAGGATTCATTAGCAAAACACCCATTCTCAATATGGACAACCTTAGGTCTAGGAGTAGGACTGAAAGCTACCATTTTTCAAAACAACTTACATGTTTACGGGTTCGTTGTTGCTTGATTCAATTACTTTCAGTCCTCTAAGAAGACCATGCTTGATTACAAAACTACCCATGTGTTACCAATATTCAATGAGTTCATCCTTTTCCTTAAGAATATTTCAGTTTAAATTTTGAATAAGATTATACAAGTTTCACAACATTATATAAAAAATTGTTTTTGAAGATTTGTGAACACTAATTAACCACCTAAAAGATCTTAGTTTGAAATTCATGAAAACTTTTAGAATTTTTCCATAATGGTTAATTATTTTTATTTTATATTATTATTGCTAAATATAAATATCTTACTAAATGTGAGTGTAATTCAATGACCAAGGTGATGAACCCAAAATGATGGGATGCGAGACTTTAGGGCCATGACGACAAAGCTAGTTGGATGGTGTGATATGGGACTCAAGACCCAAAGGAGCAATAAAAGACAACTCATAATTGCATGAATTTCCACTCCTAAGAAAGATAAAGTGATCCTCTTCCTCATCACTTGAATGCCTACATTTTGAGAAAGGGAATGCGGTATAAGTCACCTTATAAAAGGCGCTACACGTCACCTTTTAAGAGGCGTTGTGCCTTGAGTTCCTATCTAAACATTTTTCCCATGGTGAAGGGATAACCAAACAGGTATTTGTCAGATCTTTCTTCCTCCAGTGAGGGGAGTTTAGGAAGGCTAGAGGAAAGTGAGACATCTAGCAGGTCTACAAGAGTTTTATCAACTAGATGTCAAAATATCAGAAGAAAATTCCATAAATGCATGGAATTTTTTCTCACTGAAGGGGGGTCATGTTCCTATGATGATGAGACAATAAGCGACATCGAGGTTCCCTTGAGGTGCACACATATAGTGAAACAATGGGTACCCAAGGATCTTCATCAACTGAACATAGATTTTTGTGTGAACGAGAGGATATATCGAATTGCACCGACGTCATTACATGGTTTGGGTTTGTTTTGCATGGATGGCATAAAAGTCGGTTATGACAGATGTACAAAATTGATGGAGTATGTTGGACCCTGTTACAACTATAAAGATTGGATGCACCTGGTCCAATATACACGAAGTATGCGTAGATATGGATTGTCAGCAAACTATTTACAGTTGAAAGACAAAGATCAAAATAAAGGAGCAACGTTGTAAATTGATGGAAGGCCAAAGGCCACAGGGAATATTGCGGGGTTTATAAACAGTACACAACCAGGGTCTACAATTAAGCAACCCAACTGCGAATTTGAGGGGTGTTAAGGAAACCGTGTTTTTGTATGTGTCATTAAATCAATATCTGTAGGGGAAGAGTTTCTTATTAATTTCAATTTGAATCGAGTAGATAAAAACACGATTAGTATGGGAGTGGTAAATCTAACAATTTACCCAACCTTTTATTAATGAATTTAACATCTTAAGTGATTTTTCGTTAGTTTATTTCGTTTAAATTTTCTATATTTACTTCGCAGGCTAGGGATCGGGGAAAATACCTGCCAGTAGATGGTCAGAGGAGTACAACTTCCTAGAGGGAGCAGGTATACATCTTTGTAATAGTAAAAATATAATAAGAAAAAAGAGTTTTTTTTTGCTTTGTTTTTTCATTAGTAGATTAGTTCGGTTTATATAATGTTATCTATATTTGATGCAGAACATTGATGGGGGAAGCCACCCGACTGTTGAATCAGACGACAACAGTGTTAAGATTCAATATGCTAAGACAAAAATATCAGCATTACATTCCATTTCACAACAATAGCATATACAGGATCACTGAAAGAACAACAAGCACATCATAAACACAAGAGACACAGATTTATCCTAGGAAACCGTCATGGGGTAGAAAAAATAGCAAAGCTTCCTCAATATAGATGACCAGCAAATACAAAGATGCAATCCACAACCATGAACTCCTTCTCCTCCATCGCAGATCTCTCTCTCCCCTATGCGCCAATCACAAGTGAGTGAATGTGTGTTAAATGAGGAACACACCTCCTCTATTTATACACAACTCCGACTTGACTTTTACACTTACTAGGTCGGCCCCAACTTTTGTTAAGATTTAATATGCTAAGACAGAAAATAGCAGCATTACATTCCATTTCACAATAATAGCATATATAGGATCACTGAAGAAACAACAAGCACAGCATAAACACAAGAGACAGAGATTTATCCTGGGAAACCCTCATGGGGTAGAAAACCCAGCAAAGCTTCCTCAATATAGATGACCAGCAATATACAAAGATGAAACCCTGAGACATGATCTCCTCCTCCACAATAGCAGACCTCTCCTCCAAGAGTGCGCTATCCTCAAGTGAGTGAGTGTATCAAATGAGGAACACACCTCCTCTATTTATACACTACTCTGATATGTATTTTACACAAGTACATGTAGGCTCGTATTTAACCATTAGGTTAAATACCCCATTATAACTGACTGGGCCGACCCCCACATGGTGGGTCTAATAACCCTCGTTACCACACCCAACTCGGAGGAATAAACATCTCCGGATTTATAGTATAATCACATCGGAGGTATGGAACATCTCCGGAATAAATAATATACAAATATAATATTCTTTGAAGTTACAATATTTCAACACTCCCCCTTAACGAGAAGGATATTATAACAGTATCTGCACGAGCAAGGAGTCATCAACATCATACATGATACATCTATAAATCATTGGAAGCTTTCTCAACATCATCAGTAACTCAAGCAGTTACTGGAACATCTTCAATACTGGAACATCAACATCTTCAGTACTGAGTCTTTATCTTCTGCAGCACTCGAACAGCTACAACAACATCAACATCTGGATCCTCACGATCATCAATATCGTCATCACACGATCATCAGCATCGTCATCACACGATCATCAACATCGTCATCACACGATCATCAGCATCGTCATCACACGATCATCAGCATCGTCATCACACGATCATCAGCATCGTCATCTCACGATCATCAGCATCGTCATCACACGATCATCAGCATCGTCATCTCACGATCATCAGCATCGTCATCACACGATCGTCAGCATCGTCATCAACATAGGTATCCATAACAACACAAGTATCCACATCATTAGTACAAGTATTCATGCCAATACAAGTATACATATCATCAATACAAGTATCCATACTGATACAAGTAATCATGTCATCAATACATGTATCCTACCGATACAAGTAACCACATCATCAATACAAGGATCCATACCGATACAAGCAACCACGTCATCAATACTAGTATCCTACCGATACAAGTAACCACATCATCAATACAAGTATCCTACCGATACAAGTAACCACATCATCAATACAAGTATCCTACCGATAAAAGTAACCACAAAAAAATCACTTTCTCGGAGACCATTCGTCTACGGATCAATTCAGGGACCAAAGTCCGGGGATGATACAATCCCCACTTCTCGGAGACCACACGTCTACGGATCAATTCAGGGACCTAAGTCCGGGGATGATACAATCCCCACTTGTCGGAGACCTCACGTCTACGGATCAATTCAGGGACCGCAGTCAGGGGATGATACAATCCCCACTTCTCGGAGACCTCACGTCTACGGATCAATTCAGGGACCTAAGTCTGGGGATGATACAATCCCCAATTCTCGGAGACCACACGTCTACGGATCATTTCAGGTACCACAGTCTGGGGATGATACAATCCCCACTTCTCGGAGACCTCACGTCTACGGATCAATTCAGGGACCGCAGTCCCGGGATGATACAATCCCCACTTCTCGGAGACCTCACGTCTACGGATCAGTTCAGGGACCTAAGTCCGGGGATGATACACTCCCCACTTCTCGGAGACCTCACGTCTACGGCTCTCTTTAGGACTGAAAGTCCAGGGATGATCCAATCCCCTCAACTGTCCATTAAGGACTTCATTCTCGGAGACCACACGTCTACGGCTCTCTTTAGGACTGAAAGTCCAGGGATGATCCAATCCCCTCAACTATCCACTAAGGACTTCATTCTCGGAGACCTCACGTCTACGACTCTCTTTAGGACTGAAAGCCCAGGGATGATCCAATCCCCTCAACTGTCCACTAAGGACTTCATTCTCAGAGACCTCACGTCTACGGCTCTCTTTAGGACTGAAAGTCCAGGGATGATCCAATCCCCTCAACTGTCCACTAAGGACTTCATTCTCGGAGACCTCACGTCTACGGCTCTCTTTAGGACTGAAAGTCCAGGGATGATCCAATCCCCTCAACTTTCCACTAAGGACTTCATTCTCGGAGACCTCACGTCTACGGCTCTCTTTAGGACTGAAAGTCCAGGGATGATCCAATCCCCTCAACTGTCCACTGAGGGCTTCATTCTCGGAGACCTCACGTCTATGGCTCTCTTTAGGACTGAAAGTCCAGGGATGATCCAATCCCCTACCTGTCCACTAAGGACTTCATTTTCAGAGACCATACGTCTACGGATCTATTCAGGGACCGAAGTCTAGGGATGATACAATCCCTACCTGTCCACTAAGCACTTCATTTTCGGAGACCATATGTCTACGGATCTATTCAGGGACCGAAGTCCAGGGATGATACAATCCCTACCTGTCCACTAAGGACTTCATTTTCGGAGACCATACGTCTACGGATCTATTCAGGGACCGAAGTGCAGGGATGATACAATCCCTACCTGTCCACTAAGGACTTCATTTTCGGAGACCATACGTCTACGGCTCACTTTAGAACATGTGTTCAAGGATGATACAATCCCCACATGTATTCTCATCAATACATCTATCATCAAAAGCATGTATTCTTAACATCAAAAGCATGTATAAGTAAAACTAAGTATTCTAAGTATAAGAGTCCTAAATCTAAATATTTCTAAGTATCTAGGTGTAGAGAACAGGTTACCTCATCATCGACCTTGTTGTTCGATGAGACAATCTCATCATCAGTGACTATACTACTCCCCCTTTCGAGGAGGGTCCTTTTGAGCTACACCAAGCTTGTCTCGGAAGTATTCAAATTTCACTCGAGACAGAGGTTTGGTTAGTACATCAGCAACCTGTTACAAATTCAAACTTTATAGTTCCTTTCTGCGTCATATCTTGTTAGATCCCTATGTTCTTTGACTTATCATGGAACACTAGATTCTATGTCATCTTGATACAACTCTATTTGTCACATAGGATCACAGTTGGTTCTATCTCTAAGTCAAACAATCCTGAAGCCAAACTTCTTCACAACTAGCAAAGCAAGCAACCATATATTCTGCTTGTGCTGAGAGCCACACTAGACTGCTTCCAGCTAAACCATGAGATCATGGTTAATCCCGGACAATAACATCCTCTTGATGTGTTCTTCCTGTCTGATACACTTTCTTCCCAATCAGCATCTGAGTAGCCATCTGAAGTCATGATCTCCAAGATAGCATAGATCAATGTCTATCCTATCCTTTAGGTGCCTCATCACATGCTTTGCAACTATCACGTGAACACATATAGTTTCCACTAGATACTGACTCAAGGTGTTCACAACAAAGCATATATCTAACCTAGTATATGTTATATACATCAATCACCCAATAATTTGACTGTACAGAGTTATATCCACTAACTCTTCAGTTTGGAATCCATAAGTGTGGTCATTCCAACACCTCAAGTCCTTTTAATATTTCTCGGCATACTTTCCCTAGTTGAGAAATATTCCTTCTGATCCTTGCCATACTTCCAGACCTAGGAAGTAATGCATCAATTTGAGATCTTTCATTTTCATTTCTGCATTGAATGATCTTCTGCATATCTATCTGTGCCATCTCTCGTCAGATGGGTCTACTAATATGAGCCTCAATATCATTCAAACTCCGTGGTGAGTTCCTTCTTGCATCCATGTCATATGTGTATAGAAATCATATTCAACCTTGTAGCAAAGGTTGAGATCCACATCACCCATGGTGATCATTAAGCTTATCAATTTATTATCGATCCTAGGTACCTATACAGAACCTGATTCACACTTCTTCTTTAATTACACCATACTTGGAGCAAACATCTTGTCGTGATTCTCTTCCCCTTTCTAAGAGAATCTTCTAGCCATGAGCCTTCTATATTTTGTTTGATTTGTAAATCTTCTTGTTTGAACATCCACCACTTGTACGGTGTCCATCATTCTTCATGACCTTTCCTACAAATCAAAATTAAGTACATGATTAGTAATACTTCATAATCATCAAATCATATTGACATGATAACCTATTATGCATACAGATATCATTTACATAGTGATGCAACTATTTTGACCAATACTTTGGCACAACACTTTCCCATATCCTGTATGCATACAGTGGCTATCTAGATGCCTTCCATCTCTACCAGAACATACTATCGAGAGTGTGCACAACTCTCAGCATGTCAGCAAAGAGGTTTCATTCTAGACAAGCAACAATGGAATGTTTGTCCAACTTACCAATCATATGCATATTAGTAGTATACTGTTCAATGTTCTATGAATATTTACACTCAGCATGATATATTATAGGAATACAAATATGCATACAATCTATTACAGGCAATATCATTTACTATTTCAAATAACAACTCAAATACTTATCTTTTATGTTTGTGTGGTTGCCTCCCGCTTGATCTTCTGTATGTCTTTTGAACTTCTATTCATTTTGTACCACTGTGCATGCTCAAATGTGCACTAGTGTCATCATCATGATCTCATACACAAACATACATTCATTAGTATAATCTCAATGTTATCAAAACATTATAGTTCTAAATAATCTTGAAAATGTATAACCATGATTATAGATAATATTCAAGGTTTTAGGGAAGTCTTCCTTTACTTATGCATATTCTTGTTTGATCTAGTTAGTTAAATAATCAACCAAGATAAGAGACATGATATGCATAAACCCTTGATTACTAACTTTATGAATAAGCATAACAAATCATACCAAGTATACTTATATAAGGGATCCTAATCACAAGGTAAGATTCTAACATGGCATAGGAAAACATACCTGGATTAGTATACCTGCTTAGTTATGTGCAACATACCTAAACAATCTCTTCATTGATTTAGAGATCCTGAGCTAGAACCTACATGTCTCATAGGTTAAGCATAATATAACAAGTTCATACATACCTCGTAAGTAGAACAAAGATTATGGATGAGTCTTTGTATTCATGTGGTCATGGTCATGGAACTTGATTTGTCTTTTGTGATGTACCTGTATCTTGTTAGCAGACAACATCAACCTCACACAACACCATAATGCATTAGTACAATCATATAGCCCTAATCAATGAATGTCTTCGATCATTCACATGCATTCATACTGTTACTAGGGTGATAAGACAATTCTAACATTAATCAAGATTGTACTAATAAATAACATGAAGACAAAACACATTATGAACTTAATCAAGAATCAGATTTCAAGACATACCTGAACCTCCTTAAGTCATACCTATCGAGACTTCTTGTAGTCTTCTTATGTAAGGCCTTAGCCTCAACTCCCCCTGAAACTTGATCTGGAGCTTGATTAGGGTTTTCTAGAGAAACCCTAAAAATTCAATCTTTGACTTTCACACTTCTGAATGGATGAAAGAATATGTCTTGCTGAGCTGATCAAACTAGCATACTTCAATTTTGGAATTTCCAAAATTTGACCCCTCAAAATTGCCTTTGAAACTTCTGGATCTTCTAGACAGGATCCCGAACTAGGGTTTGATGAAGCCCACCCTTCTACCCAAACAAAAGGTTCGATCCAATGCTCTAAACTCTTATTTTTCTTAGGAGTTTCCAGCCGTGGTTACAGACTTCAAAAATTCCAACTTTTGCTGAAGCCCTAATTTTCCATCTTTCCGATCAAAATCCTGAACTGGGGTTTGATCAAGCCCGGTCTTCCACCCAACCAAAAAATTCGATCTTGGTCTCTAAATTTCAATTTTCCTGAGTAGCATTCAGCCGTGGACTCCGATTCCAAAAATTCTAACTTTCTCCGAAACCCTAAATTCCGGAAGCCATGAATAAAGGTGCTCGAAAAATAATTCTGTTTTGACAGAAATATGCACCTGATTGTTTCTGCTATAACTCTGAAATTTTTGCTCCACAGGGTCTGAAACCCTTTTTTCGCAGTAGCCTGACCTGTCATCTTTCCATCCTGACAGGTCTGACCTCAATTGGATTTTCTGAGAGAGAGTTATGCCAAGTGTCGCAACGTGACCTGTTTATGGGATAAAACAGTAGAGCGAACTTGTACGGAGTGCCACATGTCACTGTTTGAACTTCGGCCTCTGAAAACGTTTCCTGAGATAGCTCGCCCTGTTATCTTTCCATCTTGACAGGTCTGACCTCAATTGGACTCTCTGAGAGAGAGTTATGCCAAGTGTCGCAACGTGACCTGTTTATGGGATAAAACAGGAGAGCGAAATTGTACGGCGTGCCACGTGTCACTGGTTCATCTTCGGCCTCTGAAAATTTTTCCTGAGATAGTACAGTCTGTGTACTACCTATCACGTTTTACTAAATTTCATTTGGAGCTTCCTAGCCCAAGTTATGACCTTTTTTCCAAGGTTACCTAATTTTGACTGAGATCTGGAAGAGGCAGAAACCCTACCTTGTACTGATCATAACTCATAAAGTAAAACGAATCTGAGGGTGCCCTTTGGACACAAGGTACCTGGGGATGTTATCTTCGACCTGTAAACTTTTCAGACCCTGAACCTTCGCAGAAATGGATTTATAGCGAAAGTTCCACGAAGACTGGTTTTTGCTATGTAAAACCCTAACCTTCAAATTATCGTAAGTAAAGCAAGTGTCGTAAGTGCCATACCTTGTCTTCCTTCAGGTTAGCTCTGATACCATGTTAATATTTAATATGCTAAGACAAAAAATAGCAGCATTACATTCCATTTCACAATAATAGCATATATAGGATCACTGAAGAAACAACAAGCATAGCATAAACACAAGAGACAGAGATTTATCCTGGGAAACCCTCATGGGGTAGAAAACCCAGCAAAGCTTCCTCAATATAGATGACCAGCAATATACAAAGATGAAACCCTGAGACATGATCTCCTCCTCCACAATAGTAGACCTCTCCTCCACAAGTGCGCTATCCTCAAGTGAGTGAGTGTATCAAATGAGGAACACACCTCCTCTATTTATACACTACTCTGATATGTATTTTACACAAGTACATGTAGGCTCATATTTAACCATTAGGTTAAATACCCCATTATAACTGACTGGGCCGACCCCCACATGGTGGGTCTAATAACCCTCGTTACCACACCCAACTCGGAGGAATAAACATCTCCGGATTTATAGTATAATCACATCGGAGGTATGGAACATCTTCGGAATAAATAATATACAAATATAATATTCTTTGAAGTTACAATATTTCAACACTCCCCCTTAACGAGAAGGATATTATAACAGTATCTGCACGAGCAAGGAGTCATCAACATCATACATGATACATCTATAAATCATTGGAAGCTTTCTCAACATCATCAGTAACTCAAGCAGTTACTGGAACATCTTCAATACTGGAACATCAACATCTTCAGTACCGAGTCTTTATCTTCTGCAGCACTCGAACAGCTACAACAACATCAACATCTGGATCCTCACGATCATCAGTATCATCATCACACGATCATCAGCATCGTCATCACACGATCATCAGCATCGTCATCACACGATCATCAGCATCGTCATCACACGATCATCAACATCGTCATCTCACGATCATCAGCATCGTCATCACACGATCATCAGCATCGTCATCTCACGATCATCAGCATCGTCATCACACGATCGTCAGCATCGTCATCAACACAGGTATCCATAACAACACAAGTATCCACATCATTAGTACAAGTATTCATGCCAATACAAGTATACATATCATCAATACAAGTATCCATACTGATACAAGTAATCATGTCATCAATACATGTATCCTACCGATACAAGTAACCACATCATCAATACAAGTATCCATACCGATACAAGCAACCACGTCATCAATACTAGTATCCTACCGATACAAGTAACCACATCATCAATACAAGTATCCTACCGATACAAGTAACCACATCATCAATACAAGTATCCTACCGATACAAGTAACCACAAAAAAAATCACTTTCTCGTAGACCATTCGTCTACGGATCAATTCAGGGACCAAAGTCCGGGGATGATACAATCCCCACTTCTCGGAGACCACATGTCTACGGATCAATTCAGGGACCTAAGTCCGGGGATGATACAATCCCCACTTCTCGGAGACCTCACGTCTATGGATCAATTCAGGGACCGCAGTCCGGGGATGATACAATCCCCACTTCTCGGAGACCTCACGTCTACGGATCAATTCAGGGACCTAAGTCCGGGGATGATACAATCCCCACTTCTCGGAGACCACACGTCTACGGATCAATTCAGGGACCACATTCCGGGGATGATACAATCCCCACTTCTCGGAGACCTCACGTCTACGGATCAATTCAGGGACCGCAGTCCGGGGATGATACAATCCCCACTTCTCGGAGACCTCACGTCTACGGATCAATTCAGGGACCTAAGTCCGGGGATGATACACTCCCCACTTCTCGGAGACCTCACGTCTACGGCTCTCTTTAGGACTGAAAGTCCAGGGATGATCCAATCCCCTCAACTGTCCACTAAGGACTTCATTCTCGGAGACCTCACGTCTACGGCTCTCTTTAGGACTGAAAGTCCAGGGATGATCCAATCCCCTCAACTATCCACTAAGGACTTCATTCTCGGAGACCTCACGTCTACGACTCTCTTTAGGACTGAAAGTCCAGGGATGATCCAATCCCCTCAACTGTCCACTAAGGACTTCATTCTCGGAGACCTCACGTCTACGGCTCTCTTTAGGACTGAAAGTCCAGGGATGATCCAATCCCCTCAACTGTCCACTAAGGACTTCATTCTCGGAGACCTCACGTCTACGGCTCTCTTTAGGACTGAAAGTCCAGGGATGATCCAATCCCCTCAACTGTCCACTAAGGACTTCATTCTCGGAGACCTCACGTCTACGGCTCTCTTTAGGACTGAAAGTCCAGGGATGATCCAATCCCCTCAACTGTCCACTGAGGACTTCATTCTCGGAGACCTCACGTCTACGGCTCTCTTTAGGACTGAAAGTCCAGGGATGATCCAATCCCCTACCTGTCCACTAAGGACTTCATTTTCAGAGACCATACGTCTATGGATCTATTCAGGGACCGAAGTCCAGGGATGATACAATCCCTACCTGTCCACTAAGCACTTCATTTTCGGAGACCATACGTCTACGGATCTATTCAGGGACCGAAGTCCAGGGATGATACAATCCCTACCTGTCTACTAAGGACTTCATTTTCGGAGACCATACGTCTACGGATCTATTCAGGGACCGAAGTGCAGGGATGATACAATCCCTACCTGTCCACTAAGGACTTCATTTTCGGAGACCATACGTCTACGGCTCACTTTAGAACATGTGTTCAAGGATGATACAATCCCCACATGTATTCTCATCAATACATCTATCATCAAAAGCATGTATTCTTAACATCAAAAGCATGTATAAGTAAAACTAAGTATTCTAAGTATAAGAGTCCTAAATCTAAATATTTCTAAGTATCTAGGTGTAGAGAACATGTTACCTCATCATCGACCTTGTTGTTCGATGAGACAATCTCATCATCAGTGACTATACTACTCCCCCTTTCGAGGAGGGTCCTTTTGAGCTACACCAAGCTTGTCTCGGAAGTATTCAAATTTCACTCGAGACAGAGGTTTGGTTAGTACATCAGCAACCTGTTACAAATTCAAACTTTATAGTTCCTTTCTGCGTCATATCTTGTTAGATCCCTATGTTCTTTGACTTATCATGGAACACTAGATTCTATGTCATCTTGATACAACTCTATTTGTCACATAGGATCACAGTTGGTTCTATCTCTAAGTCAAACAATCCTGAAGCCAAAATTCTTCACAACTAGCAGAGCAAGCAACCATATATTCTGCTTGTGCTGAAAGCCACACTATACTGCTTCCAGCTAAACCATGAGATCATGGTTAATCCTGGACAATAACATCCTCTTGATGTGTTCTTCCTGTCTGATACACTTTCTTCCCAATCAGCATCTGAGTAGCCATCTGAAGTCATGATCTCCAAGATAGCATAGATCAATGTCTATCCTATCCTTTAGGTGCCTCATCACATGCTTTGCAACTATCACGTGAACACATCTAGTTTCCACTAGATACTGACTCAAGGTGTTCACAACAAAGCATATATCTAACCTAGTATATGTTATATACATCAATCACCCAATAATTTGACTGTACAGAGTTATATCCACTAACTCTTCAGTTTGGAATCCATAAGTGTGGTCATTCCAACACCTCAAGTCCTTTTAATATTTCTCGGCATACTTTCCCTAGTTGAGAAATATTCCTTCTGATCCTTGCCATACTTCCAGACCTAGGAAGTAATGCATCAATTTGAGATCTTTCATTTTCATTTCTGCATTGAATGATCTTCTGCATATCTATCTGTGCCATCTCTCGTCAGATGGGTCTACTAATATGAGCCTCAATATCATTCAAACTCCGTGGTGAGTTCCTTCTTGCATCCATGTCATATGTGTATAGAAATCATATTCAACCTTGTAGCAAAGGTTGAGATCCACATCACCCATGGTGATCATTAAGCTTATCAATTTATTATCGATCCTAGGTACCTATACAGAACCTGATTCACACTTCTTCTTTAATTACACCATACTTGGAGCAAACATCTTGTCGTGATTCTCTTCCCCTTTCTAAGAGAATCTTCTAGCCATGAGCCTTCTATATTTTGTTTGATTTGTAAATCTTCTTGTTTGAACATCCACCACTTGTACGGTGTCCATCATTCTTCATGACCTTTCCTACAAATCAAAATTAAGTACATGATTAGTAATACTTCATAATCATCAAATCATATTGACATGATAACCTATTATGCATACAGATATCATTTACATAGTGATGCAACTATTTTGACCAATACTTTGGCACAACACTTTCCCATATGCTGTATGCATACAGTGGCTATCTAGATGCCTTCCATCTCTACCAGAACATACTATCGAGAGTGTGCACAACTCTCAACATGTCAGCAAAGAGGTTTCATTCTAGACAAGCAACAATGGAATGTTTGTCCAACTTACCAATCATATGCATATTAGTAGTATACTGTTCAATGTTCTATGAATATTTACACTCAGCATGATATATTATAGGAATACAAATATGCATACAATCTATTACAGGCAATATCATTTACTATTTCAAATAACAACTCAAATACTTATCTTTTATGTTTGTGTGGTTGCCTCCCGCTTGATCTTCTGTATGTCTTTTGAACTTCTATTCATTTTGTACCACTGTGCATGCTCAAATGTGCACTAGTGTCATCATCATGATCTCATACACAAACATACATTCATTAGTATAATCTCAATGTTATCAAAACATTATAGTTCTAAATAATCTTGAAAATGTATAACCATGATTATAGATAATATTCAAGGTTTCAGGGAAGTCTTCCTTTACTTATGCATATTCTTGTTTGATCTAGTTAGTTAAATAATCACCCAAGATAAGAGACATGATATGCATAAACCCTTGATTACTAACTTTATGAATAAGCATAACAAATCATACCAAGTATACTTATATAAGGGATCCTAATCACAAGGTAAGATTCTAACATGGCATAGGAAAACATACCTGGATTAGTATACCTGCTTAGTTATGTGCAACATACCTAAACAATCTCTTCATTGATTTAGAGATCCTGAGCTAGAACCTACATGTCTCATAGGTTAAGCATAATATAACAAGTTCATACATACCTCGTAAGTAGAACAAAGATTATGGATGAGTCTTTGTATTCATGTGGTCATGGTCATGGAACTTGATTTGTCTTTTGTGATGTACCTGTATCTTGTTAGCAGACAACATCAACCTCACACAACACCATAATGCATTAGTACAATCATATAGCCCTAATCAATGAATGTCTTCGATCATTCACATGCATTCATACTGTTACTAGGGTGATAAGACAATTCTAACATTAATCAAGATTGTACTAATAAATAACATGAAGACAAAACACATTATGAACTTAATCAAGAATCAGATTTCAAGACATACCTGAACCTCCTTAAGTCATACCTGTCGAGACTTCTTGTAGTCTTCTTATGTAAGGCCTTAGCCTCAACTCCCCCTGAAACTTGATCTGGAGCTTGATTAGGGTTTTCTAGAGAAACCCTAAAAATTCAATCTTTGACTTTCACACTTCTGAATGGATGAAAGAATATGTCTTGCTGAGTTGATCAAACTAGCATACTTCAATTTTGGAATTTCCAAAATTTGACCCC
The DNA here is from genome assembly GCA_027924585.1 of Larix kaempferi. NCBI lineage: Eukaryota > Viridiplantae > Streptophyta > Pinopsida > Pinales > Pinaceae > Larix > Larix kaempferi. Next base: position 27,512,987 of record BSBM01000205.1, read on the forward strand.
TCAAAATTGCCTTTGAAACTTCTGGATCTTCTAGACAGGATCCCGAACTAGGGTTTTATGAAGCCCACCCTTCTTCCCAAACAAAAGGTTCGATCCAAGGCTCTAAACTCTTATTTTTCTTAGGAGTTTCCAGCCGTGGTTACAGACTTCAAAAATTCCAACTTTTGCTGAAGCCCTAATTTTCCATCTTTCCGATCAAAATCCTGAACTGGGGTTTGATCAAGCTCGGTCTTCCACCCAACCAAAAAATTCGATCTTGGTCTCTAAATTTCAATTTTCCTGAGTAGCATTCAGCCGTGGACTCCGATTCCAAAAATTCTAACTTTCTCCGAAACCCTAAATTCTGGAAGCCATGAATAAAGGTGCTCGAAAAATAATTCTGTTTTGACAGAAATATGCACCTGATTGTTTCTGCTATAACTCTGAAATTTTTGCTCCACAGGGTCTGAAACCCTTTTTCTGCAGTAGCCTGACCTGTCATCTTTCCATCCTGACAGGTCTGACCTCAATTGGATTTTCTGAGAGAGAGTTATGCCAAGTGTCGCAACGTGACCTGTTTATGGGATAAAACAGTAGAGCGAACTTGTACGGCATGCCACGTGTCACTGTTTGAACGTCGGCCTCTGAAAACGTTTCCTGAGATAGCTCGCCCTGTTATCTTTCCATCTTGATAGGTCTGACCTCAATTGGACGCTCTGAGAGAGAGTTATGCCAAGTGTCGCAACGTGACCTGTTTATGGGATAAAACAGGAGAGAGAACTTGTACGGAGATCCACGTGTCACTGGTTCATCTTCGGCCTCTGAAAAAGTTTCCTGAGATAGTACAGTCTGTGTACTACATATCACTTTTTACGAAATTTCATTTGGAGCTTCCTAGCCCAAGTTATGACCTTTTTTCCAAGGTTACCTAATTTTGACTGAGATCTGGAAGAGGCAGAAACCCTACCTTGTACTGATCATAACTCATAAAGTACAACGAATCTGAGGGTTCCCTTTGGACACAAGGTACCTGGGGATGTTATCTTCGACCTGTAAGCTTTTCAGACCCTGAACCTTCGCAGAAATGGATTTATAGCGAAAGTTCCACGAAGACTGGTTTTTGCTATGTAAAACCCTAACCTTCAAATTATCGTAAGTAAAGCAAGTGTCGTAAGTGCCATACCTTGTCTTCCTTCAGGTTAGCTCTGATACCATGTTAAGATTTAATATGCTAAGACATAAAATAGCAGCATTACATTCCATTTCACAATAATAGCATATATAGGATCACTGAAGAAACAACAAGCACAGCATAAACACAAGAGACAGAGATTTATCCTGGGAAACCCTCATGGGGTAGAAAACCCAGCAAAGCTTCCTCAATATAGATGACCAGCAATATACAAAGATGAAACCCTGAGACATGATCTCCTCCTCCACAATAGCAGACCTCTCCTCCACAAGTGCGCTATCCTCAAGTGAGTGAGTGTATCAAATGAGGAACACACCTCCTCTATTTATACACTACTCTGATATGTATTTTACACAAGTACATGTAGGCTCGTATTTAACCATTAGGTTAAATACCCCATTATAACTGACTGGGCCGACCCCCACATGGTGGGTCTAATAACCCTCGTTACCACACCCAACTCGGAGGAATAAACATCTCCGGATTTATAGTATAATCACATCGGAGGTATGGAACATCTCCGGAATAAATAATATACAAATATAATATTCTTTGAAGTTACAATATTTCAACAACTTTAACCACTGGGTTAAACACCTCATTACAACTGACTCTGGGCTGACCCCACTAGGGAAGTCTAATAACCCAAGTTACCACATTCCGATGGAGGAATAAACATCTCTGGATATACAATAGCGTCTTCACAGAGGAATGAAACATCTCCAGAATAATAAAGTACAAATATAATATTCTTAGAAGTTACAATATTTCAACACTCCCCCTTAATGAGAAGGATATTATAACAACATCTGCAGGAGCAAGGAGTCATCAACTACATAATACATGATACATCTATAAATCATTAGAAGCTTTCTTTATACATCATCAGTAACTCAACCAGTTACTGGAGCATCTTCAAGACCTTCAATACGGGAACATCATTATCTTCAGCACTGAGTCTTCATCTTCTGCAACACTTGAACAACTACAGTAACATCATCATCTGGATCCTCTCGATCAATAGCATCGTCACCATACGATCATCAACATCATCATCACACAATCATTAGTATCGTCATCACATGATCATCAGCATCATCATCACACTATCATCAATATCATCATCACATGATCATCGGCATTGTCATCACATGATCATCATTATCGTCATCACACGATCATCAACATCGTCATCTAGATCATCACGATCGGCAACATCGTCATCTATATCATCACGATCAATAGCGTCGTCATCTAGATCATCATGATCAACAACATCATCATCTAGATCATCACGATCAATAGCATCATCATCTAGATCATCACGATCAACAACATCGTCATCTAGATCATCACGATCAACAGCATCATAGCAGCATACCCTGCAATACACATGATCCATTTAATACACCATAACATGTCTAGGGACGATGCAGTCCACTCGTCAACTTAGACAGAGTCTAACGACCTCTTTTTTAAAGACATATGTCTACGGATCAATTCAGGGACCGAAGTCTGGGGATGATGCAATCCCCTCTCGTCCACTAGGGACCACTTCTCGGAGACATATGTTTATGGATCAATTGAGGGATCGAAGTTCGAGGATGATACAATCCCCTCTCGTCCACTGGGGACCATTTCTCAGAGACATTTGTCTACAGATCAATTCAGGGACCGAAGTTCGAGGATGATACAATCCCCTCTCATCCACTAGGGACCACTTCTCGGAGACATCTGTCTACGGATTGATTCAGGGACCGAAGTCCAGGGATGATGCAATCCCCATCACGTACATTTTGAACTAGTGGTTTTGGGATGATGCAATCCCCATCACGTACATTTTGAACTAGTGGTTATGGGATAATGCAATCCCCATCACGTACATTTTGAACCAAGCGTGCAGGGATGATGCAATCCTGACCATAATGCCAGTCCTTTTTCATACTGGATGTGAACATTACATCATTACAGGACCTCCGAATGATCACCTGCTACTACAATGAGTAGTCCAGGAGCGAACATTACATCATTCTAGTCAACCACAGAGCCAGTACTATTTCAAATGGGGTGTGACCTAGATCAGATCTAGGATTTACAACCTGTGAATGATCACCTGCTAGTCCAAGAGCGAACATTACATCATTACAGGTTTTCTGAATGATCACCTATTGCTATGCTGAGGAGTCCAAGAGCGCACATTACATCATTCCCCAACATCTTTCTCGAAGACAAGAGTCTACGGATCTGCTCAGGGACCTAAGTCCAGGGATGATACAATCCCTCCTCATCCACTTATAAAAATTCTAAGGACCGTGCATCGACCTCATCGTTGTAACCAACAACCTTATCATCGACCTCATCATTGGAACAGGTAACCTCATCATCGATACAAGTATCCTCGTCATTGACACAAGTATCCTCATCATCGATACAAGTATCCTTGTCATCGATACAAGTATCCTTGTCATCGATACAGTATCCTCATCATCGATACAAGTATCCTTGTCATCGATACAGTATCCTCATCATCGATACAAGTATCTATATCAATACAGTATCCACATCATCGATACAGTATCCTCATCAATACAGTATCCACATCATCAACCTTACCATCGATATAGGCAATCTCATCATCGATACAAGTATCCACAACGATACCAATATCCAAATATCATCATCGACCATATCACTCCCCCTTTTGAGGAGGGTCCTTCTGAACTACACCAAGCTTGTCTTGGAAATACTCAACCTTTACTCGAGACAGAGGTTTGGTCAATACATTAGTAACTTGTTCGTCAGTGCTCACATATTCGAGCTTGATAGCTCTTTTCTGCACCATATCTCGTATATAGAAATATCGGATCTCTCTGTGCTTTGACTTATCATGGAATACTAGATTCTCTGTCATCTTGATACAACTCTAGTTTGTTGAATATTGTAACTTCTAAGAATATTATATTTATACATTATTTATTCCGGAGATGTTCCATCCCTCCGAGGTGATTTTATTATGTATCCGGAGATGTTTATTCCTCTGAGAAGTTGTGGTAACTAGGGTTATTAGACCCACCATGTGGGGGTCGGCCCAGTCAGTTATAATAGGGTATTTAACCTAATGGTTAAATACGAGCCTACATGTACTTGTGTAAAATATATGTCAGAGTAGTGTATAAATAGAGGAGGTGTGTTCCTCATTTGATACACTCACTCACTTATGAAAAGCGGCGCACTTGTCTGGGAGATTTGATAAGGAGGATTAGAAGGAGGGAGCACATCTTGTATTTTGGTTTATCATCTTATTGAGGAAAGCTTTGCTGGGTTTTCTACCCCTTGAGGGTTTCCCAAGATAAATCTGTGTCTCTTGTGTTTATGCTATGATTGTTGTTTCTTCAGTGATCCTGTATATGCTATTATTGTGAAACGGAATGTAATGCTGCTATTTTCTGTCTTAGCATATTGAATTTTAACATGGTATCAGAGCTAACCTGAAGGAAGGCAATGTATGGCACTTACGACACTTGCTTCTCTTGCGACAATTTGAAGGTTAGGGTTTTATATAGCAAAAACCAGTCATCGTCTAACTTTCGCTATAAATCCATTTATGTGAAGTTTCAGGATCTGAAAAGTTTATAGGTCGTAGATAACATCCCCAGGTACCTTGTGTCCAAAGGGAACCCTCAGATTCGTTGTACTTTGTGAGTTATGATCAGTACAAGTTAGGGTTTCTGCCTCTTCCAGATCTCAGTCAAAAGCAGGTGACCTAGGAAAAAAGGTCATAACTTGGGCTAGGAAGCTCCAAATGAAATTTCGTAAAAATTGACAGGTAGTACACAGACTGTACTATCTCAGGAAACTTTTTCAGAGGCTGAAACTGAACCAGTGACACGTGGTATGCCGTACAAGTTTGCTCCTGTTTTATTCCATAAACAGGTCATGTTGCGACACTTGGCATAACTCTCTCTCAGAGAGTCCAATTGAGGTCATACCTGTCAGGATGGAAAGATAACAGGGAGATATATCTCAAGAAAATGTTTCAGAGGACGAAGTTCAAACAGTGACATGTGGAACGCCGTACAAGTTCGCTCTCCTGTTTTATCCCATAAACAGGTCACGTTGCGACACTTGGCATAACTCTTTCTTAGAGAATCCAATTGAGGTCAGACCTGTCAGGATGGAAATAAAACAGGCCAGGCTATCTCAGGAAACGTTTTCAGACCCTGTGGATCAAAAAATTCAGAGTTACAGCAGAAACAATCAGGTACATATTTCTGTCAAAACATAATTATTTTTTGAGCACATTCATTCATGGCTTCCGGAATTTAGGGTTTCGAAGAAAGTTGGAATTTTTGGAATCGGAGTCCAAGGCTGAATGATACTTAGGAAAATCGAAATTTAGAGACCAAGATCAAATTTTTTGGTTGAGTAGAAGACCGGGCTTGATCAAACCCTAGTTAGGGATTTTGATCAGAAAGATGGAAAATTAGGGCTTCAGCAAAAGTTGGAATTTTTGAAGTCTGTAACCATGGCTGGAAGCTCCTAAAAAAAATAAGAGTTTAGAGCCTTGGATCGAACCTTTTGATTGGACAGAAGGGTGGGCTTCATCAAGCCCTAGTTCGGGTTCCTGTCCAGAAGATCCAGAAATTTTGAAGGCAATTTTGAGGGGTCAAATTTTGGAAATTTCAAAATTGAAGTATGCTAGTTTGATCAGATCAGCAAGACACATCCTTCCATCCATTCATAAGTATGAAAGTCAAAGATTGAATTTTTAGGGTTTCTCTAGAAAACCCTAATCAATCTCCAGATCAAGTTTCAGGGGGAGTTGAGGCTAAGGCCTCACATAAGAAGACTACAAGAAGTCTTGACAGGTATGACTTAAAGAGGTTCAGGTATGTCTTGAAATCTGATTCTTGATTAAGTTCATAATGTGTTTGTCTTCATGTTATTTAGTACAATCTTGATTAATGTTAGAATTGTCTTATCACCCTATCAACAGTATGAATATGATCGAAGACATTCATTGATTAGGGCTATATGATTGTACTTATGCATTATGGTGTTGTGTGAGGTTGATGTTGTCTGCTAACAAGATACAGGTACATCACAAAAGACAAATCAAGTTCCATGACCATGACAACATGAAGACAAAGACTCATCCACTTACGAGGTATGTTGTACATAACTAAGCAGGTATACTAATCCAGTGGTACAGAATGAATAGAAGTTCAGAAGACATACAGAAGATCAAGCGGGAGGCAACCACACAAACATAAAAGATAAGTATTTGAGTTGTTATTAGAAATAGTAAATGATATTGCTTGTATGCATATTTGTATTCCTAGAATATATCATGCTACTAATATGCATATGATTGGTAAGTTGGACAAACATTCCATTGTTTCTTGTCTAGAATGAAACCTCTTTGCTGACATGCTGAGAGCTGTGCACACTCTCGATAGTATGTTCTGGTAGAGATGGAAGGCATCTATATAGCCACTATATGCATACAGGATATGGGAAAGTGTTGTGCCAAAGTATTGGTCAAAATAGTTGCATAACTATGTAAATGATATCTGTATGCATAATAGGTTATCATGTCAATATGATTTGATGATTATGAAGTATTACTAATCATGTACTTAATTTTGATTTGTACGAAAGATCATGATGAATGATGAACACTGAACAAGCGATGGATGTTCAACAAAAGTTTTACAAATCAAACACACTATAGAAGGCTTGTGGCTAGAAGATTCTCTTAGAAAGAGGAAGAGAATCATGATGAGATGTTTTGCTCCAAGTGGCTAGATAAGACCATTCTCTTAATGGTGTAATTAAAGAAGAAGTGTGAATCGGGTTCTGTATGGGTACTTAGGATTGGTAGTCAATTGATGAGCTTAATGATCATCATGGGTAATGTGGATCTCAACCTTTGCTACAAGGTTGAATATGGCTTCTACACACATATGACATGGATGCAAGAAGGAACTCACCGCAGAGTTTGAATGATTTTGAGGATCATATTAGTAGACCCATCTGACGAGAGACGGCACAGATAGATATGCAGAAGATCACTCAATGCAGAGTGTGAATAATGGACAATTGACAGGCTCATGACAAAGCTTGGGCTTTACCAGAAGTAAAGCTGATCCTAACCTTTACCTTAAGGTTGTGGATGATGAACCTATCATACCATTATTGTATGACGATGACCTCTTTCTGACAAGGAATGAGAAACAGATCATGAAAATGGCTGCATAAATGAAAATGAAAGATCTCGGATTAATGCACTACTTCTTAGGTCTAGAAGTATGGCAAGATCCAAAAGGAATCTTTTAAATCAAGGTAAGTATGTTGTGAAGTTTCTAAAAAGATTTGATATGTTGGAGTATAAAGCCATGGCCACTCCCATGGACTCCAACTTGAAGTTATTAGTTAATGACTCATTGGATTTAGTGGACCTAACCCTATATAGACAAATCATTGGGTCATTGATGTATTTAACAAATACTAGGCCAGATATATGCTTTGCTGCAAATACCCTAAGTCAGTATCTAGTAGAACCTAGAAAGGTTCACTTAATAGCTACAAAGCATGTAGTGAGGTACCTAAAAGGTACATTAGATTTTGGTCTATATTATCTTGTAGGTCATGAACTCCATTTACATGGTTACTCAGATTCTGATTGGGCAGGAAGTGCCTCAAACAGAAAGAGTACATCAGGTGGATGTTATAGTCTTGAATCTGCCATGATCTCATGGTTCAGCAAGAAACAATCTAGTGTGGCTCTCAGTACTGCTGAAGCAGAATATATATAGCTGTCTGCTCTGCCAGCTGTGAACCAGTGTGGCTTCAGAAGCTATTATATGGAGTGTTTGACTTAGAAATGGATTCCACTATGATTATGTGTGACATTCAAAACTGCATCAAGATAGAAAATCTTGTATTCCACGATAAGTCAAAAACACATAGAGATCCGATACTTCTATATATGAGATATGGTGCAGAGAGGAGCTATCAAGCTCGAGTATATAAGCACTGAGGATCAGATTGCTGATATCTTGACTAAACCTCTGTCTCGAGTAAAGTTTGAATACTTCCGAGACAAGCTTGGTGTAGTCCAGAAGGACCCTCCTCGAAAGGGGGAGTAGCATAGTATCTGATAACAAGTCTGTCTCATCAATGATGAGGTTACCTATTTATTGCACCTAGTTACTTAGAATTATTTCGATTTAGGAATCTTATATTTTTTCTTTTGATGATAGATGTATACATGCTTTTGATGATAGATGTATATAGGCTTTTGATGTTAGATATACATGCTTTTGATGATAGATGTATACATGCTTTTGATGATAGATGTTATGCATGTTTTGATGATGAGGATACATGTTTTTTTATACATGTTTTGATGATGAGGATACATGTTTTGTTATACATGTTTTGATGATGAGGATACATGTTTTGAAGATCAGGATACATGATTGACACATGTTTTGATGAAGTTCTTGGTGAACATATGAGGGGATTGGATCATCCCTGGACTTCAGTCCGAAATAAGAGCCGTAGACGTATGTCTTCGTGAATGAAGTTCTTGGTGAACATGTGAGGGGATTGGATCATCCCTGGACTTCAGTCCGAAAGAAGAGCCGTAGACATATGTCTTCGTGAATGAAGTTCTTGGTGAACATGTGAGGGGATTGGATCATCCATGGACTTCAGTCCGAAAGAAGAGCCGTAGACGTATGTCTTCGTGAATGAAGTTCTTGGTGAACATGTGAGGGGATTGGATCATCCCTGGACTTTAGTCCGAAAGAAGAGCCGTAGACGTATGTCTTCATGAATGAAGTTCTTGGTGAACATGTGAGGGGATTGGATCATCCCTGGACTTCAGTTTGAAAGAAGAGCCGTAGACGTATGTCTTCGAGAATGAAGTTCTTGGTGAACATGTGAGGGGATTGGATCATCCCTGGACTTCAGTCCGAAAGAAGAGCCGTAGACGTATGTCTTCGAGAATAAAGTTCTTGGTGAACATGTGAGGGGATTGGATCATCCCTGGACTTCAGTCCGAAAGAAGAGCCGTAGACGTATGTCTTCGAGAATGAAGTCCTTGGTAGACGGTTGAGGATTAAGTCATCCTTGGACGTGGTCCTAAATGTATGGTTGAGGATTAAGTCATCCTTGGATGTGGTCCTAAATGTACGGTGGAGGATTAAGTCATCCTTGGACGTGGTCCTAAATTTACGGTGGAGGATTAAGTCATCCTTGGACATAGTCCTAAATGTACGGTGGAGGATTAAGTCATCCTTGGACGTGGTCCTAAATGTACGGTTGAGGATTAAGTCATCCTTGGACGTGGTCCTAAATGTACAGTAGAGGATTAAGTCATCCTTGGACGTAGTCCTAAATGTACGATGGAGGATTAAGTCATCCTTGGACGTGGTCCTAAATGTACGGTGGAGGATTAAGTCATCCTTGGACATGGTCCTAAATGTACAGTGGAGGATTAATTCATCCTTGGACGTAGTCCTAAATGTACGGTGGAGGATTAAGTCATCCTTGGACGTAGTCCTAAATGTACGGTTGAGGATTAAGTCATCCTTGGACGTGGTCCTAAATGTACGGTAAGGATTGGATCATCCTTGGACTTTGGTCCTGTGAACTGAGCCATAGACATGAGGTCTCTGAAAATTGATAGGACTGGATCGTCCTTGGACTTCGGTTCAAAAGGTACATGACAGGACTAGATCGTCCCTGGACTTCGGTTCAAAAGGTACATGTTAGGACTGGATCGTCCCTAGACTTCGGTTCAAAAGGTACATGATAGGACTGGATCGTCCCTGGACTTCGGTTCAAAAGGTACATGATAGGACTGGATCGTCCCTGGACTTTGGTTCAAAAGGTACATGATAGGACTGGATCATCCTTGGACTTCGGTTCAAAAGGTACATGACTGGATTGCATCATCCTTGGACATAGGTCCTAAAGAGAACTGGATTAATCGTGTGATGACGATGCTACTGATCATGTGATAACGATGCTGCTGATTGTATGATGACGATGTTGATGATGATGCTGATGATCGTGTGATGACGATGCTGCTGATCGTATGATGACGATGCTGATTATGATGTTGATGATCGTGTGATGACGATTCTGATGATCGTATGATGATGATGCTGTTGATTGTGTGATGATGATGCTGATGATTGAGTACTATCAACTCTGATGATGTTGATGTTCCAGTAACTAGACAAGTTATTGATGATGATGAATTGAAGAAAGCTTCCGATGATATATAGATGATGTAATGAATGACTCCTTGCTCCTGCAGATGTTGTTATAATATCCTTCTCGTTAAGGGGGAGTGTTGAATATTTTAACTTCTAATAATATTATATTTATACATTATTTATTCTGGAGATGTTCCATCCCTCCGAGGTGATTTTATTATGTATCCGGAGATGTTTATTCCTCCGAGAAGTTGTGGTAACTAGGGTTATTAGACCCACCATGTGGGGGTCGGTCCAGTCAGTTATAATAGGGTATTTAACCTAATGGTTAAATACGAGCCTACATGTACTTGTGTAAAATATATGTCAGAGTAGTGTAAATAGAGGCGGTGTGTTCCTCATTTGATACACTCACTCACTTATGAAAAGCGGCACACTTGTCTGGGAGATTTGCTAAGGAGGATTAGAAGGAGGGAGCACATCTTGTATTTTGGTTTATCATCTTATTGAGGAAAGCTTTGCTGGGTTTTCTACCCCATGAGGGTTTCCCAGGATAAATCTGTGTCTCTTGTGTTTATGCTATGCTTGTTGTTTCTTCAGTGATCCTGTATATGCTATTATTGTGAAATGGAATGTAATGCTGCTATTTTCTGTCTTAGCATATTGAATTTTAACATAGTTGTCACATAGGATCACATTGGAGTCCATCTCTAAGTCAAACAATCCCTATAACAACTTCTGAAGCCATAGCACTTCACAACTAGCAGAGCAAGCAGCTATATATTCCGCTTCAGCTGTACTGAGAGCCACACTATACTGCTTTCTGCTAATCCACGAGATCATGGCAGATCCCATACAATAACATCCGCCTGATGTACACTTCCTGCCCAATCAACATCTGTGTAGCCATACAATATGAAGTCATGATCTCCAAGATAACATAGACCAAAGTCTATCATACCCTTCAGGTACCTCATCACATATTTTGCAGCTATTAGGTGAACACACTTAGGTTCCACTAGATACTGACTCAAGGTGTTCACATCAAAGCATATACCTGGCCTTGTATTCATCAGATACATCAATGACCCAATAATATGTCTGTACAGAGTTACATCCACTAACTCTGAAGATTCATCAACTAACAACATCAAGTTGAAATCCATGGGAGTCGCCATGGCTTTACATTCCAACATATCAAATCCTTTTAAGATTTCCACAACATACTTTCCTGGTTGAGAAAGATTCCTACTGGGCCTTTCCATACTTCTAGACCTAGGAAGTAATGCATCAATTTGAGATATTTCATCTCAAATTATGTAGCTAGCTTCTTATTGCTTTCCATGATCTGTTTCTCATTCCCTATCAGAAAAGAGATCATCCACATACATTAATAGTATGACAAGTTCATCATCCATAGCGGATCAGATTTTCAAGAAGCTATCAATTCTCCCTCTATGACTGAACATCATTCACACTCTGCATTAAGTGATCTTCTGCATATCTATCTATGCCATCTCCCATTAGATGGGTCTACTGATATGAGCCTCAATATCATTCGAACTCTATGGTGAGTTCCTTCTTGTATCCATGTCATTTGTATATAGAAACCATCTTCAACCTTGTAGCAAAGGTTGAAATCCACACCACCTATGGTGATCATTAAGCTCATCAAATGATTATCGATCCTGGGTACTCGTATAGAGCTTTCTTCAATTGAATCCTGGGAGTTTTCTAGATTCGCACTTCTTCTTCAATCACACCATTGAGAGAACAGTATTATCTAGCTACTTGGAGCAAATATCTCGCCATGATCCTCTTCCTCTTTCTAATAGAATCTTCTAGCCATGAGCCTTCTATAGTATGTTTGATTTTTAAATCTTCTTGTTGAACATCCATCACTTGTTTAGTGTTCATCATTCTTCATAATTTTACCTACAAATCAAAGTTAATTACATGATTAGTAATACTTCATAATCATCAAATCATGTTGACATGATAACTTATTATGCATACAGATATGATTCACATAGTTATGCAACTATCTTGACCAATACTTTGGCACAACATTTTTCCATATCTTGTATGCATACAATGGCTATCTAGATGCCTTCCATCTCTACCATAACATACTATCAAGAGCATGCACAGCTCTCAGCATGTCAACAAAGAGGTTTCATTCTAGATAAGCAACAATGGAATGTTTGTCCAACTTACCCATCATATGCATATTAGTATTATATTGTTCAATGCCATATGAATGCTTACACTTGGCATGATATATTCTAAGAATGGATATAACTACTACGAGCAATATCATTTACTATTCAGAGATTCAAGAAGTAATTCAAATGACAACTTAAACACTTATATTTTATGTTTGTGTGGTTGCCTCCCGCTTGATCTCTATTTTGAACTTCTATCCATCCTGGACCACTATGCATGCTTAAGTGTGCACTGGATTATCAAGCTTGGTTATGTCTTAACATACCCAAACAATATCTTCTTTGTTCTCTTCAATGATTTAGAGACCTTGTGCTAGAACCTGCATATTTCATAGGTTAAGCATAGTATAACAAAGTCATACATACCTCGTAGGTAGAGCTTCTATGTGATCAAATATTATGGATGAGTCTTTGTCTTCATGTCATCATGGTCATAGAACTTGATTTGTCTTTCTTGATGTACCTACCTTAATCAATGAATGCCTTCTATGATTCACATGCATTCATTATCAAACAATCATAATTGTACTAATCTCAATAACATGAAGACAAACATATCATAAACTTAACCATGAACAGATTTCAACACATACCTGTATCTCCTCAAGTCATACCTGTCAGGATTACTTTTAACTCAATCCACTTTGATTTGTTGAAACTAGATCTGGAGTTGGATTAGCGTTTGTCAGAGAAACCCTAAAAATTCAAACTTTGAATTTCAAACTTCTGAATGGATGGAAAGATGCGCCTTGCTGAGCTGATCAAGCTAGCATACTTCAATTTTGAAATCTCCAAAATTTGACCCCTCAAAATTGCCTTTGAAACTTTTGGATCTTCTAGATAGGATCCCGAATTAGGGTTTGGTGAAGCCCACCCTTCTTCCCAATCAAAAGGTTCGATCCAAAGCTCTAAACTTTGATTTTTCTGAGGAGCTTCCAGCCGTGGTCACAGACTTAAAAAATTCCAAGTTTTGCAGAAGCCCTATTTTCCACCTTTCCGATCAAAATCCTGAACTAGGGTTTGATCAAGCCTGGCCTTCTTCCTAACCAAAAAATTCGATCTTGGTCTCTAAATTTTGATTTGATGAGGAGCATTCAGTAGTGGATTCTGATTCCAAAAATTTCAACTTTCTCCGAAGCCCTAAATTCCTGCAGCAGTGATAAGCCAAGAATGAAGGTGCCCAGAAAACAATTTTGTTTTGAAAGAAATATGCACCTGATTTTTTCTGGTGGATCTCTGAAATTACAAATTCACGGGGTCTAAAACCTTGGCCTATGGTAGCTTGACCTATTATCTTTACAACCCCACAGGTCTAACCTCAATTGGATTTTCTGAGAGAGAGTTATGCCAAGTGTTGCAACGTGACCTGTTTATGGGATAAAATAGGAGAGCGAACATGTACGGTGTGCCACGTGTTCCTGGTTCAAATTAGGCCTTTGAAAATCGTACCTATGAAATTACAGTCCGTTCCCTACCTGTCATTGTTTACGAAATTTCATTTGGAGCTTCCTAGCCCAATTTGTGACCTTTTTTCCTAGGTCACCTCTTTATGACTGAGATCTGGAAGAGGCAGAAACCCTAACTTGTACTCATCATAAATCACAAAGTACAACAAATTAGAGGTTGTCCTTTGGACACAAGGTATAGGGGGATGTTAGATACGACCTTTAAAGGTTTTAGATCCTCAACCTTCGCCAAAATGGATTTATAGTGAAAGTGCCACGATGACTGGTTTTTTCTATACAAAACCCTAACCTTCAAATTGTCGCAAGTGAAGCAAGTGTCATAAGTGCCATACATTGCCTTCCTTCAGGTTATCTTTGATACCATGTCAAGATTCAATATGCTAAGACAGAAAATATCATCATTACATTCCATTTTACAACAATAACATATACAGGATCACTGAAAGAACAACAAGCACAACATAAACACAAGAGACATAGATTTATCCTAGGAAACCATCATGGGGTAGAAAACCCAGCAAAGCTTCCTCAATATAGATGACCAACAAATACAAAGATGTAATCCACAACCATGAACTCCTTCTCCTCCATAGCAGATCTCTCTCTCACCTATGCGCCAATCACAAGTGAGTGAATGTGTGTTAAATGAGGAACACACCTCCTCTATTTATACACAACTCCAACTTGACTTTTACACTAACTAGGTCGGCCCCAACTTGACTTTTACACTAACTAGGTCGTCCCCAACTTTATCCACTGGGTTAAACACCCCATTACAACTGACTTTGGGCCGACCCCACTAGGAAAGTCTAATAACCCAAGTTACCACATTCCGACGGAATATTAAACATCTCTGGATATACAATAGGGTCTTCACGGAGGAATGAAACATCTCCAGAATAATAAAGTACAAATATAATATTCTTAGAAGTTACAATATTTCAACAAGCAGCCTCAGAGAAACAGGTAAACCTGATTGTAATTGTAAAATTTAAATTATACGTCAAAATGTTTTGTTATTATATTATTTCATTGAGTATTTTGGATTCGTTTAGGTAATTTTCTCCATGTTTTTGATTTAGGGTTCTGTAAGGGGCACCTCCCTATTAGTAGATCGGGGCAAGTCACCTATGACCATTGTTCCGATGAGTGCATCACGATACTCAAGGAAGCAGGTATAATGCATTGGAATTGTACCAATATAATACGTAACATATTGTTTATTTTGTTATGTATTTTTCGTGTGTATACTAGTTTCGCTACTTCTTTTTTGCAGGGGCCGGATGATGAGGGAAAGTCCATAGCTATGGATCAGACGACACCATCATCCAGGCATCAGGTAAACCTAGTTGTTATTTTAGCAATCTATCATGATAGATATGCTTTGTTAATAAAATTTTAGGAATCTATCATGATAGAACTCAGTAGTGTTTTATATATTTTTGTTGCAGACCAATGAATTGTTGTATGAAACAACATCACAGCAATCAATAGATTTTGAAGTGGCTGAGATGTTTTTCAATGCTGACATAATTGGTTCAGCTACAAACCCGGTTAAGATGATACAAAACATCTTGGAAAAAATTAGTGCGGAGATTGTTCGTCTGCTATTCCAAATTCCGCAGACAGATGCGATTCAAGCCAGGATTGCAGTGTTGAATTAGAGAAGAGAAACCTTGCAAGTAAGTTGCGGAATCTTGAATCATAATATAATTAATTTATAAATTTATAATTTTCACTTTTATATGATAATGAACTTATAAAATGTGGTTTGTATTTACAGAATTTTCTGAGACCACACACTAGTCGTCAAGGCGGTGTTGGCCCCAGTGATGCTCGTGGAGAGACGTCACATAATGAGCAAACGAATCCATGTGCATCGAATCATTCACCATTGTTGTCGACTAAACAGTCGGCAACACGTTCCGCAACACCCCGAACCCCAGCTGTGAGCGCACTGACCGCTAGTGACCGATGCACACCAGATCGTCCAGAAGAAGGGGTCGACACCGAGCTTCCTAGTATTGATATTGCCGAAGCTACATTTCCAGGATCTTCCGGTGTCACTAGCACGGGAACAATCAAGAGAACATTTTTGGTGGACGAAAATCTCGTCCCAATAAAGATAGGGAAGATCCCAGGTAAATATACGTTGATCAAGTTAGTGCTTATAATTTGATTGTAATATACAGATAAAACATTTTTTTCAACTAATTATGATCATGGCACGATTGTTTTGCAGGAAATGATGTTTTTTATAAACATATGAATGATTTGTCCTTGGATATATTCGGGCCCACCATCCGCACAATGTGGGATAGACAACCGAAAAATTTAAAAGATGAGATCACTAATCGGTTGGTTGGCTTGTTCGGCAACAAGACCTTCGATCGAGCCTTGGTCCTGAAAAAGGTTGGAAAACATATGAAGATTGTCTGAGACCAATATATGGTTCACCTAGAAAGGAAACCTAGGTGTGAGTTCCCTCCCATGATTCCAACCAGAGAGTGGAAAGCTCTAGAGGATGATGGAAAGGAGAGATATCTGAGAAAAGAAGGAAAGATAACACCAGGCACAGGGAGGTATGAAATACTTTCCACAATGTAATACTAAACCTTATTATTATTGATTTCTATATCGAATTTGGAACATGTAACGTATTTCAACACTTGCATAGGTTGTCAGACACATCAAAGGCCGCAAAGGAAAGACTGGAAAAAATTGGTTAGCACAAGATTGGGCCTGGTGGTTATTCCAATTTGGCGGCACGAATTGTAAGTTTCGAAAAACCAATAATGCATCCAAATAATAAATTGCAAATTATTTTTCCTTTTATTGCACCACTAAATGTAAATTAACAACGTTATGCAAATATGCAGGCCGACCGATTCAAAGAAGTGCCCACTGAGGAAGACTTGAAGCTTGGCTTCTAGCACGAGTTTGGAGCTTTTGTTGAATGCCAAAAAAGCTTGCCTGGGAAAACAAAGTCTTTTGGTACTCATCTATCTGGTGCACAGGTATATAATATCTATATAGTTTAATGAAGATTTATTACTTGTGCAATCTATTCGTTATAAATAATTGACTCTATTTTGAGCAGGAAAGCAATGATCCCCTTAATGTCGAGGAGGGACAAAAATAAATCAAAGATCATGCTTCGAATCCTAGTAATGAATTTATTCATATGCTACGATTTTATATATAGCATTGCAGATGGTGAACATTAATTGTACTTCTCCATATTTCAACTGCAGAGCATGTAGAGGGTCACACTGTACAGGTTGAGCCTGGACAGGAAAATGAAGAACATGATGTGGCCACAACAGGTAAAAAAACATCTTTGTAATGTTTTTTTAAATGAAATACTTGTCATTACAATAGAAAAATTTATCAATGCAACATTTTCACATTGTTGCAGCAAATCCGAACCCCTTGCCGCAAAATCAACATCGCGAGCACTCTAGGATGGAGACATCACTACAAGCTGATGAAGAACCAAGAACTGGAGGAGAAGTTCTAGACGATGATTTTCTTATAGATTTTGTAAAGAGAAGAAGAATTAAAAATAAGTGACTAAAAAAATATTATCTAATTTTTTTTATAATAATATTGTCCATGATTTTTGGCCTCATGAATGAATGAATGGTTTAATGGTTTAATGATTTAGTGTAGTAAACTGTTACCTTTATTGAATGTTAGCTTTTATTGAATGAATGTGTTCATTGAATGAATGAATGTGTTCATTGAATGAATGAATGGTTTATTGAATGTTATCTTTTATTGAATGAATGTGTTGACTGAATGAAACAATGGTTTAATGAATGTCAGCCTTTATTGAATGAATGGTAGATGTTTGTTTATGATGAAATATGCATGAATTTGCACGTAATTGTTTTTCAAGTACATGCATTGGGTATGGGGAATTGAGAGTTATGTGAGGTGGGGGAGGGGCCATAAGAGCTTCCACCTTCACGTTGTTGGCCTTGTTCAGTAGAGAATATTAAATTATTCTCGAAACAGAGAGGAGCTCAATGGATGGCTACGGTGCTGCCTTTCTACAACCCACTCGCGTGTAATCTAAATTTCGACAATGTCTTGGAGCTTGTTGTGATGTTTGGTTGCTTCTCATAACCAATTTCGAGTTTCCACAACTTCAAAGGTTGAGTAAACGATGCATTGGAACCAATATCATTACCCTTCTCTTTAATTTCCTTCGAATATCCTTGAGAATATTTGAATGAGATATGTATCAAATCCTCTAGATCATTTGCATCCTCTCCATTATGTCCAATCTTCCTACATTAGAGAAGATATCTCGTCTCTTTTTCTGGGGAGAATAATGTGGAGAGTGAAGAGTAAAGAAGATGAGAGGTTGTTTGCATCCCTAACCCAAGGATAAGAAATTGTCTAGAGAGTTATAAGAAAACTGAAGGTCAACGCTGTCAACAAGGTGGACATAAGTTGATGCTGACATCAAGGGAAAATCCTATTTAATTGTTGTCATTTATCTTCCAAGTGAATATTTCCTTAGTGTATATGTATTAGGGATTGGTAAAAAAACGTTAATTATAATGGGGGTTCATTGGAACTCCATAACAGTCATTGGAGAAAATATAAGATGTTGGATAGTTAATGAAGGTTGTGTTTGCACACATAGGTTACCATTCAAATTGATATTATTATAGAGATTGAGTGAGATGCAAGCATTGGAGAATCGTTTCCATGTCATAAGAAATTGATCCTAGCAAAAGAGGGCATAACACACTTTATTTAGTGGACTTGTTGCATGATGGAATATGCTTGTTTGGATCTTACAGAACAAGAAAAGACCTGAATTTGACTTGGTTATCATTTACTTCCAATATGGATTGTATCCAAGTCTAATAATGAAGAGATACTTGCACACCAAATATGGGAATGAATTCTAATTGAAGATTTTGAATATAAATATTGCTTAGAGTCGAGGGTTAGTGAGTAGACTTATGCACTGTGGGAGCAAGTGGAGCTAGAATTAGAGCTAGAACCATAGCCATAACTAGTAGAACATTGAGCTAGAGCCAAAGCTATAGCTAGGAGCCAAAGTTAGAGCCATGTTCCAAAGAAGCAAACAAAATATATATTGATCTAGAGTTGGTTTCATTGAAAGATTTCAACAACCAAAAAGCCTCTCAATAGGGAGGTGAGATCTAAAATGGATCCAAACAACTTGAATGGTTGTAACAATCGGTACATATAAACAATTTAGACTATTAATGAAAGTAGAAAACAAGGAAATATAATGCAATAATAAAGAAAGAAAATGTAAGAAAGAAAAAAGAGAGAGACAAATAATAATAATAATAGGAGAGAATGTTGGGAATGAGAAATGGAAGGGACATGGACATTTGTTCTTCCCATTACCCCCAACTTGGTCTATATATTATTGAAATTCCACTCACAAAGGTGTTTTTCTCTAGACAGTAGGTGAGGACACACAAGAGCCAAACTATGTAAATTATTGGATGGCCATAGAGCCATGAGATGAATTGTAAATAGAGGTGACATACACATGTAATTTCCTTGAGCTAGAGGTGGTACCAACCTCACCAATCAAATCACATCATTGAGAAGATAGCTACAATCTGTGGGTGGTCATATGCAAGCTAGTAGGATACCTCTTGTTTCCTAGAGGTCATACAATTGATTATTGTGGCATTTCCTTAGTTGGTTGAATTGTGGGTTGATTGTAAAGTCTAATGAATGGTAACCATAAATTATATCACCATTCCATTGTTTTGTCATATTATGGTTCAAATTATATGAACTTATCTTGGTTAATAATTTTGGCATTATTTATATTTGTCGCATTCCCATGTTCACATGAAGTCAACTCATATCAATCTTAATACTTAAAAAATCATTGTACGAGGAGGTATTGCATATGGCATTTCATTTACTGTCAAGTAAAAGAATCATCTATGATACTTTATCATCTTAGGAGTACATTATATAAATAAGGAAGTATGAATTAAATACTAAGTATATAAATCTTAAACCTAAAGATGGGTCCTCCCTAAACTCAATGAATGGTTGAAGATATTGTTAGAAAAACAGGATCGCGGAGCAATAACAATAAACAGAAATGCAAATATAATCACACAAACACATTACAAGAGAGACACAGATATATCGTGGTTCACCCCAAGATGGGCTAATTCCACACTGAAATTTCCAGTCCTTATTATTATACCGTCCAACAAAGTGAAGGGATACAACCTGCAGCACAGCTGCTGCACTTCCTCTTCATTGTCTTACAGTCTCTCTTCCGATATCAGAGATCTTTACAATTCATAATACCTAATACATCAATCCTAGACGTGTTACAATGACTTTCTTTTATAAGGGAAATACAATGGGAAAATACCACGGATTACCCAAAACCATGGGCCCGTAAACTGTTGGTGAAAACAACCCCAAAATTTTTTCCTTGGGGGCCCGCTGGCCCTTGCGCCCCCCGGACCCCTTGGGGATCGTGCCTAGATCATAACCAAACCTGAGGTTCAAACACAACTGAATCATCATCTATGAGATTGGAAAATCAGGCTCCACAACCAACATCTCTCTCTCTCTCTCTCTCTCTCTATATATATATATATATATATATATATATCTTGGAGTATTGTGAAGTGAAAGGTGTATGAAAATACTATTTTGAGAAATGATGGGATTTGGCCACTTCAATTAAAAAACAGTTGCATATCATATTATGATCTCCACTTCCTTCTTTCCAATCAAAAGTCCAATATTGAAGACAACATCGACGGTCCTTGGGGATGTGTGTGTGTTTTCTTCATATAAGATATGCTTAATTTGGTTTTTTCTATGTATGCACACTTGGACAACTAAATTAATGTATCACTTTTGAGCTACAAGAATTTCTTTCAAAATTAGAACCTAACACTTTGTCACTCAACTCAACCATACACCTTCAATTTGTAAGAAATTGAAAGGAATCCTTTTTATGCTTTACTAAAGCTAGCCAACAATTGAGATGTGTATGTCATTTACACTTCTAGTCTTCATTTGAATGCATTTATATTGTTGGGTAATATTGCCTTGTGTTTCACTCATTTGGTTAAAGTGCCAGTATATTGGTTAATGAAGAGTTTGGGATAAGTTGATGCTAAGACATATTGTGGTTCTACTGTACAATACCTAGTATATGTGAAGGAATTTGGCCCAAAAGTAGAGCATTAGATATAAAACCATTATTTTATTTTCATTGGAGGATAGGGATAAGAGAAATTTACATTTAAAATTGTATTGAGCACAAAATCCTTTTAAGCCATTAAGAAGACAAAGATATATGCACAAGACTAAGAAACATATCAAATATTTATTCCATAAAGTACCATTGTTGGGTAAATGAGTAGGCTATAAATCCCTTGTTTAATTTCATAAGCTATCATATATAGCATATCAAACATTGATTGTGAAGCAACTGCTAAAACTTTGAAGAGAAAGCATACCCAACATGATGTGCAACTACATGAAGATAACAAGCACTTGAAGGAGAAGGTCTAGATATTTGAACAAATGATAGTAAAGATGGAGAAGAACCTTGAGACCTCAGCAATATTATTGCACATCATGTTGGGTATGCTTATTAGACAAATATGGAAGTTTAAAAAAAATACAAAAATACAAAATCTCTGTCGGATATCCGACCATCACCCCCAAACAATCCGATGCCTTTTCCATACCATCGACAGCTAAAGGCATCGGATATTGGACTTTTTTCTATGCAAAGGATGTCAGAAATCCGACGTATCCTTACAAGCAATCTGACGCCTTTGCCATACCACCGACGGCTAAAGGCGTCGGATATTGGAATTTTTTCTATGCAAAGGACGTCGGATATTTGACGTATCCTTACAAATAATCTGACGCCTTTTCCATACCATCGACCGCTAAAGGCGTTGGATATTGGAATTTTTTATATGCAAAGGACGTCAGATATCCGATTTATCATTACAAACAATCCAACGCCTTTGCCATACCACCGATGGCTAAAGGCGTCTGATATTGGACTTTTTTATATGTAAAGGACGTCGGATAATTGACGGGTATGGTAAAATAGGGGTGTCAGATATCTGACTTCTTATAAATAGATACTGGTTTGATATCCGACGGGGATGGTAAAAGAATATTCTTCAGATATCTGACCTCTTATAAAGAGATATTGGTCGAATATCTGACAGAAATGGTAAAACAAGAGATGTCGGATATCAGATTGGAGGATGTCGAATATCTGACTCGAGGATGTTGGATATCCGAAAACCTATTTTAATGTTGGATATCCGATGATGTGCAACTGACGTTTAAAAAAGATGGTAGTTGTCGGATGGTCGACAACATGATGTCGAAAAATGGACATTTATGCTGTCAAATTTTGGGTTAAAAAAACCTAGTGTTGTTTGGTTCAAATGAAAGGTCCCATTTATTTATGTACATGCCTCTAGGGCCCATAAAGTAAGGGGATGGCCATAGTCCTGTAAAATTTCCCACTAAGCCTTTTTCAGATAGGGAAATCACTTTACATTTTGAAGCAGTAGAAGAAATCTTTACATCTAGAATTGTTGATTTCTTGACAAACTTTGAGTCATTAGTGGATGCAGACTTGGAAGATGGTGGCTTAGAAGCAATAACTCGGCAGATACACTCATCCAGAAGGTGGCTTCGATCCTCTAGCCTGGGATCCGGCGGGGAAGGTTCCATGGAGGCCGAGCATGGAACTAAAACCCTAGAACAACTCAGAGTATGTAGAAACCCTAACTTTGCATATGTCTGAGTTGTAGTTTTGGCTCTGTTAAGCATGCGGTCTATCTTTATCCTTTCTATTAGACTCCCATTATGTACACCATGCAAGATGAATGCATCGAAAATTAATACTTGTTAACAAAATCATGATTAGAATCAAAGTCTTTAGAGTTATGTCAAGTAAATATGTACACTATGAAAATGTTGACATGGGAATATGTTCCTTGCTAACTTCACAACTTCACCCAACGAAAGGGATCTATTAGACATTCCTTCATTAAAATCTTGAACCCTTTGGTTATGGTCCCACTGTTGTAATTTGGGGCATGAAAAATGAAATGTTGTAATATGCAATGCAAAGTATAGTATGAAATGCATTTAACTAAGCTTTTCCATGAGTGGTAACTAAGGATGGTAATGCAATTGATATCACTGGGAATAGTCCACAACAATCATTAGAAATAAACCTACATCATATACTCTCATCTTCGTCATGAGGTCACAAAATACTTCATTGTTGGGAGCTCTTCTATGTCATAGAACCAACAACTTGAAATGAAACAAGTTAATCACATAACATAAGTAAGAATAGTCTATTACGAAATGCAAGCCAATAATCAGAGACCTTATACACTCAAGAATAGTCTACAAAGTACTAAAAGGATCCCTACACTAAATTTGATGTTATCAAACAAAAAATGAGTGAGTAATAAATAAAGCAGCAAGAGAATAGTATACATGATAAAATGTTACAACTCAGAAGAACCAAGAGAGTTGGGATATATGGGAATAATGCACTACTAATATTAGGTATGCAAGAGTATAAAAAATTGGCTAAAATTTACCTCTTATTAATATATGAAGATATCATATAATTCCAAGAAGAGGGTCCTTTACATAAATGAAATGACTATTTATAAACTTTATATATGGTATTTGGCCTTCCAATTCTCGAACTCATTACCCCATCTTAGACTCTTCAACTCACGAAAATATTTTTTCCTTTACATTGATTATTGACACAATGCGGGGATAATATTCAGTAAGATATTAAAATACTACACAATTTTCATAGCTGATGTGAAGCTTTCATACAAATTTGTCTTTTCGCTCACATTTATGATTCAACACACATATGAGGATTAATTAAAAGAAGAAGCCTAAATATTTTGCAATTTTCTATTTTCCATCATGAAAATATGATCTTTCTTCTCTTTTCATTAGAGATTGAAGGGCATCAAATTTTGCATGATCATTTGATCCTTTCCCTATTACATAATTCAATAGGGAGTAGTTGTGTTTAATGTAAAAATTAATTTAGTAACCTTGTATGCCCCTACTACAACTAAATTGTGCAATGTTAACATATGATATGTACAATTCTATCATCCCAAAATGAGTTTTGTTGGATTTCAAGAAACAAATGTTGGTTTCCCTTCTTGTTACTTTGAGCGACTAGAAAAGAAAAATTTGTAGCACGTTTAGACCAACTTAATTACAATGTTCATGATTACAAATTTGTTTTCCCATCCAAGGTGAGACTTGTAATAAAAATAAATTTTACTATCGTTGAATACATGTAGAGGATATATCCTTTGATTTTGACTTATTTTCGTATACATCCAATCTCTCTTGCAATGGATTTGATTTTTCCTTGCTGTTGTGTACATCCAAGTTCTCTTGCAATGTATTTGACTTTACCTTTATATTATCTATTTTGGTTGTGATGCATTACATCTTACATCATTATTGTTAATTTACGAACCCATATATGATCTTCGATTTCAATACTTATGAAATTATGAATGAACATACATTGTTGTTCTTAACTAATTACACAACAAAAAAAACAAGAAATCATTCACACATTTGACACATGAATTTACCCTGGAAAATCCTAAAGGGAAAAATCCAACGAATTGGTGATTTTATTAAGATAAAATCCTGGGCTCCCATACTGGGAAAATGGCCCAATGCGAAATATAAAAATCGACAAATATCCAAGCCTTTCAAACCTCAAGATCAGTTCTTTGATCTTACTAGTTGGCTTATATCTCTCTTACTACTCTTTTTCTCCTTTCCTCTAACCCTGCCCCTACATCTGCACACTTGGTTAAATGTTATTCTCCAACCATTCAATGAGATCTTGCTCACTCTATGTGACTATTGTGTGTCTCCTCATCTCATTAAGCTTCATTTTATAAAATCTCAATAACCAAAACCCTAACCCTCAATCTATGAAGTGATCGATGGTTGAGATTAGATCTCAAGCCTCACTTAAGATCAATGGTCAATGGTTGTGACTTAATATTATGTTTAATTTTAGTCATTAGCCAACATTATGTCAATTAATGTGATTTTCCTAAGTTAGACTTAGGAAAGAGATACAAAAGTCACTTGCTCTCTCAAGCAAGTACATAGAGAGGTAATGTGGATGATTATTGAATGCATGACACATGACTTATGAAAAAGTTTATGTCCGAGCTAAAATCATCAACACTCCCTCTTAGCGATGAAGGTACTTATCGAAGAGACATATAGAACTTGTTCTCCCTCTGACCTTGGCACAATGTCACACGCATCATCCTACAAATTGGCATCCCTTTGACCCTAATGGTTAGATTCTCCCTAATCACTGGAAGTCATAGAATCATTGATACTACACATTAGTGCCATGAAGTTTTAAAACTTCATCAAAATCCATCTCTCCCTCAATTCACTCCTAGTATCTTGTTCCTTCTCTTGAGCATATATCAATGCCATCTCGTACCAACTAGGTCTACTGGAAGAATTGGAAAGGGATGACTCCCTCTTCCCCTCTAAATATTTTCTACCCATACTGGAATTTTGTGAACTTTGTTTTCCCTTTGGATCCTTCTTCTTCTTGACCCCTTCCACTGACATCAGACCATGATCCAATATTTCCTTAAACCCAAATACAAGCTTTCCCTATAACATGTATACCTTTCCCTCTCTGACACCAAGAGCGCGTGATGAGTCCGGATCCCTTTGGTCAAATAAGAACACGACCACTCTTGAAAGAGATCGCGTATGCAATATCCTCCAATGTCGAAACTGATACGAAATTCATCCTGATCTACAGTACATACAACACATCTATCACTTCCATAGATCCTCTCGACTCTTGCTGAAACCTGATTGTTCCAACTCTTTTCACAACATACTTGGCATGGTTCCAAGATCCACATGCAAATCTAGTATGTCCCTAAAAAATTGGTGAACAACTCATGTGTCCTTGTCATGATACGAGAAGACTTGTTATCCACGAACCATGCACTATCGACAATTGTGCCAAAAATACAAGAGACTAAGGAGAAATATTTATCGAACCTCTAAGCAAACTCCTTGACTTAATATTACGCATATGATTCTACCTATAGAGACTTACTCTTCCCTTTATTCCATTATAGAGACTGTGAAGCATAGTGGCGACACTTATGGCACGCAAAGCACTTGACTTTGCCACATGTTCTTCTTCTTCTTCACCGGCTGTGAAGTTGACTCTCCACATGTACTTTCCTTTCTCCTCTTTACCTTACTGGAAAGAGAAACATTCTACTCATCATATAGAGATTCCTTTTGAATATTCTCTTGGATAAGTCATCCCACAACCTATTCTAGTTAGTAAGATTCTCTCATGCAGCAATCCCTTTGATAAAGAGTGCCCATGTCTTGGTGAGTCCATTTAGGGCAATCCTCACCAACTCTAGATCTACTACTATCTCCCCAACTGCTTCCAACTTATCACGAATCTGTGTGATCCCAGTGAGATAAGAAGTGTAATATCCCATCTTACTAACATGCAAAGATAATATGTGAGGAGATCCCAATAGACTTTTAAATTTATAATGGAAATTTAAATACATCAAATACATGCTGATTTTTTTTAATAATTTCTTGTTTCTTAATATTTAAGCATTATCTGATGCTACCATAGTTTATGGTTGATAGAGAAGGATATAAATAAAACCAAAATCACAATTATATGCTTTCAATGATTAAAAAGAAAATTTAAGTACCATTCATTTATGAAATTCAAGTTATGTCATTTTCATTAACATTCACAACAACAGATAAATCAAAATGCATATTTTATAGGGAATTATTTGACATCAACATCTCAAAATCCTTCAATTTGTACAATTCAAAACTTAATATGTAAGTGCATCTCATAATTGTGTGCTTACACCTCAAGAGAATACAGGTAAACTTAAATCACAAATAGTTATGTGCTTGTTTCTATTGATCAAGCAAATCGATTAGTATAATTGAGTGACTAATTCTTCAAACATATAGTGCAATTTTGGAATTTTGAAATTGTTGTTTTTAATGAAAAAATGATTCCAACACTCTCAAATACCCCTACTACATCTTGATTTTACAATCTTAACAATTGATATATGCAATTCCTTCAATACAAAATGATTCTTGTAGGAATTTAGACAAAGACACGGGTTTCCCTTCCCATTATTTTGAGTAGTTGGAAAATGTTCAATTCTTAGAACATTTACAATACTACCTCCAAAAATGGTGCTATTGGTAGCATTGATTTTCACTTTAGGGCTTGATTTTAAGATTTTGGTTGTAATGGTATCAATTGTTAAGCCCAAGGTTTCAAACAAGTTGGAATTTTAACGTAAAAAATGTGGTGCTATTGGTAGTACCATTTTTCGATTTGAGGATTGTTTCAAGTAATTTGTTAGAAACATTAGTATTTTTTATGGGCATAGTTGTAAAGTGTTGCAATTTTAATCTTGAAAAGGGGGGTGATACTAATAGCACCAATTTTCAATTTGTTGTTTGATTTTTGTGTTTTTAATGAAAAAATATGGGTTTCTAGGTATAACATTTTAGTTTTGTGGTCATATTTCTTGTCAAATTGATAATCATGCTACAGATTATGAAGAAAGGGGTGGCATGGATCTACCTTGAACAAACAAGGTAGAAAAGTCTTTGAATCTAGTAAAACCAATGGTTTTTGTAGTCACATTGAGTCAACAGTGTTATTTTCAAATAATAAATTCATGTCCACAAAGTGAGCATCAAGGAGAAAATATTGCAAAAGGTTGTACATCATAATTGTTTATGCTTTGTTACATCCATGAATTAGAAAAAGGAAAGCATCTAAATACTTTGAACCTTTTGTAAAGCTTTAAGGACAATACCTAGTTCTCTTAGTACCTGATAAATTACTTGTGTGAATTTACAAAGTATGCAGTCTATATTTTTTTTTAATAGAAACACGGTAAATAAGTTTATATTCAAAAAGTTTGTGCACAACCATTCATTACAAAAAAAAGAGCCTTGGAGCAGAGATAGCTTGCACAGTGGAGACTAAGAAAATGCCCATTTTGGCTCTATGATGGTTCATAATTGTTTCCTAGTATTTGTAACTACAAGGGAGGGATAAATCCTTACAAAATGATAGTTTAACAAGATGCAGAAAAACATTCTAACTTTTCAGAAAAAGGAGATAAAAACTCATCAAAGGAGGAAGCTCTTCTAACCATACTTCTGTTGCTCTACAAAGGTTTCCTTTGCAATTCTCATATCCATGGAGTGGGATTCCTGGCAGTGGATGCACTACGACATCTTGGCCATCTTCATATTTTCCTCTTTTATCATGTCCACTGACCCTATCAATTCGATCAAATTGCATTCTAAATCATCAATTCTTGAATCCAAGCAGGTTAACTGCTAAGAAATATACCTCATGTCATCGGTTGACTCTTTGTGCACTTTGATTCCCAAACAAACTACCTCATAAACCTTTCGCAGGTGTTTTTTGAAGTCTTCCACACTAGATTTTAAAAACATCATTCCATCTACAAGGCCTACGATTGGATTGAAAGCAATAGTCTAAGAAGAGGCCGATTCATCCTGTTGCCCAACCAAGGAAACCATAGAGGCAATATACGTTGGTGAACTAGAATCTGTTCTAAGAGGATGAGATAATAAGTCCTATCGAACTGCACGGGAGATATTTCCAAATCCGTTGAGGAATCGAAGAGGTAGATAGTTCGCAGAGGAGTATGAATTGCGAGGGGGGTTCAACATAATTCCTGATTTAGGGTCGCTTAAGGAGGAGAAGACTGAAGCCACATTTAATGTTGGAGCATGGCTTCTACTGCCGAAGGGACGTGCATGGGTGTGGCCATGTGAAGACCCACACGTCCCTTGGGGAAGTGTAAGGAAAAGAGGAAACCCAACCTCTTCCCCCCTTTCCCTCCCTTGAGAGTTGTGCTTAGGGGATACTTTTAAAAATTTCCTTCCCATTACAAAATTTTATGATTTATGTGGGGAGATTAACCCCTTGATTAGCAACTTTATCAGTTTGCTTGTTATTTTCACTGAGAACGTGGAGATAGGATATATCGAGGGAGGAGGTTATCTGATTGATCCTATTATGCATTATGTTGCATCTAGAATCACCTTTAGGTATCCCTGTCCTCATTTTTTGAACGGACATGTCTGGAGTCTTGAAAAAAATTGATTTTGTTGATGTTGAGAGTTGAAATAACTTCCATGGAATAGTAGAGTGCTAACCATTCTTATTCGTTGTTAGTTTTCTTGTCGATCCCCCAAGCATATGATATAATTTTGTTTACTCCTGGATCAAAGATAATCCATCCCGCACCTGCCTCCCCTAGGTTTCCTCTGGAAGCCTGATCAAAAAATACAGTATGGCTTGGTTGAGCCTTCCACCTTTTATTAAAGTATAAGCTTTATTTTATTATTTCCCATTCATTGCAATCTTTCTTGGTTTTCGACTGAAGTGAGCTCACTTTCACAAGCCTCTGTGCTAGGAAGGTGAACACCTTTGGCTGTAAGAGCTTCAACTATCAAGTTTTTAGCTCTATAAGCAGCTCTATTGTAATATGATTTCTTGTATTCAAATCTACTTTGTTCCTTTCGATCCACCCCTGCCAACTTATGTTCATGGGGAGCAGTTTCCATATTCGAGCCATTGTAGGTTTTTCTTTTGTTGAGCCCGAAAAGTGGTTTCTCCATTTTTCTATTAGTTCATTGATTTGAATCGGAATTGCTAGATCCTTCCTTAAGGATTCCATAACAATTCCCCATACCCATCTTGCGAAATCACATTTGAGAAATAGATGATGAGCATTTTCTAAGGACCTCCTGCATAAATCACATCGAGATGGGCCCTTTATTCCTCTTTTGCTTAAATTTTCAGCGGTAAGGAGTTTATTATGAACCAGAAGAAGAAATTTATTTTTGGTATATAGTCAAAATTCCAAACCTATGCCCATATATTTTGAGGGGGATTCCTATTGTTGTTGGCCAAGTTCTTGTATCCTTCCTTGATCGTGTAGTGTCCATCTCGACCCCATCCTCTGTTGTCTTTGGTTCGTATGTTAAGAGGATCCTTCCCATAGAGGAGCTTGAGGAGAAGGGAGTAGTCCTGCATGAGATGTTCTGGAAGGTTCAACTGCTTCCAACCTTTCCATGCCCCTATGTCCCCCCAAATTGAGATGTCTTTCAGATTATGATATCCCTCATTTTGCATCCAATCTTTGATTTATGCTAGTCCACTGATAGTGCTCAAAGGAGGAGAGCCCATTATGTTGTTCGTCCATATTTTAACTCTCTTCATGTTTCTTGGAATCCAATAGAGTTTGTCTTTAATTAGACCAACATAGGTTTTTATAAGATCCCAAATGTTAGTTCATTTCCCTTCCAGGTGATTATCTAGACATCTTAGGCGCGATATATTCATGTACTTTTTTCGGAGTACTTCCTTCCACCATTATTTTTTCCGGAAATTAATCTCTAGGAAAGCTTGGCTCTCAGAGCTTTGTTCATTTGAATTGGTTCCCTTATTCCCAATCCTCCTTTCTTCTTGTTTTCCTTTACATTGCTCCAGTTAACTAGGTGGAATTTTTTATTTTGATTATTCCCTCCCTGCCAGAGGAATTTTCTAATTTCTATGTTGATGTTGTTCATAACATTTTTGGGGGCCAAAATAATAGCCCCAATAAAAACAAGATAAGAGGAAAGGACTTCCTTGAAAAGGGTGACCTTACTTGCTAAATTTAGCCAACACATTTCCCAAGACTGGATTTTGTTTTTTTACTTTCTAAATGATGGGTATCCATGAAGAGGATGTGGATTTTTTGATATTGATAGGGATTTCCAGGTACTTAAAGAAGGACCAGTCCATACTAATCTTAAAATCAAGGATTTTTTCCAGGTTTCTTATGACTATGGGCTTTCAATTCCAAGCATAAATGTTGCTCTTACTGCTATTTATTTTTCCTCCCGAAGCTCTAAGGTAACGGTCCATAGTGGTATTGAATATTATGGCAATTTGAACTAAGGAACTTCCCATTAGGATGGTGTCGTCAACAAATTGGCCATGGTTGATCAACTGAACTCCCCTTGCAATGAGTAACTCAGGAATAGTTCCATTAGAGATCGAGTTGTTGACATTTTTGCTTAAATAATATGCCATAAGAATTTAAAGGAACAAATAAAGAGGGAAGCCTTGCCAGAGGCCTCTAGAGAGGCATAAGAAGGAGGTAGGTATTCTGTTTACTAAGGGGGAAATCTAGGGGGATCCAATACAAGAATTGATCCATTTAACGAACTCGACTAAGAACCCAAATCGTTCCAGAACTGTATAAATGAATTCATGCCTGACTCTATCAAAAGCATTTGCCAAGTTAAGCTTGATAGCCATACCTGATTCTCTCTTCTTTTGGCTTGAATGAATCGTCTCTTGAACCAAGAGAATGTTTTCATAAATTTGTATTCCGGAGATGAAGCCACCTTGATTAGCATAAATTAATTTGGGAATATAACCTTTGATTCTATTGGATATGATCTTGGTTAAGATCTTGTAAGAGGAGTTGCAAAGCGAGATTGGTTGAAATCTCGTAATAGAGGTGGGTTTCTTCTCCTTAGGAATAAGAGCAATAAAGGAGGAGTTTGTTGCTCCTCCTATGTGTTCTCTCCTTCTTTTCCAATTTAGCATCTTGATTAGATCCTTCTTAATGAAATACCAACACCTACTGTAAAAATGAATGGAGAACCCATCAGGCCCAAGGGCTTTGTCTGGATGAAGGGACTAGACCGCTCTTCTGGATTCCTCCTCTAAGATTGATTCAAGGAGGGATTTATTATTCTCTTATGAAATGAGATGAGGGATGTCTGAGCTAATTTTGTTCCATATCCTCTCTATTAAATTCTTCTTCTTCTTTGTATAAGTTCTCGAAGAAGTTTTTAATTTCTTGTTTTATTTTCTGTTGATCATCTATTTTCTCTCCATTGTCTTTGTTCAGTTCCAATATGGTATTTTTACTTTTCTTTTCTTTACAGTATGTATGAAAAAAATTGGTATTCCTATCACCTCCCTGTATCCGTAATCTCCTTGATCACATTCTCCACTCCTCCTCTTCTTTCCTGGAGAGGTCGAGAATCCTTCTATCAAGTTCCTTTTCTTTTGATCAAAATTTCTTCTCTTATTGGGGCTTCCTCCATATTCATTTGAAGTGCTTCTAATTCCTCTTGGTTGTCCTTTAACTCTGCCCCTGGATCTTTATTGTTCTCTTTTACCCAATTTTTTAAAATATTATTGGCACAATTTAGTTGTGTCTCCCAAATGCAACCAGGAGATCCAATAACATAATGCCTCCATGAGTTTTTTATCGCTTCCATGCACTCTTCGTTGTCCAACCATCTAGGATTGTACATGGAGGGAAGAGGGCCAAGGTTCCCTACAACTGAAAATAAAAGGGAGATGGGCATGTGATCTGAAGTTTCTATAGACAAAAATTTTGATTTTGGAATGAGGGGCTTAGGTAGGAAAGTGGAGCTAACTAAGAATCTTTCAAGCCTTGCTACAATGTGCCCCATGCCTTCTCTTTTGTTTTTCCACATGAATTTCCCTTTTCTTGGATTTATATCTATTAACCTCCAGGATGTTTTCAAATCTTCCATTCTTTCCCCATAAGGATCTCTTATTTTTTATCCTCATCTTCTCTCGTCGGCAACAATAGTTACATTGAAATCCCCTGCTAGAATAAACATAAGGTCTTATTTTCCTTGTTAATGTGACAAAAGAGCAGTCCAAAAAATTTAATTTTGTCCAGATAATGTGGGTCCGTAAAAATTTCCCAACCAGAATTTCTCATTACTATTTAGATCCTCTAGTTCAACAAAAATCCAATGTTTACTGGCTATATAAGAGTCACATCTATAGTTACCTTTGTTCCACTAGGTGATGAGGCTTCCATAAGCCCCTTCAGCGCTAAAAACTTTGTCTTCTCCGTTTGTCCAAGCCTTCTTCATTATCCCAATGTTGTCCTCTTCTTGCATTTTGGTCTCCTAGATCAAAAGGATTGCATTGTTTTCCATTCTTCTAATTCTTCTTACTACTTTGATTCTATGTTTACCCCCTAATCCTCTACAATTCCTGAAGACTACTTTCATTATTTATTTTGTATATAGGTCGAGACCTTATCTCTCTTTTCCTCTGTTGCTCCTATTATCTGCTTTCCACTTGAGATTATCCTTATATGTTGATCCAAGTTGGTTTTCTTACTCACTGATTTTTCTCTAGTTGCTTCATGTTCCCTCAATGTTTTGTTGAGCTTCCTTCCTTTTTTTGTTTTTAGTTCCACCTCTTCCTCAATTTCAGAGGTGTCTTCCATATTTTCCTTAGACCTTGATCTGGTGACTGAGCCCCCTCAACTGAGATAAATTTCATTTCTTGTTTCACCATTAAGTAGTGTGGGTATTGGTTCTCCTATCTCTTCTTTTCCCTTGTCTTTACTTTCTAGTGGATATTCCTCTTGCTTGTTGTCTGTGTTTCCTTGTGACGACCCTTGCTCTTCCTCATTGTCTTCGCTACCAAGAGCTTGGTACCTGTTTGATCCCAACTTCCTCTTACTAGGATATTGAGGGGGGTTGGTACTAAGATTTTGTTTACTTCCTTTTTTCCTTGATACCTCATTCCATTCCCCTCCTAGACCTTCTTCAGCTTCCTGCTGCTTCTTTTTGGGGCATAACTTCGCGAAGTGTTTGTATTCATAGCAGAACTTACATTTGAAGGGAATTTTTTCATAGTCCACTGTTTGCAAGTGGTTCCATCCTTCCATGGAGAGATTTATGGCTCATGGCATTCCTTTCTCTAAATCTAATTCAACACAAATTCTTGCACATGAGAACATGGGGGGTCGTGGCTCCGATTTGTCTATGTACTTCCCCAGGGATTTCCCTATTTCTCTAGGTCTTCGTCATTCCAACAATGTAAGGGTAAGTGGGGAGCTTAAATCATAATGGAAAAACTGTTGGGATGTCTTTGTCTGGGTCAAATGAAAGGTCCCATTTATTGATGTAGATGCCTCTAGGGCCCATAATGTAAAGCCCATTCCTGAAGATTAGGTCCCTATATTCTTTTTTTTCAAAGAGGAATACAAAGATGCCCTTGCCACAAAATATTTGCTTAGCTTCTCCTTCTATCAACGGCCTCCGGTTCTTCTTTAGCCACACCTCTATGGCTCGAGGGGATGGCTATAGTCCTGTAAAATGTCCCACTAAGCCCTTTTCAGATAAGGAAATTGCTTTACATTTCGAAGCAGTAGAAGAAAGATTTACATCTGCAATTGTTGATTTCTTGACAAACTTCGAGTCATTAGCGGATGTAGACTTGGAAGATGGCGGATTAGAGGAAAAAATGCGGCGGAAACACTTGTCTAGAAGGTGGCTTCGATCCTCTAGCCTGGGATCCGGTGGGGAAGGTTCCATGCAGGCCGAGCACAAAACTAAAACCCTAGAATAACTCGGAAAATGCAGAAACCCTAACTTCGCATATGTCTAAGTTGTAGTTTTGGCTCTATTAAGCATGCGGTCTATATTTATCCTTGCTATCAGACTCCCATTATGTACACCATGCAACATGAATGCATCGAAAATTAATATTTGTTAACAAAATCATGATTAGACTTAAAGTCCTTAGATTTATGTCAAGTAAATATGTACACTATGAAAATGTTGACATGGGAATATGTTCCTTGCTAGCTTCACAACTTCACCCAACTAAAGGGATCTATTAGACATTCCTTCATTAAATCTTGAACCCTTTGGTTATGTTCCCACTGTTGTAATTTGGGGCATGAAAAATGAAATGTTGTAATATACAATGCAAAGTGTAGTATGAAATGCATTTAACTAAGCTTGGCCATGAGTGGTAACTAAGGATGATAATGCAATTGATATCAAGGGGAATAGTCCACAACAATAATTAGAAATAAACCTACATAAAATACTCTCATCTTCCTCGTGAAGTTACAAAAGACTTCATTGTTGGGAGCTCTTCTATGTCATAGAAACAACAACTTGAAATGAAACAAGTTAATCACACAACATAAGTAAGAATAGTCTATTACTAAATGCAACTCAATACTCAGAGACCTTATGCACTCAAGAATAGTCTACAAAGTACTAAAAGGATCCCTACACTAAATTTGATGTTATCAAACAAAAAATGAGTGAGTAATAAATATAGCAGCAAGAGAATAGTATACATGATAAAATGTTACAACTCACAAGCACCAAGAGAGTTGGGATATTTGGGAATAATGCACTACTAATATTAGGTATGCAAGAGTATAAAAAATTGGCTAAAAATTTCCTCTTATTAATATATGAAGATATCATATAATTCCAAGAAGAGAGTCATTTACATGAATGCAATGACTATTTCTAAACTTTATATGTGGTATTTGGCCTTCCAATTCTCGAACTCATGACCCCATTTTAGATTCTTCAACTCAGGAAAATATTTTTTCCTTTAGATTGATTATTGACACAATGTGAGGATAATATTCAGTTAGATATTAAAATACTACATAATTTTCCTATCTGATGTAAAGCTTTCATACAAATTTGTCTTTTCACTCACATTTATGATTCAACACTCATATGAGGATTAATTAAAAGAAGAAGCCTAAATATTTTGCAATTTTTTATTTGCCATCATGAAAATATGATCTTTCTTCTCTTTTCATTAGAGATTGGAGGGCATAAAATTTTGCATGGTCATTTGAGCCTTGCACTATTGCATACTTCAATAGGGAGTAGTTTTGTTTAATGTAAAAGTTGATTTAGTGACCTTGAATGCCCCTACTACAACCAAATTGTGCAATGTTAACATATGATATGTACAATTCTATCAACCCAAAATTAGTTTTGTTGGATTTCAAGAAACAAATGTTGGTTTTCCTTCTTGTTACTTTGAGCGACTAGAAAAGACAAATTTGTAGCACGTTTAGACCGACTTAATTACAATATTCATGATTACAAATTTGTTTTCCCAGCCAACATGATACTTGTAATAAAAATAAATTTGACTATCCTTGAATGCATGTCAAGGATATATCCTTTGATTTTGACTTGTTGTCGTATACATCCAATCTCTCTTACAATGGATTTGACTTTTCCTTGCTGCTGTGTACATCCAAGTTCTCTTGCATTGTATTTGACTTTACCTTTATATTATCTTTTTTGGTTATGATGCATTACATCTCACATCATTATTTTTAATTTACAAACCCATATCCGATCTTCAATTTCAATAATTATGAAATTATGAACAAACATACATTGTTGTTCTTAACTAATTACACAACGAAAAAACAAGAAATCATTCACACATTTGACACATGAATTTACCTTGGAAAATACTACAGGGAAAAATCCAACAAATTAATGATTTTATTAAGATAAAATCCTGAGCTCCCATCCTGGGAAAATGGCCCACTGCGGAATAAACAAATCAACAAATATCCAAGCCTTTCAAACCTCAAGATCAGTTCTTCGATCTTACTAGTTGGCTTATATCTCTCTTACTACCCTTTTGATACTTTCCTTTGACCTTGCCCCTGCACTTGCACACTTGGTTAAATGTTATTCTCCAACCATTCAATGATATCTCACTCACTCTATGTGACTATTGTGTGTCTCCTTATCTCCTTAGGCTTCATTTTATAAAATCTCAATGACCAAAACCCTAACCCTCAATCTATGAAGTGATCAATGGTTGAGATTAGATCTCAAGCCTCACTTAAGATCAATGGCTGTGACTTAATATTAATTTTACTTTTAGTCATTAGCCAACATTATGTCAATTAATGTGCTTTTCCTAAGCTGGACTTAGGAAAGAGATACAAAAGTCACTTGCTCTCTCAAGCAAGTACATAGAGAGGTAATGTGGACGATTCTTGAATGCATGACACATGGCTTATGCAAAAGTACCTATCCGAGCTAAAATCATCAACACTCCCTCTTAGTGATGAAGGTACTTATCGAAGAGATATATAGAACTTGTTCTCCATCTCACCTTGGCACAATTTCCCACACAACATCCTACACACTAGAATCCCTTTGACCCTAATGGTTATCTTCTCCCTGATCACTAGAAGTCATAGAATCATTGATACTACACATTAGTGCCATGAAGTTTTAAAACTTCATCAAAATCCATCTCTCCCTCAATGTACTCCTAGTATCTTGTTTTTACTCTTGAGCATATATTAATTCCATCTCGTACCAACTAGGTCTCTTGGAATAATTGGAAAGGGATGACTCCCTGTTCCCCTCTAAAGGTTTTATCCCCATACTGGAAGTTTGTGAACTTTGTTCACCCTTTGGATCCTTCTTCTTCTTGACCCCTGCCACTGACATCAAACCATGATCCAATATTTCCTTAGATCCAAATACAAGCTTTCCCTATAACATGTATACATTTCCCTCTCTAACACCAAGAACTCGCGTTGAGTCCAGATCCCTTTGGTCGAATAAGAACCCGACCACTCTTAAAAGAGATGGTGTATCCACTATCCTCCAATGTCGAAACTGATACCAAATTCACCTTGATCTCCAATACATACAACACATCTATCACTTCCATAGATCCTCCCAACTCTTGCTGAAACTTGATTGCTACAACTCTTTTCACAACACACTTGGCATGGTTCCAAGATCCACATGCAAATCTAAGTATGTCCCTAACAAATTGATGAAAAACTCATGTTTCCTTGTCATGTTATCCATGAACCATGCACTATCGGAAATTGTGCCAAAAATACAAGAGACTAAGGAAAAGTATTTCTCCAACCTCTAAGCAAATTCATTGACTTGAGCTTACGTATATGCTTCTACCTACCGATACTTACTCTTCCCTTTATTCAATTATAGAGACTGTGAAGCATAGTGGTGACACTTATGGCACACAAAGCACTTGACTTTGCCACATGTTCTTCTTCTTTTTCACCAGCTGTGAAGTTGACTCTCCACATGTACTTTCCTTTCTCCTCTTTACCTTACTACAAAGAGAAACATTCTCCTCATCATATAGAGATTCCTCTTGAATATTCTCTTGGATAAGTTATCCCACAACCTCTTCTAGTTAGGAATGTTCTCTTGTGCAACAATCCCTTTGATAAAGAGTGCCTATGGCTTGGTGAATCCATTTAGGGAAATACTCACCAACTCTGGATCTACTACTATCTGTTAATTTTTTAGCATTAATTCAATATGATCTAGGATCTTAACTGAGAGAATAACATGTACAACATATCAATCACAAGAAGCAATCACAAGAGACAATAGACACACAGAGTTTCCTTGGGGAAAACCATAAAGGTGAAAAACCCCAATAACTTCCTCAGAGATAGATAGAGCAATGATACAAAACCCAAGCATAAGAGATAGTCTCCTAGCAGCAGCTTCTCCTCCTTCACTAGTGAGCCATTCTCCAATGAGTGTATGAGTGAGAAAGTGAATGATCAAATAGAGTGCCTCCCGCACTCTATTTATATTTGACTTGACTTGCCTAATAACCTTTTTTAGGTCGGACTCAACTTAACCACATAACATAATGCTAATAGGGCCGACTCCCAATAGGGTGGTCTAATAACCCATCAAGTATAAGTTACGACACTTAGAATATAAATGATGACACTTCCGTATAGAGGAATAATACCATCTCTATAGGAGTACAATATACATATGTGAAATACATTCCAAAGTTACAATTACATCAACACTCCCTCTTAACTAGAAAGGTATTTCTCGACACAGATCTAATAGCACAAGTCTTCTTCTTTGGATCATCGTCACTGGATCATCGTCATCGAATCATCATCATCATCACAGTTGCTGCTATCTCAATCAATATTTGATCTACTCATCATAGGAAGTTCTACAGAGCCAGTCCTTTTTCATACTAGATGTAGGCCCACTACCTACAGGTCTTCATCATCACTGGCCATATTGTGGAATCCTCAAGACTTATTACATGTGTCACAAACCCTCATAAGAGCATCCCAAGACTTATTACGGGAACACAGCCCAACCTATCGGATCTCCCAGGTCTTACATGTGTTCATGGAACAACCTCGAAAGAGCATCCCAGGACTTATTACGGGAACACATCCCAACCTATTGGATCTCTCAGGTCACATTACATGCCATAGGACAAAACCTCGAAAGAGCATCCCAGGACTTATTACAGTCACACAGCCCAATCTATCGGATCTCCCAGGTCTTACATGTCCTCCCAAGCACAACCTGTCCACGGCCATAGAGTATCATCTTGATACTCATGATCGTACTGATCATAACATCGTTCCTGAAGCACAACCCAGATGCACATCACATAGCACTTACATTCACCGGCATGGGAAGACACACTTCAACCATCCGTGAAAGGCTCAACACTTATATCTATGCCATGGGAAGACACACTTCAACCATGCGAGAATGGCATCGCACTTATATCCATAGCCATGGGAAGACACACTTCAACCATGCTAGGAATGGCACAACATTTATATTGCATCCATGGGAAGACACACTTCAACCATGCTCGAATGGCACAACTCTTACATCAATGACCATGGGAAGACACACTTCAACCATGTCGGAATGGCCTAGCACTTATATCGCAGCCATGGGAAGACACACTTCAACCATGCTCGAATGGCACATGTGCATCTGTGTCTTTGGAACTCATCACACATAATCCAACTGATTATGTAATGTATCCACCTGATACATGTCATCACATATGATCATCCTGATCATCATCATAGCATCATCCTGATGCATATCATCTGGAGCAACATCCTGATCATACAATGCATCCACTTGATGCATACATAGTATCTACCTGATACATATCATCACACATGATCTACCTGATCATACAATGTATCCACCTGATACATAAACAAATACATGATCCACCTGATCATATAATGTATCCACCTGATACATATCAACATACATGGTCCACCTGATCATACAATGTATCCACCTGATACATATACACATACATGATCCAACTGATCATAACAAGCATCCAACATGATGCATATACATATGATCCAACTGATCATAACAATCATCCAACATGATGCATATACAGAGCAGTAACTAGAGCATCTACCTGATGCTTATCATACAACACTTACATCCACAGCCATGGAAAGGATCCTCCTCTCACCATGCTTGGAATGGCTCCTGCAAATGTGTCCATCAGTTCTTCCTCGAAGTGTCATCAATCTAAAGAACAACAAACCTCTCTCTGAAGTATTCAAACTTCACTATGGCTAGTGGTTTCGTCAACACATCTGCAACCTGCTCATCCATTGCAACATACAGGAGCTTCACTGCTCCTCTCTGCACCATATCCCTTATATAGTGATATTTGATCTCAATGTGCTTCGACATGTCATGGAATACCAGGTTCTTAGATAGCTTCGCACAAATTTGGTTGTCACTAAAAATACCAGTAGCCTCCAACGGGAGATCAAATAACTTAGACAGTAGCTTCTGGAGCCATATTGCCTCATAACTAGCCGAACAAGCTGCAACATACTCTGCCTCGGCTGTACTCAGTGCTACGCAGGACTGCTTCCTACTAAACCAAGAGACCACTCCTGATCCAATACTGAAGCAGCACTCAGAAGTGCTCTTCCTATCTGCAGCACTGCCTGCCCAGTCTCAGAATATGATTTACAGCAATCGAGTGAACACCTCTAGGATTCGTCAGGAACTGGCTCAATGTGTTCACCGCAAAGCAAATATTTGGTCTCGTGTTCGTCAGGTACATCAAGGACCCAATCATCTGACGATACATCGTAACATCAACTGGATCAGATCAAGCATCACACAGAAGCTTCAGGTTCGATGCCATAGGTGTGGCCATGGCCTTACAGTCCATCATCCCGAACCTCTTCAGGATCTCTACTGCATACTTCCCTTGTCCAAGGAAGATTCCATTTGCACTCTGCCACAACTCCATGCCTAGAAAATAGTGCATCATCCCCAAGTCCTTCATCTCGAACTCGGCAGCAAGATTCCTATTCGTATCGGCAATTAG
The DNA here is from genome assembly GCA_027924585.1 of Larix kaempferi. Classification (NCBI taxonomy): domain Eukaryota; kingdom Viridiplantae; phylum Streptophyta; class Pinopsida; order Pinales; family Pinaceae; genus Larix; species Larix kaempferi. Next base: position 27,554,311 of record BSBM01000205.1, read on the forward strand.
TCTATCCTCACCTATCATAAACAGGTCATCCACATACAATAGTAGTATCAATGGATTTCCTTCCTCAACCTTGTAGTAAAGGTTGGAATCCGCTTTACTCTTGGTAAATCCCAAACTGGATAGAAAGTTGTCTATCCTACCATACCAAGTCCTAGGAGCTTGCTTCAATCCATACAAGGCTTTCTTCAACCGACACACATATGAATCCCTGTCATGTGTCTCAAAACCAAGTGGTTGCTCCACATACACTTCCTCCTCGACTACACCATTCAAGAAAGCTATCTTGACATCCATCTGATGCATCTTCCATTTCATCACTTGCTTTATATTTCTCTATGCTTCCATCTACAGCATGCTTGATCTTATAAATCCACTTGGAAGTCACAACAGACTTCCCTTCTGGTCTTGGGACCACATCCCAAACATCATTCTTCATGATCGACGGATCACGACATCATTACTTCATCCCGGATCCTGGGAACTTCAGATTCTTCAATAGATTGTTTTGTTGCTGAACAAATGTTGTAGTCCTTCTTTTGTAGGTACTCGTATATGATCTTTCCTACAAGACAAGTTAAATTGCATGATTAGAAACATCTCATAGTTTTCAGAACAAGTTCTTACACATAAAGAAATATGTCATACAATCATGCAATTATTTTAGCCAATTCTTCAATACAACATTTATCCATATCCCGTAACTTTCTAGATTCCTTCCAATCTCTACCAGAACATTGTTAAGAGTGTGTACAACTCCCAACATGTCAGCAAAGAGGTTTCATTCTAGATAAGTAGCAATGGAATGTTGTAGAGTGCCATAGGCCACTTACCCATTACATGCATATTAGTAGTATACTGTTCATTAATGCAATTATTCTAATATGCATAATACACAACCTAAGTCTAGGGACATAAGTATATACATCTTTGAACAATATTATTTAAACAATCAAATATACAAGAAATGACAATTCAAATACTTATCTTTGTTTGTTTGTTGTGTGGACTCCCTCTCAATCTTTGCTTCCTTGATTACCTGTCCTTGAACTTATATTCATCCTGGACCACTGTGCATGCTTAAGTGTGCACTAGTGTCATGATTGTGCCATCCTCAAGATCTCATACATTCATTAGTATAATCTAAACACAAAGTAATCTTAAACATGTATAGTCATGAACATTTCAAACACGAATAATAAGCATTAGCATTCAAAGTTTCAGGGAAGACTTCACTTACTCATGCATATTCATATTTGACCGTAGAACTCTTCTAGTTAGTCATATCATCAATCAAGGTAAGGGACATAATATGCATAAACCCTAGATTACTCAAACTTGTAACTTCATGAGTAATCATTATCAATCATACAAAAGTGTAAGATCCTTACATAGGGTAGGATTCTAATTTGATATAGGAAAAACATACATGGTACTCATATTTGCTAGTTATGTCTAGCAATGTTTTCTTGTTCTCTTCAATGACCTACATAACTCATAATTTAACCATTGTAGAACCAAATTATACATACCTCTATGTGATCCATGACTATGTATGAGTCATTTTCTTGATCTAGAGCTTGATTTGTACCTTTCATGTTAGCGGATAACATTCTCCTCATACAACACCACAGTGCATTAGTACAAACATAATACATTCATAAGTGTCATAGCCCTAATCAATGAATTTCTTCTATCATGCATTCATACTTTTACTAGGGTGATAAGACAAGTCTAAAATTAAACAAGATTGTTACTAAACTCAATACCATGAAGACAATCATATTATAAACTTAATCATGAACAGATTTCAAATCATACCTGTAAGTCATATCTATCATATTGCTTGTAGTAGTTGTTGTTGTTGTTCCTTTTTTTCTTAGGACAATTTGAGGAAAAGTGTCCTCTTCTTGGTATGTGCTATGAGAGCTTGATCTTCATTCCCCATCTTTTCTTCTCGAGCTACAATCCGAGCTTCTTCCTGTGAGCATTCTTCCCACAGCCTACTTAATATGATAAGTTTCTTCCTAGCACAAATTCCTTGGATGAAGGAATCCCATGACCTAGGAAGGCCATTAAGAGTGGTCATTGACACTTCTCCATTCTCTATATCTTCTCCTGCAGCTTCAAGTTGTTCTTTTATCTAGGCGACCCTTGAGAAATAATACTGAATGGTCTCTACATTCTGGAACTTGATATTCTTCAATTGATTCATGAAGGTCATCTTCAGATTTATGTTCTTCCCTTCAAATAGCTTGGTCAAGGAATCAAACATCTCATTAAGTGTCTTCAGAGATGACACATGTGGCATGAGATGGTTTTTGATAGAATCAGCAATGATCCTTTTACCATTGACTAAGTTCCTCTTGTGTAAGGCCTTAGTCTCTTCTCCCTCTGGGATAGGAACCCCTTTCACTTATGTAGGTGTCCAACTCACTCTCTTCTAGAATTAACCCAATCCTATACTTCCATGCTCAAAATTTATTAGCCCCTTCAAGCTTATCCTCAAGCTTGGTGTGGTGAGACATCTTAAAGAGTACTTCAAATGGAAATAGAAAATATTTAGGTCTTACCACTTGATTTGCTGAAAACTGGATTTGGAGCTGGATTAGGGTTTGTCAGAGAAACCCTAAAAATTCAAAATTTGAATTTCAAACTTCTAAAAGGATAGAAATATGTGCTTTGATGAGATGATCAAGCTGGTATACTCAAAATTTGAAAACTGTAAAGTTTCACCCCTCAAATTTGCTTTTCAAACTTCCAGATTCACTAGGGAGGACCCTGAATTAGGGTTTGATTTTCCCGGAGCTTCACCCATCCAAAAAGTTCGATATTGGTCTCTAAAATTTGATTTTTCAGAGTAGCTTCCATCGATGGTCTCAGATTTCAAAAATTCCAACTTTTGCAGAAGCCCTAATTTATGGCTTCACTAGATAAGACCCCAAACTAGGGTTTCATTTTCCTGGAGTTTCACCCAACCAAAAAGTTCGATCCAAATCTCTAAATTTCGATTTTTCCAAGGAGCTTCCAGCCATGGTCTCAGATTTCAGAAATTCCACGTTCTGTGGAAACCCTAATTTTTAGGGCCACAACTGAAAGTGCTCAGAATTGAATTATGATTGGACAGAAAGATGCACCTTGATGAGGAGAGTCAATATAGCCTCATGCCTTTCAATATCTGTGGAGAGAAACCCAAAAAAAAAGAAGCCCTAGCTTCCGTAACTGCACAGTGTCTTCTTCTCAAGTTAGCTCTCATACCATGTTAATTTTTGAGCATGAATTCAATATGATCTAGGATCTTAACTGAGAGAATAACATGTACAACATATCAATCACAAGAAGAAATCACAAGAGACAATAGACACACAGAGTTTCCTTGGGGAAAACCATAAAGGTGAAAAACCCCAATAACTTCCTCAGAGATAGATAGAGCAATGATACAAAACCCAAGCATAAGAGATAGCTTCTCCTCCTCCACTAGTGCGCCACTCTCCAATGAGTGTATGAGTGAGAAAGTGAATGATCAAATAGAGTGCCTCCCACACTCTATTTATACTTGACTTGACTTGCCTAATAACCTTTTCTAGGTTGGCCTCAACTTAACCACATAACATAATGCTGACAGGGCCAACCCTCAATAGGGTGGTCTAATAACCCTTTAACCCACATGACTTATACAGGGCCGACCCCATCAAAGTGGTCTAATAACCCATCAAGTATAAGTTACGACACTTACAATATAAATGACGACACTTCCGTATAGAGGAATAATACCATCTCTATAGGAGTACAATATACACATGTGAAATACATTCCGAAGTTACAATTACATCAACACTATCTCCCCAACTGCTTCCAACTTATCACGAATCTGTGTGATCCTGGTGAGATAAGAAGTGTAAGATCCCATCTTACTAACATGCAAAGATAATATGTGAGGAGATCCCAATAGACTTTTAAATTCATAATGGAAATTTAAATATATCAAATACATGCTGATTTTTTTTAATAATTTCTTGTTTCTTAATATTTAAGCATTATCTGATGCTAACATAGTTTATGGTTGATAAAGAAGGATAAAAATAAAACCAAAATCACAATTCTATGCTTTCAATGAGTAAAAAGAAAATTTAAGTACCATTCATTTATGAAATTCAAGTTATGTCATTTTCATTAACATTCACAACCACAGATAAATCAAAATGCATAATTTATAGGGAATTATTTGACATCAGCATCTCAAAATCCTTGAATTTGTATAGTTTAAAACTTAAGATGTAAGTGCATCTCATAATTGTGTGCTTAAACCTCAAGAGAATATAAGTAAACTTAAATCACACATAGTTATGTGCTAGTTTCTATTGATCAAGCAAATCCATTAGTATAATTGAGTGACTAATTCTTCAAACACACACACACACACATATAATATATAATCACTCATCTTTGCCCAATTCAAGATATCACTCATTAAGGACTTAAAGAATTACTACCAATGTGCATATAATCAGTTCATCGTATCAATGCAAGTTGAGGGTTGCTACAATTGTATGCAGTATATATACCACTAAACAACAATTCCTTATGCTAGTAAGCCTTGAAGGTTACCATACAATTATATATATTATCTATACCAATTACAATTACTTGTATGTAAACATTTCGAAAAACACTTGGCATGCAAGAAGTTACACAAAAAATTAGTATTCATTTTTTAATAACATCAATGTAGACATATAAACCTACAAAACCTATGATGATTGAAGTACTGGGCTGCATCTAAAAAAAACTGGATAAAATTTCACGAAAAAAACTTACTGAGGGTGACCAGCTCTTGAAATCGCCCATATTTCAAAATATGACTGAACAAACCCTTTTTCTAGACTCAAATTGGGGATTCCAAGGTCATATGGAATGGATTCCCCCTTATACTAACCTAATTAAAAACAAGAATCTCCTATAGAGTCGCTTTTCTAAATCACACCCAGAATTTTCTTTTACTGGAATCTCATTCTTCATGTAATTAGTAATTCATTCCATTTCATCAATCAAAATTAATTTGAAGAGATCCATTCAAGTATTTCATTCAGGTGTTTCATTAAATAGTTATCTAGTAACCTTATTTACAGTCATTTTGAAGAATTAATACTCCCTAACAAAGATCCATAAATTACATTTTCCCTAAACTAGATCCAATTTCACCAGATATGTGAAAGGTTTACTAATTTCTTCACAATTGGTTTAATCTATGAGTAATTGAACTACCATGATACCTGAGGAAAGATAATTAACGTACAGAAAACTCATTCATACATTTCATCAAACATATTGCATGAAACATGTTATGCACATCTCTGGTGTACAAACTAATTATTCCTACAACCATTACAACTTATGAATTCCATCCTTAGGCTACAAGGATACAATTGATCATTTCTAACACATAAAATTCAAAATAAAATATTGAACTGGAGCTTCATTTCCTTCTAAACACCTGTAGATCCATTTTATAAGAACCCAGATTTGTTCTCAGATTTAATGCTTAATTGCAATTAATATTCTTACAAATTCCTCAAACATAAATAATTTAAAGAGTTTATAGCATATTTATTCATTCATACATTTAATCAAACATATAGATAGTAACCTCATTCATTGGCATGTTCCAGGAGAAGACACAAAAAATAAATTGAGGTTTTAGTTGTAAAATCCACACTTGCTGTCAACATTTTCCAAAATTAGCCTAGAACACATAACTGGATTTTGAAACCTTATATTCGGAATCAAAACATGGGTTGCAAGGCCTTATGGCATGGATACCCCAGAAGTTATGCTGGATCACAAAAGAACTACCCCAAAACAATGAAATTCTAAAATGTTGATCTTATAAAACCTAAAAATCTATTTTGTGAATACCATGAACTAAATTCCATAGATCTATGCATATTTAACCTATAGAAACAAATTTCTATAATTCATGATAAAAATTCTAGCTTCAAAAACAATTGTGGCATGCTCAGGACATAGTTAGCATTATAAACATAATTAAACCAAAATCCCACAATTACTAGTTCTTGACTCCTGCATGTAGATTTACCTTCATGGATTCCATACATTTTGTTAATATATCTACATGTAAAGATACATATGCAATTGATCTAAATCATGAAATACCATTCATATTAGCTCATAACTAACATGCTAATTACTGCTAAGTAAACACAATTTTAATAAGAAATTAGATTAGCAAGAACTACAAAATATTTCTACAAAAATTGAATCAATGCTAAAGTTAACTACATATGCCAAATATTGGAATTTTACATGATACGAGATGTTCTGCACTCTTTTGCAGCTTCAGTTTCCAACTCCCAAAGACCACCTAGTTTTCCACCCAACCTTATCCAGGGAGAACTTCTCCCCCTGGAACCCCCGAGCTAAAGAGCTCACAAACAACACCTGATAGGCAATTTTGTTTCCACTAACACCACTTAGAGCACCATCAACCCAACCCAATCCAGTATGCCTAATAACTAATTTTAGAAATTCCAGATCCATTTCGGCAGCATCTGGGTACTCTTCAGGTTTCCTCCCCATACCATGGGGGTCCTTCATTATTTATAGGTTCTAAGTGGGGTAACACCTCACCCATCATGCAAAATTCAAGTATTTATTTAATTTCCAAAAATGCTTATTATTCATCACTCTTCTTTTAGGTGGCACTCCATAAATTTTTTTTATTAATTAAATTACCTAAATTGCTATAATATTCACCATGCCACGTGTCCTCTTATATTATTTTCTATTTATTAATTTTCTTTTAAATAAGTAATTCCCCCTTTTTATTAAAATTATACATACATACATACATACATACATACATACATACATATCTATATCTATATATACATATCTATATCTATATCTATATCTATATCTATCTATCTATCTATCTATCTATCTATCTATCTATCTATCTATATATATATATATATAAGAACGCCTTCAATGTGGGTAATTTGAAATTAATCTAAGTTTTAACTTAAGTTTTCTCACCTGGTTGATTGATGTCCCTAAGTGGTGTTTTTATGCTGGAGAATATGGATTCCACACCCCTATTGCGTTCCCTCCAGAATCATTAGGACTACACGTCTGTGCCTTATAACTAGGAAGCCATGCCCTAGTAGATTCAAAACTCCATTCCCTGATCTAATCCATAGATACAAGACTCTGCATGTTGATCTTCCATAGATTTAGGACTCCACACCCTAACCTCCATGGATTCTCTTGTATTCTGCTTTGAAACTCCACATTTCACTTCTAGGTGTTGGTTGTGATCTCTTACCATTTGATGGTCTTATTGGAAAGGTATTGATTCCATAGACCTGCACACACCATAAATTTAAAGATTAAGATCATCAATTAAAATTCACAATGAATTAAATCATTTACATTTTACTGATTGTGTACATGAACTCCATGGTCATTTATGATCCAAGCATCCTTGTTAGCAGTAACTAATTTCCTTGTAAAATCCTTCTCATTATAGGATTAAGTGTACATACACATGTAAATCATGCATCATTATCTAGATCACATCAACTATGTGTTCCACACAACAATGATCATATATGTCAAAAAAATATGTACCAATCCACATTTGTAATCGGTTGTAGGAAAAGGAAACATACATACACATAACCAAATTTGATATGATACACTTAATCAAACATAATATCATTCACAAGATTATATATATATATATATATATATATATATTAGTGTTCACATGTCAAGTGACTCCACTTGGTCTATAATATATAAGTATGACATACATAATACATCAAAATCACCCTCTTCGGGTGTCACAAAACTATACTAGCCAAGATGGGACACTACATACTCCCCCTCTTGGTCTAAACATGGCTCGAAGTTTAACTAAACAAAAATGGAAATTCCAGATGCATTGTAGATGTGTCCTCCCATGTAGCAGAACTAGGATTGTATAGGTTCAATTGGACCTTTACTTGGTCCACCATGCGACTTGTGAGCTGTTGAGTGTGATGGCCCAAAATTCACATTGGCTATGCCTTTAGATCCCCCTCGTTTGTTACCTGTAAATGATGCCAATCCAAAATATGAGAAGGATCATGAACATATTTACGTAATGCCGAAACATGAAACACATCATGCATACAATGAAAAAATGGTGGTAGAGCAAGACGATATGCCACAAGTCCAATATTTTCTAAAATCTCAAAGGGCCCAACAAATTGAGGAGATAGCTTATATCCTTTTCCAAATCGAATGGATCTTTTTTGAGGTTTTACTCAAAGGAAAAAAGATTCCCCTTCTTTATAACTACATTCTTCTATATGCATATCAACATAGCTCTTCTATCTACATTGTTCCTCCTTCAATCTTTTCCTTATACGAGATACTTGTTCTTCCATTTCTTGGAGCATTTCAGGTCCTACCAATATTCTGTCCTCTAGCTTGCCCCAACTAAGGGGAGTTCTACAAGGTCTTCCATATAACAACTCATAAGGTGCCATGCCAAGAGAGCGGTGATAGCTATTGTTATAGGAAGATTCCACTAAAGGAAGATAATATTCCCACTTATTTTGTTGATCCATCACATACATTTAGAGCATGCCCTTTAAAACTTGATCCACTCTCTCAGTTTGACCATCTGATTCCGGATGATAAGTCGTACTGAAATTTAGTTGGGTTTGAAGGGCTATATGGAAGCTAGTCCAAAATATGCTTGTGAAAAGAGATGCTATGCCCGATATGATTTTCTTAGGAATACCATGAAGTTTGACAATCTCCTTGATAAATACATGTTCTATCTCAAGTTCTTTATACGCATCTCTAATAGGTATAAAATGTGCACTCTTAGTGAGTTTGTCTACTACTACCAAAATTGAATTATGCCTCCTCACTGTTTTAGGTAATTCAACTATGAAATCCATAGATATTTCCTCCCTTTTGGACTTTGGAATGTTGTGCGGTTGCAACAACCCTGATGGATGACCATGCTCTTCCTTAACCAACTCGCATTCCAAACACTTTGCCACAAAAAGAGCTATGTCTTTCCTCATGCTAGTCCAAAAGAAAATTTGTTTTAGATCAAAATACATCTTTTGAACAACAGGGTGAGCCATATATAAATAACAATGAGTTTCTTTCAAAATGAACTCACGTAGTCCATCTCTATCAAGGACTACAATCCTCTTCATGAATCTCACCATATTGTCATTATCACAAGAATACCCCTCCATCTTGTTTTTCCAATTCTTTTTTCGACATGGGATGTCTATAACTTCCATACACCAATCATCTTCACCTTGTTCCCTTAAAATGTGATCTCGTAAATCAACCTTTAATGGAATTACTAAGAAAATGCACAGTCTTCGACCGAGTGCATCATCCACTCTATTCAAAGTACCCTTGATGTAAGTTTTTTCAAAATCATACTCACTCAAGAGCTCTGACCACCGTCTTTGTTTGGCATTAAGATCACTTTGAGAAAATATATGTTGTAATCCTCTATGATTTGTCTTTAACTCGAATTTATTACCCAATAGGTAATGTCTCCAAAGCCGCAAATCATGGACTATGGATGCTAATTCAAAATCATGGGTTGCATAGTTTTCTTCATGAGTTCTTAGTTTTCGAGAGGCAATTGTGAGAGTACCGCACCCAATCCATCCTTGGATGCATCGGTACATACTATGAATGGCCGATCCATATCTGGTATGTCACATCCCCATTTTGACCCCGTTTTTCATTAAATCGTAAATGATGTAAATATTGATATTTAATCATGGTGAGGAGCTCAAGGCCAAGGCCCCACCATTGATTTAGCGTTTTATGTATCGGCAATTAAAAATATATGCCTAGATTTATTGTGCTAGATAGGCACAATATAAATCAAGACATCATGTAAATACGAATTTTAATGAAAAACCCACAACTAGCTATGCAATGCAACAAAGAGATGGGGGCATGATTCTACAAGGAATAGGGAGGGAAATTATTCAAACCCTTGAGCCAATGGTGTTAATCCATGTGTCAATGAGAAAACCCATAAACCACCAACTACCTGTTTTGGGTTATGGACCCAATCATTTAATTCTTCCAGAAATTGGTTGAGGTAGTTAATGCCTTGGGAATGAAGAGCTATGGCAGCCAATTTCGTGCATGGGCAAGCCATCGACCTGGGAATTCATATTTTTGCTTCTTGGGCAAGAAAACACCCACAAAATGGTGCCCAAAGCCATTCTGAACCCATAGTCTTTCCTCTCTCACGCAGTCTGAACTACTGGGTCTTTCCTTAATCACGTTTTTCACCAATTTCCTGCATTTTTCCATAGCTGGGAGCTCGTTTTTGTGTTGCACAGCAGCTGGGAGAAAGGGAGTCACGTTTTGGGGGTTTATAGAAGTCGTTTTTGCCCCAAAATACCCAAGGGCGTTTTTCTGAAAACGGTTTTTGCTCTCCAGTGTTGAATCCCCAATTGTCATTTCGTTTGAGTCGTCCCACGTTTTTCTCGGCTGGTAGAATCCCCATCTTTGGGCATCTCACTGTAAAAACGTTTTTATTATGCCCAATAATTGTGGTTCTGTTGTTATGTGCATCCTTGTTTTGGTTTGAATCTGTGAGCAAGAGATTTGGAGTGGTAGTGGACATAATTGGCTTGATAAACCTAGTGGGGGGGGGGGGAAATAACCTCTCAAGAAGATCAAGAGGGCTGGATACTCTTCTATGCACACCTTAGACACTCTAGATTGGAAGGTATGGCCTGAGGGACTGTGCATTGGTGAAGGGAATACTTCCTTGAGTGGGGTGTGTAGGCATTGTGGGTGCCAAGCTAGATAGATCTTGTAGAGGTATCCCTGGCTCTATGCTTGAGCTCACTAGCTTAGCAATTCTTCCTTTCCATTTCCTAGTAGCCCGATAAACCCAATTGTAGATTGGCTTGGCTCATATTGGTGTATGCTTGGCTATGTGTGAGTCCGATGTTCCCTAGTTCCTTGTAGAAATCATGCCCAGCTCGGGGGTGGCAGTTGCATCAAGAGGTTGATAAGCACAACTGGCCTATGGTTGGGTGGAACGTTGCAGTTGCATAGCCAGTTGCTTGGGACTACTTTGTTATAAGATAAGTACTCTCTTGTGTTAACTTTGCATTTATTTATTTAATGAATATCTTGAATGTATGATGGATGTGTTATCGAAATTATTTTCGCTGTGTTTTTCTTATAATTATACATTTCATATGTTCTTTTATATTATGTGAATGCTTATTTAAAAGCTCATGGGGCTAGATGCCTGGTTTTAGCATCACGATCCTCTCCATCGCACTAGTATGATGGGAGGGGACGTGACATGGTACCTTTAATATCATAGTTTAATTCAAACATTGCTTGATCATTAAATTGGTGGCAGTAGAGCAAAATGATTTTGATCAGGTTAAGATGGCCTCTGATCATTCCCAAAGAGTATAATCCTTAGTGCATGAATGTCCTTTAGACTTGGGAGTGTGTACCATGCATGTGAACCTTTTGTGACATCACTCGGACATTAAGGATGGACTGGCTTGAATCCCATTGTGTTGTTCTAGACTGTTGTGGTAAAACCCTTCATTTTATAAATGATGAGGGCCAATCCATGCTTCTCCAGGGGTAAACGAGACCTATTTCCTTGAGACTAACTTCATCTTTGCAATTGAAGTGATGTCTCAGAAAAGGATGCAAATTGTGGTTATCATTTATGCATGTTTCTTTTTCCTACAACCGATTACAGCTATGGATTGGTACATATTTTGTGACATGGATGATCATTGTTGTTTGGAACACATAGTTGATGTGATCTAGATAATGATGCATGTTTTACATGTGTATGTACACTTAACCCTGTAATGAGCAGGATTTTACAGGGAACTTAGTTACTGCTAACAAGGATGCTTGGATCAGAAATGACCATGGAGGTCATGTACACAATGGGTAAAATGTAATTGATTTAATTCATTATGAATTTTAATTGATGATCTTAATATTTACGTTTATGGTGTGTGCAGTTCTATGGAATCAAGACCTTTCCAATAAGACCATCGGATGGTAAGATCTCACAACCAACACCTAGAAATGAAATGTGGAGTTTCAAAGAAGAATACATGAGAATACATGGAAGTTAGGGTGTGAAGTCCTAAATCTATGGAAGATCAAGACACAGAGTCTTGGACCTATGGTTTAGATCAGGGTGTGGAGTTTTGAATCTACGAGGGCATGGAGTGCTAGTTATAAGGCATGGACATGTATTCCCAATGAGTCTAGAGGGTGCACAATAGGGGTGTGGAATCCCTAGTCTCTAACATAAAAACACCACTTAGGGACATCAATCAACCACGTGAACAAACTTAAGTTAAAACTTAGATTAATTTCAAATTACCCACATTGAAAGGGTTCTTATATATATATCTATATATCTATATATCTATGTATATATATATATATATTTCCTTACTACTTGAACCAGGTCAGATGGTAATTGAAGATGAAGGGGATGGAATCTCCCTTATTCACTATCAGTTTGTATGAAATCTGTGATTAAGGATGGAAGGATGTGTTATTTTACTTTTTGCTTTTCCTTTGTTATGAATCTTTCGAGATAATGACGGATCGTTGGGGGGCCAGTGATGAAAAAAATCTCGGATGCAGTTTTGTATGTAAAAAATTTGATGAATAAAATTAAGGACCTCTAGTTTATATGAGGTGTTGATGCATTGAATTGAAAGCTCATGTAGAAGTAAAGTAAGTCCTTCATGGACAATCAATGTTATTCGCTAAGAATAAAATATTTTTTCTTTGTAAAAGAGAATATATATATATATATATATATATATATATATATATATATATATATATATATAATTTTAATAAAAAGGGGGAATTACTTATTTAAATGAAAATTATTAAATATAAAACAATATAAAACGACAGATGGCATGGTGAATATTATAGCAATTTAGGTAATTTAATTACTAAGAAAATTGAAGGAGTGCCACCTAAAAGAAGAGTGATGAATAATAAGCATTTTTGTAAATTAAACAAATATTTGAATTTTGCATGATGGGTGAGGTGTCACCCCACTTAGAACCTATAAATAATGAAGGACCCCCATGGTGTGGGGAGGAAACCTGAAGAGTAACCAAATGCTACCAAAATGGCTCTGGATTTCTAAAATTAGTTATGTAGGCATACTGGCTTGGGTTGAGGGTGCTCTAAGTGGTGTTAGTGGAAATAAAATTGCCTATATTCCATATACTTCTTCATTCATCTGTTGTTTGTGAGCTCTTTAGCTCGGGGGATCCAAGGGGAGAAGTTCTCCTTGGATAAGGTTGGGTGGAAAACCATGTGGTATTTGGGAGTTGGAAAGTGAAGCTGCGGAAGAGTGAAGAACATATTGTATCAGGTAAAATTTCAATATTTGGCATATGCAGTTAACTTGAGCATTGATTCAATTTTTGTAGAAATATTTCGTAGTTATTACTAATCTAATTTCTTATTAAAATTGAGTTTATTTAGCAGTAATTGGCATGTTAACTATGAGCTAATATACAATGGATTTCATGATTTAGATCAATTGTAGATGTATCTTTACATGTAGGTATGGCATCCATGAAGGTAATTCTACATGTAGGTGTTAAAAACCAATAATTGTGGGATTTTAGTTTAAATTTGTTTATAATGCTAACTCTGTTTTGAGCATGCCACAATTGTTTTTGAAGCTAGAATTTTTATCATGAATGTAATTTGTTTCTGTAGGTTAAATATGCATAGATCTATGGAATTTAGTTCACGGTATTCACAAAATAGATTTTTAGGTTTTATAAGATCAACATTTTAGAATTTTGTTGTTTTGGGGTAGTTCTTTTGTGAACCAACATAAATTTTGGGGGTATCCATGCCATATGGCCTTAAAACCCATGTTTTGATTCCGAATATAGGGTTTGAAAATCCAATTATGAGTTCTTGATGAATTTTGGGAAATGTTGACAACACGTGTCACTGGATTTTACAGATGAAACCTCAAGTTATTTTTTGTGTCTTCTCCTGAAATATGCCAATGAATGGGGTTACTATCTACATGTTTGAGTAAATGCCTGAATGAATAAATATGCTATAAACTCTTTAAATTATTTATGTTTGAGGAATTTGTAAGAATATTAACTGCAATGAAGCATTAAATCTGAGAACAAATCTGGGTTTTTATAAAATGCATCTATAGGTGTTTAGAAGGAAACGAAGCTCCAGTCAAAGATTTTGTTTTGAATTTTATGTGTTAGAAATGATCTACTGTATCCTTGTAGCTTAAGGATGGAATTCATAAGTTGTAATGTTTGTAGGAATAATTAGTTTGTACACCAGAGATGTGCATAACATGTTTCATGCGACATTTTCGGTGCCAATGTATGAATGATTTTTCTGTAGCTTATTTATCTTTCCTCAAGTATCATGGTAGTTCAATTACTCATAGATTAAACCAATTGTGAAGAAATTAGTAAACCTTTCACAGATCTGGTGAAATTAGATCTAGTTTGGGGACAATGCAATTTATGGATCTTCTTAGGGGGTATTAATTCTTCAAAATGACTGTAAATAAGGTTGCTATCTATTTGTTTGATGAAACACATGAATGAAATACTTGAATAAATTTCTTTTCAAATTAATTGTGATTGATGAAATGGAATGAATTACTAATTGCATGATCAATGAGATTCCATAAAAAAAGAAAATTATGGGTGTGATTTAGAAAAATGACTCTACACAATTATGAGATGCACTTACATCTTAAGTTTTGAATTGTACAAATTGAAGGATTTTGAGATGTTGCTGTCAAATAATTCCCTATAAATAAAACATTTTGAATAATTCTCTATAAATAAAACATTTTGATTTATATGTTGTTGTGAATGTTAATGAAAATGATATAAATTGAATTTCAGAAATGAATGGTACTTAAATTTTATTTTAAGAAATTGAAAGCATAGATATGTTCCATTTTGGATTTATTTTTATCCTTCTCTGTCAACCATAAACTATGCTAGCATCAAATAATGATTAATTAATAAGAAACAAGAAATTAAAAAAAATTGGCATGTATTTGATGTATTTAAATTTCCATTATGAATTTAAAATTCTATTGAGATCTCCTCACCTATTATCTTTGTCGATTAGTAAGATGAGATCTCACAAGAAGCTACAGTATAAGACATATGCCTTGGACATGCACCCTCCAACTTACCTTATATATTAATCCTATTGCAACCATCTCGCTGAACTTCTACTCACTACCCACATTTTTTCTTGCTTCATGTTGCTCGGACCCCTGCTTGAAGCTTCCCAAGGTTGTTTCTCGGGGCCTATCTGTCTAAGGCTTCCTGGACCTCTCAACAGTCTTCTGAATTTTTTTTTTGGGAACTTCTTGGGTTTTTCTGGGTTACCTGAAGTTTTATATGGCTATCCATAGGTCGCTTGGTGGTTTCTATGGGCTTACCGTAGTCTGATGGGATTAATTGCAACTACCTGACAACTCTTGTGGTTGTGGTCTACGACAGTTGGCCTGTTAGTGGTCTCTTTTATCCTCCTGCATCCAGATTCCTCAGCTAGAGACTACTAGTTTATCCAGCAATACTGAGAGGGATGAATCATTATTGCCTTCTTTTCTTTATTAGAACAATTAGTATTAAAACAAGATAAACAATCAATCAAACAATTAAGGACACATAATTTTATTGTGGAAACATCAAAGAGAAAACCACAAAATCAAACTCATTAATAAGCTGACTTTTACAAAATTATTTTTCTGCTACTACAGAAAGGATGCACCAACACCCCATTTTTTCTATCTGCACCAACAGATAAGGATGCCACAACACCCCTATTTTCCAACCACTACTGGAAGGATTCTACAACCTCCCTAGCAGGCTTCAACCTGCCCCTACCACCACCCAGCCACCCTAGTTTGATATTTATAACTTACATATATTTTTATTTCTTCAACTCTTCCTCTAGAACAATCTCACAGTCTCTGTCACATTGAACACTACTTTGATATCCACCTCAGAGACATTCTTCCTTCAATTCAATCTTCTATTTATATATTCTTCTATGAGATCTAAGCAATGAACTATGATGTCTTTTCCAATAAAAGTTATGTTTTTTACATTCATGTCCTTTTACTCAAAATTACATTTCTATTTAATAAACAATAGATCTTTGTTTGATTTGATAATTATATTTAGATAGTTAATCTTGTTCTTCCAACGCATTTTTCAAGATAAATTAAGCTCCAAGTCTGGTGATCACCAACAGCTTCCTTCAGGCGAACTTCCAAAACCAGCAATGAGGAATTTCCAATAGGCGAAATTCCAAAATAATAATTTTCTTTATAATAAGACAAATTTCCCTGAACACAATCCATTCTAGAATAGCAATTTCCCTCATAATAAGACGATCTTCAATTTTAAACTTTGTGATCTATCAAATTGCATAATGATCTTTAACCCTCTGTTCTTCCTTGATCATGATTCTCTTTATAATACACCCAAAGAACTTTCTCTACACGCAAGATATCTCTTCTGCATACAAGAGTGTCTAGATGGATGTCCGCATCATCAAAACGTTTCTGGAAAATTCCATAAATTGCCCGCAAGAGTTCTTTAGAATGCATGCATTGTCCACATCATCTTTCAAGATGCCCACACATAGGGTTTTATCATGCCCACAATATTTCTTTAACATGCCCACAAAAGGATAAATATATTCCCACAAAGATCTCTAGAGATGGCCACATGGAGCTCTAGAAATGCCCGCAATTCATGCTAAAAATGCCCTCAAGAGGGTTCAAAATTCCCACATCCTACTTCCGAAATGCCCGTAAGCCTTTTTCCAAATGCATGCATGCCCGCAATGAACTTCTTGCTTTCTTCTTATGTTGACATCATGAATTCTTCTTCTTCTTCTTCTGTTGACATCAATGCCAACACACTCAACATTCTCCCCCTTTTGCATTGATGGAAACAAAAAATAGTATTCCCCTTTGACAACAATGACAAAGGGTAACTTGTTCTTCCTATAGTTTCCCAACCTTCCTTTTGACAGCTCCCCCTATCAACATGTCTCCCCTTGTCATCATGCATTTTCTCCCTTTTATTTACTGTAGGGAGATTACTTCCAACTTTTGTCTAAGATGCTCAAATTATTCTTTGGGTAGTGGCATAGTGAAGATATCAACTATCTATTCCTTTGTACCAACATATTCCAATTTGACAACCTTTTGTGACACTTGGTCTCTTAGAAAGTGATATTTTATTGGAATGTGCTTTGTCTTGGAGTGCATGACAATATTTTTTTATATGTTTATGGCACCGGTATTGTCACAATTTATCACTATTGGATGCTCATACTTCACAAGTAAGTATTCCAATGTCTTCTTCATCGAAATTACTTGAGTACAACATAATGCAACACCAATATATTCAGCTTCTGCTGTAAATAGTGCAATGGAGGGTTGTTTCTTGCTTAGCAATGATACCAAACAACCTCCCAAGTAGAATGTTGTTCCACTGGTACTCTTTCGGTCATCAACACTTCCTTCCCAATCTGCATCAGTGAATGCTTTTAAAGTGAAGCCTTGACCTTTTGGGTACCATAAACCATACTCCATAGTACCTTTCAAATATCTGAGAATTCTTTTTAATGTTGTTACACGTGTTTCTTCGGAAGCTTATTGGAATCTAGCAACCAATCCTACAGCTTGCATCACATCCGGTCTTGTAGTTGTCACATATAGCAGGCTACCTATAATAGATCTATACATAGCATGATCCACTCCCAAAGACTCATCATCCTTGCTTAACTTACAACCAGTGATCATGGGGTTACTAACAGGCTTGGATTCTTCCATCTTAAATTTTTTTAGCATCTCTTTAATGTACCTGTTTTGAGAAATGAAGATCCCTTTGTTTGATTGAGTGACTTGTAATCTTAAGAAGAATGTTAGTTCTCCCAACAAAGACATTTCAAATTCTTTCTTCATATCTGAGGCAAAGTTTACACTCAGGATTTGTAGATCACTTCCAAATATGATATCATCTACATAGACAACAACAATGATCATATTCTTATTTTCAAACTTTATGTAGAGATTACTATCAGTGGCCCCTCTTTTGTATCCTTGCTACTTCATGTAGTTGTCAAGTCTTGAGAACCATGCCCTTGGAGCGTTTTTGAGGCCATAGAGTGCCCTTTTAAGTTTGCAAAAATAATCTATGTTTTCTGATAAGAGAAAACCTTCAGGTTGTTCAACATAGACTTCTTCTTCAATATTTCCATTCAGAAATGCAGATTTAACATCCATTTGATATACTTTGAAGTTTTTGTAGCATGCAAAATCCAAGAACATCCCGATTGCTTCAAGTCTTGCTACAGGGGAAAAAGTTTCTTCAAAGTCAATACCTTCCACTTGAGCATATCACTTGCATACTAGTCTGGCCTTGTTTCTTATTACTTCACTATCTTCATTTAACTTTTTCTTTAAGATCCATTTGGTCCCAATAACATTCTTTCAGGATTTAGGTCTTCGGACAAGTTCCCAGGTTTGGTTCTTCTCTATTTGGTCCAGCTCATAATTCATAGCTTTGATCCAATCATCACTTTTGCTAGCTTCTGCAAATGTTTTAGGCTCTACTAATAAAATTAGTGCTAGTTCATGATCATATAATAACCTTCTTCTTGTTTTAACTCCAGTACTTATGTCACCAATAAATTGACTTTCAGGGTGATCGGGCTTTGAACTTTTCTTGATGGTGCTTTTGTATCAGATCTTGGAGAATCTTCTTTGTCACTTTCATGAGATTCCTCATCTTCTTTTTCTTCTTTTTTAGTTTATTCTTCATCTTGTAAATCTTCTTTCCTTTGTGAGTCTTCCTCTTCCTTATCATTATTTTCTCTCTCATCATCTTGGGTTCTAATTCTTCTTGGATTCATGTCATCTACTCTTACATCTACACTTTCTATGATCTCGTGTATTCTTTGATTGTAGCATCTGTATGCTTTCTTGGTGGATGGATATCCTATAAATATTCCCTCATCGGTTCTAGAATAAAACTTACCAAGATCATCCTCATTCCTCTTGTTATTGGTCAAATTATCACTTCTTCGTTCGTGATCACATTGCCTTGTCGATCACACAAAAGGACACTTTGTATGGAAGAGCTTACTTGACCTTGGATGATTTGGAGCTGAATCCTTACTCCTTCATCTTAAAGACTTATTTTTATGATGCCTTCACCATAAATCCGCGACTCCTATACTTGACACATCACGAGTCACTCGCGGGTCTCTGTACTGACAACTCACGGGTATCAATTAAAAGATGCACTCGCGAGTTGCTGAGCCCATATGTTGTGAGTCACTCGCAGGTTGCTAGTTGTCATAGTCGCGGGTGTCTTAATGAAAGTTTGAAAAATATATTAAAAACACAAATTGGGATTAGTTGAGTTAGGTATTCCAACTTCCCAATTCAACCTCCTTTCGAAACCAACCCTCCTTGCCTTGCCATAAATGCAAGAGGAGGCCATCAAAAAGGGACCAATTAGTGAGATCTATTGTTATGCTGAAGAAATTATAAGTCTAGAGAGAGGAGCAGGAGCCTAGGGTCTAGTTACGAAGGTGCTTGATGTAGATTCAGGTATAACATTTATACTTTCTGCATTCTTTAACAATAAAATATCGAGATACTCTTCCTTTCCCAATAAAGTGTTAATCTCTATTGTGCTTTGATTATAATTTGATGTTATTGCATTCATTAATATCAATATTTATTTTTTACTATAAATAAATATTGATATTAATGAATGCAATAACATCAAATTATAATCAAAGCACAATAGAGATTAACACTTTATTGGGAAAGGAATAGTATCTCGATATTTTATTGTCAAAGAATGCAAAAAGTACAAATGTTATACATGACTCTGCATCAAGCACCTTCATAACCAGACCCTAGGCTCCTGCTCCTCTCTCTAGACTTAGAATTTATTCATCATAACAATAGCTCTCACTAATTGGTCCCTTTCTCATGGCCTCCTCTTGCATTTATAGCAAGGCAAGGAGGGTTGGTTTTGAAAGGAGGTTGAATTGGGAAGTTGGGGAAGTTGGAATACGTAACTCAACTAACCCCAATTCGTGTTTTTAATATATTTTCAAACTTTCCTTAAGACACCCGCGACTATGACAACTAGCAACCTGCGAGTGATTCGCAGCATATGGGCTCAGCAACTTGTGAGTGCAGCTTTTAATTGATACCCACAGGTTGTCAGCATAGAGACCCGCGAGTGACTCGCGATGTGTCAAGTATAGGAGTCGCGGATTTATGGTGAAGGTGTCAGAAAAATAAGTCTTTAAGCTGAAGGAGTAAGGATTCAACTCTAAATCATCCACGGTTAAGTAATCTCTTCCATCCATAGTTTCATTTTGTGTAATCGACAAGGCGATGTGATCACGGATGGAGAAGTGCTAATTTGACCGATAACACCTCTTTATGTAGCACTTGCTACCAAACACTCTGAAATATTTGATAGAGGAAGGTCTTCCATACCATAGTTCATAAGGAGTCTTGTCATTATTTTCTCTAAGTTGTCCTCTATTGAGTATATAAACAACTGTGTATACTACTTCTCTCCAATACGCATCTAAAAGTTTTGCTTCATTAAGCATAGTTCTGGCTGCTTCTTGGACTTCCATGTTCTTTCTTTCCACAACGCCATTTTGTTGAGGATTCTTTGGAGATGAAAATTGTCTTTTAACTCCATGGGTTTTACAAAACTCATTGAATTCGTTTGAGGTGAACTCTCCTCCATTAAATGATCTTAAACATTTGATTTTCAGATTTGTCTCATTTTCAACCATTGCTTTAAAAATTTTAAACTTCTCAAAAGCTTCTGATTTCTCTTTGAGGAATGTCACCCAAGTCATCCTTGTATAATCATCAATGAACAACATGAAATAATACTCTCCTTGCAAACTTTTAGTTCTTGTTGGTCCACAAATATCATGAACTATTTCCAATGTCTATGAGGTTGTATGTTATTTGACTCTGAAGCTGGCTTTAGTCTGCTTCCCATGTTGACAATGTTTACAGTCTTCACTTAGAGGCTTCACGATCTTTGGAAAGTCTCTTACAGCTTCCTTCTTACTCACCTTCATAAGATTATCAAAGTTCAAGTGTCCTGGATCCTTCTATGCCATAGCCAACTTTCATCAATCAGACTCATGTAGCATTGTTCTTCATTTTCTAGGATGTATACATTGCTTGAATTCATTACAGTAGTCCCAACAAGTTTTTCTAAGTCTTTTCTTCTGATTTCACATTTCTCATAATCAAATATGTAGATGTGCCCTTGATCACATGTTTGACTCACACTGAGGAGATTAGGATTTAAATATTATACTAGCAACAAATTTTCAGCTTTGATTTTGTTATTTCTGATAGCAATTATACCTTTTCCAATTATTTTGGAAGATATATTATCTCCAAAAGTGAGTTTTCCCTTTTGATCTCTTCTTAGGCTTATGAACTTGTTTGGGTCTCGTGTCATGTGTTTTGAACATCCACTATCAACATGACATATATTTTTATTTTCTGTCACAATAAAGCTATCATGGATTCTATCCTTTCCACCACTTCCTTTTTCTTCCAGACCTTTCTCTGTTCTTTGTCTTGAAACTTTGTTGCAGTATTATTTTCTACAAGTCATCAGTTTACATTCTCTAGCTGTATGTCCATGGTTATTGAATTTGTAACATTCTATATCATAGCTTTGTAGAAGTGCAAAGAAGTTATGGTTTCCTTTTCTTTCTTTTGGATAGTTACTAGATGTATTATTCTTATAGAAATGAACCTTTCCATATGCTTTGCAATTCAGGGCTTTATGTCCAAAATTATTACAAGAGTAGCAATGACCGAAAAATATCTTATGATATATGCTTGTCATTGATCTTCTAGGAACCATATTTGTTCTATGTAAGGGAGGAGTAGATTTTTGACTATCCTTCTTTTCAATTGGACTCATAAGTGCAACAACATAACTCCTTTTGTTATATCCTAACCCAGTTTTGTCACTCGATGGTATTCGATCACTTAGGATGTCATCTAGAGTCTTCAAGATATTCTCAAACTTTGTTTTAATAGATTTTTCATAAAGTCTCTTTTTAAGCTGAATAATTTTTGCTTCAAGTCATTCAAAGTCTTGCATTGTTTCTTTGAGCTACAATTCTAGGTCCTCTTCAATCTTCTTAGCCTCTTGAAGCTGGAGCTTTAGATCAACAATGATTTGGCTTGAATATTTATCTCTTGTCTTTTGTCCTTCTTCATAATTAGATAGTTGTGTTCTTAAATGTTTTTTCTTCCTTTTTCTTTTTCTCAATTCTTCAAGAGCACTTATGAGTTTAGCCTTTAGGTCCACCTCTCGTTCCATATCCAACTCATCATCAGGAGCTTGAGTTTATATTCCCATGAATAGAATTTATGTTTCCTCATCTTCACTTGTTTCTTCATCTTCACTATCTTCCATAGTGTAAAGGATCTTCTTCTTCCCATTAAACTTCTTTTTGTTTCCTGCTTTGCTCTTCTTTAATTTCTTAGAGTTTTCTCTATCATCACTATCATCTTGTTTAGGATAGGGACATTTTGAGGCAAAATTTCCAATTCTTCCACAGTTAAAGCACTTCAGGGGTAGCTTTCCTTTGTACTTTCCAGTACCTTTCTCAAGTTTCTTGATGAAAAGAGATTCTTCATCATCTAAGTTCTCTGAGTGGTTCTTGGGTAATGCTTTAGATTTCTTTGACTCTTTTGTGGCTTTAAATGTTGCCTCTTTTCTTGATGGTCTGTTTTGTCCTATTCTAATATCATAGGCAGTGAAGATCCCATGTAGATTATCCACTGTCAGAAATTCAATATCATCTCGATCTTATACAGTAGACACTTTTGAGTCATACTTCATTGGTAGGGTTCTTAGTACTTTTTCAACAACTTCTTTCTCATTTATCTCTCCTCCCAGGCCTCTAATAGAATTGACAATCTCATCTACTCTTAGAAGATATTCTGCAATAATTTCTTCCTCTTTCATTTTTAGACTTTTGAACTGCCCTTTGTATGTTTGAAGTTTGGATTGTTTGACTTTGGTAGCTCCTTCATAAACATTTTTTAATTTATCCCAAGCATCTTCGGCTGTATTACATTGCATGACTTTAACAAACAGTGAATTTGTTAATCCATTCAAAATTGCATTCAAAGCTTTTACATTGGATTCATATTGATATTGTCCATCTCTATCTGTAGGTGGGTTGTCTGGTATTTTATAACCTTTTTCAACAACATTCCAAACTTTGCATCCAAGAGACATTAGATGGCATCTCATTCTTACACTCCAATATGCATAATTATCTCATGTGAATAATGGAGGTCTGTTAGAAGCTAAACCTTTTTGTTGATCCATAGTGGTTTTTAATAGGATTTTCTTTCTAATGATTTAAATTGTACTGAAGGATCCTTCTCTGATGCCAATTGTTGGTTTATCCAGCAATACTGAGAGGGGGGGTGGTGAATCAGTATTGCATTATTTTCTTTTATTAGAACAATTAGTATTAAAACAAGATAAACAATGAATCAAACAAGTAAGGACACGGAATTTTATCGTAAAAACCTTAAATAGAATACCACAAAATCAAACTCATTAATAAGATGAATTTTACAACAACAACAAAAAATGCTACTACAGAAATGATGCACCAACACCCCAGTTTTTCTATCTGTACCAACAAATAAGGATGCCACAACACCCCTGTTTTCCATCCACTACTGGAAGGAGGCTACAACCTCCTTAGCAGGCTTCAACCTACCCCTAGCACCACCCATCCACCCTAGTTTTGTTAGAAAAACAAGATCGCAGAGCAATAACAATAAACAAAAATGAAAATATAATCACACAAACACATTACAAGAGAGACATAGATATATCGTGGTTCACCCCAAGATGGACTACGTCCACACTGAAATTGCCAGTCCTTATTGTTATACCGTCCTGCAAAGTGAAGGGATACAACTTGCAGCACAGCTACTGCACTTCCTCTTCACTGTCTCACAGTCTCTCTTTCGATCTCAGAGATCTTTACAATGCATAATACTTAATACATCAACCCTAGCCATATTACAATGTCTTTCTTTTATAAGGGAAATACAATGGGAAAATACCACGGGTTACCCAAAACCATGGGCCCGAAAACTGCTAGTGAAAAATCGCCCGAACCCCCCGGGGATCGTTTCGGGATCATAACCAAACCTAGGGTTCAAACATGGCTGAATCATCATCTATGAGACTGGAAGTGTAAAATTAGTCACAGCAGATCTAATGAACAAGTAAATCAATCACAACAGATGAACATAGAAAATATGGTGTAAAACTGTGCAAAACATGCAGCAGTGCTCAATATCCCAATAAGGGTGAATGAATTACAATAGAATACAATATCTGTCAATGATCAATTCGAATTGACTAAGTAGGCCATTCGAATCACTGAATGTAGTATCTTGACTCCAACTAGGAGTCCTCATCATCAATCGGTGGTGGTCATCAATGCACAAGAACCAGTCATCCAGGTGTCAATCTGAGTCTAACTGAGTGTAATAAGTGTAACTGAAGTGTGTAGCACTGATTAAGGAGAAGGAGGCTCAGTGGGGGTGCATGGGAGGATAACTGAAGTCAGAACAAGTCATCTAGTCAATCTGGAGGTCCAACGAAAGTGAAACAGTCAGTCGGGAGTGAAACTAGCCTCAAATCAGGGAGAATCGGAGCTAACTGAATGTAACTGAAGTGGAACTGCAGTGGTAGGTGAACAAGTGCGCCCTTCTCTGGCAGTAGGTGAGAAGTGGGCGCCTTTCAGCCTAGTAGGGCTAAAACTCTGTAGTAAGTGGATCTCGGGTGCTAGAATGAGGTGGCTAAGGTGCTAGAGGCATCAAACTGGTGACTGGGATGCATGCAAGTGCATGCAGGTGCATGCAAACCCTAGATTCTGCATGCAAACCCTAATTGCATGCAAGATCCTGAAAAAGATGATGTGGATATCTGAACACCCCCCCTCAAGTTAGACTATGATGTTCCAACAAAAATAATGTGGGGCCCTGGTAACTAAGACCAAAGGTCACCCCAATACAATAATCCAAAAAATGCTGAAAATAACTAAGTGAGGAAAGAGGGAAAACCCAGTGGGAAGAAAGCCCCCCCTCAAGCTAAAGCATAATAATGAATCAATCTGTCTCCACCATGATGGAACTCACCCCCAGCAGTGAACGGAGGTAAGAGAACTTCTTCTCAGTGAAGCTCTTGGTGAAGATGTCTGCAATTTGCTCATCAGTAGGGCAATATTGCAGAATGATGGTGCGGTCATGCACCAACTGTCGAATGTAATGCATATGAATCTTAATGTGTTTGGTCCTCTGCCGCTGAAATGGATCTGTGGAGATCTTGATATCACTTTGATTGTCACAAAATAGGACAGTCGAAGTAGTGCCACCAAAACCAAACTCGGAAAGAATACCTTGCAACCAAACTGCTTGAATGCAGGCATTAACTGCCCCTCGATACTCTGCCTCTGCTGAAGAAAGTGCAATGGCTGCTTGCTTTTTGCTGGACCAACAAATAGCACCATGACCAATCATGAAAACATAACCGGAAGTGGACTTCCGATCAATGCTATCACCTGCCCAATCTGAATCAGTAAAACTAATGAAATCTAGCTCAGAATCTGTAGCATAATGTATGCCAAACTGTCTCGTACCTTGCACATACTGCAAGATCCGCTTGGATGCTCTCCAATGAAGCTCATGTGGCTGCTGCATATATCTTGACATGGCACTCACGGCATATGAGATATCAGGCCGTGAGTATGTCAAATAAAGTAGTGAACCAATCAACTGTCGATACATACTGCAATCTGCAAGCGGTGTAGAATCTCCCTCCTCAAGACTGATTCCTGAGAGGAATGGGAATGGGGCTGCCTTACATTCAGCCATATTAAACTTCAATAACAGGTCGGAAGCATATTTTTGCTGAGATATAGTGATCCCATCAAAATTTTGAGCTATCTCCAAGCCCAAAAAGTGACTCAGCAAGCCCAAATCGCTCATGTCAAAAGCTAGATTTAAGGCAAATTTTAGCTTGTTTATTGAAGTAAGTGTGCTACCAGTAATGAGAAGATCATCAACATAAAGTACAATAACCAAAAAATTACCTTTAACTCGCTGAAGATACACATTCGGATCAGATTTGCATCTTTGGAAATTCTGAGAAAGAAGGAAAGAGTCCATCTTTGCGTACCAAGCTCTTGGGGCCTGTCTTAACCCGTACAAAAATTTCTTCAATCTGCAAACTAATGATGGATCTGATGTGTAGCCCTTTGGCTGCTGCATATATACCTCTTCAGCAAGGTCTCCATGTAAAAATGCACTCTTCACATCCATGTGGTGCACTTCCCAGTGCTTGGATGCGGAAACATCTAAAACAAGGCGGATGGAATCCATCTTTGCAACCGGTGCAAAAGTCTCAGTGTAGTCCACTCCTTGGACTTGGGAGAAACCTTTTGCCACCAACCTTGCTTTGTATTTGCTGATAGAGCCATCAGCAGCAACTTTCGTGCGGTAGACCCATTTACACTTCACTAATTTTCTTCCAGGTGGAAGAGAAACTAGCTCCCATGTGTTGTTCTTTTGAAGAGAACTGTACTCTTCATCCATGGCACTTTGCCATCTCGGATCTCGGTGAGCAGAATAGTATGATGTGGGATCTGAACCAGCCATCAAATAACAAATCTTAGGAAGTAATGGATCAGCAATAGATAGTTCCATACCTGCTCTTTGAAAGTCTGCTCTTGTTCGTCTCGGATCAGCAGGATTTCCAAGGTTCGAACCAGCAGATTGGAGAGTGTTTTGGGCCCACTTTGGTAACTGAGGAGGATCATAATGGTCGGATTCCGAACCTGATATGTCATGATCATCATATGCTGCTGAAATATCAGAAATATCAGAACTCATACCTTCATTATCGCTGCACGGATCTTCTTCTGGTGAAGGCGGTGAATTGGCAGTCTTTTCCTCGACTAGTTGCAATTCTTGAAGCGGTTCTTCAAATTGCACACCGCGCTCTATGAATATCTTTTTAGATCTGATATCCATGAGTTTATATGATTTTTATTCTTCCCCATATCCTATCAGTATGCACTCGGTACTTTGTGGATCCAAAGCTCGTCTCTTCTCAGAAGGAATTCTAGCCCATGCAGTAGAGCCAAAAACTCTCAAATTTGACACATCCGGTTTGTGACCAAAGAATGCTTTGAAAGGAGTCATACCTTTCACGAATGAATGTGGAACACGGTTCTGTATATATGCAGCAACATTGATTGCTTCAGCCCAAATATTTGCAGCCAAACCTTTTGATTCAATCATGCATGTAGCCATCTCTTTCAGTGACCGATTTTTCCTTTCCGCTACACCGTTCTGCGGGGGTGTGTAGGGAACTGTATGTTGGATCTGAATTCCGCTTTGGGCACAAATTTGCAGCAACTCAGACTTGATATATTCCCCACCATTATTAGATCTAAGAGCTTTGATCTTGCTCTCAGTGGTGGTCTCAACAGAAGCCTTAAAATCCTTGAATTTTCCAAGCACTTCTGACTTGTTTTTGAGAAAGAATACCCATGTAAAGCGGGAAAAATCATCAATAAATGTCAAAACATACCTTGAACCATTTAATGACATATGGGGCATCGGACCACTGATATCAGAATGGATCAATCCCAAAATAGTAGAAGCTCTGCTAGCTTTGCCGCAGTCGAATCTGTGCTCGGGGTGCTTCCCAATGATGCAACCAGTGCATATTCCCTTCGAGGAACGGAGTTGTGGAAGCCCATCTACCATGGATTTGTTTGATAACAGCAGCAAATACTTATAATTAAGATGTCCAAATATTTCATGCCAAATCCTACTAACCTCATTACCATGTGTGCGAAGAGCAGTGGGCTTTGCAAGCGGAATAAAGTGTGAAAACTCATAGCATTTTGCAGTGTGGTTTGCCTTTCCGACTGCAACAAGTCTTCCACTTTTGATATCAGAAATTTCAACTGTATTAGGGCTGAATGTAACTTGCTTTGGTTCACCAGTGTGTGTCATTTGATACACAGAAAGAAGATTTGAATCCAAGGAAGGCACATAGAGAACATTCTGAAAGCTTCCATGATCTACATGAATCGTACCTTTTTCCTTTGAAGAAATTTTTGAGTCATCTCCCAAATGGATGGGGATGGAGCTGTTTGGATCGAATGAGGAAAAAGAATCAATATTTGCAGCCATATGATTTGATGCACCCGAATCTATCAAGAGAGTAGTGGGCTTCGAAACCGTTGCCATGAGTGCTTGTCCTCTTTCATGATCATCATTCCTATCCTTCTTCCTTGCACCGTCGGGAAGAGTTATGTTGTTCTTTTCCAAAAGGAGGGCCATTTGATCTATAGTCTTCTTCATACATGAACTTTCGGGATGAAAGCCACGATTGCAATAAGTACATTTAGATTTTTGGTTACCTTCTTTTCCCTTTTGCTTGAACTTCGAACTGGATGGTGCATCCGTTTGTTTGCCTTTGTCTTTTTGCTTGTGAGGCTCGAATTTGGGCTTCTCCTTCTTTTGATTTCCTTTACCATTCGAGATCTTGGGTCCTTGAACATATAGGGCTGAATCTTTGGAGCTTATGGACCCCATTTGAATCAACTTGTCATGCTCTTTTGTGACGGACTCAATGAAGGCATTCACGGTAGGCATCTTCCAATTCGGGGTAGTTAGCCGACCGGAATTTAAAGTAGAGACAAATACCGAATAATCTTTACCAAGCTTGCTTAGAATGGAGAGGATCAATTGTTTGTCCTCTTTGATAACTCCACTATTCTTCAACTGCAAGTTCAAGTTCTTGAATTTTGTGAAGAATTCATTGATGGTCTCGAAATTCTCAGGACTAAGGGCAATCAATTCATTCTCTAATTGAAAAGCCCTAAGCTCATCCTGCTTGCCAAATAGTGTTTCAATTTGCTCCCATATAGATTTTGGAGTCTTCAATCCGCTGAGATGGAAGTGAAGATCTTTGGAGATGGAGAGACAAAGAAGACCATAAGCTTCATCAAGCTTGTTGTAGTGTTTGGTTCTATCTGATAGATTGCTTGGCTCCAATTCAAGACCAACAGTGACTCGGTAGTAACCTTTTGAACTTAATATGATCTCCATATCATCTTTCCAATCAAAATAATTGAATGGGGTGAGGATAGGATTTGAAGAAGAGTATTCCATTGCTAGGAGCGAGTCAAACTGATGTAGGAGAGGCTTGCATGCACAATATAGCGAATGCAATTGCTGTAGGGAAGCTTGCATGCACAATGTAGCGAGTGCAATTGATGGAGACAATAAACCTGCAAATCACAATAAAAACAACCACCGTAAGGTCGAACAATCCACCCTTTTAGAGTTGCATCACACCTGGGATTGGAGATCAAACAATGTTGAATGGGTCCAATGTATCAGATCCATGAATTATGTGGAAACTCAAGCTTATGGAGTGGTATTGGAAGTATTTTTAAGCTTTGCATGCACAGGAGCGAATGCCCTTGAGATATCTCATGCCAAAACTTTTTGCAATTTTTGAGCAATTCAGTCAAATCTTCTTGTAGAAACACCTGTAGAAAAGAGATCTTGTCCCTGCAATGGCTCTGATACCATGTAAAATTAGTCACAGCAGATCTAATGAACAAGTAAATCAATCACAACAAATGAACATAGAAAATATGGTGTAAAACTGTGCAAAACATGCAGCAGTGCTCAATATCCCAATAAGGGTGAATGAATTACAATAGAATACAATATCTGTCAATGAGCAATTCGAATTGACTAAGTAGGCCATTCGAATAACTGAATGGAGTAGCTTGACTCAACTAGGAGTCCTCATCATCAATCGGTGGTGGTCATCAATGCACAAGAACCAGTCATCCAGGTGTCAATCTGAGTCTAACTGAGTGTAATAAGTGTAACTGAAGTGTGTAGCACTGATTAAGGAGAAGGAGGCTCAGTGGGGGCGCATGGGAGGCTAACTGAAGTCAGAACAAGTCATCTAGTCAATCTGGAGGTCCAACGGAAGTGAAACAGTCAGTCGGGAGTGAAACTAGCCTCAAATCAGGGAGAATCGGAGCTAACTGAATGTAACTGAAGTGGAACTGCAGTGGTAGGTGAACAAGTGCGCCCTTCTCTGGCAGTAGGTGAGAAGTGGGCGCCTTTCAGCCTAGGAGGGCTAAAACTCTGTAGTAAGTGGCTCCCGGGTGCTAGAATGAGGTGGCTAAGGTGCTGGAGGCATCAAACTGGTGACTGGGATGCATGCAAGTGCATGCAAACCCTAGATTCTGCATGCAAACCCTAATTGCATGCAAGATCCTGAAAAAGATGATGTGGATATCCGAACAGGAAGATCAGACTCCACAACCAACAAGTTTGATATTTATAACTTATAGATCTTTTTATTTCTTCAACTCTTCCTCTAGAACAATCTCACAGTCTCTGTCACGTTGGACACTACATTGATATCTACCGGAGAGACATTCTTCCTTCAATTCAATCTTCTATTTATATATTCTTCTATGAGATCTAAGTAATGAACCATTATGTATTTTCCAATAAAATTTATGTCTTTTACATTCACGTCCTTTCACTAAAGATTACATTTTTGTTTAATAAACAATAGATCTTTGTTTGCTTTGATAATTATATTTAGATAGTTAATCTGGTTCTTCCAACGCAATTTTCAAGATAAATTAAGCTCCAAGTCTAGTGATCACCAGCAACTTCCTTCAGGCGAACTTCCAAAACCAGCAATGGGAATTTCCTTTAGGCGAACTTCCAAAATAATAATTTTCTTTATAATAAGACAAATTTCCCTGAACACGATCCATTCCAGAATAGCAATTTCCCTCATAATAAGACGATCTTCAATTTTAAACTTTGTGATCTATCAGATTGCAGAATGATCTTTAACCCTCTGTTCTTCCTTGATCATGATTCTCTTTATAATACACCCAAAGAACTTACTCTTCATGCAAGAGAACTCTTATGCACACATGAGTGTCTAGATGGATGTCCGCATCATCAAAATGATGCTCACAAAACGTTTATAGAAAATTCCATAAATTTCCCACAAGAGTTCTTCAGAATGCCCTCATTGTCCACATCATCTTTCAAGATGCCCACAAAGAGGGCTTTATCATGCCCACAATAGTGCTTTAACATGCCCGCAAAAGGTTAAAGATATGCCCACAAAGAGCTCTAGAGATGGCCGCATGGAGCTCTAGAAATGCCCGCAAGTCATGCTAAAAATGCCTACAAGAGGGTTCAAAATGCCCGCATCCTACTTCCGAGATGCCCGTAAGAATTTTTGCAAATGTATGCATGCTTGCAATGAACTTCTTGCTTTCTTATTTTGTTGACATTGTTATCCCTAAAGTTGAACCCTGACTGCTAAGGTCAAGCTTAAGGAAATCTTAGATAGTAGACATAGGATATCTACATAGTAATTCTATCAGTTTTGGTGGCAAATGAATGTATGGTTTAGGTTGGATATCCAAAATCAAATGACAGGGATAATATGAAGTTTCAATACTTAAACAGAAACAGAAAAATGACTGTGATAATAAATATACAAATGTAAGAGCTCAAGTTTCATTTCATAATAGGGGCATAGTTATATACTGGTTAAGAGAATCACAACATGAAATTAAGACCATGCATAGACAGAATAATGATAGTATATACTTCATAAATTGAAATAAGACAGGCTCAAAGATCATAATTTACTTCAAAAACAGTCATTTTTTGCAAAAGATAATATAAGAAACAGCATACATGCCTGTATAAAAAGCTGTATCATACTGACCCCTACCTTCAGCCCTCTCGGCTGGAACTCACCCCCTATTGCAATCTCTAATATGCCTATTTATAATATTACATTACACAATTCAAGGATCGATGATCCTTTCTAAAAGATGATCTGTTACAAATTTAAAATAAAGACAATCTCGAGCTCCCTGGCAGGAAATCTGGAGAAAATAGCTCAACTGCCAGCTATTAATACCAAGTGTCCTTTTACCAAATATTTGAGTGTCATCTGCTTAATAACAACCTGAAAATATGGAACTAATATTTTGCCTGTCGATCCTTGCCATAAAATTTGGGATATATACTCCACCATTGCCATAAAATCTGGAAATGATTTTTGAGCCCAAGACATGCTCTATCACCTGTTTTAGGAAACAAATCATAACCAAAATCTAAAAATAAATACAAATCTTGAACAATTGCAAAAGATCTCGAATTAATGGAGTTGCTGACTGATGAATATCTAAGAGAAATACTTGATGATGATCCTATGTTGCCAGACATTCTGATTTTATGCCTCTTATTCTTTAGATCTGTAACATTCTATTCAATACTCTGTCAGCTATTATGCCAGCTATCAATCTACTATTATGGGTTTCCTTGGATGCTTTCCACGCATTGTTCACAACCATCACGGAGCCTGAAAACTAGATATAATCCAGGAATGTTTGCCAACTTCATTGTATTATCCTTGCATTTGGAACCCCTGTGGGATAAATACGTGCAGCTCTGCATTTTTTATCTTTCAGTGAGCCCATGCGAATGCTACTCACACCTGGATGCTCTTATCATGATTTGAAGGGATTTTTGGCTTATTTCCATGGGTATTTTGCCCTTAAATCTCGAACTGGTGGCTTTAAGATTTATCAATCTTCGGAAAGAACAAGCAAGAAATCGCTGGTAGCAATTCTGGCACTTTTCACATGAAATCCTCATCAAAAGTAATACATGCTTTACTAACTGAATGTGACAACAATGTTTCGGTGGTTTGGTAATTTCAAGCTTGCCAAATGTGATTTTAAATACCAACTTTCACTCATGCATCCATTCATTTGACGCCTGGCAGCAATTATGGAACTTTTGAGTTGAATAAGTAAAGTCTTCAGAATTCCATTTTCCCGGTGTGTATCTTCAAACTAATGAAGGCAACATAAAGAACATCGATCATGTGAATGCATCTGATGCGTTGACTGTAAAGAAATGAATGCTTGCAACACTTAAACATTGGGCATTTGCTACGTGATATGTCATGACCTTTGGGAATGAACGCTTGCAACACTTGTAGACTATTGCAATTTTTGGAGAATAAATAACTCAAGCTTTCCCTTGAAGTTGTTTTAGTATCAAGATTACAGAAACATTCAAAGCTTTAACAAAATATCAATGTTGAAGAATTCGGTAGAGGAAAGCAAGCCTGGTGACAACAGACATCATGACTTCTTCTTCTTCTGTTGACATCAATGCCAACACACTCAACAAAGACTGTGCCGGTCGGCTGGCGGTAACCTCCTTCCTTCTGTTCCTGTTATCTCCCTTCTGTCACGTCTCGTTACCACCATCGCCAATCCTCGTATGACCACAACCACCTTTCTTCGTTGCTTCCTGTCATCTCTCGTGCTCCCACGTTCCCTGCTAGCAGATCCTTTCTAGTCGTCGCCCTCTAGCTGCACCCACATCCCATTTTCGACCTCATCCCCTCCCTTGCAGTCAGGTCCATGGTCCCGCGACTACCTGAATCTTCCCACCAGCACCACGAAATCCCCTCCAGCCCTTGTCCTACCTCATGGATCACGCCTGTCATATATTCTACGGATCGATCACATCGTCTGCTACTTCTCGTTCCCTTTCTCGAACTGCTCCCTCTTAGCTCTTCTTTACTGCTAGTTCTACAACACCTTTGAGCCCCTATAGCTAGCGGCATCCACCAAGGGTCGGATACTCCTTGTTGGATCCTCTATTGTTGGCGCTTGTGTCGGTTTTCTCTTCCTCCCGCAATCTACTGATTTATTTCTTTGCTATTGTTTTCGAGTCTGCACATGGACATAGGAGGTCGTACGTTGTTGTGTGACTATTGTATGGTGCCTGTACGTTCCTCTCTTTTTTTATATCTGTAAACCCACATGAAACATAATTTCCTTCTTAGATCCAACCTAGCTCTGATATGTTGTTAATTTTTGAACCAAGATCTGATCTTCTATTCTGATAATTATGAACGAAAATTTAAATGGCCCACCTGGGCACTTAAACATCTGATCTTCTATTCTGATAATTATGAAATTATGAACGAAAATTTGAATGGCCCACCTGGGCACTTAAACACTATGAAAGTCCTCCAATAAATCAATTATATCTTACTCACTCTGTATGACTGTTGTGTGTCTTCTTCTCTTCTTTGGCTTCTTTTTATATCATCTCAGTGACCAAAACCTTAACCCTTAATCTCCAAAGTGATAAATAAATAAGATTGGATCTCAAATCTCACTTAAGATCAATAGTTGTGGCTTAACCTTAAGTTCACTTTTAATCATTATCCAACATTCGAATTTGGAAAGAGATACACAAGTCACTTGCTCTCTCAAACAAGTATCTAGAGAAGTAATGTGAACGAGTCCTACATGGTTGACACGAAGCTACAATCATAAAAAATTATACTTATAAGAAAAGTATTAATTAGAATATTGTACCTTTAATTACAAACTGGCAATCTATCTTTGTTTATCCAATCTATCTTTGTTTATCTTCCATAAGCACGTGTATATGGAAATGAAGCTTACTATATCATAGCAATTTGAAGTCTTACATTAAATGTATGTATGAATATGTTATGAGGGTACATTTTCTATCAATAATATGAACAAAGTATCCAAGAAAATATTCAAACATATTCATATGAACTTGACACATGAGCCTTTGATGGTGTTTGAATAATAATTTGTGATTTTTTAAAACAAGCTTTTTTAAATGTATTATGTTATCAAAGAAAGAGTGTTACAGATTTAAATTAAGTTATTGTTTTAATTTAACACAACAACATACAAATAAACAAATAATGGATGTATCCAATGAAGAGTTAAAATATATATGATAAAGGGAACTTTTAATACTTCAAATCGTCCTAGCAATATAAGGGAGTAGGGTATTTTTTAAGGATTATAAAAGTATACCTAAGTATAGTATTCTAGGGGATTATTTTAGATTGAAAAAAACAAATATATAGATTGGTAGGAGAATATCAAATATCAAACATACAATTTACTCTTTAAACTTGTAAATTTTAGCAAAAATTATGATAAAAAAACATGTTTTATGTAAATATAGGCGATATTAGAGACTAAAAATGACCAAATAGCAAATTTTTTTTTGAAAAAATGCCCAAAAAATAGCCAATTGGCTAAATTTCGCCCCTAAAATTTTCCCTATAAGGGAGTGACAAATAAGTTAGAAAGAAAACACTGCATATCTCATACTTCAAAATTTTAGTCTCAAACAACAACAAAATTATTTATGAAGGGTGTGCACTGGTTCCTACAACCAATATGTTGCATAGGAAACATAAAATAAAATGGATGAGAAGAATTTATCGCAAGAAAATAAAAATCTATATGCCCATTTAATCTAGATCAATATCATGCATTAACAACCACATAAATGTAATATTGTCTTCTCTGAGATGCCAAAAAAATGAAAGAGACTTAGTAGCATGATTTAATGAGTGAAAATGAATTGTCAACATGGTTGAATCTATGAGGATTTGTTTGGGATGACCTCTGGTGGTTCTTGTTTGTTGAAATGGCTTCAAGCAACAATACCACCACAAGAAATCAATGGAAAAACCCTCATCTACATCCCAACATTGAAGAGGAAGCTTATACAGGGTGAATTAGAAACTAAAGGCAACAAACCTCTTACCTTGTCCATCAATCTTCTCTTAAGAACTCGGATGAATGGTCTACAACAATTAGTCATTGATGCATTAGAACATTAGTCATTGATGTATTAGAACATTTTAAGGAAGTTTGCTAAGTTTCTAAATTTGAATATTGAGAGTGGCTAAATGGAAAAAATGTAAAAGCTTACTCATGCTTTCATAGTATTCTATAAGCTAATCTAATACGAGAAATATATTCCATTAAGGATCTACATTCATCAGTCAATTCCCACTATCTCACTCGGTTAAGGTGTGGGTCTTGTCAGCAAGGCGACCTGAGTTCAATTCCCCTTAGGGGTGACTTAGTTGGGAGGCGACACCCAAAAACCCAATCAATTTGAGGCTGGTGCAGTTCAGGCCATGTGTGATCCCCAAGTGATTTTGATGGCTTAGATGCCCCTAGGTCGTGGTTTCTCATACCACAGGCCACTCCTGCAAGTCAGGGAGATTCGAGCAAACAAAATAAAATGATCTACATTCATCACACAATGTTATGTTGATCATAGAGTAGAAAATGAAGCAAAAACACTACTTCTCGAACAACTAAAAATTAATTAAAATGGATATTGACAAAATCACTTGGTTTTTTGGCTGCATAAAACCATTAGTCTTTCTCATGAATTCATATCATTGAATCATTAATTGGAGGATGTAGAGGAGATACATATTCCAATGAATGGTCAAATGTCTTATTCCACCTTCATATTGATGGGTTCCATAATTCATAAGGCCAAAATCCATGCCTAGGTGACAAAAAAAATTTAATATGTGTTTTTGTAATTGTGGATCTTCGCATTGAATTTTTTCAATTGTGTTGAGTTTTTAGGCCATAAGAACATCTAGGTAACCTCTGTCGGATTTCCAAATCTCATTTTGGTTGAAAACCAAAAATTTGTACAAACAACCCTTTGAGGTTAAAATCCAACCCTCAATTGGAACATTACTTTGTCAGAGTGAAAAATTCCATGTGAGCATCATCTCTATATGGATTTCAACCTTGAACATTGAATCCGTTGAGATCATTGCACTCAAAACTATTTTATTGGCAAAATTTGTCCCTGAGTGCTAAATTATTTTATGAGGAAAACATTATTAAATCCATTTCCTCACTCCAAAACATGATTGGAAATTTTCTAGTGATAATGAATGAGTCTAATAGGATTATACAAATTTGGAAATATATTTATGTGCTTAATATTATTCTTTTTCTTCACTTTCTCACCATGATTTTCATTACTTTTTGGTGCCAATATTTTGAAGCTCATTACATAAATTTGTGGGCGACATGATGTCAATTTCATTGTACCACAATATTATTGCATTAACTAGAAATATATGCTGAGAGAGGTCACCCTAGAGATTTGTGAACTTTAGTTACTCCCTGTGAATTCTTCTCCCCACTTTTCCCTCCCAAACATGGATCCAGAAAGTGGATACCACCCTCATCCTCCCCCCGAGGAAACAACATTTCAAACCTATATCACTTCAATGGGAAAACACTCTTATAAATAAGCACAATAAGGATTTGTTAAGAAGACAATAATGATCCTAGATATCAAACTCTTTCATCATGTTCCCATCACAGGGATCAAGATTTACCTAAACTTGGTCTCATAGGACAATTCATAGGATTTATGGCTTGTTGGCACGGGGTCAAGGCACATAAGTTTTGGTACACTCGGCGATGAAAGGGACCGCAACAACGGTAAAGGACCAGTCACAGAGTGGATAAAGCGTAAGATAAGTAGATAGTGCAGAGTAGTTGGTCAATTAGTTAATTAGTTGATGAGTCACTCCGCGAAGTGGACCATGTGTAACAACCAAGCGAGCCTATAAATAGGAGTAGATTGTAATCCTAAGGGCACCCATCTTTTTATCAAGCTTTGGCATCAACATATTTATCTTGGTATCTTTTTGTATCTTTGGAGCAGATCCTTATCCGTGTTTGAAGTTGTATCTGATCTGAACTTCAGTGGTTTTTGTCTGTTTCCTTTTGATGTCAATCTATGGATCTGAATTGGTATCGATTTTGCGGATGTATATCCTTGGTTCTGCAATGTAAGACAAACTGATGAGTAATGAGAAGGAATTTTTTGGCTATGTCTATCTCTCTTTTACCTGTCGCTGTGTGATTGATTATGTTTCATTGCAGTATGAATGAATGCATGATTTCACAACATGATTAAGTATGGTTATGAATGAAGATGTAATGTCGAAATGGTGTTATTTAATTTGGAATGATTAGATATGTTTCTATAATATGTTACTGGATAGATCTAATGAGTACGTTTTGATGCGAATAATGTTTAATTCAATCTTCGGATTACATGATGATTAAGTGCGAATGATGCATGTTCTCTCATATCTACGGAAATGTGGTTCCTGCAATCCCCCTTAGATATCTCAGATGAGACTTCACTCACTTCGTGGGTGTTGATGAAAAGGATAAACCCTTTCCAGGACGATGTCTATGGGAGATTGCGTTGAGCTTTGTTGACACTAGTGCGAAGTGAACCCCTGTAGATAGATCTGTGTCAACAAATGGTTCTGTTGCCGAGACCCTAGTGCAAAAGAGAGAGGACATGTTGTGGAATCTGACAAAGCTAGAGATCACATAATGGTTCTACGAGAAGACAAGAGAATTCGCTGAGGAAGAAAATTGGAACCCTGGATGGTCGACGACCGATTGGTTGCAGAAGTACATCTACTCTAATATCCACGAAGTATTCTTCTACGAATTTCCTATCCTACTAAATGAATGGTTGGCGCAACTAAATTTTCAGAAGAATAACTTCCAAGGGAGTGAGCCTGAACACTAGACTCCGGAATTGATCCAGCAATTGAGTAAAGTTAACAAAAAATCTTTAAGAGCTGTTGAGGTTTGGGTAGATAGCATTTTGGAAGGATATATTATTGAGTTTGTTTTCGACACAGTTAAGTCATACAACGATGCCAAAAGGAAATTCTTCAAGGGACCCAAAGGAAGGTATCTATTGTCACTAAAGTTGTGGATCAAGATGCTCATTTGTGAAAAGGGAATACTAAAGATGAACTCCGACGAGTAAAGCTTGGGTGTGCGGAGGCTATGGGTACCGTGTGGATGTGGGTCTAATAGAATTATGTGGGGTAGATGGATATGAGCTACAACGAAATTGAGGGAAGTTGTGGAATATTGTGGTCGCCTAAGAAGTGGGGTGAGGTTCCGGCTGGAAAAGAAGAGGAGTCCTAGTGCGACCGAAACAGAGAAATGTGAAACGAGACCATAAGGGACTAAGCAACCCTACTATGACGAAGAGAACAATCAGGCTACCCCTGAACCTGAGGAAGGACATAATCAAAGATACAACGTACCCACAACCCCGTGCACTGCGTTAAACTGTCACATCCCCCCCCCATCGATCCAATGCAAGGAAGGGAACATGGCACTAAAATCCGGGCTTTTAAAACAACTAAGCCAAATCCATCATGAATAAGGGATATGGCATTACAGTAAAATACATATGTGTGCAAATTCAAATCAATTGAGCATGCACAGCAGAATAAAACATCATCCACACACATTTCATACTCATCCAACATATCAAAATAACCATCAAATTAAACATTGCATAAGTAAACACAATAAAATACTCATCTTAATGTAATGATGTCCCAATCAACTAGCTATGTCATTGTAACGTTCCACCCAACCATAGGTCTCTGCTTAGCCTGTATGATTTTAGCACTCATAGACCACCCCTGAGCTGGGCATGATATCTACAAGGAAATTGGGTCTCTCAATCTCAGCTCAGCCAAAGCATTGGATACCCATCTCAACCCCAACATTCTCTTACACCCAAAACTCAAATATGGGCTTCGAAACACATTTTCAGCAATGGGACTTAGAAACTAGGTGGACATGGGTTTTCCCAAAAACATGGTCACACCAAAAATGGATTTGTGAGAGGGAAAATCGACTATAGGGAAGAAAATGATTTCTCCCACAAATATACAAGCAATCAGTGAGCCAAAACAACCTCTATGGTCCCCCAAATCGATTTCCCTTTCTTCCCCACTGTTATACAACACAAAAACGCCCTTCCCAGCTAGGAGAATGAAGGAAAACATAGCAAAACCATGGAGGAAAATGCCCAGGTAGCTCCAAACTTGTGAGAGAGAAAAATTGATGGGTGAATAATGGCTTAGGGAGCAATTCATGGCTCTTTTCTTGACCAAGAATCCAAACACGATTTTCTATGAAGGGTGGCTTTCCCATACCCAAATTTGGACAGCCATACCTCTCCATTCCCTAGGGCATTAACTACCTCAACCAACTCTTGGGAGAATAAATGATTAGGTACAAAAGTTAGCATGGGTAGTTGAGGGTTGATGGTTTCTCTCATTGACACTTGGCTTGACTTGATTGGCTCAAAGGTTTGAATATTTCCCTCTCAATTCCTTGTAAACAGCATGCCCCCATCTCTTGTTGTATTGCATAGCTAGTTGTGGGCATTTATATTAAAATGCATATTTACAATTCCCATGGTTCACTAGCACATGGGTAGAATAATATCCAATACTTTCCTCTTAAAGGTCGAGCGTTCACTAGCGGGGCCTTGGCATTGAGCTCTATGCTAGGAATCATACATAATATGTATACAATATTTACATTATAGGTCAAAATGGGGACATGACACAAACTTTGGAGTAAGAAACACAAGCTCTTTGCATGGTTTTCCTGTGTGTCAGGACAGTAGTAAGAGTAGCGGATCTACAAACACCAATAGAAAACCAAGGATTTTGGGTGACGATGTAAAGATGCCTCTTTTTAAGGGTAATGGGACCCAGGATCCCAAACAATACTAGTTATTATGCGAAGCGGTGTCGATAGTGAAACAAGCCTAGGATGATGAAATTAAGAAGGGGCAATTGGTGACAACCTTTAGGGGGCGTGCACTAGATTGGTATATGAAGTTTGTACAAGTTCCTACAGGGAGTCCGTAGAAAACCTTGGCATAAATCAGAGCTGGATTGATCGATGAATTCAGGAAACCGAAATTGGAATCGCAGTATATCACAAAGTTGAAGGAAATAAAGAAATTCTCTAACGAGTTGGTATGGGAGTTTGATCAGAGGTACAAAACTATGATGGCCTAAGTAAGTTTTGGAATGAGCGAAATACAACATAAAGAATGGTTTATTGCAGGATTGATACCACACATTCGGATGCCATTGATGCAATAGAAGATCACATCCCAGGTGGAGGCATTGGAAATTGCAATGAAGCTCGAAGCTTTGTCAATTGACAAAACAGGGATTGGCATGAGCTAGATCCAATCGCAGTTAGCGAACTTGACTATCCAAATGCAAGTTATCAAGAAGGGGAAGGAAGTTCGCGAAGAAGTATGGTGTAGTCGATGCAAATAGGAAGGACATCATAAAGATCAGTGTCCTGAATTCCATGAATATTTATAGTATGGTGCACCAAATCCACTTAGTCAAGGGGGAATGCTATGGTGTCATTTTTCAAACAAGGGGACACCACTCAGAAGAATGTGTGTACTTGCAGAAGGTTGTGTCTAATCCAAATAATATTTTCTATAATTTCTGTCGGTCGGTCGGTCACAAGGAGAAGGATTGTAGAGCATATGATTTGCTCCAAGAAAGAACTGTGGATACTTATTTCATGAAGGGAGAGGAGCAACCGCAGCCGTAGTATAATCAACCGCAGCCACAATATAATCAACCGCAACCACAATATAATCAACCGTAGCCACATTATAATCAACCATATCCATAGTATAATCAACGGCAACCGTAGTATAATCAACCACCACCGCAGTATAACCAATTGCAGTATCATCCACCACAATATAATCAACAACCGTACAGTCAGCCACGAGGAGGATTCAGAGGAGGATTCTGCGGAGGTCGTGGTGGAGGTTTTGGTCGCGGAGGAACTTTTGGTCGAGGTCAAGGACCGGTTACATGCTATAATTGTGTCCTAATTGGACATTATCATAGATATTTCCCGAATCCAACACTGCAATGTACTTATTGCAGTGCAATAGACCACAGTGTCGAAGATTGTCCTCAGTTAATCGCGAAGTGGCACACTAAGAATGTGCCACAACCACAACCAAATCCGAATGGAAATCAAAACCAGAACCCTAATCCAAATGTGTAGAAGATCTCAGCTGAGATCAGAAGTCGACCCGTGAATGTTGCAGTAACCAGGGGAGGGGATGCGACAGGAGAAGATAGGCCACTGCCAAATGTTTGGCCTACAACCCAGAAACAGGTCGATTTGATGCAGAAGTAGAGAAGGAAACATTTTTGGAAGCGCGGGATGCGATGAGAAAGAATAATACTATGTTTCCCCCTATAGGCCAGAAAGTACTTGTCTATTATAT
The DNA here is from genome assembly GCA_027924585.1 of Larix kaempferi. Classification (NCBI taxonomy): domain Eukaryota; kingdom Viridiplantae; phylum Streptophyta; class Pinopsida; order Pinales; family Pinaceae; genus Larix; species Larix kaempferi. The sequence goes on from BSBM01000205.1 coordinate 27,596,705, forward strand.
TCCGCCGAAATTTGATACAAAAAATTCACAGAGGTCGCCAGGGAAGGTCAGCACCCTAAGGAATTTCCTGAAAAGTTGTTTGACGTTAGCAAAGGATCAATATGCACTAGAAGAGATAGCCATCTTATTGTATTGACAGGAGGATGGGCGATAGGATCGGACAGTAAACCGGTTGCACATGAAGAATACATGAAGATAAATGAGGATGAATGCCCAAATTGGTGCATATGATGTAGATTCCATCATTTTGGATAAAGGATCAGACGTGAACATCCTAACTAAGAAAACATGGGAAATGATGGGGAAGTCGTAGTTGGTATGGTCCCCTTTGCAGCTTCGATTGGCAAATCAGAGCAAGGTCACACCAATCGGTAGACTGCCTCATCTACCTGTCGAAGTAGAAGGACTAAAGACTTATGCAGACTTCAATGTCATAGAGATAGTAAAAAACACAAGCCCATATCTTGTGTTGTTGGGAATAGACTCAAAAATGGAGAATCGGGTTGTCATCAATTTTAAGAAAAGGACGATGTCATTTGAAAACCGCGACATGAGGGTCATTTTCCTGCTTGATCTGCTCTAAGGGAAAATATATGTCAAACTAATGAGGGATGAGATTACAGAAGGATGGGACAACGTCATCAATGTTTTGGAAGAATACATCAATCCCACCGCTGATGGATAATTGGGGTGGTGGAGTATCAGTTCGGCGTCGTCAGACTCTGACAAGGCGCTGGAAAATTAGCAAAATCGATTACACAAGGTGTCATTCATAAATTGTGCATGAATCACTCAGTCATTGAGATGGGTAGCAATGGAGGTATGTGATCCAGGGTATTTTTTAAGGATTATAAACGTGTACCTAAGTATAGTATTCTAGGCGATTATTTTAGATTGAAAAAAACAAATATATAGATTGGTAGGAGAATATCAAATATCAAACATACAATTTACTCTTTAAACTTGTAAATTTTAGCGAAAATTATGATAAAAAAAACATGTTTTATGTAAATATAGGCAATATTAGAGACTAAAAATGACCAAATATCGATTTTTTTTTATGAAAAAATGACCAAATAGCGATTTTTTTTTTGAAAAAATGCCCAAAAACTAGCCAATTGGCTAAATTTCGCCCCTAAAAATTTCCCTGATGTGATCTTCCAACATATGACGGATTACCTAATCTAGCTATTTTCATTGCCGAATTCGAAGACAAGGTATCATAACCACAACGACTGCTGGCGCTCGAAGAAGCATTGAAGGTGTTGGTGTTTATTATGTGTTAAATAATTCCAATATTTAAATTGTCAACCCGAGGAGGGAGCTTATGAGATGCAATCACTATATGTGCAGGATTGAAGGCTTGAACTATCCTAAGCTAACTAAAGATTCAAATGTGTTAACATGCAACGATATGATTTTAAACTACTTGCATGACTTTCAAAATTCAAATGCAAAAATTTATTCTATCTATGAAAACAGGAAACTGATTAACAAATGAAGCAAATAGGAAACTTAATAAAGATGTTTAACTGAACTATATTTGATTATGGAAACAAGTAGAAAACTTGATAAAGATATTTTGATTATAGAAACAAGTAGAAAACTTGATAAAGATATTTTGATTATGGAAACAAGTAGAAAACTTGATAAATATATTTATTATTAATCCAAATCTTAAACCATGAACATCTTCATTATTTGTATGAATGGAAACTAATCCTATGATAATTAGATGAAACTATCAAAAACTAAAACAACTTAAGAAATGGAATTATTAACTATTACTTGGAAGATAAACTATCTAGAAACAAGACTAATAAATTCTGAACAGTAACTAATTAACAAACCAAATTTGAAGAACTGAAATTTGGAAGAAGGTTGGAAGAACGTTTAAGAAGAAGTAAGAGAAAAGAGGAAATAATGATGAAGTTTGATCAAGAATTTTAAATAACGTAAAACAAAATTTAAATTACATCTAAAACCATTAATTAGAAGTAGGAAGAATTATGATTGAGAGGCAGAAGAAATTAGATTGTGAAGAAGGCTTAAAACAATGCAGAAAGTAAACAAGTCTAAATGACGATCCGAACGTCGGTCTGAATGGCGGTCCGAATGACAATCCGAATGGAGGAAAATGAAAGAAAAGAAGAATTGGGATAATTTAATGACCAACTGGCTCATGCATATGATCGTACAGTGCAAAGGAAAGCAATGTAACGATTATTTAGAAGCTAAAATAATGAGAAACTACTCTAACCATTATCTAAGAAGAGGAATTATTCTATTGGATATGAGAAGAAGGTAAGATGGAAGAAGAGAGAGTTAGCCTACAGCAATAGGAAGAAAGACTAATAGAGAGAAGGAGAAAGAGAAAGAGGCTAATGATAACTATGGAGGAATTGGGAGCAATATCTAAAAATGATGGAAGAAGAATTGAAAGCAAACTACAAACTATTAAAGCTATTAGTCAACCATTTCCTAATTCAGAAGAAGGAAGATTATGTTAGTAGCAAAATACAGTTCACAAGAAAAAACATTAGCAGGACTAATTCTAACTATGAATTGAATTTAAAACATGAACTAATTAACTTATCTAGTTGTAGAAAAGACTGAAAATAATAAAAAAAACTATGCTTGACCGATCATACTAAATTCTGCAAACATAACAACAAAATACACATAACACAAAACAGAAGTTTTATTTATATAAACAACATAAATAGTAACAGAAGTACATAACATAACATGTGAATGTTATTTCTATAAATAATGGAATATGAACAGTGATAACATGCACAACACAAAACAAAGATTTCATCTATGTAAGCAACAGAATATCAATCATATTACAGGATGTAAAAATAGATACATTGATGAAATAAACAACACAACACGAGTTATACACACAGATTGGAGACTGATGATCGTTGAGGGGCCCGTCTCAGCAAGCAGAGGCTGAGTCTTTAGTAATCAATCACCATACATGCTGCCAGATCTTCATAAAAAATAGAACAGAGATGTATATATTGAATTAGCATAGTATTACAGCATTCCTGTGTCTATTTGCAGTCAAGGAAAGATCAATAAGACCGACTCCGTCTCAGTCATGTCAAAAAATGAGACTTAACAACAAAAAACAAAGCTTGACAAGACTTAGTTCGTCTCAGTCACAAAGACGTCTATTTATACATGATTACAATGGATGAGAGGGTATACATAGTCAACCTCTCTAATAACAGAAGCGTTTAAATGTCTGTAACTGCTGCTTTGAATGGTGAATGCCAGCGCAGGGAGCATACACCAAACTTCACGGAATTGATTCCTTTACCAGGATACTGCAACGTCGATCTACCTTAGACGTGGACTGAGCAAGTATGTTGGTGAACTGAGCGTGGGCAGACGGGCTTCTTCCAGAACGTCGGCATGAATGAGCATGAACAGGTGTGAGCGGGTATGAGTGCTAGCGAGCTGAACGTGTGCGACCTGGACTCCTTCCAGAACAATGGCGTGAACAAACAACGTGATTCCAGGATGAATGCAAGGCTAAACAATGCGTTGGAGTGTTGATGTGGACGTGGGATATGCTGTCGAGCTTGGCGAGCATAGGGATGAATCTTCCAGAAAAATGGCTCATTAACCGTGCCCATTACGTGGCAAACAGAACCCACACGTCCATTTTCGACTTTAATGGTCCAAGGTATGCCAACCGCTGATTTTGCGGGCTGAACGTGAGGCTGAATGGCGAGCTGAACGCAGCTGGGCATTAGCACGTAACACATAGTCTGAAAAAAAGGTCGTTTTTCAACCGCATCCTGTAAATTAAAACATAAAATCCAATTATGCCCAGAAAATGTCACTTTAACGCAAATAAATCATAATATAACGAAATATAAACAAAATTTGCATAGTAAGTAAATATCTGCATACCTAGACTGTTTGAAATGCTGAAAGGTAAAGAAAACAACTTACTATAGCAAAAATTATAGAAATAACGCCATTTAGAGTAGATTAAATGATAAAAAAATGGTCACAAAATGGATGTCAACAGAAGGCTACTCCAGCAAGGTGGTGGGTTGCACACAAGTCATCGATATCAAATTGGAAACTATGTCAAAAATTGATGGAAGTCATATTTGGGGAGAGGTAATTCTACTACATAAAGAAATATAATGGAAGGGGTGATCCAAGGGATCATCTGGGAGAATGTTAAAGCGCATGGAGAATGAGACCAAAGCAGGAATGGGTTCATCCATTCATCCATACGCTAGAGGAAGTACCGCAGAACTAGTACATCGCAGCAGAACTGTGACGAGGAACAACTACGTGGAAAGAATTGACTGCTAGTTTCAGTCAAACCTTCAGCTTCCTTAATGAGAATCCTTTCATCCATAGTGCACTATAGGAGATCCGTGAAAAAATACTTGAGACAATTCCGACAAAAAGACCAATGGGATTACAATGGGATGCAACACCAGAAATGATGATGGAATTATATAACATGTTGGGAGGACCTGATGACAAGGATGATCCTAGAGCCATCTATGTCCCAAAGTCGGAAGGAAGCCATGATGTCAAAGCACCAGAGATGCCATTCGACAAATTCCACTAGCCTCTAAAAATTAATAAGGTTGACATTGGATCAGTGGAAAATCCCAAGTTTGCTAGCATTGGATATTATTGGGATGATTCAACAATCGGAAAGGTCACTAATCTATTGCATGAATTTCATGACTTATTCCCAACGAAGTTTTTAGAAATGAATGGAATTTCCGGGGACCTGGGTGAGATGAAGATCCCTCTTAAGCCTGATGCGAATTTAGTAAAGCAACGACCATATAGACTGAATCCCAGGTACAAGGAGTGAGTGAAGGCTAAGATAGAGCGAATGTTGGACACATGGATCATTGAACCTGTCAAAGAGTCAGAATGGATCATCCCAATGGTTGTCCAAGATAAGAAGACCGACGGAATTTGGATTTGTGTCGATCTAAGGAAACTGAATAATGCATTGCTTCACGATCCATTCCCTATGCCATTCACTAATGAAGTACTTGAAGGCAAGGGAGGCTAGGAGGTATACTCATTTACAGATGGATTTTCAGGATACCACCATATCAGGATTGAGAAGGAAGATCGACATAAAATTGTCTTTGTGACATAATGGGTTTGATTTTAGTACACAGTGATGTCGTTTGGTCTTAAAAACGACCTTGCAATCTTTTCAAGGCTAGTTCTCGCTACGTTTAAGGATTTCATTCATAAATTTCTGGCAGTGTATATGGACGACTGGACCGTATATGGGCTATTTAAGGACCACGTTACGAACCTAAGGATGATGCAGGAAAGGTGTCAGCAGCATCGTATTTCGTTGAATTTAAAGAAGTGTATTTTTTGTGCACCATTTGGAATCCTACTGGGACATATTGTATGCAATATTGCGATCATCATCGACTTACCACCACCGACAATATTAAAGAAACTAAGGGCGACATTGGGACATATAGGATATTACAGGAAGTTCATAAGGGGATATACGGTGATTACTGCACCAATGGGGAATTCGTTAAAGAAGGATGCAAAGTTCAAGTGGAATGATGAGTACCAGAAGAGCCTCGACATACTAAAGGCGAAGATGGTCGCAACACCGATATTAGTCTTCCCCGAATCGACGAAATAATTTCATGTTCATGTAGATGCTTTGTCAGTAGCGCTAGGGGTGATATTGGCCCAGCTAGGAGAAGGGTCGATTAACCATACGATCGCATTTGCGAGCAAGAATTTTTACACCACAGATAAGAATTATACAGAGAGAGAAGTCCCAGCGATGATATATGCGCTGCAAAAATTCTGACACTATTTGCTTGGAGCACATTTAAAAATGTTTACTGACCACTCAGCATTAAAATACTTAATCAACAAGCCTGTGTTGGGGGGGAATATCTGTTGATGGTTGCTGCTATTCCAGGAGTTTGATTTTGAAATCATTGTGAAACCAGAGCAATTGAATGTACGACCTGATCACCTGTTAAGGATTGAATCAGGTGAAGAACCAAGGAGCATCGATGAATTCTTTCCCGATGCGCAGCTATTCAGGATTGGAATGGTCGATGACCATTACGAACAAATTATTCAGTTATTATCTACAGGAAGAGAACCTGAGGATTTCACTACCAGTCAGAAGAAGAAGTTAGTTGTCAGGGCTGTTTATTTCCAACTAATCGCAGGACATCTATATAATATGAGGCCAAATGAAGTGCTTTGTCGCTGTGTCCTTCTGCATGAGAAAGAAAAAAGTGTTAGCGGAATCTCATGAGGGGATCGCAGGAGGACACTACGGAGGATGTGCAACTTCCAAGAAGATACTTAGGGATGGATTATGGTGGCCAACGGTGCATGGTGATGTAGCATATTATGCTAAGAGCTGTGATGTATGTCAAAGAATAGGGAAACTGTCACGGAGGAATGAGATGCCACTAGTGCCTCAGCTGACGTTACAATCCTTTGACAAATGGGAAGTTGACTTCGTGGGACCCATCAACCCACTAGGAATAAGAATAGGTTAAAGATACATAATGAATGCGATCGATTACTTGACAAGATGGGTCGAAGAAGCACTGGTAAAGGATTGCATAGCTGTGACAGGAACGAGGTTTCTCTTTGAAAATGTAGTCACCATATTTGGGTGCCCAAAGATATTGATGAGCAATCAAGGCACACACTTTGTTAATCAAACCATCAGAGCCATGACTAAGGAATTTCAAATTCAGCATCGAAGGAGTACTCCATATCATCCACAGGAGAATGGTGTGGTTGAAGCGTTGAACAAGATATTGGAGCATGCACTCACCAAGGTCTGCAACACAAACTGTGACAACTGGGACTTGAAGATTCCAACGGTATTATGGGCCTACAGAATGACATGTAAAAGGTTGATAGGCCAGACTCCTTTCAAGTTAGTATACATACAAGAAGCAGTGATGCCGATGGAATACATTGTCCCTAGTCTGCGCATCGTAGCAGCAATAGGAATGAGTGACAACAAAGCCATTGAAGAAATATTGGCACAGTTGTTACATATCAAAGAGGATCGCTTCATCCCAGGATTTCATAAATAGGTAGAAAATGATCTACAGAAGACATGGCATGATCGCCACGTAAAGGAGAAGCACTTCTAGCATGGAGACATGGTTATCCTATATGAAAACAAGTTTGTGAAGCACCCAAGTAAGCTCCAGATGCATTGGCTTGGTCTATACATAATCAATTTCATTTATGATATAGGTGCAGTGCAGCTGCAAAAGTTAGATGGAAAAATGTTGAAAAATTTAGTGAATGGGAGCCGACTAAAGCCCTATCAAGATATTCTAGTGCACATCAACTGAGAAAACAAATAATTCGAAAAAAAAAAATGAAACAAGAATGTTGCGGAGATCAGAAGTTTGGAAAGGGCATGTGTCGATAGAACGCTAACAAAGGGTTGAGTTTTTTCATCTCTCGAATTAATTGTGACAGGGTTATAATTCAGTAGTTTGTTGATGGGATAGCGCCAAAGTTAAAACAATGATGAAGTTTGAGGCTTGACGATGTTTAACAAAGTGCAAACTGGTCAAATCGGGAAATAAATGCAGTAGTTAAGGTGCGACGAACGACGGCGCAATGGGAGGAAGATGCATTTAATGACCAATAAGTGTGGAAGGCGAAAACGCAAGTGGATGAAGATGCAATTAATGACTAATGAGTGCATAGGATTTGGTAAATCGACGGAGGATTATTAAATCATTGTTTGAAAGAGACTCGATGGACAGAGAACGAGAAATTGGAAGTTATAAAAGCATGCAGAAGCGAACAGTTCGAACCACCATGCATTTTGAGAGCTATAGAAGAAGATTTAGAGTGAAGATTAACAGTGAAGTTAGGGAGTTTGAATGGCACAAGTTATCTCCAGCATGATTATGCAAGACCGACCCAAGCCGACGCCAATTGTCCATGAGAAACCGTAGATTGCAACAGTGCAGATGATTAGAAAGAAGAGAATTTCTATCCGGTCGGTGGATACCGAACGAAGGCCAAAGAGGGATACCCACATTTCGGCATGGGATGCGACTGCAACAGGACAAGCTAGCACATCAAGCATTGCAGAGGAAGAAAGGACACCAAGAGTGTTAGAAAAATAGGATCACAGAGAAATAACAATAAACAGAAATGCAAATATAATCACACATACACATTACAAGAGAGACACAGATATATCATGGTTCACACAAATTGGGCTATGTCCACACTGAAGTTGCTAGTCCTTATTATTATACCATCCAACAAAATGAAGGGATACAACCTACAGCACAACCGTTGCACTTCCTCTTCACTGTCTCACAGTCTCTCTTCTTGATCTCAGAGATCTTTACAATGCATAAAACCTAATACATCAACCCTAGCCGTGTTACAATGTATTTCTTTTATAAGGGAGATACAATGAGAAAATACCACAGGTTACCCAAAACCATGGGCCCGTAAAACAACCCCAAAAATTTCCTTCAGGGGCGCTTCCCCCCAAACCCCCCAACCGGGGGTTATAACCCCCAGAACTCGGTGGAGGGAGGCTTCGCCCCCCCCCCCCCCCCACACCCCCCTCGTTGGGGTGAGTGTACAATCCTTTTTACATATCATATAAAGCTGGGGTACAAACACGGATGAATAATAATATCTCTAAATCTGTAGATCGGGTTCCACAACCAACAATCTCCCACTTGGAGACTGATCACAACAACTCCACCGCTGTTGCACTTGTTGGACCTTGGACTTGGCAACTTTCTCATCTTCACCTTCATGCTAGAAGGCCAACTGAAATCGAGCAGGAACTCAGTTTCTCTTTGGTCACTACCTTTGTGAACATGTCTACAGGATTCTAGCTAGTATGTATCTTTTCCAACTTCAATAGTTCATTTTCCAGAACAGAGCGTATGAAATGGTACTTGAGTTGTATATGTTTAGTCCTGGAATGGAATACTGAGTTCTTTGCAAGATGAATGGCACTCTGGTTGTTACTATACAACCTACTATCCTTCTGCTTCTTACCCAATTCCTCCATAAACCTCTGCAACCAAATCATCTCTTTACTAGCCTCTGTAACAACAACATACTCTGCTTTCATTGTTGAAAGTGAAACAACCTTCTATAGTTTTGAAATCCAACTTACTGTTGTTCCACCTACAGTAAACACATACCCTGTGGTGCTCCTCCTACTATCCTTATCACCTGCCATATTTGCATCAACATATCCCTGTAGAACAGTGTCCGAACCTCCAAAACATAATGCATGAGTGGTAGTACCTCTCAAATACCTGAGAATCGATTGTACTGCCTTCCAATGTTCTTTACCTGGATTGTTCATATATCTGCTCACAACTCCCACTGCTTGTGCAATATCTGGTCTTGTGCACACCATGGCATACATCAAGCTGCCAACTACTAATTGATAGGGAATCCTAGACATGTAATCTGTCTCTTCCTGTGTCTTGGGACACATTTCCTTACTTAGACTGAAATGGTTGGCCAAAGGTGTACTTACTGTTTTGCATTCTGCATTCTGAACCTCTCCAACACCTTTTGTATGTACTCACTCTGAGACAATGTCAATTTGCGATTTTTCTTGTCTCTCGTTATTCTCATACCAAGGATTTGCTTTGCAGTACCCAAATATTTCATCGCAAATGAATTAGCTAACTTCCTTTTGAGCACATTTATATCCTGCATGTTAGACCCTGCAACAAGCATGTCATCCACATACAATAGCAAGATCATATATGTTCCATTATCTAGCTTCTTGAAATAAACACAGTGGTCAGAATGACATCTACTATAACCTTGTTATGTCATAAACCTGTCAAATTTTAAATACCACTACCTTGGAGCTTGCTTCAAGCCATACAAGCTCTTTTTCAACCTGCACACCAAATTCTCCTTCCCTTTGACCTCATACCCTTGTGGCTGCTGCATATATATCTCTTCCTCCAAATCCCCATGGAGAAAGGTTTTTTTTTACTTCTAACTGTTCAATATGCAAATCTTCTACCGCCACTAGACTTAAGATGGTCCTAATTGAAGTCATCTTAACAATAGGAGAAAATATTTCATCAAAATCAATACCTTTATTCTGTGCAGACCCCTTTACAATAAGTCTGGCTTTGTACCGCTTCTTGCCTCCTTCTTCTTCCTTCAACCTGTAAATCCATTTGTTCTACAATGCTCTTTTACCAGCAGGAAAATGAACCAAATCCCAAGTCTAGTTTCCTACCAATGAGTCCATCTCCTCATTCATGCCTTGCTCCCACTTCTTTCTAGTTTCCGCCTGCATTGCTTCTACATAACATTATGGTTCACCAGCATCAGTCATCAACAAATAATACATTGAAGGAGAGTATCATTCAGGGAGTCTACTTAACCTGGTAGATCTTCTTGTAGTTGCATGAGTTTCACGTACTTGCTGTTGTTCTTGATTTTCTGGCACCTTTCGAACTTCATCTTCTTGAATTTCATCAAGTACTATGTACTCTATGGTTTCCTTTTCTTATTTCTTTCCCTACAACTGATCTTTATACATGACTTTTTCATTGAATATCACATCTCTACTCCTAATGATTTTGTTATTTTCATAATCCCATAAGCGATAACCAAATTCATTAACCCCATATCCAATAAAGGTACATTTCTTGGATTTAGCTTCAAGCTTTGTTCTATTTTCTTTATCAATATGGACAAATGATTCACAACCAAATGTTCTTAGAAATGAGTAGTTTACATTTTTATCTGTCCATGCCTCCCCTAGAATACCACCATCCAAAGCACTTGAAGGTCCTTTGTTTATTAAATAAACAGCAATATTTATAGCATCCGCCCAAAACTGTAAGGGCAACCTTGCATGCAATCTCATACACCTTGCACGCTCCATGATCGTTCTGTTCATCCTTTCTCACACACCATTTTCTTGTGGTGTTCTTGGGACTGTCTTCTCTCTATGAATCCCATGGTATGAACAGTAACTAACAAACTCCTTTCCGTAGTACTCACCTCCATTATCAGATCTGAGACACTTCAACCTTTTTCCTGTCTCATTCTCAACCAAAGCTTTCCACTTCTTAAAAGTAGCAAACACATCAGATTTCTATCTAATGCAATAAACCCAAGTTTTACTAGTTGCATCATCAATAAATGTAACATAATAATGAGAGCCACCAAGAAATTGTACCTGAGCCGATCCCCATACATCAGTATGCACTAGCTCTAACTTTTCATTCTTCTTCTGTTTCCCAACCCTGAGAAATCTGACTTTCTTTTGTTTTCCATAACACAATTCTCACAGAATTCCACACTTACCTGCTTCAAATCTGGTAGCAACTTCCTTGAGTGAAGAATATGCATCCCCTTCTCACTCATGTGGCCAAGCCTATGATGTAACATCCCTCAAATTCGACATGGATTGTTATTACTCTTATAAAAATAAATATGAATTTTGTAATTGGCCCTGGTGAGGAGCTCAAGGCCAAGGCCCCACCAGTGGACCACGAAGCTATTGTTATGATTCGTTAATGTTATATCACCACAATCTTGTGTGGCATAATATGGCCTAACTATTTTATGCTTACCTAAATAAGGTTAAGCCACTTTGGTAAGATCACTAGTGAATGATCCTAGGAAGTCACTCACTAGGATATCACAGTCTAGGCTCGACATTAATGCTAGGAAGTTAAACGAAATCTTCTTAAGAAAATGTTTATACCTTTAGACACCTATGGGGACATTACTATAAGGATGCTAGTTAAATAATAACCTTAAGGATTCTATTTTAATTAGAACCTTAAAGGATGCCAAAAAAGCAAAATATATATATATATGCATCATACATTTATACACTTAGTACCCTTGTGATAATAAAACAATACTTTATGTATATATATATTTATGCCATCTTTCTTATAAACATATATGGTAACCAAGACCTTGTTTAAGGGTCTATACATAAAAAAAGATATATAAAATATTGTGTGTGTACCGAACACTGAGTAAATATTTTAAAACCTAAATATGACTACACTACATAAAGACGTTGCATCTCATATACGTCACATGCTCTACATGTAATTAAATTACATCAGCAAAGGTCTACATGTAATTAAATTACATCAGCAAAGGTTCACGCAGAAATTTAAGAGCTCAACGCTCACACTGCTCGGCGTTAAGAGCTCAAGGCTTACGTCTCGCAGCTTTAACTTGAGAATTGTTCGGAAGGGAACATTTTAGTTGGTAATAAATGAAAACGTATGAGTTGGAGGGAGGATTTCGATGAAGTGCCACGCTGACCACTCCATAGGATGGGTGTCATGGAAGATAAAATAGTGGAGTAATTTAAGCAAGTATGTCTCTCAACCGAATCGCCATCACTTAAAGAAAGTTTGACAGCTGTAAACTTAGTGGAGAGAGAGGTTGTTAGGGTTTCGTTCTAGCCACTTCGACGGGAATCTCGTTGAAAAATAACTTAGAAAGGTCACATTGGAGGGGGGTACTTCATTATTCTTGGAGGGAGCGGTGAAATCCCAATCTCTACACTTACTGAGGTCGGATGCGAGATCAAAGTTCAGAAGGGTCCAATTCCAATCGACACCCCTGTAGCTTACTATTTTCTTTGAATACTTTGTGGATGAGCTGCGCTGAATTCCGGAACCTTGTTCATCATATGCACTGTGGGGGAGATATATGCAACGAGGATCTTGTTGAGTTTTGAAATGTGTCCAAGAGGTCGGGTATCGACCTCGTCGATCTCTGCAAACAAGAAGAGAATTGGTATGTGACTTCGGTGATTCTTCTATCTCTTTAAACGTGAATGTAGTTATTTTTCCTCAGGTGTGGTTTTTAGTATTTTGTTCTACAACTATTTTAGCTTGTTTTTATTATCTCTGCACTTAGGCGACGGCATCTGCCTTGATAATTTTCATTTTCTAGAATTGTTTAAAAAGGACACAGGTCCTGTACTTTTGGCTAAGCAACTTACGTTTTAAGCGACCCTTTTCTGTAGAAACCAACTTCAAATAGAGTTATACTCTGTATTTTTATTGAAACATATAAACGACCAAGCTCCAACTAGATTTATAATCCTGTTGATATAGATAATTATAGTTGCGCTAAGCTCCAAACCAGAGTGACAGAGTTTAAGTGTGAGTGTACACTGTGATTGCCTTTAGGGAGATCCTATCGTAAGGTAAGAAATCAAACTACAGGTATAAACCTTTCTTTTATATAAGTGATTTTTAATGTTAGGTCTTTTTTTTTAAGTATCATATAACTCTGCTGTAAGGAGAGATATATAGTTCTGCATGCATAATATACGTCTTATATTTATGCATATAACTGCACATTCGCCTGCACAAGTTGTTCGACAGCGATCTTCCTTCATGAATAGTATTTCCTCGCATACCTTTCTGTCGTAGTAAAATCTTTGTGTTCCTAGTTGATGTTTATACTTTTCATCCTGGCTGCAAAAGTCCAACCCGCAATATTTGGGAGGGAACACAAGTAGTAATGGCGGTTGCATTGATCTTTTGTTTTTATGTGTGTTTTAGGAACGGCGTATAGTTCATCTTATAACCTATAGAAAGATTTGAGTTGAGTGTAGTCCATATCATAACTTGCATTAGTTCGGGACTGTATTTAGTTAATTATTTTTAAAACTATGATAGCTATTTGCATATGGTTGGATTTTGTGAAAAGCACAACCCCTGTCAGTAGGACCTTAGCGATTGTTAAAAATTATATCAATCAATAAAATATTTTGAATATTTAAGACAAGTACGTCGTAACCTCCATCTCAGTGTTTTACTCGACATACTACCATTATTTTGGTATAAACTCAGCGTTATTATACTCCCTTGAATCAAAATAGTTACATAACCTCTATGAGTAAATATTTATGTCATAGTATAAGTCCACAAGTTTTATGAACAATCATAATGATATCGAGTACATACCTTATTTATGAATAAGAGTATCTTACACACCTTTTACATATAATAATGTTAATTCAGATAGGTGAGCTAAAGTACTAAGTTTTGATATTAAACTAGTAAAACCCAAAAAGAGATATAATAGGAATTAAAAATATATGAATATATTATTATTACGAATATCCATATTGTTGGAACTAACGGCCTTAGATTATATATATACATCTGGATGTAGAGTTTAAAAGTTTGAAAAGAATTGAGAAAAGTATTTATTTTATAAGTAGGTTTATAACATATGTTATTACATAATTAAAGATTATGCAAATACTTTTATATTCTCATTTTTCCTAAATTTTCTCCAGGTTTTCCATTTAGTAAGATTGTAAAGATTGTTTAGGAGATTAAAAAAGATAAGATAATATACAAAGTAGGAGTACCTTAATTAATAGAAATTTATGAAGATACTCTTTCCTTATGCGGAATTAAAAAAAAAACAAACAAACAAAAAAAACTTAACATTTGAGTGTAAGTAGGCTTGAGCCTAATCCATATGTTATTAAAGCTTAAATAAGTATTTATTATACATATGATTTTGATACTCAAATATTATTATGACTTTACAAGCATTTATGGATATAATAGAATCCATGAGGAAAATACTTGAGAAGTTATGCTCATTAATGAGTAATCGAAGGTTTGGCTCTATATAGTGGTTGTAGGTAAATACCATACCTTGAGAATTTTATAGAGTGTTTTAGATCAGCAATAGTATAACTTTAGTAAAGGTTGAATTAACTTATATTTAAATAGTTATACGTAATATTTTGGAAACGTTAAGAGATCCCTTGGAGAAAGAGAGTTGTGACACTTGCAACATGAGTGTTGTTAATAAGTTACTTAAAAGTTTATGATGTTACACATAAACTTATAAGGGAGTTTTTTTTTTTTATTGTGGAAAACTCTCAAAGAAATTGTAATTATATATTGCAGCCTTGTGATGGAAGGCTTCGAGATTTTAGAAGGAGATTTATCGCAACAATGTTGCTGGATTGTAATCCCTGATTTCCTTTAAAGAATAATAAAAGATGCACACACACCTTTGTGGACTAGCCCGTGTACGGGTGAACCACGTTATATTTTGTCTCCTATGGTTCCTATGGTGTTTCTCAATGTGTCTATGTATGAGTACTTGTTTCTGTCCTTAAAAATGTTTATGACTACTTTGAAGTATCCGATCCATTAGAAAGTTGATTATGATGTATATTGCTAATATGTTTCCCTTATGATTATGGTTATGTTGTTACCATTTAGGTTGTTCTATTGGTGCGATAAAAGATATACATGCTTTCTAAAGATGTATATTGGTACATAATGAAGTTTTTGTGTTTCCCGCAAGATTTAAGAAATGGTTGACATATCAAGTTCAGAAATTATTTAGTTGAAATTAAAACGTATATCTTTTCCTTGATTAGCATAACGACATTTGTAAACAGCAAAAAGTGTCGCAAAGTTTAATTATTTGTAAAGTAGTTTTTAAAGAAAGTGAACCCACACTTTATATTTCAGCATATATTTTTAGTGGCATTTTAGGCACTTAGAAAATTTTTAAATTTTACGAAATTTTGGGTTCGTGACATATGGTATCAGAGCATTAGGTTACAACACTTGGACCTAATGAGCTCAACATGCAATAAATAAGTATGAAGGTTGTTAATTTTACTAATCGATTATTTTGTTTCACTTTGGATGCATGAAACTGGAATGGACGAGGGGCAATGTCATTCAAAAGTTCAAACTTCAAAGTTTCCCAAAGGAGTAAAGATGAGTATTTCAGTTATTAAAGCAAAGTAGTTGATGTGCAAATCTAATTTGATATGTGAGTATTGTGTATATTAAATTTGATAAGATTTGGTTGACCCTTGTTAATGAGATTTGGCTGACCCTTGATAATAAGAATTGTTTTGATGTTGGATGATAATGATAATACTTTGACCTTAACTAAAAGTGCAGTATATATATTCTTATATATGTGAAGTTACATTTATGTATATTTGAAGTTACTTTATATCAATGTGAAGTTATTTTTATACATCCATATGAAGTGGTAGGATATCCCAAGCTATGGGCTAGATTATTGAGATATTGTAAATAAAGGCATTTCATTTCCGTAGAATGTATAATAGGGTCATCATTTAGGATGGTTTATACTCCTATGGATCATAATGTGTTTCAATAAAATGTGTCATGTTTAGAACTAAGCATGATAAAATGAATATGAGGAATTAGAAAGTGAAGATCAGAAATTACTTGAATACACTATTGATGAATATCATCATTTTGTTAAAGGTTGAAAAGTATTCAATTTGAAATGAATCTATGTACAACTAGCCGTTTTAAATTATGAAACTAACATGTTTATTTGTTAAGCAAAAGAGTTTGCATCAGGATGAAATGAAGAGGATGCACAAGTAAATGAGCATGCGTATAATTCTATGGAACTAATATGTTCAAAAGATGAGCAATTGAAGCAAAGAAACTTATCCTTATACTAACATTTTAGAAAGTGAACTTAATCCCAACTGATGACATGATCAAAAAGGGACGTTGACTTATACAGATAAGTTGAGCTATGTTGCTCAAAAGTAAGTAATGACTTTCTTTACATGTTATTTACAGGATTTTTTTTTTGAATCATGATTGATGATATGTTATCATCAAAATGCATAGAATATGATGGAAAATAGATGAATATATTCATTAAATATTTTGTGGCTATTTTGTCGCATGTGGAATACAAGAAATACTAAATGATTTTTACTAAGTAAATTTCTCGGACTCAAATGAGAAGGTTTGAGGGGAAAATAATATTTCCTGAATGCAAGTAGAGGCTGCATCTTGCACTCACTTACTAGCTGTTGCAGGGTGCAACTTCCCTAAAAATTGTGGTCATGTTCCCCATGGAAGTGGAACAGAGCAGGTGGGAAGCTCGTTGAATGTTATACTGACCCAAAAGTCCTAGGCAAACTTTATAACCATCGAATTGAGCATAGGAAGGGCTCACGATTTTTCCTTGTGTTGTTAGAACGGAGCACACAAGAGGTTCTCTGAGGAGACTAAAACTTTTTCCTTGTGGTGTTAGAACTGAGCCCACAAGAAGAATCGATGAGGGAAAGCTATGTAATGAGTTGCAGAGTAAGACTGTCATATTTCTGCTGTATGCAGAGGTTTTCTGGCTGAGTTACAACAGACTCATGTTTTGTATGGCAAGTCTCCATGATTGCGAAAATACATAAAGGTTTTTGTATGCAAGTCTCCATGATTGCGGAAGTACAAAAGAGTTCAATGATCAACAAAGTTTTGTTGAAAGAAATGTTTTATGATATGAGCAAATGTTAATGATTGTCTTTTAACTAGACTATGAGATGTATTTATGTGTAAATGTTATAAATGCTAGAATAAGCAAGTAATCCCTCAAGGATGAGGAAGAGTGACGAACATTTAGTGTTTTGAAATTTTGTATACTTATGATATACTGAAGAACATTGAAAAAAAAAAATAATAATATATATATATATATATATATTGTACGAGTTGTACATTGTGTAGGTTATAAAGAGAAAGAGCTTGCGGAAATCACAAAAATATGAAGATGACCAAAGCATAAGAACAAAGGAAGCATAATACAGTGGCTGGATGCAAAAGACAAACCATTGAACACCGAGGACGGTGTTATCTTTAAGGGGTGGAGTGTGTAACATCCCTCAAATTCGACATGGATTGTTATTACTCTTATAAAAATAAATATGAATTTTGTAATTGGCCCTGGTGAGGAGCTCAAGGCCAAGGCCCCACCAGTGGACCACGAAGCTATTGTTATGATTCGTTAATGTTATATCACCACAATCTTGTGTGGCATAATATGGCCTAACTATTTTATGCTTACCTAAATAAGGTTAAGCCACTTTGGTAAGATCACTAGTGAATGATCCTAGGAAGTCACTCACTAGGATATCACAGTCTAGGCTCGACATTAATGCTAGGAAGTTAAACGAAATCTTCTTAAGAAAATGTTTATACCTTTAGACACCTATAGGGACATTACTATAAGGATGCTAGTTAAATAATAACCTTAATGATTCTATTTTAATTAGAACCTTAAAGGATGCCTAAAAAGCAAAATATATATATATGCATCATACATTTATACACTTAGTACCCTTGTGATAATAAAACAATACTTTATGTATATATATATTTATGCCATCTTTCTTATAAACATATATGGTAACCAAGACCTTGTTTAAGGGTCTATACATAAAAAAAGATATATAAAATAGTGTGTGTGTACCGAACACTGAGTAAATATTTTAAAACCTAAATATGACTACACTACATAAAGACGTTGCATCTCATATACGTCACATGCTCTACATGTAATTAAATTACATCAGCAAAGGTTCACGCAGAAATTTAAGAGCTCAACGCTCACACTGCTCGGCGTTAAGAGCTCAAGGCTTACGTCTCGCAGCTTTAACTTGACAATTGTTCGGAAGGGAACATTTTAGTTGGTAATAAATGAAAACGTATGAGTTGGAGGGAGGATTTCGATGAAGTGCCACGCTGACCACTCCATAGGATGGGTGTCATGGAAGATAAAATAGTGGAGTAATTTAAGCAAGTATGTCTCTCAACCGAATCGCCATCACTTAAAGAAAGTTTGACAGCTGTAAACTTAGTGGAGAGAGAGGTTGTTAGGGTTTCGTTCTAGCCACTTCGACGGGAATCTCGTTGAAAAATAACTTAGAAAGGTCACATTGGAGGGGGGTACTTCATTATTCTTGGAGGGAGCGGTGAAATCCCAATCTCTACACTTACTGAGGTCGGATGCGAGATCAAAGTTCAGAAGGGTCCAATTCCAATCGACACCCCTGTAGCTTACTATTTTCTTTGAATACTTTGTGGATGAGCTGCGCTGAATTCTGGAACCTTGTTCATCATATGCACTGTGGGGGAGATATATGCAGCGAGGATCTTGTTGAGTTTTGAAATGTGTCCAAGAGGCCGGGTATCGACCTCGTCGATCTCTGCAAACAAGAAGAGAATTGGTATGTGACTTCGGTGATTCTTCTATCTCTTTAAACGTGAATGTAGTTATTTTTCTTCAGGTGTGGTTTTTAGTATTTTGTTCTACAACTATTTTAGCTTGTTTTTATTATCTTGCACTTAGGCGACGGCATCTGCCTTGATAATTTTCGTTTTCTAGAATTGTTTAAAAAGGACACAGGTCCTGTACTTTTGGCTAAGCAACTTACGTTTTAAGCGACCCTTTTCTATAGAAACCAACTTCAAATAGAGTTATACTCTGTATTTTTATTGAAACATATAAACGACCAAGCTCCAACTAGATTTATAACCCTGTTGATATAGATAATTATAGTTGCGCTAAGCTCCAAACCAGAGTGACAGAGTTTAAGTGTGAGTGTACACTGTGATTTCCTTTAGGGAGATCCTATCGTAAGGTAAGAAATCAAACTACAAGTATAAACCTTTCTTTTATATAAGTGATTTTTAATGTTAGGTCTTTTTTTTTTAAGGATCATATAACTCTGCTGTAAGGAGAGATATATAGTTCTGCATGCATAATATATGTCTTATATTTATGCATATAACTGCACATTCGCCTGCACAAGTTGTTCGACAGCGATCTTCCTTCATGAATAGTATTTCCTCGCATACCTTTCTGTCGTAGTAAAATCTTTGTGTTCCTAGTTGATGTTTATACTTTTCATCCTGGCTGCAAAAGTCCAACCCGCAATATCTGGGAGGGAACACAAGTAGTAATGGCGGTTGCATTGATCTTTTGTTTTTATGTGTGTTTTAGGAACGGCGTATAGTTCATCTTATAACCTATAGAAAGATTTGAGTTGAGTGTAGTCCATATCATAACTTGCATTAGTTCGGGACTGTATTTAGTTAATTATTTTTAAAACTATGATAGCTATTTGCATATGGTTGGATTTTGTGAAAAGCACAACCCCTGTCAGTAGGACCTTAGCGATTGTTAAAAATTATATCAATCAATAAAATATTTTGAATATTTAAGACAAGTACGTCGTAACCTCCATCTCAGTGTTTTACTCGACATACTACCATTATTTTGGTGTAAACTCAACGTTATTATACTCCCTTGAATCAAAATAGTTACATAACCTCTATGAGTAAATATTTATGTCATAGTATAAGTCCACAAGTTTTATGAACAATCATAATGATATCGAGTACATACCTTATTTATGAATAAGAGTATCTTACACACCTTTTACATATAATAATGTTAATTCAGATAGGTGAGCTAAAGTACTAAGTTTTGATATTAAACTAGTAAAACCCAAAAAGAGATATAATAGGAATTAAAAATATATGAATATATTATTATTACGAATATCCATATTGTTGGAACTAACGGCCTTAGATTATATATATACATCTGGATGTAGAGTTTAAAAGTTTGAAAAGAATTGAGAAAAGTATTTATTTTATAAGTAGGTTTATAACATATGTTATTACATAATTAAAGATTATGCAAATACTTTTATATTCTCATTTTTCCTAAATTTTCTCCATGTTTTCCATTTAGTAAGATTGTAAACGTTGTTTAGGAGATTAAAAAAGATAAGATAATATACAAAGTAGGAGTACCTTAATTAATAGAAATTTATGAAGATACTCTTTCCTTATGCGGAATTAAAAAAAAAAAAAAAAAACTTAACATTTGAGTGTAAGTAGGCTTGAGCCTAATTCATATGTTATTAAAGCTTAAATAAGTATTTATTATACATATGATTTTGATACTCAAATATTATTATGACTTTACAAGCATTTATGGATATAATAGAATCCATGAGGAAAATACTTGAGAAGTTATGCTCATTAATGAGTAATCGAAGGTTTGGCTCTATATAGTGGTTGTAGGTAAATACCATACCTTGAGAATTTTATAGAGTGTTTTAGATCAGCAATAGTATAACTTTAGTAAAGGTTGAATTAACTTATATTTAAATAGTTATATGTAATATTTTGGAAACGTTAAGAGATCCCTTGGAGAAAGAGAGTTGTGACACTTGCAACATGAGTGTTGTTAATAAGTTACTTAAAAGTTTATGATGTTACACATAAACTTATAAGGGAGTTTTTTTTTTTTATTGTGGAAAACTCTCAAGGAAATTGTAATTATATATTGCAGCCTTGTGATGGAAGGCTTCGAGATTTTAGAAGGAGATTTATCGCAACAATGTTGCTGGATTGTAATCCCTGATTTCCTTTAAAGAATAATAAAAGATGCACACACACCTTTGTGGACTAGCCCGTGTACGGGTGAACCACGTTATATTTTGTCTCCTATGGTTCCTATGGTGTTTCTCAATGTGTCTATGTATGAGTACTTGTTTCTGTCCTTAAAAATGTTTATGACTACTTTGAAGTATCCGATCCATTAGAAAGTTGATTATGATGTATATTGCTAATATGTTTCCCTTATGATTATGGTTATGTTGTTACCATTTAGGTTGTTCTATTGGTGCGATAAAAGATATACATGCTTTCTAAAGATGTATATTGGTACATAATGAAGTTTTTGTGTTTCCCGCAAGATTTAAGAAATGGTTGACATATCAAGTTCAGAATTTATTTAGTTGAAATTAAAACGTATATCTTTTCCTTGATTAGCATAACGACATTTGTAAACAGCAAAAAGTGTCGCAAAGTTTAATTATTTGTAAAGTAGTTTTTAAATAAAGTGAACCCACACTTTATATTTCAGCATATATTTTTAGTGGCATTTTAGGCACTTAGAAAATTTTTAAATTTTACGAAATTTTGGGTTCGTGACATATGATGCCACAATGCTATATCTGTTCCTGTGGAAGCTAAAGAGATAGAATGGTCAGTATGATGAGGACATAAATACAATGTACCTACCCTGTCTCCTTTTGCTATCACCATTGATCCTTTAGTGATCTTCCACCACTTTTCTCCAAACGTAGATAGACAGCCGCCATCTCCCAACTGCCCTATTGAGATCAGATTTCTTTTCATAGCAGGAATATGCCTAACATCTTTTAATAGCCAATCAGTTCCATTCTTAACTTTTATCCATACTTTGCCCATTCCAACAATTTTACATGGCTTATCATCACCCAATAAAACATGTCCAAAATCACCTAGAACATAATCATGAAAATATTTCCTATGGGGTGTAGCATGACATGAAGCCCTTGAATCTACTACCCAATAATCACTAGTATTATCTAATGCAAGAATCAAAGCATTTTGTAACACATCACCTGCTACATTTGCTTCCTGGGTAGTTTCCTTCTATCCATCTGCTTTCTTCTTTAGAGATTTGCGGTCTTTTTTCAGATGTCCTTTCTTTCCACGGTTCCAACACTCTATTTTTCCCAGTCTGGACTTGGATCTTCCCTTTTTAGAGTTGCTGCGATTACCTTGGCTCTTTCCTCTTTCCTTTTGTCTTCCCCTGCTCTCCATTTTCAACGCATTACCTGATCTCTCACCTGTGATTTTTCTTCGCATTTCCTCGCTAAGAATAACACCAATAACATCATCAAATTTCAAGGTGTTTGAACCAAAGATAGAGTTACTTACAGCCATGACCAAGCTATTCCAACTTTCTGGCAATGAACACAAGATTAGAAGAGCCCTAACCTCATCATCAAAGTTCACACTTATAGAACTTAGTTGATTTGTAACCGTGTTAAACTCATTTAAATGATCAGTAACAGATCCACCTTCAGACATCTTCATATTAAATAAATGCTTCATTAGAAATACCTTGTTGGAGGCCGAGGGTTTTTCATACAGCTTACCCAGTGCGCTCATCAAACTCTCCATTGTCATTTTTTTTGAGATATTGAAAGCCACAGAAGAAGCCAGGCTCATCCATATTGTTCCTAGAGCCTTTCTATCAAGAACCTCCCATTCTTCATCCTTCATGGCCATCGGCTGCTTTGCTCTTCCTCCCAACAACAAGAATAGATCCTTCTGGTACAGATAGTCCTCCATTTGCATCTTCCATAACTGAAAGTTTTGGCCGTTAAACTTCTCGACCTTAAACTTTCTTTTTTCTGCCATTACTCCCACTCGAACTAGAAACCCTAGCTTCCTATGAGTTTATCTGCCAAATAGACCTTTGGCTCTGTTACCAATTGTTAGAAAAACAAGATCGCAAAGAAATAACAATAAATAGAAATGCAAATATAATCACACATACACATTACAAGAGAGACACAGATATATCGTAGTTCACCCAACTTGGGCTACATCCACACTAAAGTTGCCAGTCCTTATTATTATACTATCCAGCAAAGTGAAGGGATACAACCTACAGCACAACTGCTACACTTCCTCTTCACTGTCTCACATTCTCTCTTCTTTATCTCAAAGATCTTTACAATGCATAAAACCTAATACATCAACCCTATCCATGTTATAATGTCTTTCTTTTATAAGGGAGATACAATGGGAAAATACCATGGGTTACCCAAAACCATGGGCCCATAAAACAACTCAAAAAATTTCTTCGGGGGCTTTTCCCCCGAACCCCCTTTCTCAGGGGCGTTGGCCCCCAGACCCCCCAGCTGGGGGTTATAATGCCCACACCCCCACCCGTTGGAGTGAGTGTACAGTCCTTTTTACATATCATATAAAGCTGGGGTACAAACACGGCTGAATAATAATATCTCTGAATCTGGAGATCAGGCTCCACAACCAACAAAGAGGAGGGTAGAAAGGCCCAACAATAGAGGACATACCAGGGTATGTGCCTTTGCGGAAGGAAGGGGAACCAACAATCCGACTAGGGAAGAACATGAAGTATAATATCAAAGAGCCGACGAAACCAAAGGGTTTCCATACCATCGGAAACATAGTACAGCGACTACAAAAACTGCAGTACAATGACCATGAAATTCTGGCGTATCCCGAGTGCACTCAGCAAACACACGTTGACAAGGTGCATGGAGAAGGAGGTCCAATAACAAGGGAGCAATTACAGTAGGAATTGGGGCTGGAGCGATCAAGGCTCCTATCAATCATTCATATGCCTCATTTTGGAATATCAACGGAAGCGAATGCATGTATCAAGCAACTACTGGTTTGTCTTCATGGTGGATACTTATGGTTGGGCATAAAGATTCCAATCACGGTCAATCTCATTTCGTAGATCACTGGATTACCCAAGGCTGGGGTAGATCCTGTGCAATACTTCCAAGGGAAGGATAATGATAAGAAGATTTCCGCGAAGATGAAGGCAAAGTACAGGGTGGAGAAGAACACCTGAGGATACCTGATCGACACGATCAATGATCAAACGGTTAGGATTGCAGCAAAATTGATGGAAATTAAGATCGTAAGGAAAAATCACCCCAATCAGTGTATATCAGGGGTGATTGCATCCGCGGATCAGTGCGTGAATGGATTTCAAATGAACTGGTCTCTATTTTTGTTAAATGTATTAATGGAGGATGCGGTAGAAACCCAGAAGAAAGGAAATCCATTCACATACTCATGGCTTCTATTTTTGATCATGTTGGTTGCATGGATGGAACCACCACAGTACCAGGGGATGAAGACCGAAATTTCCAAAGTTTGTTGAGGGGTACAATACAAAAATTTGTGGGCATTAAATGATAAGGAGAGACAAATAGGTAATAACATTCAATTCTTTATGTATTTAGAAGAGTTGAAAGTAGAAGCAGTAAAGATTCCATGACTAACTGAAGAAGCAGCCAAGAAGTATAGGAGAATCGCAAGGTTGTCGGTAGAGCCCCAAATGATATTCATTCAGGCGCATGCAGAACCACAAATGCAGTGGCTACCAACGCAGTACAAGCTGATCGACACAGAACTGGATGCCATTGTGGAGGAATGGCCAAGCGAGTGGAAGGTTCCAGTAGAGGAATACCAACTTTCGGACCTGGAGGATGGGCAGCCAACGGATGGGTCAAAGGTACAAGAAGAAACTAGAGACTCAGAGGATGAAGGTGAAAGTGTGGAAGAAAAATTGCGCATTGCAAGTCACGATGGTGCGTCATCAACCACTCCAATAGATTCAGAGCTCTAAGCTCAGCGAGAGGAAGCAAGGACAAAGCATAGGATGGAGAGAGGCGAGGGGATTACAACTATTAGTCTCCCTGAAGAACAAATGAACAAGCTTCTCGAGAAGATAACAACTATGATGGAGGAGAACTGCGCAAAGGTCACCCAGCACACGACAGAGTATTTTCACCAAGTGTCGCAGCTATTGCAGACATTGAGTATTGCAATCATCGAAACTGGGCTATTGCCAAGAGTAGATCCAAGCGCATCAGAAGTGCATAGGTTCGAGGTAGATATTGGCACCCGACCGCGGATCGTCCAAGTGTTAACCATGACGATCATGATAGGAAACAAAGAATTGGATGTTGCGATATGAGGATTCAACACCATCAATATCAACTTAAACATGATACCCATGTTTATGCTGCAGTGCACTCACACTGGGGTGAGTGGAGATCAATGACCATGAAGCCTCAACGCATGATAAAATGGTCAATTATAAGCGACAAGTGCAAAGTATCGAAGAGGAGGTTGAATGCCTCCACGAAGAAAAAGAGGTAGTTATGAATGAAATGGTGAAGGCAGTGGAGGATCAAAGAACATTGCAACATGCCATCTCCATGGCATGTGAATATGCGCCATAAATCAACAATGAAATGTTTGTGGAAGCAAAAGCATTAAGGTTGGGCGCGATCATCACAGATCTTCGGAAAGAGAACGATGATTTATAGATAAGGGCGGTGCCAAGAACACCTCCAGAGCAAGTCGAAGGAAGGAAGTGCGCCATCGAAGAAGCTGTGACAGAGATCGTTGAACTAGAGAAAGAAGCTCAAAACATTGCGGAAGATGTGTCCCAATTTTGGGGAATCGTAGTACAGGATGAGCAGTTGCACCAGCTGAACGTTTAACTTGGCAAAGCAGAAGCACAGCTTGAGGTATTGAGGGGATCTCTAAAGGAAATTCCCATACTAGCACAAATGACGAAGGCAACAGAGATGAAATAACTACAACATCAGGTCAACAAGGAGTGAACAAGGCAACAAAGAAGAACAACGCATTTGGATGAATTGCAAACAAAAGCTGAGTAGTTGGTGGTTGAAGCAATGGAAGGAATGACGAGGATAAAGGAAAATTTGGAGAAAGCGCAGCAGGAAGGTGGCGAACACCCAACAGAACAAGAAGTGGAATACTTTGCAACACTCAAAGCCTCAACAAAGGAAGTTGTCGACCAGATTAAGGCACCATATGACGATTTCAAGATGCAAGTGAATGAACCAACAACATCTAGTTGAGGTGGCTTGAGAGCGAGCCACAAGTTTGTGTTGGGGGCCTGTTGGCACGAGGTCAAGATGCCTAAGTTTTGGTACACTCGAGGATGAAAGGGACAACGAAAAGGTTAAGGACCAGTCGCAAAGTGGATAAAGCAGAAGATAAGCGGATAACGTAGAGTAGTTGGTCAATTAGTTAATTAGTTGATGAGTCAATCTACAAAGTGGACCATGTGTAATAGCCAAGAGAGCCTATAAATAGGAGTAGATTGTAAACCTAAGGGCACCCATCTTTTGATCAAGCTTTTGCATCAACATATTTATCTTGGTATATTTTTGTATCTTTGGAGTGGATCGTGATCCATGTTTGAAGTTGTATCTGATTTGACCTTCGACGGTTTTTGTCTGTTTCCTTTTGATGTCAATCTGACGATCTAACTTGGTATCAATTATGTGAATGTATATCCTTGGTTCTGTGATGTAAGACAAACTGATGAGTAATGAGAAGGAATGTTTTGGTTATTTATGTCTCTTTTACCTATGATTGTGTGATTGATTCTGTGTCATCGCAGTATGAATGAATGTATGATTTCGTAGCATGATCAGGTATGGTTTATGAATGAATATGTAATGTAGAAATGGTGTTATTTAATTCAAAATGATTAGATATGATGCTATAATCTATTACTGGGTAGATCTAATGATTACATTTTGATGTGAATAATGTTTAAGTCGATATCCAGGTTACATGACGATTAAGTGTGAATGATGCATGTTATCTCATATCCTCAGAAACGTGGTTCCTAAATCCCCCCTTATATATATCGGGTGAGACTTCAATCGCTCTGCAGGTGTTGCTGGAAAGGCTAAACCCTTTCCGGGCCAATGTCTATGGGAGATCGCATTGAGCTTTGTTGACAGTAGTGCGAAGTGAACCCCTATCGATAGATCTGTGTCAACATGGCTCTCCTCTTGAACAATGGATCCATGGATGTTGAATAATTGTATGGAGATGATAAAAATTAAGCTCATGCATTATTTTTGTGGCAGAGGTTTCTATGCTTTCTTGTTTGATATGAAAGAAGGGAAAATTTTCATCTTATGCAATGGCCCCTACTTCATGGGACTAAGAAGCATGTACATGAATTGATAGATGCCAAACTTCAATCCTAAAA
The DNA here is from genome assembly GCA_027924585.1 of Larix kaempferi. NCBI lineage: Eukaryota > Viridiplantae > Streptophyta > Pinopsida > Pinales > Pinaceae > Larix > Larix kaempferi. The sequence goes on from BSBM01000205.1 coordinate 27,624,257, forward strand.
AAAATGTCTCATCGATTGTCCTGGAGTGGGTGTGTTTACCTTGTCTTTCCATTCTTTTTTAAATGATGACTTATTGGTGGATATAAGGAAAACCCTTGATAAATACAATCAATAAATTTGAACCTAGATTATGAATTTTTGCATGTGCAAGGACTTGTGTAGTGGTAAATATAGAAAAAGGCTCCTCGTAACAATCACTCTAAAACTAGATAGTTAGTTACACCTTTAAAAGTTAGATTATGAAAAATTGGAATTTAAATGCAAATCCTATCACAAGTGTATACATTTTTCAAATGATTGTAAAGAAGAAACAAAAGAACAAATTATTGTAGATAAATCATAATAATGGCTATAGGTTATGGAGAATATTGCAAGCATGCATGTCAACCCTCAACAACAACTAAAAAAGGATCCTTAGCTACATCCTCCAATCACTTTGACATTTTGGCCCATCTTGATTTCTATCCAAATGGCTCATCCTCTTTTCCCCCATAAACATAACCCCCCTTATCCACTCTTTCTCCAATTCTCACCCATTAAGCTTTATTCCAACCCATTTATGACTCTGAATGGGATCCTTTGGATTCCCAATGATTGAATAAGTCTGTGATCATTAGCATGTAAAAAGGGAAGTGGCATAGGAAAAATCCTGCCTTCGACAAAGTGGATGATCACTAGGAACAAGGCCTTGCAACAGAAAGATGAGGATGACCTAGAAGAAAAATGACACCCAAAGAAACCTAGGAGGAAAAATATTAGGAAAGAATCAAAGAGGTTGCAAACAAAGAAAAATGCCTTGGAATTCAAACATCATTAGGCTTGGTGATAGGTAATGACTCCAAGCTTATAACAGGGAAAAACCAAGGAAAGAAAGCTTCTACGTAAGCTCCTATTAGATGAAACTAAAACCCCAATAATTAAGTAATGGATATCTTCTCCTAGAATAGAAGGGGAATAGACAACATGTTTAATATGAAAGTAATGAGGGATCTAATGAGTTTGGAGATACTAGTTTTAATCCTTATCTAGGAAACAAAACTTGAGGAGAGCGCATTTGTAAAATGGGAAATAAGTACTAGAAAAACAACTTTGAATTCATGAGTAGTGTTCTGGGGGTGTTTGGATGCATTAAAACATTATGGTATCAATCCATTTTTGTGTTGAAACATTCCTTGGTGACATAACATTGAATCTTGACTAATCTCGTTCATAGATCTTCAAGCCTATATTCAATCTATTCAATTTTTACGAATTGGTGCTACCTATAGGATGAAACAAGAGTGTTGGAATACATCAAGGGAAATGAGATAAGGTGAATATGAAAAAAAGGCAGGGGGGTTAATTTGACCTTTTTCAAGGAAGAGAAAAGAGGAGGTATAAGAATCAGAGATCCTATTAGAGAGAACATGGAAGAGTTAGTATTATATTGGGATCTAGTGGAAATTAAACCACAAAAAGAAAAATATGTGTGGACAAAGAAAAGCATGAGTTTGGGACACATAAAAACACATCTTGACGGATTTCTTGTCCTCAATAATCATGTTTTAAATAGAGGTCATATATCCTCTTACATTATTATGTTCAACATATTAGATCATAAGTTAATTTCTCTATCCTTCCAATTAGATCATAAGTACAACCCCATCCCATTTTATTTCAATCCATTGTGCTTGAAAGATCCAAGATATATGGAAATAATTGAAGAATCCTAACGAAATACGATCCAAGGATCACACTTCTTCCTGTGGGATGCAAAGTTAAGAGAGACAATTTTCAGTAAAAAAGTGGGAAAATATTTTTTTTCTCCAATTATTCCAAGAAAGGACAAAGATTCAATAGTAGCTCCAAAACATTCAATTCACCATGGAAACTCAAGTAGTATCCCTGAAGAAAATAGAAGAGAGGGCTCAATTTGGAAAGATTCATTTAACATTAAAAAAAGGGGAGGAACATTGGAGGTTAAAATGTTGGAGCTTGTGGTTGAAAGTGGGAAACAAAAACACCATCTTATTCTATAAGCATGAAAGAGCTAGACAACAAAGAATTGATGTACAAGAGATAAATATGGTCTTGGGTGAAGCAATATCAAACCTTAAATAGATAAAAAAAAGTAACTTATGAAATCTTCAAGAATTTGTATATAGAGCAGGAGGATTTATCATATGAAGATACTCAACCGATTCTTTAAGGGATTCCAAAAGTGGGATTAAAAGGAATTAACAAAAAATTGGTTACGAAAACTAAGGAAGATGGAATAGTAAATGATATCTAGTCTAGCCTATAGCTAGACAAATCACCTAGTCCAAATTGGTTTACAAGGGCCATTTTTACTGAACATGTTGGAGCATAATCAAGGATGATTTATGTCGAATGTTGAATAGACGTAGGAAGAATTCAAATTTGGGAGGAGGAGAAAACTCATCATTTATTAGTGATGGGCCACTAGATTATATGATTATAAGGTCCTTCTTACAACAAATATGATGTGTTTCTTTTCCCTAAGAACTAAGACCTACATGGAACTTTATGATTTATGATGAATATGAGGTATTTGATTTATGTTTGTTTAACTTATGTTCTTTGATTTATTTCTAGAGTTTAATGTGTCATGTTTTAGTTTAGACATTAATTTTGAATAATTTATGCATTATGATCTCTCTGGATTAATGCTGAATGTAGCCAAAGACAAATTTTAGAACCTTAGTTGACTAATTTTAATGATTGAACAAACTAATCCATGTGAGGACATGAAGGGATCATGTCCCCAATCAATCTAAGGAGCTACCAAGCATTTAAGGAAACAAGCAATCATGACCCATACCATTCGATTTATTGATTGTAGCATTCAAATTATAGGAGGAAATAAGTCATCCCTTGTAACTAGATTGCATGAAGATATGAGTCAAGGGGAAACATTCATTCAAAGAAGTATTGATTTTATATTTATGTAGGATTATTCATTTATAAATAAAATTAATGTATATAATAATAAATCCTTCTTCATAAGGAATTTTGAGATTCATTTGAATTGTGAGAAAATACAATTTTGTTGTTATGTTCTGAATTTTATGAATAAATAGCACTAATTGAGTAATATGTATGCACTTGTTGATTTACCGAGAGTTCCTATATATATATTGATTAAGGGCCCACTCAAGGGAAGGTAAAGAACCCCTTGTAGAAATAGTGTTTCACTTTCTATACTCTTTATTTTGTAATTTTAGATTTCTGTAGTTCAATGTGATGATGTTTTTTCAACGGTGCTTATGAATTCTTTCCGTTCCTTTCATTTTCATTTTATTAATGCACTTGTAACTCTATATGATTATTATATGCAATAATTTGGCTTATATTGAATGGATATAAATATGCTCGTTGTTAATATTGCAATCCATTGATTGAGTAATCTTGTTATACTTGTTTTTTATCTAAAAGGAAGTGGTATCGATGTTTCTTTACTCCCTTCTTATTGATTTGGGACTCATAAGTTCATGTCACTAGCCAAGTAGATGATTGGTTAATGAATGATACACCAAATTATACTTCCTTTAATTTATTATAATTTCCTTGTTAAGGTTTTCCTTATATCATTGTGATATGCATCACTTAAATATGTTCTCATAGTCATCCTTTCATGGTGATGTAGGGGTTGAAGGACCTAGAACACTTCTTATCATTGAATACGAAACTCTCATTGTTAAATAATTCTTTTAGTAGTAATATAGTAAACCTATAAGTTCCTTTGTCATATTTAGGGAATATGAGTGAAGGTTATGGACTAGTTTCTTAAGGGAATAAATATAACAAGTTATTGAAGAAAGGTATTAGATTATATTATTTGATTAGTTCAAAATTTATATTATACTCATGTAGTTGCATAAACAATGCACGAGACCTCATAAGTTAGTATTTTTCTATATTGATAACTAAACTTGATGTCATGTCCCAAAATTTTGCATTGGGTCAAAATGGCCTAAGCCACTTGGCCATACTCATGATAGTTTGTCAAATTGGTGCTAAGTGTCAAATAATTGCCAAGAATGATGTCCAAGTTAATAATAATGTAAAAATAGATCCAAATGGACAAGGTGGGTCACATTAAGAGAAAATTCCCAATTCAAAGTTGTAATATTCCCATCCAAATGAACTATCATGGAGGAAAATTACTAGTTCCCTATGTTGGGGGTGGAAGCATTAAAAGTTGGAGTAAAGGAGTTACAAGACCCAAAAGGACCTTAGAATTACAAATTCACATTAAATGGGTCAATTAAATAACAATACAAAGAAAATAAGGTGGCATTGGATCATGAGGGCACATAAGAGGTTGTGGGACCCACATGTGGCAAGATTCCCCACTACACTTGACATGATTCTCTCACCAATTCGAGTTCAAAATGAAGGGTAACATACTGGGGGTAGTTTAAGAGGTATTATTCATGGAATGAGTCATGTAAGGTCGAATTGGAGTGGAAGAATAACTCCCATGGAAGATGAATAGGAATCTTAGAAGAATTGTGACACTTGGAGCTAGATTCCCTAACTCCTATGACAACAATGATGAAGATTCTATAAAACCTATGACAAATTTCAGACCTAATGGATTAAATATGACATGTCAGGGCTAAAAATAGACTCCAAGAGGGAACTAAGGGATTTATGGAAGCCAAGAAGCTTCCCCATTCGAATTGAGGGAAGATGGAGACTAGGAATTGTTGGACAAGTGGCACACATTGGAATCTCTTCCCAACTTTAGTTGGCATGAGTCTCTTGGATGGAATTAGAGCTAAGGAGGAATTTGGAAGTTTATAAAATACAAGAACAAAGAATTAAAGCAACTTTTGATTATTTTTTATTTGCATCTTTGCAATTTGGAGAGCTTCTAGCTTGTCCATGCTAGTGGCCTGTTTACTCTACTTTCCTTAGTACCAATTTCGAGGGCGAACGATTCCCATCCTAATTGTAAATTGGAGAGGCCATTCAGAAATTTAATTTGGCACTACAATGGATTTTTTTTGCAGGTTGAGGTTACAGGGAATCTCGTGATTCTTTCTTCTTCAACTTGTTCCCATCTCTATCTCACATTTCTCTGCATATTTTGGCTCTTGGAGGAAGGGTGTACTTTGTGAGATGTTCATCTCTTTGTGAGAGTAAAATATACTCCACTTATTTGTAATATGATATATACAATCTCTATCTAATTCTCACAAGACTCTCAGGTCTAAATACCAATTGAAACTATGTAAAAATACCAAACAATGCATAAATGGTGCCATTTTCCCTATATCTTGTTGTGAGAGCTTGAAGTTGCTTTATTTCGATTTATACCAGTTCATATATGTGATTTTTATGATTTATGGAGAGTAATTAATGTCTTGAATAAGTTTCATATACATTATATAAGCCTTTGGAACATAAATCTCGAATTTCATACCAAGTGGTGAAGTTTCCTATCATTTCCCCCTATGTGAAGACATGTCCACAAACCTCCGATTTATGGGAGTTGCAGCAGACTTTAGAAACTGATTAATGATGTATTTTGGTTCCCATTTAAGTCCTTTAACTAATCCATGTCTATTTTCTGAAATTTTGTACGTTCTTACTTCATTTGGGAAGCCATTAGTGACCTCTACCCATGGGGGTTTGAACCTCGAATTTACTAGTAAATTTCCCTATTTTATCCTGAAGTTAAATGAATTTTTCATAATTATTTTGAGAGTTTCCAAGGATAAATAAGCTTCATTGTTATGTCTCAATACCCTTCAAACAATATCAGTCCCAAATCGAAATCCTTAGGAGTCTTTTGGAGCCTTCTACCCTTGGGGATTTCGACATCGATTTTCCTAATAATTCTGCATTTCATTCTCTAATTGTAAATGCAAGTTGTTGAAGTATTTGGAAAGTTTCCAAGCATATAATATCTTATTTAATTTATCTAAATACATATCAATCCACTCCATACACCATTCGAAAATATTTGGGATAATTTGGGACAGTTTGGGGCTTTACTAGTCCAAGTTTTGAAAATTGACTAAATTGGGAAACTTTTCAAATTGGGTATATTACACTAGAGCTGAGGAGTTAAACAATATTTATGTAATTATTTGGCACATAAATTGAATTTTGTCTAGGTAGGTACTAAAAATATACATAAGTTGATCAGAACTTTGAAAAAAAAAGGAAAACACTCATTGGGTTGCATGCATAAACCTAGAGATATATTTATAATATTTTTATCAAGAAAACATGTTTTTGGTGTGCCTTAAGCATGTCCAAGAATACATAAATAAAAATAAGATGAATGTGAAGAAAATATCCAAAAAATTATCGAAGAATTTATTGAGTTATCTCATCAAGGAACAAGTATTTTCATCAATCCTTTCTTTGACTGTGTGAATCTTTTTTTCTAACAATACAGTTAAAAGAGAAGAAGAATCTTCAAATCATGATGGTTGAATATGGAGAAGATAAAACTTTTTTTTTTTTGAGTTCTAATCAATAAAACCAATCAAGAAACACGGATGAAGAATATAAATCTTGCTTCTCTCCCTCATTTCCATGGTATTACTATAAAATACCTTGATACTTTCCTATTTGAATTTTATTTTGTTTTTGGAACATATGATTATACAATAGATGCTCAAAATATTAAAAAAAAATCCCTCAACATTGAAGGAATTGCTTTTAGATGGTTCATGATCTTGGAAGAAAATAACATAAGAAATTGGGACTAAATGAAATAGCCTTTTATGGAGAGATATTGAGATAATGTAAAGACATAGATACTAGAGATGAAATTTTAGAATGCTACAAGGATTGAATGAGTTATTTGAAGACTATGAACAAATATTCCAACTCAATTATAAAAGGGATCATACTTGAACACTATACGAGGAATATTTTAAGCTTGTAATCCTTAGGGGAGTAAAAGAAGAATTGATGGAAACCATCAATCTCCTTGCAAATAGAGACATCTTCTAGCTTGTTTATGAATATATCAAGCACATATTAGAAAATTACTTCAGGGATATAACGAAGAAAAGATGTGGCATGAGTTATACTCCACAATCATCCAGATCCATCACACCAAATATTACTAAAAATGAAATAGGCACTATATTGGAGGACATGAAAAAAATATCTTACACTCATTGGCCATGTAGATTGACATAATGAAAATCAAGAGGAAACTAAAGGAGGCATACAATGCTCTAGCTATTGTTTTCCTAAATGTACAAAAAAACATGCTAGGAATGAATGCCAACTCAACATTGTGGATGCTTGCATAATCTGTGAAGATGAACAACAAACTATATATTGTCCTTGTCTACCAAGTCTCAAGGTTGTTTATCAAGGATTTTCGAGTGAATATGGAAACATTGTGTGAAATTATCAACTATAGAAGGAAAGGAATAACTCAACCATTTCATCTAGGTATGCTTTATTCCCATCCTAAATATTTTACTAGGTGTAATAAACAAATGCATTCTCAACCATGGTATCCTCCCAACCAAGAAATCTATCCAATGCAAAATAAATAATGGCAAAGTCAACCCCAACCATTCCAATATCAACCTTAAATGCAACCCAAGCAATGGTGTAATCCCTAATAGGGTTGGAGACCTCAAAATAATAAGAAACAAACACTTCTTCCACCTCCATATTAGTAGACCAATACACAAACAAACAATAGTAAGAAGATTCCCAAGCAACCTCAATTACCTACCCAGCCTACACCCAATTTTAACAATAGGAAGGTCCAATATTTGTATAATAAGATGACCACTTCTTAAACACACTATATGGATCTTCAAAAAATTAACCCAAGGTTACGGGGAGTATATACAACTCCTCTTATTACTGAACCCGTAGAGAATTATAACTTTTAGGATAAGGGGACTCAAACACAAGAACAACAACCTACTCCTCAACAAACAACTCATTTTATTGAAAGGTTAGAAGAAAAGCCAACTTCTACAAGCTCAAAAAATGAGTTTTTAGATGAACTCGAGAAATTATGTGTCAAAACTCCTCTCATCCAAGCTATTAAGGATGTTCCCATATACAAACAAATTGTTAAGGCCCTAACCCTCATTCATTATTAGTGTATTAGGTATGGTTAGCTTGGCTTAGTGATAGGTTACATAATTATCACTTTATCTCCTATTTATAATAAAGGAGATCTATTATTTGTATAAGCATATCATCTCATCTTGTACATTAGATATATTGTAAAAGGATGTTTCCCCCATGAAGAGGCTTATGATTCATTTACTCTTTATCATTCTCCTTAAGGAAAGTGCACAAAGTAGGAAAGTGAGGAAAATTAGGAAACATCAAGAAAGCTAAGGAGGGCAGAGTTTCCAAAAAGAACAAAATCTAGCTAGTTGTAAAAAGAAGGAAACATCTAGAAAAGCCAGAAGGGCACAGTTTCCAAAAAATAGGAATAGCTAGTCAGTAGAAAAGCCGAAAAGTTCCAAATCAGTCAAAAAAGGCGGATTAGAGGAGGCCAAGGAGTTTAATTGGAAATTTAACATGCTCAACAATTCAGCCAATATATAAAAGAAGGAGGGTGCACCACATTCATATATTTTTACAATTTGTTGTTTGTATGTGAGAAAGCTCAAGCTTCTCTAGGCTTTGGTGATGCACCCTTAGCCACCTGTGGGATATGTGCCCCATAGTTCATGTCACCGTATTCTACACATGATACAGTGCATCAAGGGATTACCAATTTGCAGATATGATCCAGCTCTGTGATTACATCCTCTCTTCTTTCTATGTTCTTAAGCATTCTTCTCATTCAGTGGAAATAGTATTGAGTCTGAAATGGGAGTTATGGGTTAGAACTTTCTAAGCATTTATAGACATTGAGACCTATTTCATTGCATCCCTAACATTGTTTCCAGTAGGAAAAACTTTTTGTCTCATCAAAAAAGGTGTCTGGATGAGTAAGTTATGGCCATTTTACCTTGTTCACTGGGTTGTCCCAATTCAGTGTAGTTCTCCATCCTTTTCCATACAACACTTCAAAATGACTCATTTTAAAAGATGTTTGATGTCCATTGTTGTATGCAAACTCTAACAAGTGTAGATCTTCTTCCACTTGGATGGTTTATCCATCACATGCATCCTCAACCTGTCTTCAAGAATCTGATTTACTCTCTCAGTCTGACCATCTATCTGAGGATGATATGTTTTGCTAAACTTCAGCTGAGTTCCTAATTCCTGGAACAATCCTTTCCAAAAATTGGATGTGAACTTTGTATCACGATCTGAAATTATTGCCTTGGGAAATCCATGCAATCTGAATATCTCTCTCATGAAGATATTTGCAATGTCATTAGCCTTGTGAGTGGACTTAACTGGAATGAAATTAGATACCTTTGATAGCTTTTCAACCACTACCATGATTGAATCATGCTTCTTCACTGTCATTGGAAATCTGTTATAAAATCCATAGAGATCACTTCCCACTTCCATTCTGGAATTGGCAATGGCTGTAATAAGCCTACTGGATGTTGATGCTCTGCCTTGACTTGTTGGCACTTTTGACACCTAGCAATGTACTCGACTATGTCCTTCTTCATACCATGCCAAAAATACTACTTTCTTGCTACTATTATAGTTTTATGATATCCTGGATGTCCAGAATATGGCATTTGGTATATCTCATTCATTACAAGCTTCTTCAAATCTGTACTATCTGGAATGACAGTCTAGTACCCTGATAAATGAGATCATCCTCACCCAACTGATATCTTGCATACTTTTAATCCACAATACCATGCTGCAATTTCTCCTTGAATTGAAGGTAAGCTTCATCAGTGACTTGAGCTTCAAGAACCCTTTCCTTCAAATCTGATTTACACATACTTATTGCTGCAATATGGAATTTTTTATTGAGTGCATCAACAACCTTATTCTCCTTACCTTTGACATGTTTAATATCCAAATCAAACTCACAAAGAAAATCCATCCATCTAGTTTTCCTAGTATTCATATTTGGTTGTTCAAACAAATATTTTAAACTCATGTGATCAATCCTGAGTTCAAATATTCTTCCCAAGAGATAATGTCTCCATCTCTTGAGAGCATGAACTATGGATTCCAGCTCTAAATCATGTGTGGCATAGTTCCTTTCATGCTCTTTTAACTTTCTAAACTCATAGCAGATTACAAATCCTTTATGCATGAGTACTACACTGAGCCCTTTAATACAAGAATCTGTGCATACCACAAAGTCTTTCTTTGGATCTACAATCTTCAAAACAAGAGCACTGGTAAGCAATTCCTTCAGCTGCTAAAAGCTCTTCTCACATTTTTCAGACCATACAAACTTGATATTTTTTCTTTGCAATGATGTGATTGGGTGAGCTATCTTGGAGAATCCTTCAATGAATCTCTTGTAGTATCATGCAAGACCCATAAAAGATCTAACATCTACAACATTCCTTGGAGTAGGCCAATCCATTATGGATTCAATCTTTTATGGATCCACTGCAATTCCTTCTGCTGATATAATGTGACCCAAATACTACACTTTCTGCTAGTAGAAATCACACGTATTCAGATTTGCAAACAGCTGGTGTTCTCTAAGGACTTGCAACACCATCCTTAAATTTTCATTATGCTCTTCTTCATTCTTTGAATAAACAAGAATGCCATTTAAGAACACAATCACAAACTTATCCAAATATTTGTTGAAGACAATATTCATGAGACACATGAATGTAGCATGTGCATTGGTAAGACCAAATGGAACCACTGTGAATTCATAATGGCCATACTTGGTACTCAAAGTTTTCTTATGAATGTCTTCTTCCTTTATTCTCACTTGATGGTATCCAGACCTCAAGTCAATCTTTGAAAACACTCTAGATTCCTTCATCTGGTCAAACAAGTCATCAATTATTGGCAATGGATACTTGTTCTTAACTATCACTTTATAGAGCTGCATGTAATCAATATACAGCCTCAATGTACCATCCTTCTTCTTGACAAATAAAATAGGTTCATCCCCAGGAGATACACTAGGTCTGATATATTCTTTGTCCATTAATTCTTCCAGTTGCATCTTCAATTCTACCAATTTTGGTGTGCTCATTCTATAATGAGCTTTGCAAATTGGTGTTGCCCCTGGAACAAGGATAATGGAAAATTCAATATCTCTCTTGGGTGGAATCCCTAGCACTTCATCTGGGAATACATCCTGGAATTTCTGTAACAATTGAAAGTCTTCTAATGTGGATCCTTTATCTTCTGATGAATCAAATATATGCACAACATATAATTGGAAACCCTTTTTATAAAACTTTCTCAGTTGTAAGGCTGAAATCTGCCTTACTGAAACTTGCTTAGGAATTCCTCTCACGAACCTTGGCCTTCCTTCGTCGTCAATGCATTCAAGTGCTTTTTCATAATAGTCCAATTTGTCTCTATGTCTTTCCAACCAATCCATGCCAATTAGGGTATCATATGATCCCAATGGTAAGACATTTAAATTTTCATGTGTGAGGAGTCCATTCAATTCTATGGGGTACTCCTTCACTATCTCACTTACTTTTCTCTTGGTTCTTGTGGCTAATTGAACTAGACAAGCCTTACCATGCTTTGCTTTACCAAGAGAACAGCTTTCAACCACCTTAGGAGACACATAACTATGAGTATATCTTGGATCAATCAAAACAGAAATAGATTGCTTAGCAATCTTATCTTCAATCTCCACCATTGTTGATTGATGGTCTGCTTGGTGATCATCCAGTGTTGCATAAATCCTAGGTGTTTCCCTTGCCATATCTCCCACTGTAGTTGATCCTTCTATGTTGTGCAAATTTATGGGATTTGCACTCCAAAGTAGGCAATATTTAATCATATGGTTTCCTTTACATCCCCAACATTGGAGTGGCACTTTTGGTGTTGTTTGTGCCACTACAATTGGCTTGAATTCTCTTCTTTCTTGTTGATTTCTGAATGGTGGTTTGAATCCATTTTTCTTTTGTTCAAACCTTGCTACGAGCTTACCCTTCCATGCTCGCTGCACTTCTATTTTAACTTTACTCTGTTGATAGGAATTCTTTTCCATTTTGATGGCTTCATCCAATCTTGGTGGATTGACAAACTCTATCTTATCCCTGTAATTATGTGGTAGACTACCAAGGAAACATTGGATCTTCACTCTTTCATCCTTGATGTAGTCTACATACCTCAGCATCTCCAAAAACTTGTGGACATGCTCATCCATAGTATTCTTCCCTAATATGAGTTCATTGAACTCTTTTATTTTGTTATCATAATACCTAGCCGATAGGTATTTATCCTGGAAGTACCTTTTAAACCTTTCTTAGTCGATTCTTATTTCACTAATTCCTTTCACTTGCATGAGGTCTTCCCACCAGATTGAAGCTCTTCCACTTAGGTTATAAATGGAAACCCTATCCTATTCATTCTCTGAATACTCATGCATTCTGAAATACTTTTTAATTCCAAGAAGCAATGCCTCTGCCTCTTGACCTGTTTTACTTTCTCCATCAAAAGTGGGAGGCATTGCCTTCCTAAATTCACCCTATGGGATGCCTCTGTGATTCTTTCTGCTCTTACTTCTGCTTGAAGTATGTCTTGGGATTCCTCGAGAACATTTGGATTCATCTGACCTACTAAAAGAAGACCTTGGAGAGGGAATTATATGTTTTCTGCTCACATACTCCTTCTAGGGCTTGGAGTCCTTCTCTTAGAACAACCTCTAGAGTGACTTCCTGCATTTTGTTCTTCTCGACCCTCGTGGCTTGAATTAGACCCACCATTTATTCTTTGATGCATATTGGTGAGGCTCTACAAGATGGTCACGTTGAGCTGGTGCTTCTCTTCCTACGCCTTCATCAACCGCTCGTTGAAGCTCACCATGGTCTTGGACAAGTTTGGGGCATCACTTGTTCAGTGTGAGCTTCTTGCACGTTTTCACCTAGCACGTCGTCCTCTGGCTCAAACAGATCCAGTGCATCGTTGAAGGTAACCATTTTCCTGCTTCTCTCTATGTTGCCCTGCTATACACTTTAACTTACCGCTGCTACAGTCACTATGCATCACAGAGGCATTTATTAGACATAAAAATGCAGACAAAACACAACAAATCTGGAAACTTTTTCATTGGGCAATCAATCAACAATAAGAATTCATCAAAACCGTGCCATGGGCATTTCTCTGTCTGCAAATCCTTCACAGTTCGGCCCCAAAAAACCCCAGTGTTGCAATTGAAGCTCTGATACCACTTTGTCATGTTCCCCAACCTCCCTGGTGGCATTCAGAGGCCATGGGAGACCCTCTATACATTTTTTTTCTTCAAATTCCTCCATTTTCATACACAGCCGCAATGGGATCGGATCCACAACCCGCAACCTCGTAGCCTACTTCCCACAAACCGCAGTCGGGATTTGGAACTCGGATTGCCAAATCCATCTCCCTGTTAGAAACCCGTGTCAACCCTTGTCTTTACTATGTTAGTATATTGTTGTTGGACGCATATGATTTGTAAGTCGTCCCGTAGTATTTGTTGACCCAAAGTTTATATTAGCCCATAGTATTGACCCATAGTATTGGACTCATATGCTTTGTAAGTCGTCCCGTAGTATTATATGTCCCATGGTTTTGACTCATAGTATTGGGCATAGACTTAGTATATAAGTGTGTGTTGAGGTCATTGAAGGCACCGTGAAGTTAATTGTATTGAGCTTGCTCAAAGGAGGTTGCCCCCTCGAAGTGGCCCGTGATCAATATAAAAGTGATTCTGAGTTCTATTATTTCTGATATCTCATGTATTTGCATTAATTAATTATTGCAGGTTCATCACATTTGGTATCAGAGCACTTTCTTGGGCTCGTTGGGTGGAATTTCTGCCAAAAAATTTTTTTGTTCGCATCTGTTGCAAGTTCGAATCTGGGAATAATTTATATCCGCTTCACTGTGGGAAGTACTTGGGCATAAGCCCTAAAACTCATTGTGAGGAGTACCACAAGAACCCCAAAGTAGCTGGCCCATTGAGAGGACCTGCCAGCGAAAAGGGCAACGACCCCTACCCGATTGACTAGTTCACACCCGTGAGGTAAACCAAGAGCTGTCGTTTGTGGAAAAGCAGTTATCAGTTTTACCTGAGCCGTGGAATGAGGGGTACTGCCCCAATACGCAAGTCGTCGGACAACATTGGTGGCCGAGTCAATCCCCTGAACCTATAGGAAGCCGCACATACCTGGGGTCCATATCTTTTTTCAGCTTAACTGTTGCCAATCACTTCCGCTCTAGATCCAACCGTTTCATATCTATTCTAAAATTCGTTCCAGATCTAGTCGCTGTTTCAGATCCAGCCATTTTCGATCCCTTTTGCGTCGTTGCAGATCCATCTGTTGCAGATCTATCTATTATGGTTGTTTCAACACTGTTTTCCCTGAAACTTCACTGACATCCCTGCATATTTCATTCCTAGAGACCCTATCCCAAATTCCACTTCCCAAAATCGAAAATCCCACATTTGTCTATTTTTAGGGTTTGCCATAACTCCTTCAATTTTCACCCAATCACCTTCAAATTTTACCACAGAGTTCCTTTCCTAATTCTGCTTCTGTGTCCCTCTCTGCCAAATTTTCTCATTCCTTCACCCCGCTTCTAAAATCCCCATTTTTTGCTTCCCTGTCCATCAGAAAGTGTCCAAAACCTAGTCACACCCCAATTACCCCTCCGAGTTTTTTCCAAATCCAAATTTCCCTTTACTAAATAAGCTTTTGTTTGTGTTTTTCTATCCATTCCCCCCCCCCAAAAAAAAAAAACTCCTGGTTATGGTTGTCACCCGTGCAGGAGCAAAAACCATGGAGGAATCACTTGCAGCCATCCAAACCAAACTCCAAGATCTGGATGAAAAATTTCTCAACCTCCATCTTCAGCATTCAGCGATGAACAATAACCGACAGCCAGAATCTTTTGCAGCCACCGGGTTCTCTTCTTCCAGCAATTTTCATGGGCCGAAGCTTGATTTTCCTCGCTTCAATGGTACTGATCCGACTAGATGGATATACCGTGCAGAACAATATTTCAGCCTACATAATAATTTTGATGTCCAGAAAGTTCCACTTGCATCCTTTCATTTGGAACAGGAAGCCCTTCAATGGTACCGTTGGTACATCAAAGCTCATCCCGAGCCAAATTGGACAGATTTTTGCCAACTCCTTTTTCCATGATTTGGTTCTAGTGATTTTGACGACTTCATAGGAGCACTCACTAAACTTCACCAAACTGGCACAGTGAGAGAGTATCAGACAGAATTTGAGAAACTCGTCAATCACACAGAAGGATTGTCTGATGAATTTTACAGGAGTTGTTTTATCAGTGGTCTTAAGGATGAAATCCGGTCAGAGGTTAAAATGTGTTGTCCCAACACAATGATGGAAGTCCTAGGTTTGGCTAAGTTGGAAGAAGACAAGCTTGCAGCCCAACAGCACTCCAAACCCACTTTTGTTCCCTTCCCTCCAACTCCTCGACCAACTCCTATCAAGAATTTGTCTGAAACCGAGATGTAGGCATGCCAAGAAAAAGGGCTTTGTTATAATTGTGATGAGAAATTCACTCGGGGACATATATGTGTTCAACAAAATCTCTATCTCTTGGATGTGGATTCTCTTCCTACCTCTAAACTTGGTGAAGAAGCTCCAGATACAGTAGATGATCAGGTCGACATTCAGCACCTGCCTATTGACACCCCATCTTAGGATGACCCACCCGCGATCTCTCTCCATGCTGTAACCGACGTCACAACCCCACAAACAATGCAGGTCAGGGGATACTTCAAGAAGTTCCCTCTTACCATACTCATTGATTCTGGTAGCACTCATAACTTCATTGACCCTCGGATTTCCAAACAGGCTGATTGTTTTGTCCATCCTTGCTCCAACTTTGAAGTCATGGTTGCCAATGGGGGCACCTTACCTTGCAAAGGGAAGTGTCACAATGTGCATATCTCTATGGAAGATTCTAACCTGTGCTCTGACATGTTTTCCTTATCCTTAGGCAGATGTGATGTGGTTTTGGGCGTTCAATGGTTACGCACACTTGGCCCCATCTTATGGCATTTTGTTGAACTTTGGATGCAGTTTTCAGTCAATGGGGCACAACACAAATTAATGGGATTACAACCAAGGTCTCTTCACATCATCAGTTCACATCGCCTGGAAAAAATCCTTAAGAAGAATTTACATGGTGTCATCGCTCAGCTCCATTCCATTCAGATGCACCCATCAACGGTTTCCACTACCTCCTTGGATAGATATGCAGGTATCTTTGCTGAACCAATGAGCTTGCCGCCTTCAAGAGACCTTTTCGGTAAGAATTTAGTCGCATCTACCTCTCAACAGGAAATGATGGCTATTTTACATGCAGTACAGAAGTGGTAGCCATACCTATTAGGGAATTATTTCTACATCAAGATTGATCTCTAGAGTCTAGAAAATTTTATGGACCAATGGGTCTCCTCCCCAACACACCTGAAATGGGTTATCCAACTCATGGTTTATCCCTATGCGATCGCTTACAAGAAGGGTAAGGACAATATGGTGGCAGATGCTCCTTCTCGCACAATTGATGACTCAGTTTCTCTTACAGCTCTTTCTCTGCTTGTTCCAAATTGGTTGCAATATGTTCAACAGGGCTATCTCTTCTATGAACTCCATGCTTCTTCATCAGCAGGGCACTCTGGGTTCTTCAAAATGTATGACCAGGAACAATGTAACTTCTTTTGGCAGGGACTGAAAATGACAATTCAACAGATGGTGGCTGACTGTGATACTTTCCAGGTCAACAAGGGTGAAACGACACTCCTTTCGGGATTGCTCAAACCCTTTCCCATCCCTACACAGCTTTGGACAACTATTTCTATGGCTTTCCTCGAAGCACTCTAGTGGTACAATACCACATATCAAAGGACACCATATGAAGCAGTCTATGGACAGACACCACCAATTCTTCTTCCATACGCCCTTAGCAGCTCTCCAGTTCAAGAAATTGACTCGGTTCTTCGAAACCGCGCTCAGATTCTTCTCATTTTGCAGGGCAATCTTCACATGACCAGAATTCAACTGAAACAACAAGTCGATCAGCACCATTCTGAGCGCACTTTCCATGCAGCTGATAGGGTTCTTCTTCATTTATAGCCTTCCAAGCAATCCTCCCTGACACTCCAAAGGCGTCAATGGCCCGAACTGCAACCCAAATATGCTACCGGGGAACCACTCCTTCAGATTCTGCAGCAATTTTCCCAACCAAAGCTTTTTCTAAGGGAGAGGGGATGTTAGAAACCCGTGTCAACCCTTGTCTTTACTATGTTAGTATATTTTTGTTGGACGCATATGCTTTGTAAGTCGTCCCGTAGTATTTGTTGACCCAAAGTTTATATTATCCCATAGTATTGACCCATAGTATTGGACGCATATGCTTTGTAAGTCATCCTGTAGTATTATATGTCCCATGGTTTTGACTCATAGTATTGGGCATAGACTTAGTATATAAGTGTGTGTTGCGGTCATTGAAGGCACCATGAAGTTAATTGTATTGAGCTTTCTCAAAGGAGGTTGCCCCCTCGAAGTGGCCCGTGATCAATATAAAAGTGATTCTGAGTTCTATTATTTCTGATATCTCGTGTATTTGCATTAATTAATTATTGCAGGTTCATCAAACTCCCCAACGAATTAGAGTTCCCTACTTCTGCAAACCGCAGTGCGGAAGTCGGATGCTAGAATCCAATTCGCGATTTAGGAGTTTTCTTGTCCCCCCTCCACAGTTCCACAATCTGCATGCATAAATCAGAACTCGGAATCCATAAAGAGTCATCCCGGAGAATTTTCTCCAACGCAATTCTGCAATCTTCAATCCCACGTTGCGGATGTCGAAATTGCGGAAACCATATTTCGTAGACTCGGGAAAAATTACCTCTCGCAATCCGAAATCCGCAAACCGTGTTGCATATGCATAATGCATAATTCCAATGTGCCATTCCCATGAAATTCGGCCTCTCAACACCCGCAACCTGTGTCCCTCTTTGCGGATGCGGAAAGGCGAGACTTCCACGTGTCGTTTCCATTGGATTCGCCCTTCCATCTCTCGCAACCTACAACCCACCTTACGGATGCGAAAAAGTGGAAGCCCAACCACACCACTCCAACGAATGGTCCCTGACCTTCGCAATCCGCAATCCGCATTATGGATGCAGAAAGGTCGAGACCCTAGACCCCTGCTCCAGCAAGCTTCTAAGGAAAACTTCCAAGGGTCATAAATCCCTCATCCTTGCTCCAAATTGGACAAGGCTGGTACCATTGGAAATATCTTGGATAGATCTATCCAATGGTGTAATCCCCACCCCATATTAGCACTCCAAGCATGAAAATTTTCCAACTGAATCTCAGTCCATAACCACTTCTAGGTGCATTTACCCTTCTTCTAGTAACTCTGCCTCTTTCCCGCCATTAATTCTCCCTTCACCTGAACCATAGAGGGGTTCTAAAACACCATAGGGATATCCCCTTCCTTTCCAAAGTCTAGGTGAAGTCAAACTATCCCTCTTAAGGGTGAATATAATGCATACATAATCATATATAATGAAACTAAGCTAGTTAACACATCAAAACCTGCAAGGTTAGCCATACATCACATTCATGCAAATGACGTAGCATTCAAACATTCATTCAACTTCATGTTAATGCTCACACATAGATTTCTATTGGTCCATTCCATGTAATCCCTAAATCATTAACCTAGAGCATGACAAGCATAACATAACAAATGGATATAACACATGAATTAACATCATTTGACACCACAGAAGCACTTATCTTGGAACTGGAGCTTCCCCAAGCAACTAGTTAAATGAGGAGAACTTTCCACCCAACCTTAGGTCTCTGTCCATCCCATACTCTTTTAGCTGAAAGACCACCCCCGATCTGGGTTGTGTATCCACTAAGGAGGGATAATGGATTCTCTCATAATCAAGGTCTCATCCCAATGCTAAGCCAACCTACAATTGGGTTTATCAAGCATTACAGGGAACAAGGAGGATGTTTCTAAGCTAGTGAGCTCAACCATAAAGCTACAAGAATCTCATATCACTCTGCAAGCATGGCACCCACATTACCTACCTCACCCAACACAAGGAAGGCCCTTTTCTCTCATACACAGCCCCTCAAGTCCCCTTCCCTCCAGTGCTATTCAAGGTGGGCATAGAAAGGTCCAATTTTTGTTCTTCATGACATTCTAGCCTTCACTAGGTTTATCAAGTAGGTCCAACCCTAAGTTGACCTTTTTCAATGTTATACAAGCTAATTATTCTTAGGGTCACGGCCTAAAATCTGCCTCGAGACTCGGTTCCCTGCAAAATTGATATGAGGGTTCTCATGGGTTCTCTAGATTGTTCAAGTTCTGCAATTAATCCCCACGAATAGATATATGGTTGTCCCAACCGGTTCCATTCTTACACAGGGTTTTCTTGGGCGTTCTCGGCTCTGCAAAATCGGTTCACACAGGTCACCATTTCTCTTCTTTTCCTCACGATTGGGCTCTACAGATGCGTGAAAAATGACTTGGGTTCTTGGTCAGCAACCGAATATAAATTAGGATGGGATAATTCCCAGGTGTGGAGTGGCTTAAGGAACAAGCAAAACACAGGGTCATACCCTACCATACGGATTCGCAGGTTTCCCCATACTCAATTGAATTCATGGTCTGGTTTTCTCAACCACCCTCTTCTAGTTGCATTAATGTCAGCATGGGGATTCAAATGGGTTCACAAATGGACATGTGGCAACATGGGTACCAATCCCACAACCCCCTCACCTCTCCTTAGTGGATACACATGGCCCTTTCTCATTGATTTCCTCCTTAGCCAGATTCTTGGGTATTCTTTTATTGCAATAATTAATAATTACATCATTTACAAATCCTTGTGGTTTAACAGCTCATGGATAATCAAACTGTAAAATACTTTCCTATGCAAATAAAACCTGAACATCCTCTAGTGGGTCCTTGGCCTTGAGCTCCACACTAGGGAAAACACACATAGCATGTATACAATATGTACATTGAAGCCAATAAACCTTAAGGGTCAAAATAGGGGTATTACAGGCACATGCAGTGCAATATGATTTGCATGTTCTTGGAGAGTTCGGAGTTAAGCAAGATGAATTCCAGGCACCTATTCATTGCTAGAAAGATTATAAGTTGCATAGTTTTGGAGGAGGCACATGCTTTCATCTCGCTTGATCGAACCACAAGATTGATGGATAATTGCTTCCAAGATTTGGTTCACTTTCCTTCACCCCACATACATATGGTAGCCATCACACATAGGGATGATTGGGTGAAAGGATACATATTGGAGCTAAACACCCCCAAGGGTGAGTTTATTGTTTACATCAGTGGAAATGTTATGGACATATCATAAATATTTTGTGAGCAGTTGTATGGGAATCTATGGCTACTATGTGTTGCTTTGAGGACATGGGATTGTCACCTATGTCAATTGAGTAGCAGTGATGTGAGGCTCTATGTTGGTTTTCACATGGAACATAAGGAATTTCATACTTGGTTTGAGGGACTCACAGAGGTTCGGTTTTTCATTGGAAGTGATGAACTTCTAGTATGGTGGAGTGGTCTAGACATCCTCCATGATGATATATTCTTCATGTTGATCCTAATGTTTGGAAGGATGCATATGAGAGAGTGGGACCCTGGAATTCTTTGGAATGGCATTTTTCCACAAGGAACAATGCCACTGGGAGACATGCAGCACAAACAGTGGGGTCCGAGCAATCTTCTCAACTATCTTAGCTGGGTTGAAAATTTTGTTGAAAAAAAGAGAGTTATTCATTAGGAGAATGGATATAATCAGAGTGGTGTAGCATAAACATGGTGGACTTTTGGTTGGAGTTGGAGTTGGTTTCTTGCTTGAGGACAAGCAAGATTGGGAGGGGAGGACTGTCATGTTCCCATTTTTTCAAGAACCAGGAAACAACCAATGTCACCTTAAAACCCCATGGAACCTAGTGAAAGTCAATTAATTAATTGATGAGGGGGATAACATTGGTAAATTACCTTAGGCAATTAAATTAACTAGGAATAAAAATTCAGACTATAGTTGTTTCAATTAATTAAATTGAGACAGGGTTTCTTTCTGGAGATCTGGGCATACAACTTCGCTGGCATTGCTGATCTTTGACTGATTTTTGGAGCTGGGTGGAATACTGACGGGGATTGCAGATGGATTTGGACCCTTGCTGAGGCCGTGGCTATTCGGTGTTGATTGGGTTGGGGATTGGGTTCTGGGGATTCTATTATGTCTGCCCTGTTGATCTGGGGCGATATGGCGAGCAGTTATGATCAGGAGGTGGACTACACCTCGGATGGAGAATGTGCCAGAGGGATTTTCGATCTTGGAACAATCACTGCTGCGGCTTCTGGGTCGAGGGCATCAACGGGATCACTCTTGACTGGCAGGGGGACAGGGTTCTTTCTTGGGCCATCGGATGACCGGCCAGACTTGGCAGACCTTTTAGGGCGGACACTACAACCACAATTGGGGAATTTCACAAACTTCCCAACCTGCTCGGATACCTTATGTGTGGATGGGATTGATACACTGACTAGAAGTGGCAGACGGAGGAAGGACCAGGGTGGCGGTTTGGACACCTTATCCGCTGGGAATTTGGCTAGGTCTGTGGAATTTGGTGATTCTGATGACAGGGGACAGGGTAGGGGAGGATTGGGTTACTCTTCCAGTGGACAAGTGGGAGCTACTGGTGGTGGAGATACTCTACTTGTAGATGCATCCATGCTAGCTCCTCGTGCAGGGATTTCTACGAAGGCAGAATCACACAAAAAAACTGCTAAAAAGGTCAAGGAACGGAAGAGGAAGGATAAGCTTGTGCTGGGCGTGGATGTATCGATTGAGGAGGCTGAGGATTTCACACAAATTGCAGTGGTTGGACATGTCCGTGGTAAAAGACTTGGACAAGGTTCCCTCCAGCGATGGGCAGCCGAGCAGTGGAAAGATATAGTGGCTGCTGCACCTATTGTTCGGGTTTTAACGAAAGGATGGTTCTCCTTCATCCTGTCGAATATTGGGGAGGTTGATGCAGTCTTACGCCGACATTGGTCAATGTTGGGCGTCCCTATTATCCTGAAACGTTGGTCTCCTTTCTTCGATTCCAAACAGGAGAAAATTGACAAAGAACCGCTATGGGTGAAGCTTCCTGGGTTTCCCATGCACCTATGGAATGAAACACGGTTTGCAGCGATTGGGAACTACCTTGGAGACTATGTATGCTCTGATTATTCCCATATTGAAACAGGCATTTACACAGTGGCAAAGATTCTGGTTAACATCGATCTTCGACTGGGATTAACAGCTGAGATCAATGTACAAACGAAGGATGGGGCATTCGTTCAAATACTGGACTATGTGGGTGTGTCGTTTCGGTGCCACCGCTGTCACACTTTTGGACACTTGGTTGCCTGTTGCCCATTTTCATTTAGGGGTAGCAGACCGAAGGTTGTGGCAGCAGTTGCTGATTGCACTGAGAAGGTGGTGCGCACATTGGCGATGGGAGATGAAACTATCGAGCCTCCATTTGGCAACTGGGCAGAACATTCTCCGGTGGTACCCGATGCATTGAGTGGGCAGCAGGGATCCAAGGAACATTCAGCAACAATGGCGAACATTGGTTTGGATGTCCCTGGGAACATGGAAACGGTTGAAGTAGGGGCAAATATGGGTACTACAACACCATTGATGCGGGCAGCCTCCAGGAAGCTACAGGAGCAGTTAACTATCCGCCGGGGCTCATCTTCGAACAATTTGGGTTTGTTTCATCTAACCTCTGCTGTTTCTTTAATTAATGACCCTATTGTTTTTGGGGAGGATTGTCTTGGGACATCTTCTCCGGTTCGATCTGCTATTTGTCCTGTTGCTCCTTGTTCTGTTCCGGATAGTGTATACACACCGTCCATTGTTTCTACTAAACACTCTCCCAGCTCTGGACGTAGTATACGATATGCTCTCCGAAATAGGGTGATCACTGCTGCTGGCTCGGGGGGTAAGGGACTTTCTGAAATGGCTGTTAGTGTTGGGGGGAAAGGGCGGGGCCAAAAATCTCATTTGTCAATAGCACAAGAGCGGGCAAAAGTTGATCTTGTTATGGGTACACAATCCTCTATCGAATGGGCACTTAGAGCAGCGAAAACCCAGGAAGGGGGTTTCATATGAAATTATTGTCTTTCAACTGTCGTGGGTTGGCGAGTCCCATTAAAAAATCGTCACTTCGGAGGTTGGTGGATTTAAATCAACCGGATGTTCTACTGTTACAAGAAACTTTGGGTGGCAGTGAGGAGGTTGTTCGGGCATTGGAACTATTGCTACCTGGATGGAAGTTTGTTGGTGTGGATGCTCGTGGACGCTCTGGAGGGCTGGCCACAGGGTGGAAGATGAAAAGCTGCAGATATGATTGCTCTTGGGGCATTCCCTCTGGTATTGGATTGGAAGTATGGGATGCATCGATGGGGAGGAGGATCACAGTTCTCAATATCTATGGGCCCTCTTTAAATAGGGTTGGATTCTGGGACTCTTTGTTTAGTATGGACATCTTTGCTGGAAGGGATGTGATATTGGGTGGGGATCTCAACCTTACACTGGGGACTTCTGAAGTTTGGGGGCCCCGGGCTACTCCGGATCCACTAGAAAATTACTTTATACAAGCCTTTGCAAGGAAGGACCTCCTTGACATACAACCTACCAAGATAATCCCTACATGGAGGAATAAGAGAACAGGGGATCAACGGGTGGCTAAGAGGCTGGATAGGTTTCTGGTAACTGATGTGTTGGCTTTGGGAGTTGATGTGGTCAAGCAATGGGTTGGGACAGGGGGGGTCTCAGACCACTGCCCAATCCTTTTGGAATTACGAGGAGGTAGAGAAAAACCCCCCATCCCATTCAAATTCAATCCTAGCTGGTTGAAAGAGGAGGATTATCTTAAATTAGTACAGGCTCAGTGGGTTCATCGACCACCGGAGTCTCTGGTGCATGCGGGAGTACACTTTCAACACAATCTCAAGCGAATTAAAGAGGCCACCATTCTCTGGGCCTCTGAAAAACGAGGGAAAGATGAACAAAAGCTGAGGGATGCTGAGCTGAATATTGATCGACTACTACACTGCAGGGGCTTGGGTTATCTGGATGAAGTGCAGAAAGGTGAGCTGTTGGAGTGGGAATGCTGCAGAAATGTGATTCTGTCTGAAAGAGAAGAGATGTGGAGAATGAAGAGCAGGGCGCTCTGGCTATAGTGTGGGGATGAGAACACAAAATTTTTTCAAGCCTATGCAAAGGGGAGAAAAGATACTAACTCTATTTGGGAACTATCCTCTACTGAAGGGGAACGGGTCTCCAGCTTTGATGGTTTGGCTGATATGGGAGTACGACACTTTGGAGAATTATTCACAGCACAACCTAGGGCCTCTATCGCTGAGGTAATTCGAATGGCTCAGCTCTTCCCTCGTTTTGTGGGAGAGGAGGAGAACATTATGTTAATGGAAGAGGTGTTGCCGGATGAGCTTTCGCAGGTTATGCACTCCTTCCAGAAAGATAAGAGTCCGGGGCCCGATGGGTGGCCTATAGAATATTTCTTGGGTTTCTTTGGTTTGTTCGGGGAAGAACTTTTGAACGTGGTGGAAGAATCTAGAAAGGCTGGATTTGTACATGGACCCTTCAATTCGACCTTTTTAGCTCTCATACCTAAAACGGACAAGCCTGAAAGCTTTGATGAATTCAGACCTATTTCTCTCTGCAACTGCATCTATAAGATTATTTCAAAGGTTATGGCGAGGAGACTCAAGATTATCCTGTCTCAGAATATTTCTAGTGAACAGTTTGGGTTCTTGGAAGGACGACAAATTCACGAGGCCATTGGAGTTGCACAGGAAGGAATACACACTATGAAGGTGCAGAAGCAGAAGGGTGCTGTGATCAAAATTGATCTCTCCAAAGCATTTGATCGGGTTAGTTGGCTCTATATCCGGTTGCTTCTAACACACCTGGGCTTCTGCTATGAATTTATACGATGGAGTATGGCCTGCATCACCACGGTGAGCTTTGCTGCACTGATAAATGGTTCAGCGAGTCCATTCTTTCACGCTGGCAGGGGCCTACGACAAGGATGCCCACTGTCGCCGCTATTATTTCTCCTTGTAGCTGAAGGCCTCAGTCGATTTATTTTGAAAGCAAAAGCTGATGGTTCTTTTTGTGGCATATCCATCTCACAGGTTTTGTATATTACACATCTCCTTTTCGTTGATGACATTCTGATATTTTGTGATGTCTCGAGACAGGATATCGACAAGGTAGCTGAAGGTCTCAATTTGCTGCAAGTGGCAGCGGGTATGTTAGTAAACATTGATAAATCAACGATCACATGCTCGCATTTAAACGAGATGGAGATTCACAGAATGGCTATGAGACTACCCTACAGGACTTTTGATATTGATGCTGGTTTAAAGTACCTTGGCTTTCACTTGAAACCGAATGCATATTTGAAAGCAGACTGGCACTAGCTAATTGCTAAATTAGAACAGAGACTTCGTGGATGGAGTCACAAATGGCTTTCGAGGGCAGGGAGGCTGGTTTTGGTTAAATCAGTTTTGGAAGCGATTCCTGTGTATTGGATGTCACTCGCTTGGATTCCCAAAGGAGTCTTGGAGCTGATCCGGCGGTTGTGTTTTGCCTTTCTTTGGAAGGGTAAGGGTGATAACCGTGCTTTGGTGTGGGTCAGATGGGATAAGATCGCGGTCCCCAAAGCACTGGGAGGCTGGGGCCTAAAGAATATTTTCCTTTTTGCTAAAGCCTTGGGGGCTAAGGTGGCATGGCGTATCATACAAACTCAGAGTCTATGGACTAGAGTGGTGTACCATAAATATATTGCTCCATTAACTCTTCTCGAATGGATTAGGCAGGGCAATAAGACGCGGGCAAATTGCTCATTGGTCTGGAAAGCAGTGGTGCATCATTTTCATCTTATTGGGTCTGGATTAGTGTGGAGAATCGGCAATGGGAGATTCACTCGTATTGGACTGGATCCTTGGGTAGGCTGTAGAGGTGGACATGTCCTACCGGCGGCCTTAAGGAATTTTCTGGCAGCTAGAGGTTGTCACTTTCTGGCTGATATTGAACAACCGGGATCATCCACTCTATGGCAACAGGGGTGGATCTCTGCACAGCATCTTGAGATTCCAGATGTCTTGCTTGGAGATTGGGAGAATTATATTCGGAATTTAAGATACACTAATATTTGCCTTACAAATCGGATTGATGAACTTATCTGGGAACACCATCCATCTGGTAAATACACCCCTAAACATGGATATATTCAGCTGAATGTGAATATACATAACAGGGATTTGGTGTGGTGGTGGAAACATCTGTGGACACTAAAGTGCCCGAGGAAAGCAAAACTACTCTCTTGGGCTATATTGGAAAATAAGGCACCGACTTGGGACATTCTGCAGAAGCATTTCACCCAGGGGCCGGGGTTCTGTCCTCTTTGTAGGAAAGCGGAAGAGACAAATTCACATATTTTTGTTCACTGTAGTTTTACTCAAGCTGTATGGGCCGACACTTGCAAACACCTGGCGCTCAATGTGAGATGGTGGGGAGTGGACTTTCCTGACGCCTTTCAGCTGTGGTGGACATATCTCAAGCATTCAACGTTTCGGGCTGTCCCCTGTATTCTCGCCTGGGGCATATGGATCACTCGAAACAAGATCATATTTCAGGATTGTCGGGTCCCTTTGGAGCAGGTTGTGGCACAAGCGGTGGCTGTCATTCTACACTACAAGTCATCTATCAAAGCGATTAGCATCAGACCTGTGAGCATGGAATTAATAGATAAATCCATGCCATGGGCTTATTTTGATGGCTCATCTATTAACCACCAATCGGTGTGTGGTGGAGGTGGTGTTCTTCACAAATCAGAGTCCCATTATTTTCATATAATGGCTGGTTTGGGGAGTGGTTCAAATAACTACGCTGAACTTATGTCACTTAAGCTACTGATGCTTTTTGCACTTGAACAAGGTTGTTTAACACTCCAGATTTTTGGAGACTCTCTGATTGTTATTGAATGGGCCAAGGAGCTTACACAATGTCATGTGATGATACTCTCACCAATATTGGAGGAGGTATTACGGTTAAAACAGGCTTTTAATTGTATTACATTCACACATGTCTACAGGGAGCGAAATGGGATGGCTGACCTGCTATCTAAAGAAGCGACAAATCAATCTATGACTTTTGGCACATGGAGGATCACGATTCATTCCACCGAAGGCATCTACAGCTATATACACATGCCTTTCTTTGGGGACATTGTGGACCGTATGGAGAATTAGAAAACTTTTTAATACTGTGCTGCTTATTGGCTGTATGGACAGAAATTTATTTCTGCTGAATGGATACTTTTTTTTTGAGACAGTGATATAGTTCGATTAGGAGGTCTGTTGTCAGACATTAACACATTCATTGTGGACTGTATCGAGCTGTATGGACAGAATTATATTTCTAATTTTTTGTGAGACAGATTTGTGATATATGTCATTTGCTATGTAAGGGACAATAGACAGTCATATTCATCTATGACTGTCATATGTACTCGGATATCGGAGGACTGTTTGGACAGTCATATGGACAGTATATGTGGACAATGTAGGGATCTCTGAGATTCTATTACATGTGCAGAATGTAATTTTGTTCATTAATGAAATAAAATTACGACTTTTTCCAAGGAAAAAAAAAATTAATTAAATTGAAGATGATGTAATTATTATTTTTTGTATTTAATTATTAATTACATGTGATCATGAGTTGGATGATGAAAAGGGCACATAAGGATATAAGGTTGGCTCAGTGAGTTGTCAACCAAAGAGGAAAGTGAAAGAAAAAGAAGAGCAAAGCAAAAAAGAGGAAACTAGAGGAAAGCAGCACAAAGCAAGGTGTCAAGACAAAAGAAGCAAACTGTGAAAAACAGTGCATAAAGCAGGAAAGTGCACAAAGTAGGAAAGTGAGGAAAATTAGGAAACATCCAGAAAGCTAAGGAGGGCAGAGTTTCCAAAAAGAACAAAATCTATCTAGTTGTAAAAATAAGGAAACATCTAGAAAATCCAGAAGGGCACAGTTTCCAAAAAATAGGAATAGCTAGTCAGTAGAAAAGCCGAAAAGTGCCAACTCAGCCAAGGAAGGAACATTTGAGGAGGCCAAGGATTTTTATTGGAAATTTAACATGCTCAACAATTCAGCCAGTATATAAAAGAAGGAGGGCACACCACATTGATATATTTTGACAGTTTGTTGTTTGTATGTGAGAAAGCTCAAGCTTCTCTAGGCTTTGGTGATGCAACCTTAGCCACCGGTGGGAGATGTGCCCCATAGTTCTTGTTACCATATTATACACATGATACAGTGCATCCAACGATTACCAATTTGCAGATCTGATCCAGCTCTGTTGTAATGTCCCCATCTTGACCCTATTGCATTAATATTGTAAATGATGTAAACATTGTTATTTAGTCATGGTGAGGAGCTCAAGGCCAAGGCCCCGCCATTGATTTATCGTTTTATGTATCGGCAATTAGAATAGATGCATATGGTTCTTGTGCTATCCGTGCACAATGTAAATTCGGACATCATGTAAATATGCAATTTTAATGAAAAAAAAACCCACAACCAGCTATGCAATGCAACAAAGAGATGGGGCATGATATTACAAGGAATAGGGAGGAAAAAATAACCAAACCCTTGAGCCAATGGAGTCAATCCATGTGTCAATGGGAAAACCCATGAGATCCCAACTACCCATTTTGGCTTATGCCCCAATCATTAAATTCTTCCCAGAGTTGGTTGAGGCAATTAATGCCTTGGGAATGATGAGGTATGGCAGCCAATTTCGGGTATGGGCAAGCCATCAATCTAGGAATTCGAATTTTTGCTTGCAAGGCAAGAAATCACCCATGTTTTTCCTTCCCAAGCCATTCCGAACCACAGTATTTTCCTCTCTCATGTAGCCTGGGGCGAACTGGGGTTTTTCCTTCACGTTTTCACCATTTCTCTGCATTCTTCCATGCCTGGGAACTCGTTTTTGGTTAGCATAGTGGCTGGGAGAAGAGAACCACGATTTTCTGGGGGTTTATAGAGGTCGTTTTTTCCCCAAAATGCCATGGACGTTTTTCTGTAAACGATTATGCTCCTGGGCCTTCCCACATTTTTCCAATTTTCGTTTTGGGCCTTCCCACATTTTTCCAAATTGGTGGAATTCCCATCGTTGGGCATCCTACTGCAAAAACTCCCAGCACTTGCATTCCTGGCTGTTATGTCCCTCCCTGTTTAGTTTGAACCTGTGAGCAGGAGATTCAGGAGTGGAAGAGGACGGATTTGGCTTGATGAGCCCAATGAAGTATCCATAGCTCAATGGTTGAGCCACTAGCCGAGTAATTCACCTCTGCCCATCTCTTAGCAGCCTGAGAAACCCAATTGCTGATTGGCCTGGTTGATTCTGGTGTATCTTTGGCTATGTGAGAGCCTGTTTTCCCCTTTCTCCTTGTGGAGATCATGCCCAGCTCGGGGGTGGAAGTGGTGCTGAGAGATTAAGGAGCACACTGGCCTATGGTTGGGTGGAACGTTGCAAAAGCATAGCTAGTTGCTCAGGGACTACTTGGTTTAAGATAAGTATTCTCATTTGCTAATTTGATATTGCTTAAATTGATGAATGGCATGAAAATCTGGAATGTATGATGGATGTATATTGGAATCAAATTCTGCTGTGTTTTCAAATGTTTATGCATTTGCATTTCTCCATCTACAATTTATATGAATGCTTATTTGTTTAAGTATGGGACTAGATGTCCAGTATTATTATTAGTGTCCTCTCCATAGCCTTGTAGGATAGGAGGGACATTACATCTGTGATTCCATCCTCTCTTATTTCTATCTTCTTAAGCATTCTTCCCATTCGGTGGAAATAGTATTAAGGCCAAAATGGGAGTTCCAAGTTAGACCTTTCTAAGAATTTATAGACATTGAGACCTATTTCATTGCATCCCTAGCATCTTTTCCAGTAGGAAACACTTTTTTTTCTCATAAAAAAAGGTGTCTGGATGAGCAAGTTATTGCCATTCTACTAGATCCAAGAGTTCCAGTTGTGAAGAATGCACCCTTGCTTTTCTGTATGGTTTCATGAATGCACCCATGAGAATCTCTTGAGACTTGGTTCACCTTCATGAGAAGCCATATGATCTATTTTCACCTCTATTTCATATCCATATAATATCATGATTCCTCTTCTCTTCTTAGACTCCTTCTACACTCAGTATTGTAAGAATTCCATGGTTAGAGATTCTTTGTAAAGTATGAGATCAAACTATCTTCATTTGTTGATCAGTATTATCTAATATAGTATGATTTTGTTATTTTATATGTATCTGAGCCATATTTTCATCATAAAGAAAATTCGAGAGCCTTAGAGGCTAATTGTGCTCACCTTTCACAAGACTAGCTCTCTATGCAATTTTATTGACTAGTTTCCAGAAATTTGCTATATACTGAGTTCTGTAAATCCATTTTCCTTTTTGTAAGTTGTTGTAGGTGGTAATTTTTCTGAATAATCCATCCCAACTCATAAATAATATATTAGTGACCCTTTAGGACTGTTTTATTCATGTTTCTGAAGACTAGCTCATTGAGCACTTCTATTTGACTAATTTTGTAGTTTGTTTAATTAAAAAGTCTATATATACTCAATTTCAGGTATGTCAGTCATGTTGGATCCCTGAGACATTTATGAATACCATCCCACCATTAGAATAAGAATTCATGTCCTTATATACATGTTTGGAAGATCCTAGAATAAATCTAGTGGAGCAATCCACCATAGCGCACTTTCTCATTTTTCCCCCAAACTTGGTCAAACCTTCCCTAAATCTCAGAAACTCTTGTCCATCATCAATTTAGGGGTTGATTGACCTATTTTACACAAATTTTTTATGTTGAGTGTAAGTTAATGAGTTTAGTATGCGTTTCCTAGTGTGCCCAGGAAGCCTTGGAGTAGACTTCAGGCTGGACGATGTTCGAAACATAAATGGCCCTAGTACCTTGTGCATAGAACTCAAAATTTGGACTTGATGTTGTTGTCATTTATGTTGCACACTCCCCAATACATTTTGCAGATCCAAAAGTGTTCTCCTATCAAGATTTGGGTGGGTTATTCACTGACCAAGACTAGTTTCATCTTGTTTAGTTTTGTGAGCTAGTTCTGCTCGTGAATTTTCTGATTTTAAAGTTTGTATTTGAGATAATATCATTTGATATCATATCAGGGATATTACATTGGACGTTATTACTTTACAAATACATTCAGTCATAATTACATATTCCAACATTACAGAGATCAACACTAAACAATCCATTGCAATATTTTATATTAAAAAGATCATAAATGGTTAGCATATATATATATATATGCTAATATATATATATATACACACATATATATATATACACATATATATATATACATATATATATGCATGCATATATATATATATCTATTTGGAGCTCACAATTACTCCTTGTATATATGCATGCATACATATATATATATACAAGGAGTATATATGCATGCATACATATATATGCATGTATATATATATCTATTTGGAGCTCACAATGACTCCTTCTACACTCTAGCCTTGGAGTAATATGATCATAAATTATATATATATCTATTTTGGCCCTTGTAATGGAGCTCACATCTATGTAATAACAAAATTCTATTACTCCTTGTATTTATCACTATACTTACTAATTAACTTTTCAAAAAAAATCATCTAACTATACTTTCTAACAAACTGACTAGACAATAAGATACATTTACATTGCATATGACCTATTATCCTTAGATGAAGATATGCCCACTGTGGGATTCCTCCATTGAGCGATCTTCATTTTCATGTATTTTGGCTTCAAGGTCTCTTTACTGATGCTTAGACCCTTCTTCAAATTGTTGGACAATGCACTCCTCCTCCAAAGATCCCTTGCAAAACCCATTGATTTTAGGGGATGAACCACTATAGATCGAGAACATCTTCCAAATCCTAGAATGATATTGTATTTTATTTCCATATCATTAACTCTTTTGTCAATGCTTTACCTCTATACACAAATTTGAGATTCCAGATATTCTTTCCTTTTCATTTGTACCTCTATTTATTAGTTGAAGTATGCCATGTCTTTGCGCATGCCCTTGAATTGACCAGACAGGTTCCTCAATGCCCTTTTCACCTCATATGGAGTACCTGGTAACTGAATGCCAAAACCTCCAACTATTTCAAAGGTTTAAGTTACTTTGTCCATAGAGAGAATTGACAAGTGTGTAGCAAGAGAAAGTGAGTTGGGTAGTAATAGGAAAAAATACCATGACAAGGTCACCACTGAAAACACACACAGAAATAACACTTTGTCCCTTCACCAAAATATGTGAATTGTCCTCTGGTGATGGCCAAGAGACATTAAATTGGTTGGGATGCCTTGCAAATCCTTCATGGAAACCTTGGTGCAATTTGATAAGAGTCCTTTGGGTGCAATGAGCCTGAGTCTCCCAATTTCAAATCTGAAATCTTGTTCAACTCAAGATTTATCCCACCTCCACTATCACATCTTAGCATGGCTAGTTTATGAGCTCTAAATGTTGCAAATGAATTCAAGTTTGGGATATTGATAATGGAACGGACTATATTAATGTCCTACTAAATTGTTTCCCTCCTTGTACACCTAGATACTACTAGCTTAGTCATGACATACAACGCTTAGTGATCTAAGGTAACAATAGGGTCTTGCAGGGTGGAGTGTAGAGGGAGGTGGGGGGTGCATTTTTCACTATACATCATTTTCCTAAGAGCACAACTCAGTTATCTAGATAGTCGGCTTGCACATTGTTCATTCTTATTATATGGATGAAATTCACTGAATTGATGGAGGGTATAAGTCCCAACATTCTCTCCACCATTTTGTGATACAGTGGCTCCGCATGTGACCTTGATCCTTTTAATGAGACCAATAATAAGAAACGAGCCTCCAAATTCTACAACTCTTGATATTTTTGACTATACATCATTTTTCTAGGAGCATAACTTGGTTAGCTAGACACTTGACTTGTGCATTGTTCACTCTTCTTATATAGATGAAACTCACTAAATAAAAGGAGGGTAAGAGTCCCATGATTCTCTCCACCATTTGTCATATATTGGCTCTGCATGTGACCTTTCCCATTTTAAGTAGACCAATAATAAGAGACGAGCCTCCAAATACTATGACTCTTGTTATTTTTGGCTTTGTTTGGGATCATTTGGGACAGTTTGGGGCTTTACTAGTCCAAGTTTCGAAAATTGACTAAATTGGGAAAATTTTCAAATTGGGTACATTACACTAGATTTGAGGAGTTAAACAATATTTATGTAATTATTTAGCACATAAATTGAATTGTTTCTAGGTAGGTACTAAAACTATACATAAGTTGATCAATTGAATTGTTTCTAGGTAGGTACTAAAACTATACATAAGTTGATCAAAACTTTGAAAAAAAAGGGAAAACACTCATTGGGTTGCATGCATAAACCTAGAGATATATTTATAATATTTTTATCAAGAAAACATGTTTTTGGTGTTCCTGAAGCAAGTCCAAGAATACATAAATAAAAATAAGAGGAATGTGAAGAAAATATCCAAAAAATTATCCAAGAATTTATTGAGTTATCTCATCAAGGAACAAGTATTTTCATCAATCCTTTCTTTGACTGTATGAATCTTTTTTTCTAACAATACAGTTAAAAGAGAAGAAGAATCTTCAAATCATGATGGTTGAAGATGGAGAAGAGAAAACTATTTTGTTTTTTAGTTCTAATGAATAAAACCAATCAAGAAACACGGATGAAGAATATAAATCTTGCTTCTCTCCCTCATTTCCATGGTATTACTATAAAATACCTTGATACTTTCCTATTTGAATTTTATGTTGTTTGTGGAACATATGATTATACAATAGATGCTCAAAATATTTTAAAAAAAATCCCTCAACATTGAAGGAATTGCTTTTAGATGGTTTATGATCTTGGAAGAAAATAACATAAGAAATTGGGAGTAAATGAAATAGAATTTTATGGAGAGATATTGAGATAATGTAAAGACATAGATACTAGAGATGAAATTTTAGAATGCTACAAGGATTGAATGAGTTATTTGAAGACTATGAACAAATATTCCAACTCAATTAGAAAAGGGATCAAACTTGAACACTATACGAGGAATATTTTAAGCTTGTAATACTTAGGGGAGTAAAAGAAGAATTGTTGGAAACCATCAATCTCCTTGCAAATAGAGACATCTTCTAGCTTTTTTTCTGAATATATCAAGCACATATTCAAAAATTACTTCAGGGATATAACGAAGAAAATACGTGGCATGAGTTATACTCCACAATCATCCAGATCCATCACACCAAATATTACTAAAAATGAAATAAGAACTTTGTCGGAGGACATGGAAAAATATCTTACACTCATTGGCCATGTAGATTGACATAATGAAAATCAAGAGGAAACTAAAGGAGGCATACAATGCTCTAGCTATTGTTTTCCTAAATGTACAAAAAAACATGCTAGGAATGAATGCCAACTCAACATTGTGGATGCTTGCATAATCTGTGAAGATGAACAACAAACTAGATATTGTCCTTGTCTACCAAGTCTCAAGGTTGTTTATCAAGGATTTTCGAGTGAATATGGAAACATTGTGTGAAATTATCAACTATAGAAGGAAAGGAATAACTCAACCATTTCATCTAGGTATGCCTTATTCCCATCCTAAATATTTTACTGGGTGTAATACACAAATGCATTCTCAACCATGGTATCCTCCCAACCAAGAAATCTATCCAATGCAAAACAAATAATGGCAAAGTCAACCCCAACCATTCCAATATCAACCTTAAATGCAACCCAAACAATGGTGTAATCCCTAATAGGGTTGGAGACCTCAAAATAATAAGAAACAAGCACTTCTTCCACCTCCATATTAGTAGACCAATACACAAACAAACAATAGTAAGAAAATTCCCAAGCAACCTCAATTACCTACCCAGCTTACACCCAATTTTAACAATAGGAAGGTCCAACATTTGTATAATAAGATGACCACTTCTTAAACACACTATATGGATCTTCAAAAAATTAACCCAAGGTTATGAGGAGTATATACAACCCGTCTTATTACTGAACCCATAGAGAATTATAAATTTTAGGATAAGGGGACTCAAACACAAGAACAACAACCTAGTCCTCAACAAACAACTCATTTTATTGAAAGGTTAGAAGAAAAGCCAACTTATACAAGCTCAAAAATGACTTTTTAGATGAACTCGAGAAATTATGTGTCAAAACTCCTCTCATCCAAGCTATTATGTTCCCATATACAAACAAATTGTTAAGGCCCTAACCCTCATTCATTATTAGTGTATTAGGTATGGTTAGCTTGGCTTAGTTATAGGTTACATAATTATCACTTTATCTCCTATTTATAATAAAGGAGATCTATTATTTGTATAAGCATATCATCTCATCTTGTGCATTAGATATATTGTAAAAGGATGTTTCCCCCACAAAGAGGCTTATGATTCATTTACTCTTTATCATTCTCCTTAAGGAAAGTGCACAAATTAGGAAAGTGAGGAAAATTAGGAA
Source organism: Larix kaempferi (assembly GCA_027924585.1). Lineage (NCBI taxonomy): Eukaryota > Viridiplantae > Streptophyta > Pinopsida > Pinales > Pinaceae > Larix > Larix kaempferi. The sequence goes on from BSBM01000205.1 coordinate 27,660,101, forward strand.
ACATCCAGAAAGCTAAGGAGGGCGGAGTTTCCAAAAAGAACAAAATCTAGCTAGTTGTAAAAAGAAGGAAACATCCAAAAAAGCCAAAATGGCACAGTTTCCAAAAAATAGGAAAAGCTAGTCAATAGAAAAGCCAAAGAGTGCCAAATCAATCAAGGAAGGCGCATTGGGGGAGGCCAAGGAGTTTTATTGGAAATTTAACATGCTCAACAATTCAGCGAGTATATAAAAGAAGGAGAGCGCACCACATTCATATATTTTGACAGTTTGTTGTTTGTATGTGAGAAAGCTCAAGCTTCTCTAGCCTTTGGTGATGCACCCTTAGCCACCTGTGGGATATTTTCCCCATAGTTCATGTTACCGTATTCTACACATGATACAATGCATCTAGTGATTACCAATTTGCAGATCTAATCTAGCTCTGTGATTACATCCTCTCTTCTTTCTATCTACTTAAGCATTCTTCTCATTCGGTGGAAATAGTATTGAGGCCGAAATGGGAGTTCTGGGTTAGACTCTTCTAAGCATTTCTCGACATTGATACCTATTCCATTGCATCCCTAGCATCGTTTCCAGTAGGAAACACTTTTTGTCTCATCAAAAAAGGTGTCTCGATGAGCAAGTTTTGGCCATTTTACCTTGTTCACCAGGTTGTCCCAATTCATTGTAGTTCTGCATCATTTTCCATACAACACTTCAAAATGACTCATTTTAAAATATGTTTGATGTCCATTTTTGTATTCAAACTCTACCAAATGTAGATATTCTTTCCACTTGGATGGTTTATCCATCACATACATCCTCAACATGTATTCAAGAATCTGACTTACTCTCTCAATATGACCATCTATTTGAGGATGATATGTTTTGCTAAACTTCAGCTGAGTTCCTAATTCCTGGAACAATCCTTTCCAAAAATTGGATGTGAACTTTGTATCACGATTTGAAATTATTTCCATGGGAAATCCATGCAATCTAAATATCTCTCTCATGAAGATATTTGCAATGTCATTGGCCTTGTGAGTGGACTTGACTGGAATGAAATGAGCTACCTTTGATAGATTTTCCACCACTACCATGATTGAATCATGCTTCTTCACTGTCGTTGGAAAACCTGTTATAAAATCCATAGAGATCACTTCTCACTTCCATTCTGGAATTGGCAATGGTTGTAACAATCCTGCTAGATGTTGATGCTCTTCCTTGACTTGTTGGCACTTTTGACACCTAGCAATGTACTCAGCTATTTTCTTCTTCATACCATGCCAAAAATACTACTTTCTTGTTGCTGTTATAGTTTTCTGATATCCTGGATGTCCAGAATATGGAATTTGGTGTATCTCATCCATTACAAGCTTCTTCAAATCTGTACTATATGGAATGTACAGTCTGGTACCCTGATAAATGAGAACATCATCCTCACCCTGCTGATATCTTGCATACTTTTAATCCACAATACCATGCTGCAATTTCTCCTTGAATTGAAGGTAAGCTTCATCATTCGCTTTAGCTTCAAGAACCCTTGCCTTCAAATCTGATTTACACATACTTACTGCTGCAATATGGAATTTTTTGTTGAGTGCATCAACAACCTTATTTTCCTTACTTTTGACATGTTTAATCTCCAAATGAAACTCACAAAGAAAATCCATCCATCTGGTTTTCCTAATATTCATATTTGGTTGGTCAAACAATTATTTTAAACTCATGTGATCAGTCTTGAGTTCAAATATTCTTCCCAAGAGATAATGTCTCCATCTCTTGAGAGCAAGAACTATGGCCTCCAGCTCTAAATCATGTGTGGCATAGTTCCCTTCATGCTCTTTTAACTTTCTGGACTCATAGCAGATTACAAATCCTTCTTGCATGAGTACTCCACCGAGCCCTTCAATACAAGCATCTGTGCATACCACAAAGTCTTTCATTGGATCTGCAATCTTCATAACAGGAGCACTGGTAAGCAATTCCTTCCGCTGCTGAAAGCTCTTCTAGAATTTTTCAGACCATACAAACTTGATATTTTTCCTTTGCAATGATGTGATTGGGTGAGCTATCTTGGAGAATCCTTCAATGAATCTCCTATAGTATCATGCAAGATCCATAAAAGATCTAACATCTGCAACATTCCTTAGAGTAGGCCAATCCATTATGGCTTCAATATTTTCTGGATCCACTGCAACTCCTTTTGCTGATATAATGTGACCCAAATACTGCACTTTCTGCTGATAGAAATCACACTTACTCGGCTTTGCATGCAACTGGTCTTCTCTAAGGACTTGCAACACCATCCTTAAATTCTCATTATTCTCTTATTCATTCTTTGAATAAACAAGAATTTCATCCAAGAATGCAATCACAAACTTATCCAAATATTTGTTGAAGACACTATTCATGAGACACATGAATGTAGCAGGTGCATTGGTAAGACGAAATGGCACCACTGTGAATTCATAATGGCCATACTTGGTTTTGAAAGTTTTCTTATGAATGTCTTCTTCCTTTATTATCACTTGATGGTATCCAGACCTCAAGTCAATCTTTGAAAACACTCTAGCTTCCTTCATCTGGTCAAACAAGTCATAAATTCTCGGCAATGGATACTTGTTCTTAACTGTCACTTTATTGAGCCGCATGTAATCAATATATAGCCTCAATGTCCCATCCTTCTTCTTGAAAAATAACACGGGTTCACCCTAAGGAGATACACTAGGTTTGATATATTCTTTGTCCATTAATTCTTGCAGCTGGATCTTCAATTCTACCAATTCTGGTGTGCTCATTCTATAATGAGCTTTGCAAATTGGTGTTGCCCTTGGAACAAGGTTAATGGAAAATTCAATATCTCTCTTGGGTGGAAGTCCTGGCACTTCATCTGGGAATACATCTTGTAATTCATGTAACAACCGAAAGTCTTCTAATGTGGGTCCTTTATCTTCTGATGAATCTGATATATGCACAACATATAATTGGAAACCCTTTTGATAAAACTTTCTCAGTTGTAAGGCTGAAATATGCATTACTGAAACTTGCTTGCGAATTCCTCTCACCAACCTTGGCCTTCCTTCATCATCAATGCATTCAAGTGCTTTCTCATAACAGTCCAATTTGTCTCTATGTCTTTACAACCAATCCATGCCAATTAGGGCATCATATGATCCTAATGGTAAGACATTTAAATTTTCTTGTGTGAGGAGTCCATTCAATTTTATGGGGCACTCCTTCACTATCTCACTTACTTTTCTCTTGGTTCTTGTGGCTAATTGAACTATCCAATCCTTACCATGCTTTACTTTACCAAGAGAACAACTTTCAACCACCTTAGGAGACACATAACTATGAGTAGATCCTGGATCAATCAAAACAAAAATAGATTGCTTAGCAATCTTATCTTCAATCTCCACCTGACTATTGATTGATGGTCTACTTGGTGATCATCCAGTGTTGCATAAATCCTAGGTGTTTCCCTTGCCATATATCCCATTGTAGTTGATCCTTCTATGTTGTGTAAGCTTCTGGGATTCTCTCTCCAATGTGGGCAATCTATCATATGGTTTCCTTTACATCCCCAACATTGGAGTGGCACTTTTGGTGTTGTTTGTGCCGCTACAATTGGCTTGAATTCTCTTCTTTCTTGTTGATTTATGAATGGTGGTTTGAATCCATTTTTCTTTTGTTCAAACCTTTCTACGAGCTTACCCTTCCATGCTCGCTGCACTTCTATTTTAACTTTACTCTGCTGATAGGAATGCTTTTCCATTTTGATGGCTTCATCCAATCTTGGTGGATTGACAAACTCTATCTTATCCATGTAATTATGTGGTAGACTACCAAGGAAACATTGGATATTCACTCTTTCATCCTTGATGTAGTCTACATACCTCAGCATCTCCAAAAACTTGTGGACATGCTCATTAATAGTATTCTTCCCTAATATGAGTTCATTGAACTCTTTTCTTTTGTTATCATAATACCTAGCCGATAGGTATTTATACTTGAAGTACCTTTTAAACCTTTCCCAGTTGATTCTTATTTCACTAATTCCTTTCACTTGCGTGAGGTGTTCCCACCAAATTGAAGCTCTTCCACTTAGGTTATAAATGGAAACCCTAGCCTTTTCATTCTCTGAATACTTATGCATTCTGAAGTACTTTTTAATTCCAAGAATCCATGCCTCTGCCTCTTGACCTGTTTTACTTTCTCCATCAAAAGTGGGAGGCATTGCCTTCCTAAATTCACCATGTGGGATTCCTCTGTGATTCTTTCTACTCTTACTTCTGCTGGAAGTATGTCTTGGGATCCCTTGAGAACCTTTGGATTCATCTAACCTGCTGAAAGAAGACCTTGGAGAGGGAATCCTGTGTTTTATGCTCACATACTCCTTCTAGGGCTTGGAATCCTTCTCTTAGAATGACCTTTAGAGTGACTTCCTGCATTTTGTTTTTCTCGACCCTCGTGGCTTGAATTAGATCCACCATTTATTTCCTGATTCATATTGGTGAGGCTCTACAAGATGGTCATGTTGACCTGGTGCTTCTCTTCCCATGCCTTCATCAACCGCTCGTTGAAGCTCACCATGGTCTCGAACAAGTTTGGGGGTGTCACTTGTTCCCTTCTTTCATCATACTCAGCCTCAGTGTTAGCTTCTTGCATGTTTTCACCCAGCATGTCATCCTCTGGCTCAAACAGATCCAGTGCATCGTTGAAGGTAACCATTTTCCCGCTTCTCTGTATGCTGCCCTGCTATACACTTTAACTTACCGCTGTTGCAGTCACTGTGCATCACAGAGGCATTTATTAGATATAAAAATGCAGACAAAACACAACAAATATGGAAATTTATTCATTGGTCAATCAATCAACAATAAGAATTCATCAAAACCGCGCCATGGGCATTTCTCTGTCTGCAATTCCTTCACGGTTTGGCCCCAAAAAACCCCAGTGTTGCAATTTAAGCTCTAATACCACTTTGTCACGTTCCCCAACCTCCCTGGTGGCCTTCAAAGGCTATGGGAGACCCTCTATACATTTTTTTTCTTCAAATTCCTCCATTTTCATACAGAGCCGCAATGGGCTCGGATCCACAACCCGCAACATCCTATCCGCAACCCCGCAACCTACAGTCAGGATTTGGAACTTGGATTGCCAAATCCATCTCCCCAACGAATTGGTGTTCCCTACTTTCACAATCCGCGGTGCGGAAGTCGAATGTTGGAATCCAATTCGCGATTTAGAAGTTTTCTTGTCCCCCCTCCACAGTTCCGCAATCTACATGCAAAACTCAGAACTCAGAATCCATTAAGAGTCGTCCCAGAGAATTTTCTCCTCTGCAATTCCGCAATCTTCAATCCCGCGTTGCGGATGTCGGAATTGTGGAAACCATATTTCGTAGACTTGGGAGAAATTACCTCTCACAATCTGCAATCCACAACCCGCGTTGCGGATGCAGAATGCAGAATTCCAATGTGCCATTCCCATGAAATTAATCCTCCCGACACCCGCAATCTGCATCCCGCTTTGCAGATGCGGAAAGGCGGGACTTCCACATGTCGTTTCCGTTGGATTCGCCCTTCCATCTCCCACAACCCGCAAACCACCTTGAGGATGCGAAAAAGTGGAAGTCCAACCACATCGCTCCAACAAACAGTCCCCGACCTCCACACTTCGCGATCCGCATTGCGGATGCGGAAAGGTCCTTGCGGATGCGGAAGGTCGGAACCCTAAACCCCTGCTCCAGCAAGATTCTAAGTAAAACTTCCAAGGGTCATAAATCCCTCATCCTTGCTCCAAATTGGACAAGGCTGGTACCATTGGAAAGCTCTTGGAGAGATCTATCCAATGGTGTAATCCCCAACCCATATCAACACTCAAAGCATGCAAATTTTTCAACTGAATCTCAGTCCATAACCACTTCTAGGTGCATTTACCCTTATGCCAGTAACTATGCCTCCTTCTTGCCATTAATTTTCCCTTCATCTGAACCACAGAGGGGTTCTGAAACACCACAGGGCTATCCCCTTCCTTCCCCAAGTCTAGGTGAAGTCAAACTATCCCTCTTAAGGGTGAATACGATGCATACACAATCATATATAATGAAACTAACCTAGTTAACACATCAGAAACATACGAGGTTAGCCATACATCACATTCATGCAAATGATGCAGCATTCAAACATGCATTCAACTTCATATTCATGCTCACACATAGATTCCTATTGGTCCATTCCATGTAATCCTTAAATCATTAACCTAGAGCATGACAAGCATAACATAACAAATGGATATAACACATGAATTAACATCATTTGACACCACAGAAGCACTTATCTTGGACCTGAAGCTACCCCAAGCAACTGGCTAAATAAGGAGAACTTTCCACCCAACCTTAGGTCTCTATCCATCCTATACTCTTTCAGCTGAGAGACCACCCCCGATCTGGGTTGTGTATCCACTAAGGAGGGATACTGGATTCTCTCACATTCAAGGTCTCATCCCAATGCTAAGCCAACCTACAGTTGGGTTTATCAAGCATTCCAGGGAACAAGGAGGATGTTGCTAAGATAGTGAGCTCAACAACAAAGCTACAGGAATCTCATGCCACTCTACAAGCATGGCACCCACATTACCTAACTCACCCAACACAAGGAAGGCCCTCTTCTCTCATACATAGTCCCTCAAGGCCCTTTCCCTCCAGTGTTATTCAGGGTGGGCATAGAAAGGTCCAACCGTTGTTCTTCATGAGATTCCAGCCTTCACTAGGTTTATCAAGCAGGTCCAACCCTAAGTTGACCTTTTTCTATGTTATACAAGCTAATTATTCACAGGGTCGCAGCCTAAACTCTGCCTCGAGACTCGGTCCTCTGCAAAACTGATATGAGAGTTCTCATGGGTTCTCTATATCGTTCAAGCTCTGCAATTCATCCCCACGAATAGATATATGGTTGTCCCAACCGGTTCCATTCTTACACAAGGTTTTCTTGGGCGTTCTCGGCTCTACAAAATCGGTTCACACAGGTCACGATTTCTCTTCTTTTCCTCACGGTTGGGCTTTATAGATGCGTGAAACATGACTTGGGTTCTTGGTCAGCAACCGGATATAAATCAGGATGGGCGAATTACCAAGTGTGGAGTGTCTTAAGGAACAAGCAAAACATAGGGTCATAACCTGCCATACTGATTCACAGGTTTCCCCATACTTAATCGAATTCATGGTCTGGTTTTCTCAACCACCTTCTTACAGTTGCATTAATGTCAGCATGGGGATTCAAATGGGTTCACAAATGGACATTTGGCAGCATGGGTACCAATCCCACAACCCCCTCACCTCTCCCTAGTGGATACACATGGCCCCTTCTCATTGGTTGCCTCCTTAGCCAGCTTCTTGGGTATTTTTTTTATTGCAATAATTAATAATTACATCATTTACAAATCCTCATGGATTAACAACTCATGGATAATCAAACTGTAAAATACTTTCCTATGCAAATAAAACCTGAACATCCTCTAGTGGGGCCTTGGCCTTGAGTTCCACACTAGGGAAAACATACATACCATGTATACAATATGTACATTGAAGCCAATAAACCTTAAGGGTCAAAATAGGGGTATTACAGGAACATGGAGTACAATATGATTTGCATGTTCTTGGAGAGTTCGGAGTTAAGCAAGATGAATTCCAAGCACCTGTTCATTGCCACAAAGAGTATAAGTTGCATAGTTTTGGAGGACGCACATGATTTCATCTCGCTTGATTGCCCCACAAGAGTGATGGATAATCGCTTCCAAGAGTTGGTTCACTTTCCTACACGCCACATACATATGGTATCCATCACACATAGGGATGATTGGGTGAATGGATACATATTGGAGCTAAACACCCCCAAGGGTGATTTTATTTTTTACATCAGTGGAAAGTTTATGGACATATCATACATATGTTGTGAGCAGTTGTATGGGAATATATGGATACTATGTGTTGCTTTGAGGACATGGGATTGTCACCTATGTCAATTGACTAGCAGTGATGTGAGGCTCTATGTTGGTTTTCACATGGAACATAAGGAGTTTCATACTTGGTTGGAGGGACTCACAGAGGTTCGGTTTTGCATTGGAAGTGATGAACTTCTAGTATGGTGGAGTGATCTATACATCCTCCATGATGATATATTCTTCATGTTGATCTTGATGTTTGGAAGGATGCATCTGAGACAATGGGACCCTGGAATTCTTTGGAATGATAGTTTTCCACAAGTAACAATGCCACTAGGAGACATGTAGCACAAATAGTGGGGTCTGAGCATTCTTCTCAACTGTCTTAGCTGGGTTGAAAATTTTGTTGAAAAACGAGAGTTTTTCATTGGGAGAATGGATATAATCAGAGTGGTGCAGCATAAACATGCTGGGCCTTTGGTTGGAGTTGGAGTTGGTTTCTTGCTTGAGGACAAGCAAGATTGGGAGGGGAGGGCTGTCATGTTCCCATTTTTTCAAGCACCAGGAAACAACCAATGTTACCTTAAAAACCCATGGAGCTTAGTGAAAGTCAATTAATTAATTGATGAGGGGATAACATTGGTAAATTACCTTAGGCAATTAAATTAACTAGGAATAACAATTCAGACTATAGTTGTTTCAATTAATTAAATTGAAGATGATGTAATTATTATTTTTTTGTATTTAATTATTAATTACATGTGATGATGAGTTAGATGATGACAAGGGCACATAAGGAGATAAGTTTGGCTCAGTGAGTTGTCAACCAAAGAGGAAAGTGAAAGAAAAACCATAGCATAGAAAAAAAGAGGAAACTAGAGGAAAGTAGCACAAAGCAAGGTGTCATGACAAAAGAAGAAAACTGTGAAAAGCAATGCATAAAGCAGGAAAGTGCACAAAGTAGGACAGTGAGGAAAATTAGGAAACATACAGAAAGCTAAGGAGGGCAGAGTTTCCAAAAAGAACAAAATCTAGCCAGTTGTAAAAAGAAGGAAACATCCAGAAAATCCAGAAGCGCACAGTTTCCAAAAAATAGGAAAAGCTAGTCAGTAGAAAAGCCGAAAAGTGCCAACTCAGTCAAGGAAGGTGCATTGGAGGAGGCCAAGGAGTTTTATTGGAAATTTAACATGCTCAACAATTCATCCAGTATATAAAAGAAGGAGGGCGCACCACATTCATATATTTTGACAGTTTGTTGTTTGTATGTGAGAAAGCTCAAGCTTCTCTAGCCTTTGGTGATGCACCCTTAGCCACTTGTGGGATATGTTCCCCATAGTTCCTGTTACCGTATTCTACACATGATACAGTGCATCTAGTGATTACCAATTTGCAGATCTAATCCAGCTCTATGATTACATCCTCTCTTCTTTCTATCTACTTAAGCATTCTTCTCATTCGGTGGAAATAGTATTGAGGCCGAAATGGGAGTTATGGGTTAGACCCTTCTAAGCATTTATAGACATTGATACCTATTCCATTGCATCCCTAGCATCGTTTCCAGTAGGAAACACTTTTTGTCTCATCAAAAAAGGTGTCTGGATGAGCAAGTTATGGCCATTTTACTAGATCCAGGGGTTCCAGTTGCGAAGAACGCACCCTTGCTTTTCTGTATGGTTTGGTGAATGCACCCATGAGAAGCTCCTAAGACTTGGTGTGCCTTCATGAGAATCCATATGATCTGTGTTCACCTCTATTTCATATCCATATAATATCATGCTTCCTCTTCTCTTCTCAGACTTTGTCTACACTCAGTATTGTAAGAATTCCATGGTTAGAGATTCTTTGTAAAGTCTGAGATCAAACTATATTCATACATTATTATCTAATATAGTATGATTTTGTTATTTTATAGGTATCTGAGCCATATTTTCATCATAATGAAATTTCAAGAGCCTTAGAGGCTAATTGTGCTCACCTTTCACAAGACTAGCTCTCTATGTAATTTTATTGACTAGTTTCCAGAAATTTGCAATATATTGAGTTCTGTAAATCCATTTTCCTTTCTGTAAGTTGTTTCAGGTGGTAATTTTTCTGAATAATCCATCCCAACTCATAAATAATATATTAGTGACCCTTTAGGATTGATTTTGTTCATGTTTATGAAGACTAGCTCATTGAGCACTTCTATTTGACTAATTTTGAAGTTTGTTTAATTAAAAAGTCTATGTATACTCAATTTCAGTTATATCAATCATGTTGGATCTCTGAGAAATTTATGAATACCATCCCACCATTAGAATGAGAATTCATGTCCTTATATACATGTTTGGAAGAGCCTAGAAGAAATCTAGTGGAGCAATCCACTATAGCGCACTTTCTCATTTTGCCCCCAAACTCAGTCAAACCTTCCCTAAACCTTAGAAACTCTTGTCCATCATCAATTTAGGGGTTGATTGACCTATTTTACACCTATTTTTGATGTCAAGTGTAAGTTAATGAGTTTAGTATGCATATCCTAGTGTGCCCATGAAGCCTTGGAGTAGACTTCAGCCTGGCTGATGTTCGAAACATAAATGGCCCCAGTACCTTGATGTTGTTGTCATTTCAAAATTGGCCTTGTGCATAGAACTCAGAATTGGCCTTGATGTTGTTGTCATTTATGTTACACACTCCCCAATACATTTTGTAGATCCAAAAGTGTTCTTCTAGCAAGCTCTGGGTGGGTTATTCACTGACCAAGACTAGTTTCATCTTGTCTAGTTTTGTGAGCTAGTTTTGCTCGTGAATTTTCTGATTTTAAAGTTTGTATTTGAGATAATATCATTTGATATCATATCAGGGATATTACATTAGATGTTATTACTTTACAAATGCATTCAGTCATCATTACATATTCCAACATTATAGAGATCAACACTACACAATCCATTGCAATATTTATATTAAAAAAATCATAAATGGTTAGCATTATATATATATATAGGTTTTGGCCATGCCAAACAACTTGCAATGCATGAGGTTCAAAAATGTCCAAAAAGGAGCTAACATCTCTGTAATAACAAAATTCTATTAGTCCTTCTATTTATCACTATACTTACTAATTGACTTTTCCAAAAAAATCATCTAAATATATTTTCTAACAAACTGACTAGACAATAAGATACATTTACATTGCATATGACCTATTATCCTTAAATGAAGATATGCCCACAGTGGGATTCCTCCATTGAGCGATCTTCATTTTCATGTATTTTGGCTTCAAGGTCTCTTTACTGATGCTTAGACCCTTCTTCAAATTGTTGGACAATGCACTCCTCCTCCAAAGATCCCTTGCAAAACCCATTGAGTTTAGGGGATGACCCACTATAGATCGAGAACATCTTGCAAATCCTAGAATGATATTGTATTGCATTTCCATATCATTAACTCTTTTTTCAATGCTTTACCTCTATACGCCAATTTGAGATTCCAGATATTCTTTCCTTTTCATTTGCACCTCCATCTATTAGTTGAAGTATGCCATGTCTTTGTGCACGCCCTTGAATTGACCAGGTGGGTTCTTCAATGCCCTTTTCACCTCATATGGAGTACCTGGTAACTGAATGCCAAAACCTCCAACTATTTCAAAGGTTTAAGTTACTTTGTCCATGGAGAGAATTGACAAGTGTGCAGCAAGAGAAAGAGAGTTGGGTAGTAATAGGAAAAAATACCATGACAAAGTCACCACTGAAAACACACAGAGAAATAACACTTTGTCCCTTCACCAAAATATGTGAATTGTCCTCTGGTGATGGCCAAGAGACATTAAATTGGTTGGGATGCCTTGCAAATCCTTCATGGAAACCTTGGTGCAATTTGATAAGAGTCCTTTGGGTGCAATGTGCCCGAGTCTCCCAATTTCAAATCTGAAATATTGTTCAGCCCAAGATTTATCCCACCTCCACTATCGCATCTTAGCATGGCTAGTTTATGAGCTCTAAATGTTGCAAATGAATTCAAGTTTGGGAGATTGATAATGACATGGACTATATTAATGTCCTACTAAATTGTTTCCCTCCTTGTACACCTAGATACTACTAGCTTAGTCATGACATGCAACGCTTAGTGATCTAAGGTAACAATAAGGTCTTGCAGGGTGGAGTGTAGAGGGAGGTGGGGGGTGCATTTTTCACTATACATCATTTGCCTAGGAGCACAACTCAGTTATCTAGATAGTCGGCTTGCACATTGTTCATTCTTATTATATGGATGAAATTCACTGAATTGATGGAGGGTAGAAGTCCCATCATTCTCTCCACCATTTTGTGATACAGTCGCTCTGCATGTGACCTTGATCCTTTTAATGAGACCAATAATAAGAGACGAGCCTCCAAATTCTACGAGTCTTGATATTTTTGACGATACATCATTTGTCCAGGAGCATAACTTGGTTAGATAGACACTTGACTTGTGCATTGTTCACTCTTCTTATATAGATGAAACTCACTAAATAAAAGGAGGGTAAGAGTCCCATGATTCTCTCCACCATTTGTGATATAGTGGCTCCGCATGCGACCTTTCCCATTTTAATTAGACCAATAATAAGAGACAAGCCTCCAAATACTATGGCTCTTGATATTTTTGACTATACACCTTTTGCCCAAGCTTGGTTAGCTATATGCTTGGCTTGTGCATTTTTCATTCTCCTTATATGGATGAAACAAATCAATTTAGGGTAGAAGTCCCATGATTCTCTCTACCATTTGTGATAGAGTGGCTCTGCATGCAACCTTGTCCTTTTTAATTAGACCAATAATCAGAGATGAGTCTGTGAAGACCACAACTCTCTTGATATTTTTAACTATACATCCTTTGTCCAAGAGCATAGCTCAGTTAGCAACATGGTCAACCTTTACATTGTTCATTCTCCTTATATGGATGAAATTCACCAAATAGAAGGAGGGTAGAAGTCCCATGATTCTCTCCACCATTCATGACATAGTGGCTCTGCATGCAACCTAGTCCTTTTTAATTAGACCAATAATCTAAGTCGGGTCTCCAAATACCACGACTCTCTTGATACTTTTGACTAAACATCCTTTGTCTAGAGCATAACTCAATTAGCTAGACAATCGACTTGTGCATTATTCATTCTTCTTATATGGATGAAATTCACTGAGTCGAAGGAGGTTAGAAGTCCCACGATTCTCTCCACCATTCGTGATAGAGTGGCTCTACATGCGAACACGCCCCTTTTAATTAGACCAATAATTAGAGTCTAGTCTCAAGAGACCATGATTCTTGATATTTTTGACTATACATCATTTGTCCAGGAGCACAACTCGATTAGCTAGATGGTCGACTTGTGCATTGTTCATTCTTCTTATGGATGAAATTCATTGGAGGGTAGAAGTCCCATGATTCTCTCCACCATTCATGATAGTGGTTTGCATGCAACCTTTCCCCTTTTAATTAGACCAATAATAAGAGATGAGTCTCTAAAGACAACGAGTCTCTTGATATTTTTCACTGTACATCCTTTTTCCAGGAGCACAACTTGGCTAGCTGGATGGTCAACTTGTGAATTGTTCATACTTCATTCTTCTCATATGGATGAAATTCACTAAATTGAAGGAGAGTAGAAGTCCCATCATTCTCTCCATCATTCGTGTCAAAGTGGCTCTACATGCAACCTTGCCCTTTTTAATTAGATCAATAATCAAAGATGAGTCTCCAAAGACCATGTCACTCTTGGTATTCCTATCTAAGATAAGGATTAAGCCAATATATAAGGCATGGATTTTCCCTAGTTATTGGTTGTTGATCCTAGCCTCCAAATATAAGTCAGCTTTGAGTTTTCTTCAACATCATAGATGAGTCTCCAAAGATCATGTCTCTCTTCATATTTTTTACTATACATCCTTTGTCCAGGAGCATAGCTCGGTTAGCTAGACGGTTGACTTGTGCAATGTTCATTCTTCTCATGTGGATGAAATTCACTAAATCGAAGGAGGTAGAAGTCCCATGATTCTCTTCACCATTCATGATAAAGTGGCTCCACATGTGACCTTGCCCCTTTTAGTTAGATTAATAACTAGAGATGTCTCCAAAGACCACGATTATCTTGACATTTTGACTATACATCCTTTGTCTAGGCGCATGGCTTGTTTAGCTAGACGATCGACTCGTGCATTGTTTATTCTTCTTATATGGATGAAATTCATCAAATCAAAGGAGGGTAGAAGTCCCATGGTTCTCTTCATTACTTGTGATAGAGTGGCTTTGCATGTGACCTTGCCCTTTTTAATTAGACCAATAATGAAAGATGAATATCCAAAGACCATGATTCTCTTGATATTTGTATCTCAAATAAAGATCAAGCCAAGATATAGAACATAGATTTCCCTTGATTCACATCTTCCATACTTCCCATATGAAAAACAAACCATCGAGTTTCTTTGTTGTAATAAAAGCAATTTCCTCCTTCCTTGAGTTACATAAGAAAAACCCTATTGGCAATCCAAGGCTTCTTTTGCCACTTAAGTTGGATGATTCTTTCTCATATGGTTTCTTCGATAGGGAAGCCCAAAATGGTTGGTGTGGGGCTGATATGATTCTGCGGATCAGGTCATACCATGTTTTAAGGCTGAAAATGGGAGTTGGGAAATGTGCGAACACTAAGGCAAAGTTGGTAGCATTGTGGGGGCTTCTTTGGATGGCAGTTCACAAAGGCATATTCTACCTCAAAATTTTTGGCTACTCTTGGGTGGTGATCAATTGGGCCGAAGGTTTGGCTTGTCTTCGGGTGGCTTAGTTGGAGCAGTGGACTGCTCCGATCCGGGAACTATTATGCAGTTTCTCCTCTATATCTTTCTCCCACATCTACATGGAGCTAAATCAACATGCAAACTCTTTATCAAAATCTGCCATTGGGCCTATGGATTGACTTTTATTTTTTTGAGGATGTTGTCGATAACATGGTTGCAGATGCAAGCTCTTTTTTTGTTTTATGATCTTCTTTTGCGGCCTTGGCTAGAATGTAGGATTGACCTTTTGTTTTGACTGGTGGTATCCCTTAAAGGTTTGTTGTATTGTTGCTTGAGAGGTGCTAACTTTGATTATACATTTTAGAATAACAAGTTACTCTTTTTTAGTTGTGAAAAAAGAAGAAAAGATTTCCATTCATTATTAGTTTAGTTTTTTTTTTTTGTCTCCAGAAAAATCACCTCCAAACCGTTAGCCGGTAATCCAAGCCAAAAGATGTCTCAACAAAATTGAACTCGGGTAGATGGAATGAAATCTATCTAACCCCACCAACAAGCCACCATATCCTTGACTTCCATTCATTATTAGTTGTCAATCCTAACCTCTAAAAATAAGTCACTTTTTACTTTTGTTCAGGAACATAAAGCACCCACACATGCTGATGCTACCCCTACCCCTAATCCATTGCAAAAAAATTATTAGAAGATGTTCCAACTTTGTAATTTCAGCAAATATAGAACACTTAACCTAATAAAGCTAAACAAGATTCCACGTGGCAACACTATACATGTCGTGTACGTATGTACATCCATCTTTTTCTCTAGAATGTTCTCGGCAAAACATATACCTTCTCAGGTCCCACACGAATTTTAAAATGAGAAAACGTGTTTAACCTTTACTGGTAGGTAGTGGGTGAAAATAAAAGCTTTAAAGCCCCAGAAGTGTGGTCAGTAATCTGGAAGCTTCTTCAACATTCACTGCTATGCATCCTACGGGGATTTGATTAATTAACTCAAGCAGAAGCAGATGTAAAATCCAGAAGAGGAGCAGAGAAGAAAAGAAGAATATATGCGACGACCCCGTTCTGCCAATGGCGTGGAGGCACCCCCTTCGGCTCTCTGTTTGCGGCGGTGGTGGGAATTTACACCAATCTTCTCTCACGGTCTCTTAATTTGCATAATGCGTCTTCTTACATTGAGATTAATTATTATTATGTTTCATTATGTACAGAGAATGGGGGAGGGAGAGCGAGGGAGCGAGATTCCCAGTACCAGCTCTGCGACATTGCCGATGAATCCCTCCAGAGACGGAAGAAAAGGGCGTGTTCCGTTCCCTGCAACAATGAAGACGGAGAGGTCGGTAGTTCAGAGTTGAATATTGTGGGAAGCTTCTGCGGCAGAGAGAACATTTATTCGAAAGCCTTCGGTTTTCTGTTTCCCAACAGAAGTTATCCCATGGATGCTTCCAATTGCGTTCAGATTGATACCACTCATTGGGTTATGGACATGTCCATTTTTATAGGTATCTTCATGCATGCCCAATTCTCATTGTATACTTACCTTTTCTTGCTTTCTGTTGTGAATGTGAAGCTAAGCACTGCTGCTGTATTCACATGGTAAATCTTTCATTTAAAGGACTCATGCTGTGTTCACATGGTATATCCCTTTCTGTGTAATGTTCAGAAAGTATTCTTTATTTTATTATAAATCCATCTCCAATTTTGGAAAGTGGTTTTTGGTATTTAGTGGTTTGGTTTTGGAATTGATATTCACTTTTCCATATTTTGTGAATTTTGTCAGAGTAATCCATAAATGCTGGGCACAAGTGTTTTTTGTTGTTGTTAGGGCACTGGCACTCTCTGGTATAGATATAGCTGCCATAAAATTATTAATTAGTGTCGGCATAAGTTTTTTTTGGTTGGCAACTTGGCACTGCACCCTCTGGTATAAGATATTGTGGAAAAGCAATCATTTAAAAAAAAAAATCCCTATGTGAATACCAGAGTTGAGATCGATTCCTGTGCCGTGTAGGTGAAGAATACAGGCAAGTCAAAGAGATATGTGTATTCCTGGCAAGCGAAGTGGTTTTCCCTCCAGGGAAGGCATTGGCAGTTTACGCGCAGTCCCCAGGGTCGCAGTTTCAATACTGTGGGGCTGTGGATATGAGATGCCCCTCTGCAGTTTTATCTCTTCTCTGGCCTTCTGTCGACGGTGGCGGGCATAATGCTACTCTGCCCACGGCCAAAATTGGCATCTGCGTGGAAGATTTGGTGTCTCTGCCAAATCTGGACATGGGAAAACAGAAGCGAGCGGAGGATTTAGCTATGAAAGTTGGGGAAAATCTTCTCGGCTTCATGCAGTCGTTCTGTTCTGTGGAGACGAACAAACTGGCAATGCCCATAGACATATTGGATAGGTGGTTCAAAAGGTTTCAGGAGAGAACGAAAAGGGATCCTGCTTATCTCAAGGGTTTTGCAGTCTAGGCCATGGCATGTGAATTGCAACAAATTGTATATTACGTCACAAGATTCAAATTGCCTCGTGTGCTCTGTTATCATTCATATTCCCATCTATAATGTAAACATGCAAGCTTTACTTCTTTTTAGCTCTGCAATCAATATTTTTTCTACTTGACAGAGCTTGTACAGCTTGAATTGGGCAGCTAGCTTATGTTTATTATAACGGAGATGATTGTTCTCAGACTTCTGGAATGCCTGTCTGTCTTTCACATTAGGAATTTGGCCCTAAATGCCAGTAAACAAGAGGGCGTTTGACAGACGCCAGGATCGAGACTGGGATCTGGGAGTATACATAACTATCCAGTCCACTCCCCAATTTCTCTATGTTATTATTTTGCTTACTGTAAATTGAGTAGTGAGGCAAGCAGCCTCTGCATTGGACGTTATAAGTAAAGGAAGCTGATTAATTACTTGTACCCTGTTCTCCTAATTTCCTCCAATTTCCTAATATTTTTCAGCCAGAAGCATTTTTATTTCATTTATGGCATCTACAACCACTTCAATTTGCTTCGTTTCAATAGTGTAAACTTGGATTTGCTTCGTTTCAACTTTCAATTGTTTTACACTAGTATAATTGTGTCCGTTTGGTGAATGGTCATTATAATTTTAAAGAATTTTTTTTTTCAGGGTATTGCACATTAGTTTCTACAACCACTTGGATTTGCTTCGTTTCAATAGTGTAAACTTGGATTTGCTTCGTTTCAACTTTCAATTGTTTTACAGTAGTATAATTGTGTCCGTTTGGTGAATGGTCATTGTAATTTTAAAGAATTTTTTTTTTTTTCAGGGTATTGCATATTAGTTTTTAAAATAAATGGTTTCAGGTTATAAATTTAATGTAAGTATTTCTGGAAAAAATAATTTTAGAGTCTTTTCTAGGCACAGTATTTCTGGAAAAATATTATCAAATATTTTGAGGTTTTTCCAGAAAAAACATAATTTTCGAGTATTTTCTACGCACAATTATTATCAAATAATTTGGAGAAATGTCATTAGGATAAATCCAATGAGAAAGAGAATTTAGTAACAATTATACATTTGAAATAATTCAGGTGTGTGTTCGCAGAGTACATGATTACTGTCAGAGGATATTTAGTAATTATTTATTTCTTCTCTAATGTTGATACTTTTTTATATAATTCAGGTGTGTTCCGGCAGAACATGATTACTGTTAGAGGTATTTATAGGTGTATGTGTAATAATTTAATTTTTTTTTTAATGTTTGACACCTTTTTTTTATATAATTCAGGTGTGTTCGCAGAGTCCATGATTACTGTTAGAGGATATTTTTAGGTGTATGTGTAATAATTTAATTTTTCTTTAATGTTTGACATTTTTTTTATTAATTTGTTGCTATCTCCGGTTGCTTCTTCCATATTAAATGTTAACTTAGCAAATCAACTTTATCTTTATAATTAAATGCTTTACACCTATAATTAGCTTCTGCTTCCATATTAAAAGTTAAGTTACTTAACCTATATATGATAGTCGATCGAGAAATGAAGAATGAAGACAGAAAGCCCAGGAATGAAGAATGGAGGCAAGTCGCTAAAGGTGCCATTATATTGGGATTGGGATTGAAGGTAGTTCCATGTAATTATTGTTCCTAAATCATCAAGAGTAGTGGGTGCCATATTTTTCAATTTATTCTATTTTTATAATGAATGTGTTTAACACAATTTTCTCTTTTGCTTTTTAAAATTTTTTATTGTCAGATTTATTGATGAAAATTTGTGTTTCATTCAATTTCCGTTGTTCAATTTGAATTTTGATACTCTTTTATATTCCTTTGTTAAAAGGAAACTAAAAATTCCACCTGGAGTGACAAATCTGCTTTGAGTACCTATTTCAACATAGGAAAAAGTGAGTCTGAGTCTTTATAAATTTTAGATAACTACCTGAAGTGACAAATCTGGAGTGACAAATCTGTTTTGAGTACCTATTTCAACATAGGAAAAAGTGAGTCTGAATCTTTATAAATTTTAGATGTTTAATTTGAATTTTGACAATGGTCCATTAAAAAATTTAAAAAATCTACCTTCAATATAGAATATAGAGTGACAAATTTATGTTGAGAACCTAGTATAAAATGCATGCAAAATCTGTGAGAACATATGAAAAAGTGAATTTAAACGTAAAATGCATGCAAAATCTGTCTGAATACTTTGCATGCAAAATCCGTTTCACATATGTTGGGTACTCAATACGCAAAATCTGCATATGAAAAAGTGAGTTTTAAGGTAGAGCGATACAGTATGAACTGTTAAAATATGTGTAACCTGAAAACTCTTAAGAAGTTAGCCGTGAAGCTAAGAAAGTAGCTCGTCTCACGGGAAACCTATTTCTTCATGAATCAATTGAGATTCCTCTCGGGTTTGGGGTTTTCTATAGAATGCATAAAAATAGAGGTTTTCCATCTTTACCTCTTTAATATAATAAGGATTAGAAAAGTTTGTGAAAACAATTAATAATAAATAATTTAGTTAGTTATCTTTTTTGGTTTAGTCTTTCCCGACGGTGATAAGTTCTATAAATTATCACAGTGTCTACTCATCTTTCTCACGGGGCATGAATTTAGACTACTAGCCAATGTGAAGAGTTTTTGTGACATTTTTCTTATTATTGGATTTTAGTAAAGGATTTTGGCTTAATGGGGGATCTTACTATGGAATGGAATTACTATATTGTAGGATTGAATCATGTTGGTATTAGGTAGTTTGATTAAAAGGATGAATTAGTTTGGTCATGGAATGGTATAAATGGACAAATTAGTGCCAAACTAGCTTATGATGTTATTGTTAGTTTTTCACTTGTTTAGCATAATAACATTAGACGATCTAATCACTAAAAGAAATACAAGCATAACAAACAAAAAGAACGCAATACTTCTCTTGGGGAAACCACAAGGGAGAAAACCCCGACAAAAGTTTCTCAATATAGAATTCACAAGTACAAGATAAAACCCCAAGACAAAATCAACTCCTCTCCTTCACTTGTGTGAACTTCTCTTTTTTCTATGCGAACTTGAGTGAGTGAGATGAGTGTTACAAATGAGCAACTCAATCCCCTATTTATACTTTATAATTGACTTGAGCTTTTAATAATTAGGTCGGCTCTAACTCACCTAACTGGGACGACCTGTACACTTTACAATAAAATAATAATTTCTAGTTATTTCCAGGTCGACCTAACAGTTAGGGTTTACATTGACTCTTTCAATGAATCTTACATTATCAATTACATTAATGACATCTCCCAAAGGAGGAATACAATAATACACTAGACAAATACATTTAGAATATATTCTACAGTTACATTTCTTCAACACTCTCTCTTAACTAGGAAGGTATTCTATGGGCAACATCAACAATATCAACAACTGTCCAATTGACTTGTGAATCTCTATATGTCGTAGGAAGTTTTTGGAACATCATCATATATCTGGGGTATCATCAACATCATCATCCTCTGGTGTAACATCAACATCATCATCATCCTCTGGTGTAACATCAACATCAACATCATCGTCTGTTGGAATATCACCAACAACATCATCATCATCGTCTGCTAGAATATCACCACCACCATCATCATCAGTGTATGAACACTGGAACAACATCAATCATCAGTCGACAAGTACTGGAACAACAATCATTAGTAAGTAAATATTGTAACAATAACAATAACAACCATCAGTAAACAAGTACTCGAACAACAATCATCAGTAAATAAATACTGGAACAACAACAACAACCATCAATAAACAAGTACTGGAACAACATCATCAGTCAGAAAGTACTGAGATAACATCACCAGTCGGCAAGTACTGGGATCACTATCAGTCGGCAAGTACTGATCTTCAATCGGAAAGGACTAGCATCTCTATCAGTCGGAAAGTACTGATCTTCAGTCGGCAAGGACTGGAATCTCTACCAGTCAGAAAGTACTGATCTTCAGTGGGAAAGGAATGACATCTCTATCAGTCGGCAAGTATTGATCTTTAGTCGGAAAGAACTGGCATCTCTATCGGTCGGCAAGTACTGATCTTCAGTGAGCAAGGACTGGCATCTCTATCAGTCGGAAAACACTGAACTTCAGTTAGCAAGGATTGGCATCTCTATCAGTCGGCAAGCATTGATCTTCATTCGACAAGGACTAGCATCTCTATCAGTCGACAAGCACTAATCTTTAGTCGAAAAGGACTAGCATCTCTATCAATCGGTAAGCACCGATCTTCAGTCGACAAGGAATGGAATCTCTATCAGTCGGAAAACACTAATCTTCAGTCAACAAGGACTTGCATCTCTATCAGTCGGCAAGTATTGATCTTCATTCCACAAGGACTGGAATCACTATCACTCCCTCTTTCAAGGGAGGTCCTTTCGGAACACACCAAGTTTGTCTCGAAAGTATTCAAACTTTATGTGAGATAGAGGCTTAGTCAATACATCAACAACTTGTTCCTCCTTAGAAACATACTTGAGATTTACAGCTCCCTTCTGCACCATATCTTAGATATAGTGAAACTTGATCTCGATATGCTTCGATCTATCATGGAACATTGGATTCTCTGTCATTTTGATACAACTCTGATTGTCACAGAAAATATCAGTCACATCTATCTCTGCATCGAACAATCCTGCCAACATCTTGCGAAGCCACACTACTTCTCTACAAGTTGAATATGCTACTACGTACTTAGCGTCTGTTGTAGTGAGAGAAACACAGGGATGATTTCTACTGATCCATGAGATCATACCTGATTCCAAACTAAAGAAACATCCTGAAGTGTTTTTTCTATCTTCGACACTTCCATCCCAATCTGAGTCTGTATATCCGTACAGTCTGAATTCACTATCTGAAGCATATCTGAGTCCATAGTCCAACATACCTTTTGGGCACCTCATCACATTTTTTGCTGCAATCAAGTGAATTTGTCTAGGATCCACCATATACTGGCTCAAGATGCTCAAAGCAAAACATATGCCTGGTCTAGCATTGGTCAAATACATCAATGACCCAATAATCTGTCTGTACATCTTGACATCTACTATCTCTGATGAAGCATCATTTAAGAGCTTCAAGTTTGCCACCATCAGAGTAGTCATGGCCTTACAATCCATCATCCCAAATCTCTTTAGGATCTCAACAATATATTTTCCTTGAATCAGGAAAATCTCATCTGGGAATTGCCATACTTCAAGACCTAGAAAATAGTGCATCATCCCAAGGTCTTTTATTTCAAATTCTGCAGCAAGCTTCTTTTTACATTCAGTGATGGGCTTGTCTTTTCTTGTCAGGAACAAATCATCCACATACAATAGGTAATATCATAGGTTCATCATCTATGAACTTGTAATAAATATTAGAATCTGCTTTACTCTTGGTAAAGCCCAAGCTCATCAGTGAAGCCATCAATTCTTCCATACCATGCTATGAGTGCTTGCTTCAACCCATATAATGCTTTCTTCAGTTTACACACATGTGTTTTTTCTGTTATCTGTTTCAAATCCTTCTGGTTGCTCGATGTATACTTCTTCTATTTTTCGATTCATGAAGGATGTCTTTACATCCATCTGATGTAACTTCCATTTCATCTTAGCTGCCAAGGCAAGGATGGTTCTAATTGAGGTATATCTGGCCACATGAGAAAAGTCTCCTCATAATCAATTCCTTCCTTCTGAGAGAACCCCCGGGCTACGAACCTTGCCTTGTATTTTTCAATGCTTCCGTGTGCTGAATTTTTTTTTTGAATATCCATTTTGACGAAACAATTGACTTGTCCTTTGGTCTTGGTACCATATCCCAAACATCATTCTTAATGATGGATTGGTATTCTTCATTCATAGCATCCAACCATTCATTCTTCTTTACTGCATCTTCAAAACATGTAGGTTTTTCTTCAACAAGGTTACACATCAAGGCTACATAAATGGAACATGGCCTTGGTCTCTTGC
This sequence comes from Larix kaempferi, assembly GCA_027924585.1. NCBI lineage: Eukaryota > Viridiplantae > Streptophyta > Pinopsida > Pinales > Pinaceae > Larix > Larix kaempferi. The sequence continues at coordinate 27,683,246 of BSBM01000205.1, forward strand.
TTTCTCTACTGGTTCCTTCTGGGGCACCATATCTTCCTGCATCTTGTATTATTTCTCGTGCCCAAGATGGTCTTCTCTTCCGTGGATTTTCTTCATGAGGTGTCTCCTCAGGTCTCTGAGGTTCTTTGATATCATGATCCTTTGGAATAGGTTCTTCTTCAACATTTCTATCTAGTACATTATTAGTTTTTGTAACTCTAGGAGCTTCATGCTCCTCTTCATCATCATGATTCTTCTTAGACTTGTTGAAATATTTGTCTTCATCAAATGTAACATCCCTGCTAAGCTCAATCTGGCGGAATCCTGGGATGTAGATATGGTAAGCCTTTGATTGGTCACTGCAACCCACAAATATTCCCTTCTTTCCTGAAGGCTCCAACTTCGATCTCTTCTCTTTTGAAATGTAAATAAATACTAGACATCCAAATATCTTTAGATGACTGAATTCATGATTCGTACCTGTAAACATCTCTTATGGGGTCTTGTTTCCAAGAGCACTGTGAGAGATTCTATTATGTACATATACTGTGGTTATAGCTGCTTCATCCCATAGATGCATGTTTAGGTATTGATCATGGATCATGGCCTTCACTGCTTCCATGATGGTTATGTTCTTCTTTTCAGCTACACCATTCTGTTGTGGATTATATGGAATAGTAAGCTCCCTCTTAATCCTTGCTTGTTTACAAAAATCTTTGAAATCACTTGAAGTGTATTCCACTCCATTATCCATCCTTAGTATCTTGATCTTCTTATCAGAGAGGTTTTCTACAAGAACCTTAAACTCTTTAAACTTTTCAAAAACTTCATTCTTATTCTTTAGAAAATAAATCCATGTTTTGTGGGAGTAATCATCAATAAAAGAAGCATAATAAACATACCCGCTTAGTGAAGTGGTAAACATAGGTCCACAAATGTCAGAATGAATAATGTCCAATATGCCTTTAGATTTTTTGTCACTACTTGGAAATGGATTCTTCGTACTTTTTCCTTGTGCACATCCTTTGCACACTCCTTCATGATCAACCTGGATTTCTGGTAGTCCAATTACTACCTTACTCACTATTGGTAAGGCTTTGCAATGTACATAAGCTAGTCTTCTATGCCATAGTTCACAGGGGCTCATGGTACTAGTCATCGGTGCCGAATCTGCATGACCCTTATGTTTATAAAGTCTTCCTTCTTCTACCCCAATGACGATTGTATCATTGATAGTCTTCCCCTTTGGCCACATAAGAACTTCACCATCTATAAATGCAATTCTAAGACATTTCTTATCTAATGCTAAAATAGAAAGAAAGTTCTTTTTCAAACCTGGGACATATAGTACTTCCTTAATGTTCATGGACTTCCCAGAGTCCAATTTGTAAGTAGCCTCTCCCATTCCTTTGATAGGATAGTGGTAGTCATCTCCAAGCTTTACTTTGTGTGGAGAATCTTTTTGCATGAGATGTGAAAGAGATTCTTTGTATCCCGTCATGTGTTTTGAGGCTCCACTATCCACTAGCCAAGTATCCCTTCCATGAGTTACTAAACCAGTGAGGGATGAGATTAGTACATATTATTCACTGGAATCTTCATCTTCTTTGGTTTTGACTTCATCATCATATTCACTATCTTCCGCTGCATGAGCATGGAATCTTTTCTTTTGCTTATTAGGTTGTCCAGATTTGAATGGACAATATCTTGCAATGTGTCATGTATTTTGACAAGAGTAACATTCAATTGATGATAGGTCTTGCTTGAACCTCTTTCTCCTTTTATATTTTTGAGATCTTCTAGGAGAGTGGTCATGGGTACGTACATTATTCTTTCTTTTCCTTCCACCTTTGGAATGAGTTTCCAAAGCTTGATCTTCATTTCCATTTAATTTCTCCTCTCTTACTGCTATTCTTTCTCCCTCCCACACACACTCTTCCCACAGTTGTCTAAACTGGATCAATTTCTTCCTAGCACATATGACATGAACAAAGGGTTCACAATCTCTAGGAATACCATTCAGAGTGGTCATCACAACTTCAACATCTTCTACCATGTCTCCAATAGCTTCTAATTGTTCTTTGATCTGAGACACTCTGGAGAAGTATGAGTGCATAGTCTCAGATTTCAGGATCTTCACACCCTTGAGTTGATTTCTCAAGGTCATCTTCCTTTGATGTTCTTTCCTTCAAGCAGGTTGGTCAAGGCATCAAACATCTCTTTTGGAGTCTTTTTAGTGGACACTTGTGGAATCAAGTGATCTTTGATAGGATCAACTATGATCCTCTTAGCCTTGATCATATCCTTCTTGTGCTTTGCTTTGGCCTCATCTCCTCCTGGTTCTATAAGTCCCTCTTTTATAAAACCTTCTAGCTCATGTTCTTCAAGAATGAGCATGACTCTATATTTCCATGCCCTGAAGTTCTGATCTCCTTCAAGATTCTCATCAAGCTTGGTATTGTTTTTCATTTTGATAAAATGAGAACCTCAAATGGAAATAGAATAGATGCAGGACTTACCAGTAAAGTTGTCCTTTTGAAAACTGCTTCTTCCTTGACCTAGGGTTTGACAGAGAAACCTTAATTTTCCAACTTCAGGATTTTGGAAAACCATTTGGATGAAAATATGTGCCTACTCAAGGCGAGTTGAGCAAAGTACTCCTTCTCCTGATTCTATGAGCATATGTTCCAAAAAATTGATGCCCTAGTTCTCCAGGCTGCAGTGGGGAACTCAAAAATGAAAATTCTTGGAATTAATGAATTCTACTTCAACAGAAAGATGTGCCCTAGTGAGGCGATTTAGATGCACCTTCTTTTTCATTTGATCTATGGAGAGAGTTCCCAGAATAAGAAACCCTAGTTTCTGCAATTGTGGAGGCTACACAATGTTTTCTTTTAGGCCTGCTCTGATACCATGTTAGTTTTTCACTTGTTTAGCACAATAACATTAAACAATCTAATCACTGAAAGAAATACAAGCACAACAAACACAAAGAACACAATATTTCTCTCGAGGAAACCACAAGGAAGAAAAACCCGACAAAAATTCCTCAATATAGAATTCACAAGTACAAGATAAAACCCCAAGACAAAATCAACTCCTCTCCTTCACTTGTGGGAACTTCTCTCTCCTATGCGAACTTGAGTGAGTGTTATGAGTGTTACAAATGAGCAACTCAATCCCCTATTTATACTTTACAATTGAATTGACCTTTTACTAATTAGGTCGGCTCTAACTCACCTAACTGGGCTGACCTATACACTTTACAATAAAATAATATTTTCTAGTTATTTCTAGGCCAATCTAACAGTTAAGGTTTGCATTGACTCTTACATTATCAATTACATCAATGACATCTCTCGAAGGATGAATACAATAATACACTAGACAAATACATTTAGAATATCTTTCGCAGTTACATTTCTTTAACAATTATTTTTACTACTGTTGAATTTGTTGAAAAATGGTGGCATCAAAAAATTTGGAATTGAAATATTCCTTTGAAGCTAAAATGTTTCACTTGGCTCCATCAAGAAAATAAAATTCAGACGTGGGATAATATTATAAAAAGAGGTAGAGTGGACCCTAATATCTATAGTTTGTGTAAAAAAGATATAGAGGCCATTTCACATCTTTTTCTTCACTGTGAATTTGGAAAAAAAGTTTTCACTGGATGTGAGGCTAAGACTGCAAATGAATGAGGTGTGGGGGCTGTGGAGAACTAGGAATGTTGCTATTTTTAAGAATGTGATTTCAAATAATTTTGTTGTCAGTTCTAGGATTGTTGGATTTTTGTATGAATTCCATAAAGAGAAGAGGATAAAACTATCTCGGACTATTATTGATCCCTTTCTGTCAGAGGAGAGTCTAGTGGGTTACTTTGATGGTGCTTCTCAGTTGGGAAAGTGTGGGGGAGGAACGCTACTAAAACTTAATTGTAATCATTACTTTCACGTTTGGATGGGTTGTGGGGAAGGAACAAACACTAGATTTGAGCTATTGGATTTGTGGGTTCTCCTTTTGTTTTCTTCTTACATAGGTATTTTGTCTCTTCAGGTGTTGGGAGGTTCCAAAGTCACTGTTGATTTGGTTGCAGGTAAGTCAAATTTACAAATGGCTTCTTTGGATTAGTGATGTTTTAGAATAAAGGACATTCAAGAAAAATTCATTGAAATTTCCTGTACTCATCTCTATCATCAGCTAAATGCTGTGGCGGATGGACTTTCAAAGAATGCAGTGGGACAACTTGAAGGTTTACCTTTTTTGAAGAATTTAAAGACAACACTTTGTTGTCTAGTGGATCATTTTCTATTTATTGAGATTAGATGTCCTATGTTTTGGACCGTCATTGGAAGACTGTTATAATTGGGATTTCTTAGTATCTGTTGTAACCTTTTTTTATCAGTAGGTTTTATGGAGATTTGTTTATTATGATTCATTATTGCTCTGGAAAGCTATCTCTTGTATTTGGTAGTCTTTTGCAGTTTTTTGAGATCTAATAGGAGCTAGACAACTATTTCAGTATTATGTCGGGAGACCGATTATGTAATAGACTATGTTAACTTTGATTCATATTTTGAATAACAAGCGACATGTTTTTTTCTTGGTGAAAAAATTTAGTTAGTTACCCGACCATGCTATAAGATTCAATAGAAACAATTTTTATTTTTTTAAATGTGCATGCTTAGTATTTTAAAGGGAAAAATAAAATCATATGTTTTTATGTATTTTCAATTAATATATTGAAGATTTTATTAAAAATATAAGCACATTGGATGCACAATTTAATATTGTATCCAATGATTATCCAAATGAATACTTTTTAGTAAACCTATAGGGAGATAAATTGAAAATACATGAAATGTATGTTTCTAATCTCCCTCTAAATTTTTAATTTAAATTTTATGTAATAGAATTTAACACCAACTTTTTATAATTAACAATGCATAGCATTATTTTATTTTGTTGCAGAACCAAGAGATGAGGTAGATAAGAGTGTTTTATTTCCAAGGAGGTGGTAACTAGAGATATCATTACAATAGTTAAGCACAATCAAACATAGAAGTGCAAGAAACCAAAAGATTTTGATACACAACAATTACCACATATTTAAACATTATTGAAATTGTTAGATTGACCCATAAGGCCATTTTATACATCACGTAGATGTAATTAACTCCCTTGAAGTGAGGAAGGTGACATCCATAGAGATTGATGAGGGTGCATAACAAACTCATTTTTTATTTTTTGTGCACCATCCAATTGCTTTGGTATAATTACTCGACTAGTTTAATTGATCTAAGATGGATCATTATATACTTTTTCATCTATTTCGTTATTTTTGGGGGAAAAAGGAAACAATTGGCTATTAGAGCCCATTTTAGTGGTAGGTCCCACTTTGTTATTTAGAGTCCAAAAATGTTTGGATATTGTTAGAGTCTTTAAATGGTTTTTTGGGGGGTTAACAATTTGTGAATAGAGTTATAGGCTCCATTAAGAGCTTTCCAATGAATCAAAGATCACCTCAAGTAGAGTTCGTATGAGGAAGTTATGCTTATCACAAGTTGATTTATCCTATTAACCACCATGATATTGGGTGGATCCCACACTAGCTTTCATTACTCACACATGTGGAGTTAATCATGTAGAGACTTTAAAAAAATAGATCATTTGAAACCCTAACCCTAATAAAGAGTTGACGCATGCAAAAATCCTAATCCTAATTTAGATGTCTATTATGACATTGTTAAATACTGGTCTACTAGGATATAAATAGGATACACTCATATCGTATTAAGTAATGTTCCATGATAAACTCGAGAATCAAAGCATGTAAAAACCCTAATCCTAACCTAGATGGCTATTAGGGCATTGTTAAATACTTGTCCACTACGATATAAATAGGTTACATTCATATCATATTAAGTATTGTTCCATGATAGAGTAGAGAATTGAGAGTAGTATATTGACATAGAGTAAAGGAAGTAGAGGATCCTATAGCAACCACATAGGGCACAGTGCCCATGGAAACTATGTAGTGAGTGCACTTTCTATCTCATAATTGAGAAGAAAAGAGCAAGGCATACACCTTTTAGATGATTTTTATTCCCTATTGAACTTTCCAAATGTACATTTTGTGTTTATTGTGTGGATTATGTGTTATTTTCTTAGCAAGTCCATTTTAGCTTTTGTTTATGTCAATATTTTGTGCACTAAATTAGTAATATTAAATCTAAAATCTAAAGTAAAACATTGTAAGATCTGTTGTGAGGAATTGTTCCAATGGAATATCCATGATATTTTATAGATCATATTCTTAGTGGACAACTTATTTGATTACTTAGTTGAATCATAGGGCCTAGTGTCCATGGAAACTATGTAGTGATTGCAGTTTCTATTTCATAGTTGAAAAGAAAAGAGCAAGGCACAAGCTTCACCATCTAGATGAGTTTTCTTCCATATTGAACTTTCCAAATGTACATTTTTTGTTTATTGTGTTGGTGTGTTATTTGCTTAGCAAGTTCATTTTAGTTTTTGTTTATTTCAAGATTTTGTGCACTAAATTAGTAATATTAAATCTAAAATCTAAAGTAAAACATTGTAATATCTATTGGGGCAAATCGTTCCAATGGAATATCCATGTTATTTTATAGATCATATGCTTAGTGGACAACTCAGTTGATCGCTTAGTCAACTCTCTTAGTTGACTCTCAATTGCCAATTAATTGTTTTTAGAAAGATGCAGAGGTGTGATGGACCTATTATCCTACTGTTGTGTCACCTTCCCATCAACATAACTCTTTGGCGATTCAGGAGGTGAAATTACTTTTGTACAACACCTATAATTGAAAATTCCTGAAGCTCAATCATAGAACAAAGCTTCATAAAATTAGATCTTAATAGAGAATTTGTAAAGATATCAACAACTTCATCATATATCTTCCTGTAAACAAGATTCACGATTATTATTATCTTATTACTAATTATCTCAAGAAGTAAGCATAAAACTCCACATGCTTCATCTTACTATGTGTGGCAAGATTATCTACAACTTGTTTCACACTTGGAAATTATCCTATTGTGATGGACCTATTATCCTACTATGATGGAAATTATGAATATGCAGAGCTGTGATGGACCTATTATCCTATTGTTGTGGCACCTTCCCATCAACATAACTCTTTGGAGATTCATGAGGTGAAATTACTTTTGTACAACACCTATAATTGCAACTTCATGAAGCCCAATCATAGAACGAAGCTTCATAAAATTAGATCTTAATAGAGACTTTGTAAATATATCAACAACTTCATCATATATATTACAGTAAACAATATTCACAATATTATCTTGTTACTAATTATCTCAAGAAGTAAGCATAAAACTCCACATGCTTCATCTTACTATGTGTGGCAAGATTCTCTACAACTTGTTTCACACTTGGATTATCAAAATATGCCACAATCGATGTTTCCATTTCAAAATCAAGTTCACCCATGAGATTTGGATGTGCCAATATGCATCTCGCCATGATATTACACTTCTATGGTCAAAAGAGAGGCCACCCTCCACTTTTTACAAGACCAAACTATGCATCTAGAACCATGATGAAAGACATAACCAAATATAGGTTCCCTATTCTTTCCATCTCTATCCCAATTTGAGTTGGTGTAACAAATCAAGTGGTTCACTTTTTCATCGTAATACATTATACCTAGATGACAAGTGCCTTTGATATAATGAACAATTATTTTTGCAACTTTTATGGTGTCTTTCTCATAGATCTTGCATAAATAGAGAAATGACACTAACAATGAAGGAAATATCAAGATGAGTACGAGTTAAATAGATAAATATACTAAAAAAATATTGGTGAAGTGCAACATTCTCTTTCAAAGAATCACACTTCTTGGTTAGCTTCACTTCTGACCGATAATGTGTAGCGCAAAGCTTACAATCTTCCGTTATAAACTTTTGTAAAAAGTTTAACACCTATTTAGGTTGAGAAATAAAGATACCATATCATTTATTTGTAAGACTAGGATTCTCAAAAGGAAATGACGTATCATACCAAGGTCAATTGTCTCAAATGTATTTTGTAACTATTTATTCAAACCTAAAATCAAATTAATATTGGTTCTAGTAATCACTGTTGGTGTCCATTTTGTCACTATTTTTTATCATTAAATCTATTCCAAATGACATTATTTTTTATATAATAAGTTATTCTTTCCGCCATTCATCCCATCAAATAGACCAGGCATGTATTCATTTATCATATGAATTTTGGTCAAATCTCGTTATATTATGATTTATCAATGATTAAAGTGACATTTCCAGTCATACATGGCATTTAGTTTTGATCTACAGGTTGCGATTTCTCAAACGACCTTCCATTCATACTGCGTGTTTATATTGCCAATATTCAGCCGCGCCCAGCTCGTCATTCAACCTTGCATTCATCCCACGAAATCCATGGTTGGCATGTTTCGGGCCATTAAAGACAAGATCGGATACGTGGGTTCTGTTTTCCACACAAGGGTCATGTCTAGTGAGCTATGGTTCTGGAAGATTCATCCCCAGGCCTGCTAAACTCGAAAGCACACCATGCTTCCACGTCAACACTCTACACGCTAGTTCTCTCGTCCATTCAGCCTGGAATCACACACGCCCATTCACGCCGGTGTTCTAGAAGAGTTCACCCATCCACGCTCAGCCTTCCAACACAACGCTTCACCCACGTCAATGCTCCAGCAGGGCTCTCCTCCGTTCGTTCAGTTCGCCTGCGCACTACCTCTCTGCCCACGTCAAAGGAAGATCGATGCTGTAGCTGCCTTGTGAAGGAATCAACCCCGTGAAGCCTGGTGTATGCTCCCTATGCTGTCACGCATCACTTAAAGCATCCAGTTACAGCCATAAACGCCTTTGATATTAAAGAGGTCGACTCTATCGACCTTCTCATCCATTTGTAAATATATAAATAGATGCTTTACATAGAAGAACAGAGTTAGAAGTTAGTATGTAGACAAAGATAGAGTTAGAGTTAGAGATTATCAAGAGCAGATAGCAGACATTTTGTAATTTTCTCAAGTTAATGGAAGTTCTAGTTTGTTGATGTTCTGAGTAGCTAATTAGTTCGGTTTTCCATCTCTGATTGTTGGGAAGGGCCCCTCATCAACCGGAGGTTTTGTTCTTGTTTTCTGCATTTTCTTTTCTGCAAATAATTAGTTTCTTTTCCTGTATATGTAATTAATTTCGTTTTCCTGTACATGATATTTCTTTCTTCTCTGTAATTTATATTGTGCTGCTAACATAGTTTGTGTTTACAGAATTGGTAAATGGTCGACCAAAAGTATAGTTTTGATAGTTTCATTTCAGTCTTTGGTAATTAGATAGTTTGTTTTCTAATCTCTTGCAATTAGATAGGATTTGGTAACTTGTTGTTTCCAGCTTAGTTTACAATTAGAATTAATTTCATTAGCTTCTTCTCTATAGCTGTAGGTTAATTCTATCTCCCATCTCAATCTTGCTTTAGCATATCATAGGAATAGTTTATCTCTCCAACAATGATTAGAATAGGTTGCTCTCTATTATCGTAGCTTCTCAACAAGTCTTCTCACTGATTTATTTGCATTGTAGGTTCATTTGCATTCGCCAGCTGACGTTAATATCATCGAAACTCTCATTTTCCTTTAGTCTAACTCGTTTTTCCTCATCCAGACTGTCATTCGGACAACCATTCAGATCGTCATTCGGATTTTCATTCTTTCTGCACTTTTTTTATGCTTATTTGAATTCAGTTTCTTAGTTTTCATAACTGTAATATTTCCTTCTCTTAATTAGTATTCTTAATCATAATTAGGCCCTTGTTTTACATTCCATAAAGTTTTAATTAAAGTCTTGTTACCATTCTTAGTTTGCTTTAACTGTCTTTTAAATTATGTCTTTCATATTTAATTTACTAACATGTTGTTGTTTCAAAATTTATTAGTTTTATTCCTAGTTTAGTTTATTACATGCTCTTAAGACTTAGTTAGATTAGAGTGAATAATTTCATTCTCCAAGTATTCTAGTTTTGATAGTTTCCTTTATTAAGATTATGATCAGTTTCTTATTTAGATAAATAATGAATATGTTCATGGAATAGAATTTGGATTCAAAAATTAATATCCCTATCAAGTTTTCTACTTGCTTCTATATAAATATCTTTATCAAGTTTTCTACTTGCTTCCAAATCAAGTTCAGAAGTAAATATCTTTATTAAGTTTTCTACTTGCTTCTAGTTTTCATTAGTATCATATTATTCCGCTCATGGATAGTAGATAGATCAGGATGTTTAAAGTTAACTACAATTGGTCTCTTTGTAGCTTACATCTCTTTGTTGAAGTTAGATTAGATTTACTTCCATTTTGTTTTGCTCTTACATTTGAAATCCATTATGATACATTCACTCCAGTTCCTGTTACATGGGAATATATGTTTTTCTTGAATTAGTTGTTGAAATTATTTAATAGTTTGTAATTTGCTTTGAACAACATAGCTTCCTGCTTATGTATTTTATCATTAAATTAATCCATTTCATAGATAGGTCTCTGTTTATTTACAGTTGTTTTTTAATTCTTAGGATAGAATATGAAATTGTATAGTTTCCATTTTCATAGTTCATAGTTTGCTTTTCAATCATTTTCCATTATTCAATTATAAGATAGAGTAGTATGATTTGATACTATTTTAGTTTATTTGCTTAACTAAGTTTGATTTAGCTCTTTTTATTGTTTTTCTGAAGTTTGACTCGGTTTTTCATTTTGAAAGATCTTTCGATCTTTTCTTTATTAAATATTTTTAAGGTCTGACAAGCTGAAAATCTTAGGTGCCATTCTACCTTAGCATATACTTTGCCTCAACTCTAAGATTACCAACCCCGATCGATAATTAAATATTAGGTGTTTTATTTGAGATAGCTCACACACCCAACAATGACCAAGTTGTCCACATACAATGCAACAATTGAAATTTCACCATATAGTATTTCATTGGTCATTAATTAGTGGAAAAAGTTTAATATGAAAAAATGTTCATTTATAAAGTTGGTCACATATTTTGTAATAGGTAGGGATGTCGTTTCATAGACACCGTGACAATTAGGGTGAGAGGAGGATGAAGGGTTTGCAGTATAGATTAGGGTTTTGTAGGTGTCGAGATGTCATCATCCAATACGTCTAGGGAGGAGGAAGATGTATTGTGGTATGACGATGACGTGGTGTGTTTAGGCGGTATCTTCAAATTTGAAAAGGAGATGTGTGGGGTTGTCAAGGATATCACATCACTGGCGGGTTAGTTCTTTTGCGGACAGGGTCTTCATTCCGATATAGGGAATTTGTGTGATCATAACTCTGTTCACAAGACTCCTACTCCCGAAAAGTCCCCCCTTCCTTTCTATGGTTGTGTTGGTGCTTAAAAGGAAGGTAAGGGGTCTAGCTTGGCAGTTTCAAAGGGATCAGATCATAATGATGGTGGAAATTTTTCAAATACTTGAGATGTAGGGGTTGTGCCTCGGGACTATGTGAATCCATATAAAACAATTGATAAACCCAATAAGCTCTCAAGTGCTAGGATGAGAACTAGGTTGATGCAAGAGTATCGTGTAGCTTAATTTAAATCTTGCTAAATCCGGCTAACTGTCACTAAAGTTATCGGATCTCCTAGATCAGACGCAACCCCAATTCACAACCATGTTTTTGGGAATGTATTTACAGAGAATAAAATTCCATTAACTTTCGAACGCATTGGAGTTATGGATCAAACCATAACTTGTATACTATTTACGTTAAATGCACACAGGAATATTTCAATAGATTTATAGCTGTGTGTTCGTGGATTTAGTACGATTTCAATGTGAATATAAAAGAACCCAAATAACTTACAAATTTACACAGATGTCTCCTGGATATGCAAAATTGATCCTTCCTGGGTAGCTTGGTATAAATTACTTGCTTCTAATCGCACACAGTAAGCAAATTCAACACAAGAGTTTAATATGTCTCTAGATCTGAAGAACGATTTCCTTCTGGCCAGTTTTGATCCGATTTCCTTCCTTTTAATCGTGCATAGTAAACAATTGGATGCAAGGGTTTCTTTACTCAGAGAATAGGAATAAAAGAAGCTTTATTTCCTTCAATAAATCTCTGCAACTAACACTTGCTGCATATCTGCAAATCCTCTGTCTCTCTCTCCACCCCTACTCTAAGTACAATGCTATTACTATTCTTTAAATACAATGAAATTTAGTTTTCTCAGATCCACTAAATTTGGATCGAGTCATCTAGTCAATCTAGATCCTATTCTTCATGCTATAATCCCTTATTAAATCCTAGCAGCTGTTACATAGTTAGGATTCGGGATCCTTGAAAATTTTTTTTTATTCAACTTAACTTAATACAATAAATCAAATTTAAGAGAACCCACTCTCTTTAGTAAAAATTTGATTTTGACAATCAAAAAGCCGTGTAACTACTAAAGCTTAAGTCTATGCTCCTACATCAGACTCCTCAGGTCAGAAAAATTCATTAAGTCCTCTTCATGAGTTCTTCTACAGTACTGCCACTTTTCTATATGAGTACAACATTCACCCAAGTAGCATCTTCAAGTGGCTAATCCTTCCACTTGATCATGTATTCATAGTACTCCTGTCCTCTGGTTTTCTTCAACAATCTAGTGTCCAAAATCCTCTCCATTTCCAGGTTTGGTACAGTAGGAATCTGTTTCTGCCATCTAACTTTTTGTCCAGTATCTAGACCATTTGTTGATGAAGTTTCTGCTTCAGCCTCTCTATAAGGATACAAATCTGCATCATTAAAGATAGGTGATATTCCTAGATTATCTAGAAGCTCAATTTCATAAGCATTTGCTGAAAATTTTCTCAAGATTTTACAAGGCCCAATTTTCTTCAACTTCAGCTTATTATAGGTGCCTCTAGGAAACCTCTCCTTTTTCAGATATGATAATACTAGATCACCTTCTTCAAAATGTACTTCTCTTCTCTTCAGATTTGCCCTCTGTTTATACTTAAGACTGTTCTCCTGCACTTGTTCTTTAACCTGCTCATGCAACATTTGCATGTCCAAACCAAAATCCTCTGCATTTGCACTTCTTTTCTTCGTCATTCCCAAATCTCTAAGCTCAAGCACTCCTCTAAGATTTGTTCCATAATTTTTTTTAAAAGGACTCAAACCTGTACTTCTATTAGGTGAATCATTATATGCGAACTTAGCCTGTGGTAAAGTTAAATCCCACTGATTAGGATGTTCACTAACCAAACTTCTCAGAATATTACCCAAACTTCTATTTGTAACCTCAGTTTTCCCATTAGTCGGAGGATGGTAAGCTGAACTAAAGTTAAGGTCTGTCCCCAATTTCTTCCATAAAGTCCTCCAGAAATGTCCAACAAACTTAGTATCTCTGTCAGAAACGGTACTCATAGGAAGACCATGAAGTCTTACCATTTCTTTAAAAAACAGATTTGCAATGAGGGTGGCATCACTTGTTTTTGTACAAGGAAGAAAATGTGCCATCTTTGAGAATCGATCCACTACAACAAATATGGAATCATTACCTCTCTGTGTTCTTGGAAATCCTAGAAAAAAATCCATGCTCACAGCATCCCAAGGTTTCTTTGGAATAGGTAATGGCTTATACAATCCTTTATTTTGTTGTCTCCCCTTTGCATGTTGACAGATCTGACACTTCCCAACAAATCTCTGTACATCTGCTCTCATTCCTGGCCAATAGTAAACATTATTCAATTGAGCATAAGTTTTGTCATTTCCAAAATGACCAACAAGTCCTCCACTATGCTTCTCCTTCAACAAATTCTCTCTCATTGAGCATTTATGAAGGCACAATTTACTTCCTTTGAATAATAATCCTTCCTTTAACATGAAATCTATCCATGGGATTCTATCTCTGGATACTTGATTCTAACAAGCTTCATAAGCTTCTTTGAAATAAACATCTTATGAATACATGTCTCTTAAATGCTCTAATCCAAGAACATTCACTTGGAATTCCTGCAAAACTAAACATCTTCTGCTCAAAACATCTGCAAACTTGTTAGAATTTCCACTGATATGCTTTAAAACAAAAGTAAAATTTTGCATAAACTCAACCCACTTGGCATGTTTCTGATTTAACTTTACTTGCTTAGTTATGAATTGTAAAGCATGATTGCCAGAATATAAAACAAATTCTCCAAGCATAAGGTAATGCCTCCATTTCTTCAGAGCTTGAATTACTGCATAGAACTCTTTATCATAGGTAGAATATTTGTGTTTTGACTCATTCAATTTTTCATTTAAATATGCAACTGGTTTATCATCCTGACTCAATACTCCTCCAATAGCATATCCACTAGAATCACATCTAACAGAAAACAGTTTGCTGAAGTCTGGGAGAGCTAAAACAAGCTTCTCAGTGATATTTTCTTTCAACAATTTGAATCCCCTCTCTGCTGCAATAGTCCATTTGAATGGTTGTTTCTCTTTCTTCGCTGTGTCTAAGATTGGAGCACATATTCCACTAAAATTTCTTATGAATTTTCTATAAAAACTTTCCAACCCATGAAAAATTCTTACCTCGAACACATTCCTTGGAGATGGCCAATCTGAAATTGCTTTTACTTTCTCTGGATCCCTTTTCAACCCTTCTTGTGAAATCAAAAATCCTAAATAAATCAATTCTTTCTTTATAAAGAAACACTTCTTCAGATTTATCAGGAGTTTCTCTTCATGTAATTTCTTCATAACCAGATTTAAATGCCTAACATGTTCTTCTCTTGTCTTGTTGAAAACAAGAATATCATCCAAATAAACTATGACAAACTTTCCTATGAATTCTTTAAGTACTTCATTCATCAATCTCATAAAAGTACTAGGTGCATTAGTTAAACCAAAAGGCATAACTAACCATTCATATAACCCAGTGTTAGTTTTGAAAGTTGTTTTCCATTCATCACCTTCTCTCATTCTTATATGATGATATCCACTTTTCAGATCTAATTTAGAAAAATATTTGGCACCACTCAAGCAATCCATTAAAGCATCTATCCTAGGTAAAGGAAATAGATACCTGATAGTGATTTTGTTTATAACTCTGGAATATGTACACATCCTCCATTCCCCTCCTTTATTAGGACTCAACACTGTTGGTACAACACAAGGACTTAAACTTTCTCTGACCAATCCTTTGTTCAACAGTTACTGCACTTGTCTGCTGATCTCTGCATTTTCTGCCGGAGTCATTTTGTAAGCAGCTTTATTTGGCAAACTAGCTCCAGGAATTAGATCTATATGATGACTGATACTTCTAACAGGTGGTAGTTCATCTGGCAAATCATCCACAACTATGTCTACATACTCATCTAATAATTTCTGAATTTCAACAGGGAATTCATCTATTCTAGTGTTGGTTATAACAGTTCTAGGTTTACCAACAATAACAAAACTTACCTCTTCTTCTTGCAACTATTCCAGAAATTCTTTCTCCTTCACCAGCAATACTTTTGGGCTGGTTTGTTCCCCTACCTTCTCATCCTTTAGGGGAACAAGAGTATGTCTTCTGCCTTCCTTCTCCAAGACAAAAGTGTTTTCTCTACCATTGTATATTACATCCCTGTCATACTGCCATGGCCTACCCAATAACACATGACATACATCCATTGGTATCACATCACATAAGACTTGGTCCTTGTAATTTCCAATATGGAAATCAACTTTGCATTGCTCATTGACTAGTACTTGGTGTCCCTTCTACAACCAGGAAACTTTGTATGGTGTAGGATGTTTTTCTTTCTACAGTCCCAACTTCTCAACCATCTCTATAGAAACTAAATTATCAGTACTACCATTATCAACAATAAGTTTACAACACTTACCTTGTGATTTGCATATTGTCTTGAGCAAGGTCTTCGTCTGTGCTGGTTCATGTAACTCCTTGCTTGGTTTCAACAAAGTTATTCTCATCAATAAGGCATCTCCTTCCTCTGGAACTTCAACATGATCATCGGGTACCCTCTGTTCATTCTCAGCTTGTGCAATCTGAACATTCCCTTCTCTTACAGCTCCCTCTAGACAATCCCATGACATATGTCCTATTTTTCCACATATGTAACATCTAAACTCATGATTTCTGCCTCTTCCTCGACCTATTTGAAAAGATCTCCTTCCTCTGAACTCTCATCCTCTTTGAGGTTGTTCTGGCTGAAATGATGATTCAACTTCTTCCTTCTGAACTAAAAATTTTCCTCTTCCAGTCTGTGGTCCCTTACCTCTGTAAGCCTAACCTCTTCCTTTCCCTGAGTTATTTCTCCTATTCAATTTCTCCTCCACTTTCAAAGCACATTGATATGCTTCTTCAACTGATTTAGGTGAGAATAAAACCATCTCGTCCCGAATGTCAAATCTAAGACCATTCATGTATCTGGATACCTTCTCAGAATTATCTTCTGTGTATCCAGCTCTAATGTTTATCTTATAAAACTCCTATGTATACTCTCTGACAGTAAGTAGTCTCTGTCTTAAGTTCTGCATCTGCTTATACAAAGCTAGTTGGTAATAGCTGGGTAGAAATTTGTCCTTCATCTTGGCAATCATTCTGCGCCAAATTTTGATTGGCCATTTGTGCAGTCTTCTCCTTTTTTCCTAGAAACCATCCCACCAAAGCAAGGCATGTCCTTTGAGTCTAGTCACTGCAAACTTTACCTGCTTATCTTCAGGCACTTCAGAAAAATAAAAATGCTTACCCATTGAATTGATCCATTCAACTAATTATTCTGGATTTAACCCTCCATTGTATGCATCTATCTCTACTCTTGGTTTTGAACTAGCCCCAATGACTGCCTTTAACAATTTCAATCCAATATTCTCCTCTGTCATTTCTTCTGCTTCTGGTTCATTCTCTTGTTCAGCTTCACTGACATCGCCTACTTCAGGATCTCTTCTTCCATCTTCTCTCATGGCTGCCATTTCTTCTTGCAGAGCTCTCAACTCCTCCACTACTTCTGCGTTAGCTACAGGTCTACCTCTTCGACCTCCTCTGCCATGTCCAAATGGAACTGTAAATGCCATTTATGAATGTAATAAGTTTTCCCTTGAACTACTACTATTCAGATTCTCTTTTGTTTCTTCCAAAGGTGCGCAAAATAATTTTTTCCCTTCATAAACAAGAGTTATTTACTGACTGAGGCTCTGATACCACTTGATTCAAGAGTGTCGTGTAGCTTAATTTAAATCTTGCTAACTCTGGCTAACTGTCACTAAAGTTATCGGATCTCCCAGATCAGACGCAACCCCAATTCACAGGAATCTTTCAATAGATTTATAGTTGTGTTCGTGGATTTAGTACGATTTCAACGTGAATATAAAAGAACCCAAATAACTTACGAATTTACACAGACGTCTCCTGGATATGCAAAATTGATCCTTCCTGGGCAGCTTGGTATAAATTACTTTCTTCTGATCGCACACAGTAAGCAAATTCAACACAAGAGTTTAATATGTCTCTAGATCTGAAGAACGATTTCCTTCTGGGCGGTTTTGATATGATTTCCTTCCTTTTAATCGTGCATAGTAAACAATTGGATGCAAGGGTTTCTTTACTAAGAGAATAGGAATAAAAGAAGCTTTATTTCCTTCAATAAATCTCTGCAACTAACCCTTGCTGCCTATCTGCAAATCCTCTGTCTCTCTCTTCGCCTCTACTCTGAGTACAATGATCTTACTATTCTTTAAATACAAAGAAATTTAGTTTTTTCCGATCCACTAAATTTGGATCGAGTCATCTAGTCAATCTAGATCCTATTCTTCATGCTATAATCCCTTATTAAATCCTAGCAGCTGTTACATAGTTAGGATTCGAGATCCTTGACAATTTTTTTTTATTCAACTTAACTAAATACAATAAAACAAATTTAAGAGAACCCACTCTCTTTAGTAAAAGTTTGATTTTGACAATCAAAAAGCCATGTAACTACTAGAGCTTAAGTCTATGCTCCTGCATCATAGGCGCTCTTTGAAGGCTTATGTATTTAAATAAGAAATTGAATATCTAGTTTTGGGAAGGGATGTTAATAGGCAGTGGGTGGAGATTTTGACGCTGATGGATTTGGTGGGTAGATGGGAGTTTGTTTCCTTGAACATAGTGGATATAGCTTGGTGGATTAGAGAAGTGTGGAAACCCATATTTGGGTATTGTCCAAAATTCAACCTTTCGATGAATGGATGGATTTGTTTCCAATTTATGTCTGAAGAAAATGCAACTGAGGTACTTCATAAACCCTATATGCGTGGGAAGGGATTGTTGGTCCTAGGTCGCTGGAATTTGAGCTTCAACCCTTTGAAAGAAAAAATAGCGTGGAAGAGACACTTGTGGCTCCTCCTACTTGGATTCCCATTATAGATATGAACCAAGTTCGATGTCTTTATGGAGTTGGCAAAAAAAATAGGGAACTTTATCTTTCTAGAAGAGAGTATGTTATTGTTTGAAGACAAACGTAATGATTCAGTATTGGTTGAATTTGATGTAACCAAACGATTACCAGTGGAAATTGACATATGTTGGGGAGATTGGAAGTTTGTGAAGTGTTTAGATTATTTGAGGATTCCCTTCTGTTTCCATTTTGTGTAGGCGCACTAGTCATGTTAGAGAAAAATGTCCAGGGTTGGATGTATTTTTAGATGATGAATGTGTAATGCTATCCGGTGAGCATTCATCACATTCTTCATTTCCAGTGGGTAAATATTCTCAACCTTTGAAAGTTATAGAGGCTATTGATGGTGCCCTTATTTCCTTAGTAGAAGACTCGTCATCATTTATAGGTAAGTTAGAATCTCTATTCCCATATTTCTATTGCTCACTCTTTGATTATGAGCTAGATTTTATTAAAGAAGTAGAGCGAAAGCATAGTTTAATCAATACGCCTATAGTTTCTAAAAATTATTTGGGGGGGAGTTTTGCTTTTGGACCCTAGGGTTTATGTGGATATAAATCCTATCAAGGATTTGGCCCTTGTCGATTTGTGAAATACCGTTGTTCCTTCCTCTCCAAATGTTCCGGGGATCTCTATCACTAAGCCTATTTTGCTTGATGATTTGGTGATGGGGGTAAATCCTCTTTGTCGATGAAAAGTAAGAACCCTCACTCTTCTCATGATGGGACCCAGTTAGAGTCTTCCATATTAAATCTTGATAGTTCTGAGGGTTTATCTTTGGATTCTCTAGAATTGTTAAATTCTGAATATGGAATTGTGTCTAATGTGCTCCATGCTTTGGATGTTTCTGGGAATGTGTCATATTTTTCTTCTTAGGGGGTATTAGTGAGGATTTTTTCTCCAGTGGAGGTAGATTGTTTAGGGAATTCACATAAAATTCCATCTTATAAAGAGGCTCTACTTAAAAAAAATTGTTTTTTTATTCAGATAAACCCTTGTCCAAGGAGGATATATCCCCTATATCCATTAGATGCCAGAATGTGACTATTAGAATAAAAAATACCAGGAAAGGTATTATACAAAAGATGGAATTAGATCCTGGTGGGGATAGGGCTGATCCATATGTTTATGTTCCCCTGTATGTTCCTGCTAATGACATTGATTCTTCTGCTGATAACAATATCAGGGCCCTTAGAGATACGTACTTATCAAAGGATTCCCAATGATCATGTCCTCCTTTAACATTATAGGATTTGGGGGTGCTCAGAAAGAAAATGCCCTCAAAAGAATCTTCAGTTTGATCAATCCAAATGTGGTAATGATTTAGGAGACGATGTGTTTAGGGTTATTATCTTAAACCTAATAAGTATACAAAATACGATAAGGTATGGCTATTGATAAAAGTGGAGAAGAAGATAAGTATATGGTGTTATAGATGGCTCTCTTTGGCGGGTAGATTGACTTTAATCAAGTAAATATTGGAAAGCATCCCAACATATTGGATTTCACTTACAAATTTACCTGTGTCCATTTTAGATAGCTTGAGGAGAAGGATGATGCAATTCCTTTGGTATGGTAACTGGTCAGGGGGAAAATTCCATTTGGTTAGTTGGGAAAAGATATCACTCCCTAAGAGTTATGGGGGTTGGTGTATAAAAAATATGGTATGGTTTAGCCTTGCACTCACTCTTAAAAGCATTTGGAGAGGCTTATTTGGTACAGGTTTATGGTTAGATGTGGTATAGTAAAAATAATTAAGGAAACATTCAGTTGTGGAATGGATAAGGAAAAGAACAAGAAGTTTCATAATGCATCTATATTTTGGAGGGGCTTTATTAAGTCATATCCATGGATGGGATCTTGCATTGCTTGGAGAATTGGTAATGGGATAAGTGTTATGGTTGGTATAGATCCCTTCATTGGTGGAGATGATTTCTATATGTTATCTCAGTCCCTTAGTTCTTTACTTACAGAGCATCATTATCAATGTAGAACATATTATTAGGCCTAGTTCTATTGATTTTAATTCAAATTATTGCTTATTGATTGAAGATATTGGTCTCAAGGGAGACCCTGTAGATGAATGGAGTACATACATTGTTGGATTAAACCATATGGGCATCAGGTTAATAAATCAAGATGATGAAATCCTTTGGGCATGGAAAAAAGCAACTATCTAGGTGAGTGCTAAATCTTCCTTTGAAGCTATATCCTCTTAATATGTCACAACTACATGAATGTGGTGGTATCACAAAATTTGGAAATGGAATCTGCCACATAAGTTAAAATGTTTTGCTTGGTTGTGCTTAGAAAATAAAATTTTGACATGGGATAATCTTATCGAGGAAAAATTGACCCAGGTATTTGTAGTTTATGTTTCACATATTTTGAATCTATTGATCATAACTTTGTCCACTGTATTTTCTCACAAAAATTCCTACAAGATGTTAAGACTAGCTTGTCGTTAAATTTGAATTGGGAAAATGACTCCTTTGCACATAGTTTAGAAATGTGGCAAAATAATGTTCCAAGACACAAAGAACTTCCGATCTATATTTGTTGGGGGATATGGAAAATCATAAATTCAATTATATTTGAGGAACATTCTCCCACTATTTTAGGCATAAGTTCTAGAATTTGGGGGGTTTATAAGGAAAATTTCAGAGAAATGAAATTGAAGGTCCCCAAAACTATATCAAAGTCATACCTTTATGAGGTCTACCCTATGGGTATTTTGATGGTGCATCCCAACATAGGTCATGTGGTGGTGCGATGTGGTTACAACTGAACAATAGTCATTGTTTCCTTATGTGGATGGGTGTTGGATCATGCACTAATACTAGAGTAGAGTTATTAGAATTATGGGGACTTCTCTATTTTGATTACAACATGAATGATTTGTCTCTACAGGTTTTGGGAGACTCAAAGATAATAATTGAATGGGAAGATAGGAAGAATTCACTTCAGGTGGCTATCCTTGACCACTGTTGCAACATGATTAGACAACTTCAGTCCACTTTAAATGATTTGGTATATAAACATATTTATCGACAAGAAAATATTGAGGTAGACAAATTATCCAATAAGACTATTGATTCTCCTGAAAGCGTTCTATTTTATGAAGAATTTAAGGACAACACTTTAGTGGATAGAGGTTTTATATAGGCATATTAAGCAAACTTTTCAACAGTTACAGTTGTATATGGTTTTTTTGTACACTTGTACACTTATGTTTTTTGAGGGATGGTTGTAACAACAATATCTTTGATGAACTGTTTTCAATTAAGTCTTTTATGGGACATATAGTATAGTATTTTGAGATATTCAACACTGTAAAATTAATTACAGTCCTTAGCATATGCATGTACTAGGAAAAAATAAGTTTGATTCCTATGAATAACAAGTTAATGGCTTCTTCTTTTTTTGGGAAAAACATATATAGACAAAATGGTATATAAATGACCACTGTTGCAACATGATTAGACAACTTCAGTCCACTTTAAATGATTTGGTATATAAACATATTTATCGACAATAAAATATTGAGGTAGACAAATTATCCAATAAGACTATTGATTCTCCTAAAAGCGTTCTATTTTATGAAGAATTTAAGGACAACACTTTAGTGGATAGAGGTTTTATATAGGCATATTAAGCAAACTTTTCAACAGTTACAGTTGTATGTGGTTTTTTTGTACACTTGTTAACTTATGTTTTTTGAGGGATGGTTGTAACAACAATATCTTTGATGAACTGTTTTCAATTAAGTCTTTTATGGGACATATAGTATAGTATTTTGAGATATTCAACACTGTAAAATTAATTACAGTCCTTAGCATATGCATGTACTAGGAAAAAATAAGTTTGATTCCTATGAATAACAAGTTAATGGCTTCTTCTTTTTTTGGGAAAAACATATATATTGTTATTTCAGTCACAACATTTGAAACCTAGTTTTGAGGGAAAAATGACCAATGGACACATAAGAATTCCATAATTTTCAAATCCAGGAGGTTTCTTTGTATAAATTTCCTCTGTGAGGTTACCATGTAAATTTTTCTTTTTGGCATCCATATGATGTACCTCCCATCCAAAGAGAGTAGCAAGTGAAATAATTAGTTGAAGAGAGTTCATCTTTGCAACCGGGCGAAATGTTTCAATGTAATTGATTCATTTTTGCTGAGAAAAACCTTTTTCTACCAAACAAGGTTATTTTTTTCGATAATGCCTTGAGATATAAATTTTGTTTTGTAGACCCATTGACACTTGACCACATTATTTATTTATGGTTAAGGGGATAAATTCCATGAGTAATTTGTCATTTAAAAATGACATCCATAAGCCATGAAATTCTCACATTCAGGTCAACCTTTTACGTTCGCATGTATATCTCGCCCACATGCATTATCACATGTTTCATTAGAGAAACACTACCAAATTGTTTCAAAATTATAGTCTTATATATTCTACATCTACTTTAGTAGCTTCAGTTTTCTTGGTCAACCATCTTGGAAGATAAGTTCCTTTTATTAGAGTTCCTATATCGATATCCTCATTATTTGACTGAATATGTGTTCCAAAACTTGTGGTCGACTCTGTTGTGGAAGGTTGACCACTGTTGGAATATCCAACAATATTGAGAGGGGGGATGAATCAATATTTCCTTATTTTTCCTTTTATTAAAAAAATTAGTACAAGACACACAAATAATCATACAAGTTAGGACACAAGATTTTATCATGGAAACCTCAAAGAGCAAACGACCAACTCATACTCATTAATAAGATGAATTTTACAAAATTGTTTATCTACTACTACCGAAAGGATGCAACTACACCCCAAATTTTTCCTGCTGCTACAGACAAGGATGCTACAACACCCCAGATATTTTGTCTGCTGCTACAGACAAGGATGCAACAACACCTTGTTTTTCAGCTACTACTGGAAGGAGGCTACGACCTCCTGCAGGCTTACTTCCTTCCCTAGCACCACCCTACCACCCTAATTTGATTTCATCAAACTTCCAGATCTTCTTTATCTTTTCAAACCTATCACTTGTTTTCCTTCTTTGGTCTCTGTCTATAGCTGCTGCTACATAGATATAGATCACATAGACCACTTCTTTCACTCAGCACTCTGTTTATAAATACCTTCTAACACGTTTTCTACGAATGCATCTTCTCACAGTTGCACCTTTTCATTATTAGATCATGCCTCTTCATCAAAACACAATTATTCATTTTAATAATTCTTTAACTCTATTTAGGTTTATTAGTCATGACTTTCCGCAACAAAAATCTTTCCAAAATTGCCTCTCCGCAATGATAATTCTGCACCATAATTCCTTTCGAATTTTCCTTTTTATGCAATGATATTTCCGTAACAAGAATCATTCCGTAATTGCATTTCTGCAACGATCTTTCCGCAATTAAATTTACACAGTGACCTTTCTGCAATTTCCTTTCCATAGTGGTTTTTCCACATTTTCCTTTCCACAACGACTTTTCTGCAATATCCTTTCCGCAGTGGTCTTTCCGCAATTTCCTTTTCGACAATCTCCTTTCCGCAGTGGTCTTTCCGCAATTTCCTTTTCAACAATCTCCTTTCCGCAGTGATCGTGGAACATCTGATCTTGATCAACGGTGGATTCTCTTTCCGTAGCTTGCGGATTGCGGAACTATATTTAGATTTTTACAAACTAGCTTCCATAATTTGTCTCCCGCAAGACTTCTTTCGCAAGTCTCTTTTCGTAAGTTTCTTTCCGTAATGATCATGGACTGTCGGATCTTCATCAATGATGGATTCTATTTCCGCAACTTGTGGATTGCAGAACTATATTTTGACTTTTACAAATTGTCTTCCGTAATTTATCTTTCCGCAATTCTCTTTCTGCAGTTAGGGTGCGGATTGCGGACGTGACTTCAACTTTTCCTGAAATGGGCTTCCGCAATTTCCCTCCCATAATTCCTTTTCCGCAAAATTTTACAACCGTCGATTTATTGCGGGTTCTTTCCTAAACTTTGATCTGAGATTAGATGTGGATCTCACCTTATCTTTGTGGATTTGTTATCTTCCTTACACCTTTCTCTTGCAAAATTTCTCTAGGATGTCAGATCTCTTGCGACTTTGATCTCGTCCGTCGATCCGCTGTCTCTGGTGGAAATTCACTTAATATTGTGGATTTATTTGTGAAATTTAGTTCACACCAAGATATGATCAAGAAATTACACACTCTCACAAAGATGTTACACAACTAGTCACGAAGACATAAAATTACTCACAAATAATACAAACTGTATTAACTCTCATGAATAATAATAAATCATCCAACCTTTGGAAAATAATAGGATTCGATTATATAACATTAAAAAAGAGATTCAAATGGATAAATATTCCATTTGGATCATCATAAAATCAGACTTACTAAAACTATGCAAATCCCCCCTAGGTGGCAAGTGTGTTCTCCAAGTCACTCAAAAGGCTCACAAATGTCTGAATTAGTGACCTATAGCTGATGTGTGATGAAAAAAAATTCCAAATCCAAAAAATGGAAAGAATAAATATCATAGAGGATGTGTGGTCCCAAAAATAAGTTTCCCTAGTTGACTAGCTTTTCCCCCTAGAGTAAAAAGCAGTAAAAAGTAGTAAAATCAGTGAGGCGCATTTTCCACCAGAATCTTATCCAGAATATTTTAGAAATGCACCCAAGTGGTCTAGGAATCTTGTGGTCCACACTTGGAAGCCTTGTTCCCCCCCCAAAGTTGCCTTGTGGTCCACACAATGGCTCAAATGGCAATTATCTAGTCTATTACATAAAAATTAATCATAAACTGATTAATTAATAATACCAATGTATTAAATGAAATAGATAGGAGTATTTAATTATTCCAACAACCCCCCATAAATCTGAATTTATGTTCTAAATATCAGAAAATATAAATGCTAAGGGCCCAGTAATAAGACTTGGTCACCCTGTACAATACTGTCGGTTCACAAAACAAGGAAAGAAGGAAAACCTCATGGGAAAAAGCTTCCCTAAAAAAATGGACATATCAAAATTGAAATATTGTTGATCAATCCTTCACTCCACCACATGTTCATCCATCCCAAGCAGTGATCTAAGATAGCTGAATGTCTTCTCAGTAAAATCTTTGGTGAAGATGTTTGCAGTTTGCTCACCTGTTGGGAAATACTGCAATTCAATGATTTGGTCATGCACTAGTCCTTTGATGTAGTGCATATGTATCTAAAGATGCTTGGCCCTATGTCTTTGTACTATATCACTTGAGACCCTTATAGCACTCTGTTTGTCACAAAAGATGATAGTAGGAGTACTAAAGGAAATCTCAAACTCTGAAAGAATCCCCTGCAACCATACACACTAAGTAACAACATTCACTGCTCCTCTGTACTCGGCCTCTGCTGAATATAGTGCAATGGAACTCTGTTTCTTGCTAGACCAAGAAACTGGACCACCTCCAAGCATGAATACAAATCCATATGCGGGTTTCCTATCAAGGCTATCACCATCCCAATCTGAATCAGTGAAGCTAAGAAGATCTAGGTTAGAATCTGCAACATAGTGAATCCCATCAATCTTGGTGCCCTGCACATAGTGCAAAATTATTTTTGCAGCCCTCCAATGGAGCTCATGTGGATGCTCCATGTATCTTGATGCCACACTCATTGCATAAGTAATATCAGGTTGAGTGTGAGTCAAGTATAGCAAGCTTCCTATACAATGTGTTGTCAACCAAGGGTGTAGATTCTGCTTATTCCATTCTTACTCCTTAAAGGAATGGAGTCTTAGAAGGCTTGCAATCATCCATATTGAACTTATTTAATAGATCAGATGCATATTTGGACTAAGATACCTTTGTTCCATTCTCTGTTTGAGAAATCTCAAGCCCCAAAAACTGCTTAAGAATTCCCAAGTCACTCATGGAAAAAGCTTGATGCAAAGCAGTCTTCAATGAAGCTTTGATCAGTAGAGCTACATGTGATTATAAAATCATATACATACAACACTATAATAATTATTGAACCATCAATCAGCTTCATATAAACATTAGGATCATATTTGCATCGAACATAAGATTGTGACAAGAGAAAGTTGTCCATTTTGGCATACCAAGCCCCGGGGGCTTGCTTAAGCCCATATAAGGACTTCTTCAACCTGAACACATAGTTAGGATCTGATGTATACCATTTTGGATGTTGCATATAAATATCCTCCTCAATATCCCCATGGAGGAATGCACTCTTGACATCCATATGGTGTACTTCCTAGCGCTTGGATGCATAAATTGCTAGAACTAGTCTTATCGAATCCTTCTGTGCAATTGGTGCAAAAGTTTCAATGTAGTCAAGGCCTTGGACTTGGGAGAAGCAATTTTATACCAACCTATCCTTATATTTCACTTCTGTACCATCATCTGCACATTTTTGTCTGTAGATCCACTTACACCTTACCAATTCTTTGTTTGCAGGGAGCTTGACTAGCTCCCATGTTTCATTCTTTTGCAAGGACTGAAACTCCTCATCCATGGAAGCCTGCCATATTGGGTCATGTGAGGCTTCCTCATATGTCTAAGGATCAGAATCCACCATCATAAAACACTTCTCATAAAGGTAGGGGTCATTCACATTGAGAGCAGCCTCAAATTGTGATCTAGTCCTCCTTGTGTCCTAAGGATTGCCAACTAGTTCACCTGCTTCTTGCATAGTATTAGCAGCCCATTTAGGATTTGTTGGTGAATTAGAATCTGCAATAAAATGGTCCTCATCATCAGAAATATCAGAATCAAAAAATTCAATAGGAGCATCACTTACTTCTTCAGGTGGTGGTGAAGATGGTTCTCCAATTTCAACACTTTGAGAGGGCTTTTCTTCAAACTGAACACTTCTTTCTATGAAGGATTTTTGAGTGCTCATGTTCAACAACTTATACCATTTGGAGTCCTCTGAATATCCAAAAAAAAATACATGGTTTTTTTTGGGGATACATAGCCCTCCTCTTTTCAAGTGGAATCCTAGCCCAAGCCTTTCAGCCAAAAATCCTAAAATGAGAGATATCAGGTTTGTGCTCCATCCAAGCCTCAAAAGGAGTGATACCTTTGAGAGCTTTGTGTGGCACTCTTTTCTGAATTATGTGGCACAATTTATTGTCTCAGACTATAGATTGCTATACAATGAATTTTCCTCAAGCATACATGTGACCATCTCCTTAAGGGACCTGTTTTTCCTCTCAACAACCCCATTCTGATGAGGTGTATATAGAACAGTGTGTTGCATCTGAATGCCTGAAGAGGCAAAAAATTGCTGAAATTCTGATTTCACATATTCACCACCATTATCAGATCTGATAATTTTTATATGCCTAACAGACTGGTTCTCAACTAAGGCTTTGAATAGCTTGAACAAACCAAAAGCTTCAGATTTTGGCTTGATGAAATAAATCCAATAGTACCTTCTAAAGTCATCTATGAAAGAGAGGATGTATTTGGAATGGTTCAAAGGCTCATGAGGGAATGGACATGATATTCGAGCGTGAATAAGCTCTAATGGTGCAAAGGTTCTCTCAGTTTTGGATCTCCCATACTTATGCTTAGGGTGTTTTCCTAGGATGCAAGATTGACAGACACCTTTGGAAAATATGATATTGGGCAGCCCTATAACCATTTCTTTCTCATGAAGTTGGGAAAGATATTTATAGTTCAGATGGCCAAATCTTTCATGCCATAATTTACTTAACTCATTGGCATGGGTTAAAAGAGCAGAAGGTGAGGGATATGGCACAAAGTGAGAAAACTTGTAAATTCTAAAGCTGTGATCAGCAGTGCCTAATGCAACAATTTGACCTATTGAAATTTTAGATATCTCAACATCATTTGGGGTGAAGGTTAGTCTCTTGGGAAACCCTGTATGGGTCATCTGATAGACTGAAAATAAGTTTACAACAAGTCCAGGAACATACAAGACATTATTGAATGAGCCCAACTTGAGATCTATGATACCTTTGCCTTTGCTAGATGTTTCAGAGTTGTCACCCAATATAATATTTGGACCACTGGAAGAGTCAAGTGAAGTGAAAAACTTAATTGTAGACACCATGTGTCTTGAAGCTCTAGAATCAATAATGAATGAGGTAGGTTTGGATGTGCTTGCCATCAGTGCATGTACTCTCTCCTTGTCATCATAATTTTTTCCTCCGTCCTTCCTCCTTGCGCTATCTGGAAGAGGAATGTTGGCTTTCTCCAGGAGTTGATCCATTTGGTCAATGGTATTCTTCATGCAAGAGCTTTCAGTTTCAAATCCCTTGCTGCAATAATTGCACTTTATCCTCTCATTCTTTTTATTTTGATTGCTCTTGAAATTTGAGGAGTCTTCATGAACTTTCTGCTTGTCTTTCCTCTCACCTATGGGCTTCTTGAAATTTCCCTTCTTCTTCCCTTTCGAACCCTTGGAATCTCCAACATTCAGATAGTGGTATTTGAATGGATTTTTAATGGCTCCCATCAAGACCAATATGTCTTGTGCTTGTGTTAAAGACTCCGTGAATTCTGAAAGTGTCGGGCTCTTCCAATTTTTAACTGCCTTCCTTATGGAATGGAAGGTCGAGACAAATATTGAGTAGTTGGGGCCATGTTTGGAGAGAATAGAAAAAACTAATTTCTCATATTTTTTGTCAATACCACATTGCTTCAGCTGCAACACAAGTGATTTGAATTTGGATAATAAATCCTATCTATTATCGAAATTATGTGGACTCAATGAAACTAGTTCATTATCCAGTTGGTGGCCTCTTAATTCATTGGTATTTCCGAACAATTCTTGTAGTTTCAACCAAACTTCACTGGGAGAGGCAAGACACAACAGCCCATAATATTCATCTCTTTGATTATGCCACTTTGATTTCTCAACTGTTGAGGTTGGCTCAGCTTCAGTTGCCATTGTCACCTTGTAGATCCCTTTGCTCCTCAGTATGATCTCCATCTGCACCTTCCAGTAAAAATAATTGAATGGAGTGAGGATGATCTATTGTGACTAATCCATGGCAGTTCTGAAATTAATTTAGGAATGATTTGGGTGTGCCCAAAGCTTGCTTGTTGCGCCTTCGTGATGGTAGAATGCGCCCTGTGGATGAATTACTGCACCCTCATTGCGACTGGTTGGATCCTGCAAGACAATAGAAGGATAAAGGAATATATTGATATCTATGGTACCATGTGAAATTTATTTCACACCAAGATCTGATCAAGAAATTACACACTCTCACAAAGATCTTACAGAGCTAGTCAAGAACACAGAAAATTACTCACAAATAATACAAACTGTATTAACTCTCATGAATAATAATACATCAAAAAACCTTTGGAAAGTAATAGGATTCCATTATATAAAATTACAACATATATTCGAATGGATAAATATGCCATTTGGATCATCATAAAATCAGACTTACTAAAACTTTGCAAATCCCCCCTAGGTGGCAAGTGTGTTCTCCAAGTCACTCGTAAGGCTCACAAATTTATGATTTAGTGACCTGTAGCTGATGTGTGATGAAAAAAAATTCCAAATCCCAAAAATGGAAAGAAGAAACATCATAGAGGATGCGTGGTCCTAAAATAAGTTTCCCTAGTTGACCAGCTTTCCCCCCTAGGGTAAAAAGTAGTAAAATCAATGAGGTGCCTTTTCCACCAGAATCTTATCCAGAATATTTTAGAAATGTGCCCAAGTGGTCTAGGAAGCTGTTAGTTTTTCGTCATTTAATTCAATATGATCTAGGATCTTAACTGAAAGAACAACATGTACAACATATCAAGCATAAGAGACAAGAGACAAGAGACACAAAGCATTTCACCGGGGAAAACCAAGAAGGTGAAAAACCACACAAATTCCTCAGAGATAGAATAAGCACCAATACAAAGATCACCAAGATGAATCCCCAAAAGATAAATGTCTACAGCAACTACTCCTCCTCCACTTGTGTGCACTCCTACTCTCTCTCACTAATGCGAAGTGAGTGAGTGAGTGAATGAATAGAATGAGAGAGACACACTCTCTATTTATACAATGACTTGAGTTTCCTTTTACTCTAACTGGGACGACCTCCCTTAGGAGAGTCTAATAACTCATTACCACTTGTCACTGGGCCGACCCCACTAGGGTGGTCTAATAACCCTTTAACCCACATGACTCATACAGGGCCGACCCCACCAAGGTGGTCTAATAACCCATCAAATATAAGTTACGACACTTACAATATAACTTGCGATACTACTCCAAGGTCTAATGCCTTGTCATACATGGGAGGATGGATCTCAAAGAATTTACATGACTCAAGTACAATAATGACTTCTTCGACTTGGAGGAACAAATATCTCCGTTGGAGGTACAACAATAGAATACAAATGACAACACTTCCGATCAGAGGAACAAGACATCTCCGTCAGGGATACAATAAAGTAAAAATGTAATACATATAATATACAGGTGAATATCTTCCAAATTTACAAATACATCAACACTCCCTCTTAACTAGGAATGTATTCTTTTGACACAGGTAATCAATACATATAGGCACAAGTCTTCAATTCTGGAGCTGGATCATCGTCACTGGATCATGGAGCATCATCATCATCTCGATCATTGGTTCTATCTCTCAATTATTCTCGTCATAGGAATTTCTACAAATCCAACCCTTTTCATCTTGGATGTAGGCCTAGCCTCCTGTAGGTCTTCATAATCTCTACGAGCGTTCCATCCTGTGGAATTCTCAGGGCTGATTACGTGTGTCAACAAAACCTCAAAAGAGCATCCTAGGAATTTTACGAGCTTACTGATCAACCTATCGGATCTCCTAGGATCTTTTACATGTGACCTTCACAAAACCTTAAAAGAGTATCTTGCAACCTGCAATATCTCTAAAGAGCATCCTAGGATTGTTTCCATGCCTAGCACAACCTGTTTGGATCTCCAGGATCTTTTACATGTGAACTTGCAAAACCTTACAAGAGTATCTTGCATCCTGCAAAATATCTAAAGAGCATCCCAGGATCTTTTCCGTGCCTAGCACAACCTGTCTGGATCTCCAGGATATTTTCTATGTGACCCTTGCAAAACCTTAAAAGAGTATCTTGCATCCTGCAAGATCTCTAAAGAGCATCCCAGGATCTTTTCCGTGCTTAGCACAACATGTACGGATCTCCAGGATATTTTCTATGCAACTGCACAACCTGTCCACGGCCACGAAGTATCATCCTGATAATCATGATCCCACTGATCATCTTCTTCGCATGGAGCATCATCCTGATACATATCATCACATGATCATCCTGATCATCATCACAGCATCATCCTGATACACATCACACATGATCAACCTGATAATATACATAGCATCATCCTGATGCATATCATCATCACATGATCAACCTAATCATATAATAGCATCATCCTGATGCATATCATCATCAGATGATCAACCTGATCATAGAACATCATCCGGAGCATTGTCCTGATGCTCATCACACAACACTTATATCCATAACCATGGGAAGGATCCTCCTACCAACATGCTTGGAATGGCTCCTGCAAATGTGTCCCATCACTTCCTCCTCGAAGTATCTTCTATCTGAAGAACACCAAGCCTCTCTCTGAAGTACTCGAACTTCACTCTGGATAGTGGTTTGGTCAACACATCTGCAATCTGCTCATTTGTCACAACATACTGGAGCTTCACTTCTCCTCTCTGCACCATATCCCTGATATAGTGATATTTGATCTCAATATGCTTCGACTTGTCATGGAACACCGGTTTCTCTGACAAATTCACACAACTTTGGTTGTCACAATAGATACAAGTAGTATCCAACTGGAGATCAAATAAATCAGACAGGAGCTTCCTTAGCCATACTGCCTCACAACTAGCCGAACAAGCTGCGACATACTATGCTTCGGCTTTACTCAGTGCTATGCAGGACTGCTTCCTGCTAAATCAAGAGATCACACCTGATCCCATACTGAAGCAACACCCCGAAGTGCTCTTCCTATCTGCAGCACTGCCTGCCCAATCTAAATCAACATAACCCTCCAATTTAAAATTTTGATTTGCATCATACTTGAGCCCATAATAAACCATACACTTCAGGTACCTCAGAATTTTCTTTACAACAATCAAGTGAACATGTCTAGGATCCGTCAGGAACTGGCTCAAGGTGTTCACCGCAAAGCAAATATCCGGTCTCGTGTTCATTACGTACATCAAGGACCCAATCATCTAACGATACATCGTGGCATCAACCGACTTTGTGAAGCATCACTCAATAGCTTTAGGTTCTATGCCATAGGTGTGGCCATGGCCTTGCAGACCATCATCCTGAACCGCTTCAGGATCTCTACTGCATACTTCCCTTATCTAAGGAAGATTCCATCTGCACTCTGCCACATCTCCATACCTAGAAAGTAATGCATCATACCCAAGTTCTTCATCTCGAACTCGGCAACAAGCTTCCTCTTCGTATCGGAAATCAACCTATCCTCACCTGTCACAAATAGGTCATCCATATATAGTAGAAGTATCACTAGATTTCCTTCCTCAACCTTGTAGTAAAGGTTGGAATCCACTTTACTCTTGGTAAAGCCCAAACTGGACAGGAAGCTGTCTATCATGCCGTACCATGTCCTGGATGATTTCTTCAATCCATACAAGGCTTTCTTCAATTTGCACACATGTGACTCCCTGTCATGTGTCTAAAATCCGAGTGGTTGCTCCACTTCCTCTTCGACCACACCATTTCAAGAAATTTGTCTTTCCATCCATTTGGTGTATCTTCCACTTCATCACTTTCCTTGTATTTCTTTATGCTACTATCTACAGCATGCTTGATCTTGTAGATCTACTTGAAAGTCACAACAGACTTCCATTCTAGTCTTGGGATGGCATCCCAAACATCATTCTTCATGATCGATTGGTATTCCTCAATCATGGTATCCTTCTATTACTGCATCCCTGATTCTGGGAACTTCATATTCTTCAATATCTTCAATAGGTAGTTTTCTTGAACACCGTTGCTGGAACTAATGTCATTGTCCTTCTTTTGTAGGTGATTGTACACGATCTTTCATACTATTCAAATTCAATTGCATGATTAGAAACTTCTCATAGTTTTTCAAAAACAAATTATTACACATAAGAATGTATGTCATACAATCATGCAATTATCTTAGCCAATGCTTCAATACAATATTTATCCATATCTCGTAACTTTCTAGATGCCTTCCATCTCTACCAGAACATTGTTAAGAGTGTTCACAACTCCCAACATGTCAGCAAAGAGGTTTCATTCTAGATAAGTAGCAATGGAATGTTGTACAGTACCATAGGCCACTTACTCATTACTTGCATATTAGTAGTATCTTGTTCATTAATGCAACTTTTCTATTATGCACAATATATTTCCTAAATCTAGGAACATAAGCATGCACATGACTGGACAACATCATTTAAGTAATGAAATATATAATAAATGATAATTCAAATACTTATCTTCGTTTGGTTGTTGGGTGGACTCCCTATCAATCTTTGCTTCCTTGCAGGAACTACTAGAGTGTGCTCCCTCTTGATCTTTGCTTTCTTTATGATATCATCATGATTATATGTCCTTGAAATTTTATCCATCCTGGACCACTATGCATGCTTAAGTGCGCAATAGTGTCATCATTGCGTCATCCTCAATATCTCATACATAATCATACATGCATTCATACTTTTACTAGGGTGATAAGACAACTCAAGATTGTTACTAACCTCAATAATATGAAGACAAACATATTATAAACTTAATCATGAACAGATTTCAAAACATACCTGTATCTCCTCAAGTCATACCTATCGGGATTGCTTGTAGTCTTCTTATGTAAGGCCTTAGCCTCAAATCCCTCTAGAACTGGAACTCCTTCACTTATGTAGGTGTCAATTCATTCTCTTCTAGGATTAACCCAATCCACTTTGATTTGTTGAAGCTGGATCTGGAGCTGGATTAGGGTTTGTCAAAGAAACCCTAAAAATTCAAACTTTGAATTTCAAACTTCTGATTGGATGAAAAAATGCACCTTGTTGAGCTGATCAAGCTGGTATACTTCAATTTTGAAATCTCCAAAATTTGACCCCTCAAAATTGACTTTGAAAGTTTCGGATCTGCAGCTTCTGTCAAATTCTAGTTTTTTGGTCAAAATCCCGAACTAGGGTTTGATAGAGCCCGGGGTTCTACCCAACCAAAAACTTCAATCTTGGTCTCTAAATTTCGATTTTGATGAGGATCATCTAGCCATGGTCTCAGATTCCATCAATTCCAACTTTTGCATAAACCCTAATTTCCCGCAGCGACAAACCAAAAATGAAAGTGCTCAGAATCCAATTTTGTTTGGACAAAAATATATGCCATATTGTTTCTAATGTATCTCTGAAATTTCAGATCCTCAAGGTGTGAAAATTTTTCCTATGGTAAACTGACCTGTCATCTTTCCAACCCCACAGATCTAAGCTTTAATGGATTCTCTGAGATAGAGATATTCCAAGTGTCGCAACGTGACCTATTTATGGGATGAAACAGTATATCGAACTTGTACGGAGTGCCACATGTCACTATTTCAACTTTAGCCTTTGAAAAGAGGACATGAAAAACTAAATTCTGTGCCTCAACTAAAACTTTTTACGAAATTCCATTTGGATCTTCCTAGCCCGAGATATGACCTCTGTGCCTAGGTCACCTGTTTAGGGATTCAATATGGAAGAGGCAGAAACCCTAACTTGTACAGATCATAACTTAGAAAGCACAATGAATCTGAGGCTGAGCTTCGAACAAAAGGGACATGAAACTTTCATCTTCGGCCTGTAAAAGTTTCAGATCCTAAACCTTCGCCAAAATTGATTTATAGTGAAATTTCCACGATGACTAGTTTTTACTATATCAAGCCCTAGCTTCCAATTTGTCGCATGTGCAACAAATGTCATAAATTCCATACAATGCCTTCCTTCAGGCTAGATCTGATACCATGTTATTTTTTCATCATTTAATTCAATATGATCTAGGATCTTAACTGAAAGAACAACATGTAAAACATATCAAGCATAAGAGACAAGAGCCAAGAGACATAAAGCATTTCACCAGGGAAAACCAAGAAGGTGAAAAACCCCGCAACTTCCTCAGAGATATAATAAGCACCAATACAAAGATCACCAAGATGAATCCCCAAAAGATAAATGTCTGCAACAACTACTCCTCCTCCACTTGTGCACACTCCTCCTCTCTCTCACTAATGCGAAGTGAGTGAGTGAGTGAATGAATAGAATGAGAGAGACACACTCTCTATTTATACAATGACTGACTAGCCTTTTACTCTAACTGGGACGAAATCACTTAGGAGAGTCTAATAACCCATTACCACTTGTCACTGGGCTGACCCCAATAGGGTGGTCTAATAACCCTTTAACCCACATAACTCATATAGGGCCGACCCCACCAAGGTGGTCTAATAACCCATCAAATATAAGTTACAACACTTACAATATAACCTGTGATACTACTCTGGGGTCTAATGCCCTGTCATACATGGGAGGATGGATCTCAAAGACTTTACATTACTCAAGTACAATAATGAATTCTCTGACCTGGAGGAACAAATATCTCCGTCGGAGATACAACAATAGAATGGAAATGACAACACTTCCGATCGAAGGAATAAGACATCTCCGCCGGGGATACAATAAAGTATAAATGTAATACATACAATATACAATTGAATATCTTCCGAAGTTACAAATACACCAGCATAGATCCATCTTAAACCTGTATCTATCAAGCAACGAGAGGGATCTAATTTCTTGAGGTGTATTTCTTTTTTTAAATTTAAACTCAAGAAATTTGATCTCTCTTGATTGATAGATCGGGGTTTAAGTTTTTATTTTATAAACCAACATCTATTTTTTAATCACTTTTCATAATATTTTATTTTATGAACCAACATGGATTTTTTATAAATGTTTTCCATAATTTTTTATTTTATGAGTTGAAATGATTTTTTTAAATTATTTTGTTAGTAACAAATGTTACAACATCTCCCCCATACTTACTTTACTTTACTTCTTTTTACTTTAATGTTACATCACGTTACAATATCTCTCCCATAATATTCACTATCACTTTTACTTTACTTCTTTTTACTTTAATGTTACAAATGTTACTAATGTTACATCACTTTACAATATCTCTCCCATAATATTCACTATCACTATTATTTTTGGCCGACATGTTACTAACGTTACTAATGTTACATCACTTTACAATATCTCTCCCATAATATTCACTATCACTATTATTTTTGGCCGACATGTTACTAACGTTACTAATGTTACATCATGTTACAAGATCTCTCCCATACTGGGCTGTAGATCACCTCTCAGCACAATCAATAGTGGTCCACACTTGGAAGTCTTGTGCCCCCCCCAAAGTTTCCTTGTGGTCCACACAATGGCTGAAATGACAATTATCTAGTCTAATACATAGGAATTAATCATAAAATGATTAATTAATGCTACCAATGTATTAAATGACATAGATAAGAGGATTTAATTATTCCAACATTCTTATCTTCCGTTCACGTTCACCTCGTTATCTCTTTCCCATCATTGATCCATCTTTTCTACTTTAATCTAGATCATCCAAATCTCTACAAACTTCAATCTTTGCAACTCTACGATTCTACATTGATTGATCAAAGAATCAATCAATCACTCAATCGATCATCACCGGAATTGATTCCATTGTTGGATCTGCACATCGACTCCATGGTTTTACACACACAAAGATCATTCATACATCCGCTGCAACATTCAATCATCAAAATCCCTTACTTTAGGCTATGCATACACACATTGATTAATC
This sequence comes from Larix kaempferi, assembly GCA_027924585.1. Lineage (NCBI taxonomy): Eukaryota > Viridiplantae > Streptophyta > Pinopsida > Pinales > Pinaceae > Larix > Larix kaempferi. Next base: position 27,720,653 of record BSBM01000205.1, read on the forward strand.
AAGCATTTACATAGATATCCCAAATTGTCAATTGATTAATTGATACAGAGATACACAAATATTCAACTGTTAACACTTCAGACATATATTCATGTGTACACACAAAGACAACTTAATTAGATTTCTTTATTCAAACAGGTTTGCTTCCTCTGGCCTAGTTTACATTGATTTAGCCACCCCATAGCCATACTCTTCATAATGATTCCATATTGCAACACTGACTTCATAATAGCACTAAAACGCCACCATTTGTCTTTTACATGCCACATCATCATCTACCTTTGTCTTTCACTAAGTTTGCCTTGCCATCATGTCCTTGATTATTCCTTTGTCATTATTGAACTCCTTTGAAATCAATGACAACCATATCCAACATTCTCCCCCTTTGTAATTGATGTCAACACCTAAAAATTATGTCCCTTTGACAACAATGACAAAGGATAACCTATTATTCCCTTTACTGCAATCATCTTGATATAGAATTTCCAATCATTTTCCTTTTAGACAATTTCCCTTCTTTTTCTTCTCTTCCTCCGGTTAACTTGGTCTTGGTACTGATCATCTAATTAGCATCCTTCTTTACCTTCTTGTAGTGAGTCTTTGATAAGTCCATGGACTCCCCCTATCACAGTGCTCCTTCTCTTGCCAACACATTCTTCTTTTGTGACAAATTTTATACTTATTGGTTTATCTTTGAGTTCTTTCATTCAATCCTTATTTTTCTTTGATTTCTCTTTAAAGATACATCATATAACTTGTTCTTCTTTAAGGAGTCTTCAATGCCACATAAGCAACTTCTCAACTTTATGTTTTTGCTTCCCTTTTTGACCAAATATCAAAATGATATGCACGAGCTTCATTCCCACTTATACTCTTCTTCCAACACTTTCTTTTATAGCCTTCACCATGATTCCTTAGTCTTTGCTACAGCTTGAAAAACAAATTCAGAGAGAACTTCATCAAACTAATATGTGTTTGAATACTAATTGTTCCTTCGCAATCTTCAACTGTTGAAGCTCTGGCTGAAGTTCGATATAATCTGCAAATTTTGAATTTGCAGCCTTCTCCTCTTGATTTCTAGGATGTAATCTTATTTCTACTTTTACTCATTCTAGCACTTTTCAATAAAAAGAATGACTGTTTATAATTGCCCCATCAAACAATCCTTAAAATTGTCTAAATCTTCTCTTGTATTAATCTTTACATGTGCTCATCAACTATGAAGACATGCTTATCAAATTTTCCAATTGTAGAATGTGGAAGGTCATCCCAAACCAATGCAATCAAATGAGTACTTTCAGGATGGAGAAAGTTTTCAATTAATGTGTCATGGCTTCATATTTTGTAGAATCATATAGCACCAACAAATTTCAACCATTCATCATTCCAGAGAATTGTAGATGAACTTTCATGAACCAGCTGACCTGAATAATAGGATAATCTTCATCTTGGTTTACAGATTTTATGGTATTCATGTATCTCATGGATCACACATTTTAATATTTCATGTTACTTACACTATGTTCTTTTCCAACCATATACTAGTCATACGATCATTTCTTGTCTTTTAGGAATATATCTTTTTACCAAGCACTCTTATGACTCTTCTTCTCCTTGTTTTGATGGAAACCTCAAAACATTCTTTTCTTCTTACCAAAATATATTTTCAAGTACCAATTTCCATTTTATGATATTAACTCCCCGTGAGTACATGATCCTTTATGATATTAAATCCCCCTGAGTCACGATAGTTTTAGAAAAGACATCCATCTTGAGTTCCACCATCATCACTAACTTCTTCTTCATCATCTTTATCTCCATCAATGTGTTCTTTTACATCTTCATCTTTCTTCCCATCATAATGGATGTCATTCTTATCTACAACACTATTATGCTTAACATCATCTTTGGAAACTTCATTGTGGCTTGGAGACTTTGTTTCCTCTGAATGTTTGTAGTCTTCCTTTCTTCTCCACATCTTTCCATGAGGTACCCTGCTTACTGACCTTGGTTGTTTCTTGGATTCCCTACTTAGATATTTTCTCTTGGTTCTGCAATCAACATCCTTGTGACCAAGCTCGTGACAGCAATACAGTATCCATAGAATATTCCTTTATGTTTGAGGAATCTTTGATATTCTTGCTTCATATCTTCTATCTTTTTCCATCTCTTCCTTTTTTCTTGACCTTTTATTGAAGCATTCTTCCTCATCTTACATTCTCTAGCCAGATGTCCAAAATTATGACATGTGTAGCATTGACTAAAAAAGATCTGCCGCACTCTACTTTTCATTGGTCCTTTAGGTATCATATCAGTTTTGTCTTTATTATGAGATGAGGGAGCATAATTCTGACTATCCTTCTTAATCGGGCTTTTGAGTGCAGTATCATGGCTTCTTTCATTTCTATCTTGGAGTGTAGAGGACAAATATTTTGAATTCTTTTCTTTGTCATAGCCTAACCTAGTTTTATCACTTAATGGTCTTTGGCTACTCAAGATCTCATCTAAAATCTTTGAATTGCTTTCATATTTTGACTTAATATATTCTTCATTGAGTTTCTTTCTAAGCTGCATAATCTCTTCTTCAAGCTTCTCTGATTTAAGCATTCTCTTTTTGAGCTGTAAAACTAGATCCTCTTCAATCTTCTTGGCCTCTTCAAGCTGGGTTTTCAAGTTACTAATGATTTGGTTTGACTATTTGTTCTTTTTCCCGCATTTATCAAGTTCTTCAAGAGCACTAATTAATTCATCTCTTAGACCTACTTCTCCTTCTTCCATCGATTCATCATCTTGAGCTTCTATTCCCATGAATAGAATCTATGTTTCCTCATCATCACTTGTGTCTTCATCTTCACTATCTTCCATGGTGTAAGAGATTTTCTTCTTTTCATTGAACTTCTTTTTGTTTACTGTTTTTCCCCTTTTGAACTTCTTTGAAGCTTCTTTCTCATCACTTCCATTTTGCTTATGATAAGGACATTTTAAAGCAAAGTGTCCAATTATTCCACAGTTAAAGCACTTTAGAGGTAGATTTCCCCTATACTTGCTAGTACCTCTCTCAAGATTCCTGATGAACAAGGCTTCTTCATCATCTAAGTTTTCTGATGTGTTCTTGGATAAGGATTTAAAGGATGCTTCTTTCCTTGATTGACCATATTCTCCTTTTCTCATCTCGTTGGCAGTGAAAATCCCATGTAGTTCATCTACTGTCATGTCTTCAAGATCATCTCGTTCTTCTAGAGAAGATACCTTTGAGTCATACTTCATTGGCAGGGTTCTTAGAACTTTGTCAAGTACTTCTTTCTCCTTTAAATATCCTCCAAGGCCTCAAATAGCATTGACAATTTCATCTACTCTTAGAATATATTCTGCAATATTTTCTTCCTCTTTCATTTTTAGGCTTTCAAAATTTCCCTTGTATGTCTGAAGTTTTGATTCTTTGACTTTGGATGATCCTTCATAGACAACTTTTAATTTATCCCAAGCCTCCTTTGCTGTCTTTCATTGCATGACTTTTACAAACACTAAGTTTGTTAACCCATTCAAGATTGCATTCAGGGCTTTTGCATTGGCCTCATATTGGTCAAGTTCTTATTTGTCTATACTAGATTGTCTTCTATTTTATAATTCTTTTCAACTGCTCTCCAAACCTTCCATCCAAGAGACATTATATGACACTTCATTCTTGCACTCCAATATGCATAGTTAATTCTTGTGAATAGTGGAGGTTTGTTGGTAGCTAATCTTTCTTGCTGATCCATTGTGGTCTTTAACTAGGATCTTCCTTCTAGTGGTTAGACTGTAGTGAAGAAACCTGCTGTGATACCAATTGTTGGAATATCCAACAATACTGAGAGGGGGGGGTGAATAAGTATTTCCTTCTTTTTCCTTTTATTAAAAAAATTAGTACAAGGCACACAAATAATCAAACAAGTTAGGACACGATATTTTATCGTGGAAACCTCAAAGAGAAAACCACCAACTCATACTCATTAATAAGGGGAATTTTAAAAAATTGTTTATATGCTACTACCAAAAGGATGCAACTAAACCCCATATTTTTCCTACTACTACAAACAAGGATGCTACAACACCCCAAATATTCTGTATGCTTCTACAGACAACACCCTGTTTTCCAGCTACTACTCGAAGTAGGCTATGACCTCTTGCATGCTTACTTCCTGCCCTAGCACCACCCTACCACCCTAATTTGATTTCATCATGCTTCCAGATCTTCTTTATGTTTTCAAACCTGTCACTGGTTTTCCTTGTTTGGTCTCTGTCTACAGCTGATGCTACATAGATCTGGTTCACAGAGACCACTTCTTTCACTCAACACTCTGTCTATAAATACCTTCTAACACATTTTCTACGAATGCATCTTCTCACAGTTGCACCTTTTCATTCTTATATTGTGCCTCTTCATGAAAACACAATTCTTTATTTTAATAATTCTTTAACTCTATTTAGGTTTATCAGTCATGACTTTCCGCAACAAAAATATTTCCAAAATTGCCTCTCTGCAATGATAATTCTGCACCATAATTCCTTCTGAATTTTCCTTTTTACGCAATGATATTTCCTCAAAAAGAATTATTTCGTAATTGAATTTCCGCAATGATCTTTCCGCAATTACCTTTACACAGTGACCTTTCCGCAATTTCCTTTCCATAGTGGTTTTCCACATTTTCCTTTCCACAACAACTTTTCCGCAATCTCCTTTCCGCAGTGGTATTTCTGCAATTTCCTTTCCGCAATGACTTTTCAGCAATATCCTTTCCACATTGATTGTGGACCGTCTGATCTTGATCAATAGTGGAATCTCTTTCTACAGCTTGCAGATTGCGGATTGTGGAACTATATTTCAGTTTTTATAAACTAGCTTCTGCAATTTGTCTTCCACAAGACTTCTTCCGCAAGTCTCTTTCCGCAGTGATTGTGGACCATCGGATCTTGATCAACGATGGTTCTCTTTCCGTAGCTTGTGGATTACGGAAATGTATTTTGACTTTTACAAATTGTCTTCTGCAATTTATCTTTCCGCAATTCTGTTTCCGCAGTTAGGGTGTGGATTGCAGACGTTCCTTCAACTTTTACCGAAATCGGCTTCCGCAATTTCCCTCTTGTAATTCCTTTTCCGCAACTCTTTACAACCATCTATTTCTTGCGGGTTCTTTCCTAACCGTCGATCTGAGATCAGATGCAGATCTCACCTTATCTTTTCGAATCCGTTATCTTCCTTACACCTTTCTCTTGCGGAATTTATCTGGGGCGTCATATCTCTTGCGACTTTGATATCATCTGTCGATCTACTGTCTCTAGAGGAACTTCACTTAATCTTGCGGATTTCTTATCTTCTGTTCACGTTCACCTCATGATCTGTTTCCCATCGTTGATCCATCTTTTCTCCTTTAATCTGGATTGTCCAAATCTATGCAAACTTCAATATTTGCAACTCTACGATTCTACATTGATTGATCAGAGAATCAATCAATCACTCAATCGATCATCACCGGACTTGATTCCCTTGCTATATTTGCACATAGAATCCATGGTTTTACACACACAAATATCATTCATACATCCGCTGCAACATTCAATCCTCAAAATCCCTTACTTCAGGCTACGCATATACATAGTTATTAATGAATCATTTACACAGATATCCCAAACTGTCAATTGATTCATTGATACAAAGATACACAAATATTCAACTGTTAACACTTCAGACATAGATTCATGCATACACATAAAGACAACTTAATTAGATTTCTTTATTCACAGAGGAACCTAATACAAACAAGGTCGCTTCCTCTGGCCTGGTTTACATTGATTTGGCCACCCCCCTAGCCATACTCTTCATAATGATTCCATATTGCAACACTGACTTCATAATAGCACTAAAACGCCACCATGTGTCTTTTACATGCCACATGATCATCTATGTCATGCCATGTCATCATATCATCATCCATGCCATGTCATCACTACGTTTGTCTTTCACTGACTTTGCCTTGCCATCATGTCCTGGATTATTCCTTTGTCATTACTGAACTCCTTTGACATCAATCAAAACCATATCCAACAACCACAAGTTGATTCAAATAAATAAGTTTAATATCTAGTCAATGGTTTTGTGAAGTAGTTAATCAATCCAAAATTATGTAGAATTTATAAACGATCATTGTTCAATAAACCAAAATATGAATTCAATAGAGTAACACTTGAGCTCTTCTCATCAAAGAATACAACTCATATATATACAATCCATGCTTTGATGGGATCAAACAACTTGTAGGCATTTGAATATTCAAGTAACTCATCATGATTCAAGCATGAATCTTTGTATTTATTTTCTTCCTTGTATCATATAATTTGTGATTTCACACTATGCATCCAAAGGATCTAGGATGTTTGAATGAGGATTTTTCCCACTCCATTTCTTAATCGAGGCCACAACCCATACAAATTTAGTTGGGATTAGATTAACAAATAGTTTGAATAGTAGGAAAATTCTTCCCAAAACTTAGTCGATAGATCTTTGGCTTGAAACAAACAACAAACTTTCTCACGTCTTTTTTTTTGAACAACCTATTCTTAAAATTATCAAATTGAGCTTCCCATTGGACCATATGTTTTAACCACCTTCCTTGACATCCAGAGCTTATGTAGTGTTCCACTAGTTCTTAATGATGTCGACATAAACACTAGACATGCCTTTTCTTTGGATCACTGCATGCTTTACTTTGGTTGGAGGACTATCTCACATGCATCAGACAATTAAGCTTTAAAGACTTTATATTCACCGCTATCCACATTGAATCACGATGTGTAGTGCATGGATTTTCGATATTTTCCTTGGGAAGTTTCTTTGACACTTCATTCAGTGTTTGAGGTGAAAATTTTAAGCACACTTTGGAGATGACTTTGGTGTTGGCATACATGGCTCTAAACATGGAAGTTGGTCTCAACGCCCAAATAAATTTTTGCAAAAATATTATTGGATTGGAGCTCGAATTCGAGATAGAGTAAAATTTGGATCTGAGATCCAAAATATATATTTTTTATTTTACAAACTCTTCATATTAAAAAGGTTTTAGTTTTAAATAAAAACTACTATAATAAAAACCTTTAAAATATTTGACTTTGTGGAAATAAGGCCTTTGGGTATAAGGAATTGGCACTTAGAATAATAAGCTCAACTATGACCAATGGAATTATGAATGCCAAAAGGTGAGGAAAAACCACAAGATTTAAAGGTTTGATATGAAGAGAAGTTGACCAAGTTGACACGAACACTCGGGGCTTTGGAGAAAATGGTATTGATTTTTGAAATTATGGCGGTGCCTCCTTTAGACTTTTCCAATCAATGCGCTGTTGGATTCTTAAACCTTGGCCAGAGATTAATATTTTGGCATAGTCAATTTTGGTACCAACACTTGAATCTCATAGTTCGTAAATCAAATGCTTGGAGAACCCAGAATAAAAAAAATTACTGATAAAAAAAATGAATAAATACAAATGATCTCAAAAAACAAGCCCCATCCCTATTTATACAAATTTGAATCAATATTCAAACTCTTGGTATGGCCAAACCATAGGCCCGTTCGATAAACCATCCACACCACTGCAATCAACACATCATGATCTACCCAATGACACTACTCCCCTTTGATCTAAATAGTCTCAATGGACACCCATTATTCACGCGCACTTCACATGCGCGTTATGTGGTTGGTTATTGTTTTTGCATTGTCAAGTTCTTTTTTGTGATCTCTATTACACTTGGGTATTTGCACCAAGTGTGCAAGAAATTGACCAAGACACTGAGACTCCAACCATTTCAACAATGGTGCAGGACTCACCTCGCAGGTATCATTCCGAAATTGGCATATAGGAAATGTTTTCCCTCAGTTTACATTGTATTTACCAATATTCTTTTTGATAACCATAGGGTCCTCATTCTCAGTAATAATGTGCCATCAATTTCATTATTGAGGATAGCATGTTTTTCCAAGGTGTATGAACACCATTTCAAACCCCGTCATAATTTGGCACCCATGATGTCGAACCCCCCACAAGTCCAAGGAATTTGATCCACTTTGAAAAGATAAACCCATAGTTCATCATTTTATAGTTGCACATTTACTCCTCCACCTTCAACAGTTGATTCCATCAGATTCCTTAGGACATGTTATGATCAAGACTCACAGTTGAATACTCATATCCCCATGATCAATCTACCATTTTCACACTCTTCTTCGTATTATCACCCCCACAAAGACAATAATGGCCCCCCAACCCTTTACATAAACTAATTCTATTTAGTTATTCTCGCAGGAACAATCCGCATGGCATTGATTCATGGGGAACCCATCTTCACATTTGCAAAAAACCATCACACGATCATGCAAAAGGTTACCTGATTCACAAAAACCTGTGGGAAATCCACCCATCATCAAAACGATTCCCCAATTCACCTAAAGCCGTGGGATCCCACCCATCATCAAATTGGTCCCTTGACACACTCAAAACCGTGGGGACCTCACCAATTATTATTTATGTACAAACAATGCCCTGGTTCATTCAAAACCATGGGAACACCACAATTCTTTTGGTAGAAACCCCTGGTTTCCTTTGATTGATGTCATTGAGTCTCCCTATCCCCAATATTGTCAGTTTTGTCAGTCACCATCATCCTCAATGTTGTCTCTACAACAAAACCCTTCATATACATTTTGTCTCCCTTCATTACATTTTGTCCCTCTATTTTAAAGAATGCTTCATTAGTTACAAAATTATCTTAGTTCTCATGATAATACCCTCATTATATTATGCTTCATCTCTAATCGACATCAAATCACCATATTCTGAGAGTTGCAGTAGTTGCAGTTGTACCTTGGGGTCTCTTTCAATCATTATAAGGAATCAACTCAAACTAAGTAGGGAGAGTCATTAGTGCTCCCTTACTTAGTGGTCTCTCCTATTCTCATCATCAACACATATATTGCATCATGGAGATTCATGCATTTTGAAGGTAGTATTTTTCACATTTACAAATCATGGTAGCAGTAGTACAGTTAGGTTCTCCATCTAGCAAATTCACTAGTATTCTGGTCTCCCACCCCTATGGGAGATCATGATCCTTAGCAGTTCTTCTTCTTCGGCACCAATAACATAATTTCTAGGTTCATGTACTCTCATATGGATTGAATCCACCTTCATACATATACCAACAATATTACGAGTTGACCCCTCGATCTCCTCCCATTGTAGTCCTCTTGACATATTTTCACGAGCATGGGTATGCTTGACTCGTTTGTATAAAACATGATTCTTTGTTATAGCTTCCTCGATCGTCACCAACAATATTCCCCCAAGGGAACCTTCCGTCCACACTCTCTTGATAACTTACAAGAACATGAGAGAAAACAAAAGAAACGACGATGCATTATCAGCTCTACATAACCCTCCGAACCTCATACATCAGGAGGCATATGTTAATGCCTCAATTTTGCACACATGTGACATTTTGGATAATCTTGCAATAAGGAATCGTCAACATATAGCATGCATCCCACCAAAGGAATCCTCATTATATCTAGAAAGCAACATGAGTCCAAAAATGTCAAAAAAAATAAAAATAAAAGGTAGCGGGGATATACCCATGTTATCCCGCGTTATGTAGTGTGCTATCAGTGTTATTCCCACGCTAGCATAGCACAGATTATCCTTTGATATCCATGCTTCTATAAAAAAAGGCGGGATATCAACCACCAGTCGTGCGTTGAAGGCTCATGAAATCTCCCTCACCAACTGAAATTCGAATTTGTCCCTTCAAGCATTGAATAGCCCCCTTTGTGTTCTTTGGAGCTACTTCATGAGGAGATGGGCTTCACACTTGGATCTAGATGTTTATTGACCACCTCTTGTCCTATAAAAGGAAGCCATGGGCATGCATCTAAGTAAGTAAATTTAGAGCAAATTTATGATTCTAGAATTGTGTTGGAACTTCTTCCACCTCTTCCCACACCTATTAGCAATTCCTCAATATCTCTTGCCACCTTCCTCCAAGGGGAAAGTGTTTCTCCCATTTGTTCTTCAAGTTATTTAGCATTTAGTGTGGACAAAAAGGACCTCCCTAAGGGATATTGTTGGCTTCCCTTGAATCTCACACCTCCTAGGTGACACTAGATTTAACAAGATTGACCATTACACAATCTAAATTGGTTCTAGCATTTGCTTCTTGTTGTGGTTTGCATATTCTCACTCCCTTTCCTTTGTTTCAAGTTATTTTCAATTTTTTGTTTTATTTTTTTGTTTGTTTTGCTAACAAGAGCTTGCATGATCAATTTGGATTCATTCACATTTTATTTAGTAACATAATACTGGGCCTTGTTGACAACCTCAAAGGATTTCAAACCCAAAGTGGGAAGGGTTGCACACCTTAGTGCAATTTTTCCCACAAATCCTGTCATTATTTGCTCTGCAACTTTGTAGACCCACTCTTAATAAGATACTCATATTTTCTACAATATCTGTGGGAGTCACTTGATTCTTTGAACCATTGGATTATATCTCCACATTCTCAACCTGCATGTTTTCCCCCGTGGCATCTGTTTCAGTTGCATATGGATATTTTGCATTTTCCATGCTGAGGGTTTTCTTGGCCCAACCAAGATAAGGGATACCCAGTTATAATCTACTAAATATGGATCCTTAAATTTCCCTGATTTTGTATTGAATCTACAAAAGTGTTCATATTAACATGTTTGTTAGCTCCATTACAATGTGAGAAAATCCTTAAATAAATAGTCATGCATTTTGGGAACTATCAACTATATGTGATCAATTTATAAAAATATTGAAATCACCCCTTCAGAATTTGACCAAGCACATTTTCTCCCTCATGGATAAGCTGTCTATCAACTATATGTGTGCTCAATTCTAATTTCTTAGCTAAAATATATAGCTCTTCAAAATTACCGATTTGGTCTAATTTAGTCACTTTTCTGGCACCTGAGAGTTGTGGGTAAGAACCACTGCCCATTCCTCAACCTCCCTTTTTTTTACAATGATTTATAAGGTTATAGTCCTCATTCGTAGCATTATTTTCCTTTTTTTGGTGATTATATCTTGTCAAATGATAAACATGTTTAAGTTAACGACACACAGTTTCAGTTTAATGATGAACGACTTAGGTTTAATGTTGAGCAGTTCTAGTTGAACGATAAGCAATCTCAGGTGACGATAAATGGTTTCTGAGGTAATGTAAATGATTTTATGGGGTATCGATGAGAGCTCTCTGGGGTACATAAAATATGTTGGGGTAATGATAAATGGTTTTAAGGTTAATGATAAACGCTATCATGGTAACGATAAATGGTTTCCAGGACCTTCACATGCATGTAAATATTCCCCACATAGATGGTATAGATCTACTTTCCCCATGGGCCTGGAGTAAATCTCACCCATTTGTGTAGCGCTCCTTGGGATAAGACACATTCAACTCTTTGTGCACAAAGGCTTTAGATCCACAGGTCCAACTTGTGTGATGAAATCTTATCCATTCACGGCATGGGTACCCTTTTCATCTCCCACACACATTAACCTCCGCAAATGGACATGAGATTCCCTTGGAACTTATGAGATCAAATATAATTTATTGGCGACTTCTCTTTGTATCGGGGCACATTCACTTACCTTTTGTGTAGACAACCATGATCTATGATTGAACATACACGATGTGATATGGTTCATTTGTAGATATGGTCTTTCTTTGCCACAATTTGGATACCAAAGATTCGAGATCCATTGCAGATTCCATTGAATTTGCAAATCCCCTCCCTTTTTTTATTGGATCGGTATCCTGGTCCATCTCGCCTGGATGTCACCTATGCATATGACCCTTCCGGTGCTGCCACTTGTGAAGATATTTCCAAGTGGTTGGTCCATGTCACTCCTCCCTCATCCATGTGGTGCCTCCACATAACTCCTCTTCCTATGTGGCATAGGTTGGGTCCACCTCAAATTTTCCCCAAATTTCAAAATTTCATAAATACACAAAATTTTAATGCAGGAATTAGAGGCTTATTACTAGATTAGATTTGTCCCTCTTTTTCCTCAAATATCGTTTATCCATTACATAATAGGATAAAACTCTTCCACTTCTACTTTTTGCGAATTTTGAATATTTCCCCTCAAATTTATCGCAGGTTAATCTACCATTCTTATCGGTAGACCATATATCTAATGAGATGTTGGGTTAGAATACCATCTATGTTAAAAATTACAAAAGGAAAAATACAACGAGATAAGTATAATTCCATAATAAATTTGTATCCACCCAATGTTACAAATATATAGTACAATGGGTTATGCCACTTCATGGAGAGATTTGATCTAGATCCTAAGATCTTGCATGGTGACTAGGATAGGAAATATTATCCAAATAACTTAGTCGTCATTTAGGATAAATCACTATTATCCTAAATTATAAATATATATAAAGGTGACAATTTAACCATGTTATTGGTAATGTAATCCATAAGCTAACATTCCCCTCCTCAATAACAAGTCTATATATCTATATTAGCTAAGCAATAAACACTAATGTCGAAGTTGATATGTTGGATCGTTTAGAAGCCTTCATCCGCGCTTCAATGAGAAATCCGAATAAAAGCTGTCAAAAATGGATTTTGAATGGTTCATCTAAAGTGAATTAGAAGAGATTTGAAATCTAAAGTGAACAAATACCATGTATTAACAACTACCATGTATTAACAACTACCATGTCTTAACTGTTTGCGGTCTATGTGTCCATGCTTTCAGAGTGGTCTACGTGATCCATAGGATCAATTTGTCCATTATATTTCACTTGTACCAACTCATTTTCTTCCAAAAATATGATTTCCATCATATGATTACATTCCTCCCATGTGGTCAGATTCTGCTTGTGGGCGACCCGCCATCTAGCAAGTGTAGCACGCAGTGCTATATCCAGAGTTGTTATCTTATGTTCATCTAAAACTGATATAAGATATTATTGAAAAAATGTATGGATGTTAGTTAAGCCATCATAAGTAGGGATTGGACTTACCTCTGTTCCAATCCAGCGTAGTGATCTCGTGAGCTACATGCATCTCCTTGTAGACACTTTGTGCATTCTTCTTTGCCAATTCTCCAATCCCGCATCTGAGTTTGATATGCAAGAACTGTCGCTTCTCCAAATCAATGTTCCATCATCAGTTGGGTTGACGTAATCTGCCTTGTTCATTGTCATTTTGTAGATACGATCCAGATCTTGAGCTCTGGATTCTTCTCTTATTGGCTCAGTGTATCTAGGTCCTTGTGAAGGATCCAAGGGTGCAATGACCCTGATCTCCTTTCCTTCGAATATCATCTGCTTCTTTTTCAAATTGATGATTGCGAGGTTATCCATTGCCCAATCTATCCCCAATAGTGTAGGATAAGGTTGGCTATCATCAACAGTTTCAATAACCTCGAAGTCTGCATGACTTCGCACTCCATCAATGTCAATGATAACACTTTCTAACCTGCCAAAGGGTATAACTTTTTGCTGAATGGCTAGCCTCAACTGTATCGGTGACCATGATAACTTCAGATTTCCCATTTGTTCCCATGTCTGCTTTGTCAAGACATTTATTTCTGAGCCTAAGTCAAGGATAATCTCATCCATTTCAAAATATCCGATCTACGCATTTAGTCTCATTTCTCTTCCAGTTCTTTTATGGATCTTGATATGATGAACCACTCTATGTGCTTCATTCACTATATTGCGTTGCTCGTAATTACTCAACAGGCTCTGTAATTTTGCTAAGGCATTGTCATGTTTTAACAACTTCATGCAGATCTGTAACAATTGCGCAACATGAGTCATTATGTCTGTTGCAGTATGTGTGTGATCATATGAAGCTGGAATATCTTTCACAGGAGAAGTCTCACTTCACAACTTGATTCGTGGAGTGATAGGCTCTGGATCTTTGAAGGTTTCTCTTGCTTCCATGACGACTTATTTTTGTTTGTTCAGCTCGAAAGCAAGTGTTTTCCTAGTTTATTTCCTTATCCAAGACTCTTCAATAGGATTTTGCTTAGCCAAGTGATGCTCAGAAGTCGATGCTTCCATTCTTTGATCTTTTCTTGTCGTATCTCCACTTCGTGTCACAGCATGAATGTTACAATCTGTGTTCCGTTTTTATACTGCAATCATCTGTATGTTCTGATTTTGGGCCTCTGGCCTTCTTTCTTGCATTTTTTCTTGCAAAACAGGTTATGCCTCAATGACATGATCAAAATACTTACAATATTTGTAGGTAGTATAAGCATTCGTGCAATCTCTGGATAGATGTTTAGGTTGAGCGCAGTTATAACATACTATCTTACCTCTTCCTCTTCCCTAGCCATTGTTTCTTCCTCTGCCTCTGAATCCACCACGTCCTCTGTATGCGCCTTGATCATACTGCACATTTTCATTGTTATGCAGTGTTTCTTCTTGTACTCGGTAGACATCATGTTTTCTTTATATCATGAGTTCATAGGTTCTATAGTTGATATTATCATGGCCAACTAATTTACATAATGTGCAGTATAAGTTCTTAGGTGTTTGCACATATTTATGGATTAAATAACAATCTTCTTAGCGATGTTCTCTACATCGACAGATCTCACACCATGGTCCTTGTTGTTGATTTAGTGGGTTTGGAGCTCCACTATTGATGTAATCTTTAAATAATGGGCAGTGTTCTTTGGAGTGACCTTCTCCCTTACACTTTGTACACCAAACTTCTTCTCGGGTTTCTTTCCCTTTCTTCATATCCTAGAGTTGTAATGTCAGATTTGCGAGCTGGGTTTGTATCTGAATCATACCTACGCTAGTCTATCCTATACGCGAAGCCTCTAGTTTCATTGCAATTTCTAGGGACTCTGTCTGCAAAGAAACCATATGTTGCATCAATGTTAATCTAATGTGTGGAAACAACACGGCTATGAACCACTCTTGGTGCTGTTGCGGTGCTATGTCAAAACTAACTTGATCTAGCAACGTTTTGAACTTTTGATCAAATTCCCACACTGACTCACTCAGTTTCTGTTTGATTTCTTTGAGTTCTGTGATACACTGTGATTCTGACTTAGGTTTCTTAAATTCTTTGATCAGCGCAGTTTTGATATCCACTAGGGTCCTATTCTGTCCAACATAATACTTCATAAACCAAGTCAAGGCTCTATTCCTAAATGTGGTGACTAACTACGCTTGTCTTATAGCATCATCATGGACTTGCGTAACATTCCACATGGCTTCACGGAGAAACTAGTGTTGCTCCGGGTCTTCTAGATCCGTTCCTTTGAATATCGACAGCTTGATGTCATCCGTCATTCTTCTTCTAGGAGGCGTAGTGTTTTGTGATGTGTTAGGGATACTACTACTCTAAATGTTCTGAGTACTTGATCATGCAATGTTACTACTACTGTTGTTTTGTGGGTTAGCAGTATTCCTATTGTCAACTGGAGGAGTCTGCGGAGTGATGGAATGATAGGTGGCCACTTGAGGTTCTGTTTCACTATCAGTCTCAACTTGTAACTCAGTTTATACATAGATGCGCAGTTCATGTTCATTAGGCCTCTTCTTGGTACTATACTTATATCTTTTACCACTTTGTAATGTGTGAATTTTTTCCCCAGTGTCACTATCTGTATTACCGAACATTACAGACTCAAATTTCTAGGGATCTTGTTGCATTCTTAAGACACCTTTCTCTGCTAACAACATTTTAATGTATAGATTGAGATTGTTAGGTACTTACCTCTGAATCCTTTGAAAAAATCTTCCTCGGCTGCACTGTAAGACTTCAAAGTGTCCACAAAAAATTCTGTAACGTAGCCTTCTAGTACGCTATCTAGATAGAAGTCTACTTCTCTTGAGATTGGGCTATCCACCGTTTTAAGTATCTGAATTAGTTTTGGAGTCCACGCCATAGGTTCTCCTCCCTGACAACAATTTTTCCATTCTGCTAGTCTTGACAACCACTCATAAAGGTCGTTGCTAAAGAATGTGAAGAAAACGTCGTAAATGTACACCCATAAGTATCTCTGCAACCATTCTTCGTCAGAGAAACACGGATGTCTGTTCTCCTTTATTGCAAAATCCTTTTCTGTATTATCCACCCAGTTCTGTATTTCTATTCTCTCAGGGTTCCAATATTAAGAACACATCACCAGTTCAAGTGCGGAAACGGAACCATTTATTGGATTATGGACCTCGCTCCTTAACTTTCTTGTATTGACCCAAGTTCTGCGCAGTTGTGGTCCAACAAAACCCTTCTTCACTGGCCCTTTCGGCAACAGTCTGTGAATAGACTAAGGTCCCACCCTAGGTGAAGTTTATGGGGGATTACAGAAGTAGGTTTCTGTAATAAAGTGATGCAAGGTTAACAGACTAGGGATTTCACAAAGTTACACTGACTTCGCATCTATCGCTTATACTGTAGCGCACATTGGGACTGCGCACTTCAGAATGGTCATTTAACAATATGACAGTGCAACTGTACACTTCACAAAACATGTTCGGATATCCACATCATCTTTTTCAGGATCTTGCATGAAATTAGGGTTTGCATGCAAATTCTAGGGTTTGCATGCACTTTGCATGCATCCCAATCACCAGGTTGATGCCTCCAGCACCTTAGCCACCTCTCTCTAGCACCCGGGAGCCACTTACTTCAGTTGTTTAGCCCTCCTAGTCTGAAAGGCACCCACTTCTCACCTACTGCCAGAGAAGGGCGCACTTTCTCACCTACCACTGCAGTTCCACTTCAGTTACATTCAGTTAGCTCCGATTCTCCCTGATTTGAGGCTAGTTTCACTCCCGACTGACTGTTTCACTTCCGTTGGACCTCCAGATTGACTAGATGACTTGTTCTGATTTCAGTTAGCCTCCCATGCGCCCCCCACTGAGCCTCCTTCCCTTAATCAGTGCTACACACTTCAGTTACACTTGTTACACTCAGTTAGACTCAGATTGACACCTGGATGACTGGTTCTTGTGCATTGATGAGCACCACCGATTGATGATGAGGACTCCTAGTTGGAGTCAAGCTACTCCATTCAGTGATTCGAATGGCCTACTTAGTCAATTCGAATTGCTCACTCACATTGTCAGATTGTATTCTATTGTAATTCATTCACCCTTTCTGGGATATTGAGCACTGCTGCATGTTTTGCACAGTTTTACACCATATTTTCTATATTCATCTGTTGTGATTGATTTACTTGTTCATTAGATCTGTTGTGACTAATTTTACATGGTATCAGAGCCATTGCAGGGACAAGATCTCTTTTCTACAGGTGTACTACATGAAGAGAGAGCAATCTTTGCTCACCAATATATTTCAGTAGTGGCATGCAAAATCTCATGTGCATGCAAGGCTGAAAACATAGTGATTGTTTGTGTGTGATTTGCAGGTTTCTTACTTCCTCCATTTGCATTTGCTAATGCAAAGATGGAGACTTCTTCTTCACAAAATATTCTTACTCCATTCAACTATGATGAATGGAAACCAAAGATGATTGCATTCTTGAAGAGAATGTCTTTTTGATATGTGCATTGGTAATACAAGAGATTTTGATTCCGATGAAGAGGAGAATGATTGGCTCAATGATTGTGACAGAGCTTTTGGAGCAATATGTCTTGCTATGTCTCCTTGTATGCGCTACCTCAGTAAGACTGCTGAAAATCCAAGTGATCTATGGGTCCAACTTGACAGAGAATTTGGAAAGCAGGAAGAAGAGGATCATGCTAGCCTTTTGGAGAACAAGCCCAGTGAGATCTCCTTATGTGTTCTTTCCAATCATGTGTTGGCCTCAACAATTGTTCAAGATGAAGAAGAAACTGTAGATTCAACACTCATTCTCTCAAAGTCTTCTATTTCAAATTCTGAGCAAGATAAACAAGCTCATACTCTATATTCCGAAGAGGTTCTTGAATCCTCTCCTTCACATGAGTTTGTCGGTATGCAGAATAATGATCTACTTGAAGTTTTGGAGGTGAAGCATTCGCCCTCCTTGATTGCATGCCTTCTATAAGCTTATGTTCTATCATTTGCAAAGTTTCTTAGATTTTTAATGAAGATGAAGAGCACTACCATTCGCTTGAGTTCAATTCTCATGCACTTTTTGCTGATTTTGGTTTTGATCTCACCCTTGTTGGTTCAAAGGAGATCTCAAGAAACCATTCATCTATTTTTGGAGCTGATTTAACTTCTATTGATAAGAAGTTCAAGTTTCAAGATCTATTTGATCCGATTGGAGACATTTCTACCTCACTTGGTTCGAATCACAGGTTCCAGGATCATCCTCATATTTTCAGATTTGTTCTCACCTTTTTCGGTATGAAGAGCAAGTTCTTAAAGTCTCCACATTCGCTTGCATCCACTGATGGAGAATTCAAGTACATGTTTTTGGAGCATGATCCATTTACTCCCAAGATTAAGATACCTCCAGACATATCTACTTGATTTTGGAGCAGTTAAATCTTTTGGTGTGCTACAGTCTATTTTTGAGGGGGGGTATTTTTCCCATGAGGTTTTCCCCATTTCTTTGGTTTATTGACTGTTATTAGTTTGGATTATTATTGTATTGGGGTGACCTTTGGTCATAGTTACCAGGGCCCCACATTATTTTTTGCACATCATAGTCTAGCTTGAGGGGGGGTGTTCGGATATCCACATCATATTTTTCAGGATCTTGCATGCAATTAGGGTTTGCATGCAAATTCTAGGGTTTGCATGCACTTTGCATGCATCCCAATCACCAGGTTGATGCCTCCAACACCTTAGCCACCTCTTTCTAGCACCTGGGAGACACTTACTTCAGTTCTTTAGCCCTCCTAGTCTGAAAGGCGTCCACTTCTCACCTACTTCCAGAGAAGGGCGCACTTTCTCACCTACCACTGCAGTTCCACTTCAGTTACATTCAGTTAGCTCTGATTCTCCCTGATTTGAGGCTAGTTTCACTCCCGACTGACTGTTTCACTTCCGTTGGACCTCCAGATTGACTAGATGACTTGTTCTGACTTCAGTTAGCCTCCCATGCGCCCCCCACTGAGCCTCCTTCCCTTAATCAGTGCTACACACTTCAGTTAGACTCAGATTGACACCTAGATGACTGGTTCTTGTGCATTGATGAGCACCACCGATTGATGATGAGGACTCCTAGTTGGAGTCAAGCTACTCCATTCAGTGATTCGAATGACCTACTTAGTCAATTCGAATTGCTCACTCACATTGTCAGATTGTATTCTATTGTAATTCATTCACCCTTTCTGGGATATTGAGCACTGCTGCATGTTTTGCACAGTTTTACACCATATTTTCTATATTCATCTGTTGTGATTGATTTACTTATTCATTAGATCTGTTGTGACTAATTTTACAAAACATATGGGACTGTGCACTTTGTAAACTCATGCAATATGGCGTAATACAACGCAACGACGCACTTTCAGTACTATGATTCTAGGGAATCACACTTAACACAGACTTCGTTGACTTAGTGTTTACCCAAATGACTCATGCATTCAACATATTCAGAATTACTTGCACATTCAACATTCAAGCATATATGTTTGACACTTAACATATTATTCTCACCACTCATCCATGTGGAAAATACATATAAAATCGAATATACATATAACTATGAGCATGAACTTAACCATAAGTAAAATCAAACGCGTAGATTCAAACACATAACACACTTATTTACATGGTTCACCCCCTGAATGGGAGCTAATGCCACGGGAACTGTTGATTATATTAATGGGAATGGTTCAACAGTTCCAGTCTGCGCACTCAGCTGCAGACTCTTCTCTCTACAATAGGTCTCTGCGCACACAGCTGCAGAGCCTCTTTCTCTCTTTAGTGTGTCTCTACGCACTCAACTGCAGATACTCTTTACAATACTTGGTCTTTCAGAACAATACTATGAGAGAGCAAAAAAAATCAACAACTTATAGATAAAAAATCAACCCTCCCCTTACAAAAATTCCCCTTTTATAGATTGTGTCCGCAGGTCACGTCTTTACAATGAATATGGGCCAAAACCATAGAGTTACCCAAAAATAGTGTGGTTACCCCGCTAACCTGATCTGTAGTAGTCGACAGCTACTCCACTCCCCTCTGGCTGCCTTTTTGTGCCACTCCTGGCTCTGACACCCTTTTGAAAGCCGTAATCCTCACGAAACAGTTCTAACTGCATAGTGGCGTGTCCCTTTCCACCACTCTGGCTTTCTTGTCGTTGTCGACCCGTGGCTTTGCTTCTAACGGTTTTTGCCACTCTGGATTTCCTGTCATTGTCGAACCACTTCCATGCTGCTCCTTACCCAACTCTCGGGAATCATGGAGTCACTTACCCAAAATAAGTCAATGTTGGACCTCGCTGCGCTTGTACTTCGCTACCAAAAATAGTTGTTGCGCTGGCGCTATGCATCATCAAAAATGCGCCATGCTTTAGACTTTGCATCTCCAACTGCGCCGCTTGGACTTCGCATTCCGAACTGCACTTTACCTTTACTTCACATCACCAAAACTATGCCAACTTGGGCCTCACCCAACACAAGAGCAGGAATATAAGGTTGAAGGGACAGTTGAAGCATCAAAGGATATATATACCAAGTTTTTGGCGACATGGAAGACACACCAGGAGTAGGCTTGAGTTGCTCGGGATGAGCAACATGTGAGTGTTGGGATCTTGTTGGCCCTAAGGTATTTTGAACCATTTTTTGTGTTTTGGTGTGAAAAAGGAGCATGGTGATGAAAGGGTAAAAGGGGGAGTGCCCTCCAAATAAGGAAGGGCTCCGACGTAGTGGTTGAGAAAGAAGGGAAAATAAGTGGTTGATTGCATCAACCGAGTAAGTGGTTAGAGTAAGTTAGGATTTCGGTCCACTTACTGGTTTGTGGGTATACATATATATATATATATATATATTACATGTATCTATATATATATATATATATATATATATATATATATTACATGTATATATATATATATATATATATATATATATTACATGTATATATATATAAGAAGATGATGAAATGCACAGATCTGTAAGAAGATGAAATGCTTGATGTAACGGGATCAATGAATAAACAAAGAATTTACATGTTTTTCTCCCATTCGGTTTTCCCCGTAAAAATGTCTGGTGCACTTTGAATGTTTGTTTATGTGTTTGTTATATTTGATCTGTGTGATATTGCTAAATGATAATACTTTGTTTAATGGCAATAAATTGTGAATGACTTAAGTCATAATGTTACTGTGTAGTCGATGTATGCATCAAGTTATTTTTTTGGTTTAACCAATTTCTTTTGAGGTATGTTAACGGGCTTGATGGTAGAACAGAGTCCCCTCCCCTTCATTGCTTCAAAAATGTGGTTCCTGCAGTACCCATAGGTACTTCGGGTGAGACTTCGCTTGCTTGCAAGTGATCTTGAAAGGGAAAGTATCTTGGGATTTATTGGTCTATTTCATAGTGAACCTGGGTCTACCCAAAAGTAAGCCAACATTTATTTTGGAGAAGAGCATCAAGGTGCTGATGGTGGCCAGGGTGATTGAGACACCCACTATACACATTATCCACGATGTGGCATTTTGGGCAGGTTATTTGTGTCTAGGCCACGTATTTCCCTTATTCCACTTTTGGGCATAAGCATCCATTATATGTATTGGGAACAATGTTCCATTTTGTATAAAAATGTATTTTTAGACCTATTTCCAATACAAATACATGGTTTTCATCTGGTGTATTTGACAAAGTGTTTATGTATTTTTACATTATTGATATGGATTTGATGTTATATATTATGACTGTTACATGGTTCATGGTGAATATGATGAGTTCTTATTTATTTTAAATTAATCTATAATTAGAGGAATTTGGAGATCTAATTATTTATTTTAAATGGGCCTCATAACAAAAAATGTACAATCAAAATAAACTTTGAAAGAACTAATCACATTCTAGATAATGATGTCATCCATTATAGTTGAAGTGGCATTGCTTGAGTTAAAGGTCCTTACATGTCAAATTTTAAATGGTGGATGACAACCCATAGTTAACCATACTCATAATGGAAAAAGTATTAATTAATTATATATGAATATAATATATATACTTTAGTACACTCAAAATATTAGAGTATAAAATACTATATCTCTTTAATTATAAAATATATTATTAATACTAAAACTTTAACTTAAATTCAAAATTCAAAATGGTGTACATTTACTTTCCTACGGGGTATGAATTCACATGACAAAATTCAAAATTGTTGTACTTACTTTTCTATCACACATGAAATCACGTGATACATAAATTTATATTATATATATTGTTTATATAATAGAATGAAAAAATATTACAATTTTGGCATATAACATAGGATTTGTGTATTAACTCAATTCCTTCAAAGTGGATTTGTCTCCCTTTTACCCATTTCAAATATATATTCATAAAATAGAGATAGGGTGATAAAATATAAGTTCATATTCTATAAGGTGTGTAGTATTATAATGAAAATGTGTTTAAAATATAATATATGATGTTTATAATATTATAATGAAAATGTATTTAAAAGATAAATTTATATATAGTGTTTATAATATTATAATGAAAATGTATTTAAAGTTTATGGGATAAATTTATAAATTCATAGCTCAAAAATTGAATTTTATATTTATTCATGGTATTTAAATTATAAATTTAAATTTTAAGGTGTTATTTAATTATGTAAATTTAAATCATAATTAAATTAATTATTTTGTTTACTATTTAATTTATAGTTAGATTAATTTAATATATAGATAGATGTTTAACCATTATTTAATAAATGTAGGTTAGTTTAGTTTTGATGCATAATATAGGTTAGATTGAGTTTTAATCAATATAAGTTAGAAATATATATAAAAACAATTATTAATGTCAACTTATTTTTTATATTTAATTTAAGTTTATAATTGAAAACTAAAATATTTTACTTTATTTTTTTATGAGTAGTTTATTTTCATACATTTAAGGCATAAAAGTACTTATGTTTCTAGTCATATCAAAGATAGTTTTTTATTAATTTAATTTCTAGACATCTTTTCAATTTAATTTAACCATAGTTACATAGATTGTAGTGCAAGAGGTGAGTTGTAAGTATACCTTCCCCACAAAATGACAAATTCATAATATTTTATTATATCTCTTATGAGGCCCATTTTAGACCTCAAAATCCCCCTACGGCACTGGCATTGATATCTACTAATGGAAAGGAATGGATAGGAGGATTATAAAAGGTATAAAGACATTTAGACACACATGTTTGCTTGAGAATTTACTCATATGTTCTCAAGGAATTTACTTATGTTGGCACTGAAAATGATTTGCAAAATTTGAGTTGAAAAGTTTAGGGGATAATCTTACCCCATAGGCTAAATTTAAGGGTTTTAATTGTTTAATGGGATAATTTTTTATTAAACATTCATTAGGTATGATTACCCAAATTTTATTTATTTAATTTTAATGAATAGGAGGTTAGCCCCATCGAATTCAGAAAGGGGAGCCAATATAAAATAAATTTTCCCCACTAACAATTGATTTAAATGGTGTGGACAAAAATTCTAAAATCCACAAATAATTATAAATAACCCACATATATTTGATAAAAATGATTCAATGATGATATTTTTACATTTACAACAGGAACTTTTATAGGTCAATAAGCGTCGTTTCAATGGAACGACATGTCTTTACAATTTAATGGTTTTATCAATTATTTTACTAAATTTGTAATTGTAATTATTTAATTATTTAAATATTATATGTGTAACATTTTTTTCCCCTAAAGGGAATATTTGTCCTCAAAGTTGAGGTAAGGATGGATATTTTTACCGAATTTTTTTTGTCTCCCATGACGCATCTTTGATTGGAAAAATTTTCCACTTAATAATATACTCTTTGAGTGTTCATGAATGAAGCTTATTTTCTCTAGTAGCAATGATTGATTCTAGTTCCAAGATAAATTTCCCTTCCTCATCTAACATTGGGGTGTCGTTTGCACCGATTGTTATCGTCCCAACACCTTTTTGAGACATGACACATGGAATACATTGTGGATACGACTCTTATCAGGTAAGTGTAATTCATATGCGACATGACTGAATTTCTTACTAATCTGGTATGGTCCATAGAATTTTGGGGCCAACTTCTTTTTCCCTCCTTATTAAGAGATAATTGTCTATAAGGTTGGAATCGTAGGAACACCTAGTCCCCCTCTTCAAATTCTCTTTTTGTTCTTTGCTGGTCTACATGTTGCTTCATACGGTTTTGTGCCATCATTAAATTATCTTTGAGTATTTCAATCGCCTTCTGAGTTATCTCTAATTGGTTCTTTATGTCTGGAACATTATTTTTATTTAGAATGAAATATTTCCAACTAGGAGGTTCATATCCTTATAAGGATTGGAAAGGATTCGTTTTTGCAGATGTGTGGTATGTAGAATTGTACCACCATTCATCCAGGTGTAACCATTGGAACCAATTATTCTAGTTTTATCTTATGAAACAACATAAATAGGATTCTAAACGTTTATTTACGGATTCAGTCTAGCCATTTGTTTGGGGATGATAAGATGAGATCATGTTGAGTGATGTCCCCACTTGTTTCAAAAATTCCCTCCAGAATTTCCTGTTAAATTTCGCATCCCTGTCACTAACAATGAATTTCGGAAATCCATGTAACTTGTATATGTTCTTGTAGACTAATTTGGCAATTTGTTTGGTTGTGCCTATCTTCTTCACCCCAATGAAGTGTGCAATTTTTGTTAATAGATCAACCACTATGAATATTTTATCCTTTCCTTCTGACATGGGTAACCCATCAACGAATTCCATAGATACCTGTTCCCGAATTCCATAGATACCTGTTCCCATTTTTTCTTTGGAATGATCATAGGGTGAAGTAACCCTGGGGTTAAAACGTTTTCACTTTTGTTCCTCTGGAATTTGTCTCATTCTTCCATATACTTTTGAATATCTTTGTGCATTCCCTTCCAAAAAGAGGACCTTCTTGCATTATGGTAAGATTTGAAAAACCCTACATGTCCCATTTCTAGTGAGTCATGGGACTCTTTCATTACTTTAGATTTGAACTTGGAAGTTGGGTTTAAATAGATTCTCCCTTTATACTATAGAATGTCATTTTCCATTCAAACTTGGAGTTTTGATTGGGATTATTAATTATTGCACTTTTCTCTGGGTCATTGGCATACTCACTTCGTATTTCATCTAGCCATTCTAGGATCACAACTAATACATAGTAGGAGGTCATCTCTTCATCCTTTATTAAAAGTGCATCTGCTACTACATTATCTTTTCCCTTTTTATAAATTATTTCCATGTCAAAAACAACAATTTTTCCTATCCAATTATGTTGTTCAGTAGAGAATGTTTATGTTGGAGAAGGTATTGCAGACTATTATGGTCTGTACGGATCATGAATTTTCTTCATAAGTGGTATTATCGCCAATTTTCTAATGCATGCACAATGGCCAACATTTCCTAGTCATAAGTAGACTTCAATTGTTCTCATTTTTTTAGTTTCCTAATTTCGAAGAATATCATATGCCCATGTTGCATTTGTACTTCTCCCAACCCATAACCTGAAGCATCGCATTCTATTATGAATGGTTTGGAGAAGTATGGTGTTTCCAATACAGGTGTTATAGAAATGATTTTTTTCAATGCTACAAACACTTTCCCGCCTCTTCACTCCATTGAAACACATTATTTTTTAGAACATTTGATAAAGGAGCAGCCTTATGTGAGCATAATTTGAATCTACGGTAATATCCAGTCATCCCAAGGTATCCCATTAACTTGGAGATGTTATTCAGTTTGGGACACTCTGAAATTGGGTTGATTTTATTTGGTTCCACCTTGACTCCTTCCTTGGATATCACATAGCCGAGATAATTCACTGTCCTCCTTACCGAACGTGCATTTGGACATCTTTGCATAGAACTGATTTTACTTTAAAATAGATAGTACTTGTTCCAAATGAGTGAGGTGTTCCTTCCATGTATTGTTGTATATGAGGATGTCATCGAAGAAAACTTGTACAAACTTACTTACATATGAATGAACTAAGTTATTCATGGTTGATTGAAAGGTGGTTGGGGCATTAGTTATCCCAAAATGAATTACCTTAAACTCATAATGTCCTTCATGGGTCTAGAATGCTACCTTTGCCACATCTTATAAAATTACTCTGATTTGATAATATCCTGACCTTAAGTCTAGTTTTGAAAAGAACCTTGCGCCTGAAGTTCGTCCAACATTTCATCGATGAAAGGAATGGGGAATTTGTATTTAATGGTTATCTTATTAATTCCCTTGTAATAGATACATAGTCTGAAGCATCCATCCTTTTTTCGTACCAACACTACTGGTGCAACATAAATTCTTCGAATTTTTGTAATCATACAACACTTTAGTAAATCTTGGATTAATATTTCAATCTCTATTTTATGATGGTGTGGATACCTGTAGGGATTAACATTGACAGGGTTGAGCCTGGTTTTATTACAATTACATGATCGATCTTCCTTTTTGGTGGTAACTCCATGGGGAGATCTTCAAATACCTTTTTGTATTTTTGGATTAGTTCCTAGATCTCTGGCTAATCTGGTTTGACAACTTCTAAAGTTAATAATTCCATTTCATTACATTGTATGACATATGTTAGTGCTCCCTTCCGAATTAGCTTCTCCATTTTGTGGGATGACACAATTTGTGTGCGAGGGGGATGGAACCCATATAGATTATATTTTTATCCTTTCCATTTGAACTTAATAAATTGTTTTTGGTGGTTAGTTGTGTGGGTACCTAGTGTTTACAACCACTAAATTCCCAATACTGCATCAACTCCACCCAAGGGTACCACATAGAATTATGAATTAAGGTTATAATTTTGTAACTATAGCTTAACTTTGTAGCATTTCCCCACTTTTTCAATCCTCTTTCCATCCTCCACCATTACCTTCATGTTAGGAACCAGATATATGAAAAGGTAAATCCTTTTTGCGAAACTTACATCGATGAAATTGTGAGTACTTCCTATGTCGACAAGGATGATGACATTGTTAATTTTGACACGCCCTTTAAGTTTTAATGTTTTTGCTTGGTGTATTCTGGTTATGGCGGCGAGTGATATTCTTGGTGTTTCTTCACCTTTTGAATATGATGGAGGATTTTGGAGGTCACCTGTTTATTCTATGCCACTTCACATTGATATAGGTTCTTGGTGGTCTCCTTTTTCGAACATCTATGTTTTGGGACCCACTTTTCTCCGCAGTAATTACATTTACCTTGTTTCATTCATTGGGATTCTAAACTTGTTTTGCTGTCACTTTTGAGATGTGGTGGATGGTATTTTGTTTTCAGGCTTGGTATTTTGGACGAACTTCCAATTTGTGTACCCTTTATCAGGGTTTCTGCTCCATGTCTTTTAAACTTTTCTTCAATTATTTTCGCCTTGCGTATGGTCTTATCCAGGGTTAATACATTTAGTAGTTCCAGTTCACCTATGATATAGGTTTTCAGTATGTACACATAAGCTTGTAGTCGTTGACTGTCTGTTAGCTTTGGCACTTGTGTTGCTAATGCCTCCCATTCATAGGTGTATTCATCCACATCACCTTTTTGTTGCATTTGTGTGAAGAAGTCCTTCTCCTTTATATATTCAAATCTCTTAAAGAAGTCATTCTTGAATGTATTCTAGTTGTGGGCACCTTTTTATTTCATGATATTCCACCACATATACCAGTTATATGCCCGACCTTCTAGTTGCATCAAGGCATACTTTATCATCTCTTCATATGATATGATTTTGTGTATGCAAAAAAATTCTTCTGCTTTGTTGATCCATGCCATTCTCTACTTTACTGCACCATCGAACCTGTGTATCTCTAACTTAGTCTTCATTCGATACCGCCCATTGGTTGCATTGTGGTCGAGGATGGTTGTCTGGTATCTGGAGAATGATTGTGATCTGCATCGCCTTGTGGGATTTCTACTTTGAAATTTGATTTATAATTGTTCGTGTTTGTTGAACTAGGGGATGATTGGTCTTTCTTTGATGACTCACCATTTTTAGTGGCATCTCTTGTATCGAATTACTGCACAAGTTTATTTAATCTAGATTCTAATCTTGAAGCTATTTCTCTTCTTACTACCTCCATCTACCATGCTATAGCTTCGTTGACCTCACACTTCGCAATTCTTGCTAATTATTCTTTTCCCTTGCATAGTTCAGCTTCAATTTAAACTAGTTTTTCATTTGCATATTCTAGACCTTTAGAGTCTCGGGCCTGGTTTTGATACACTTTCTCCATTTTCTCCTTCATTTCCCTCATTTCTGACATATTTCTTGTACAAGGAGGAATTTTGCGCACTACAGGATAAAAAATCTTAAATATAATAATTTAATTATTATATTTAAAATTAATCATTATTTTAATAATAATATTATTATTTTTAATGAAATTGAAGTAATTATTATTATTATTATTATTATTATTTAAATATTATAATAATATTATCAATTTGTTTTTTTGAGAATGAGGATTAGGGTTTTTGGTGGCAGGAGTTGATTATAGGGAGAGAGGATACGAGTGGTGGCGTTGGATGGTGGAGGAGCTGGTGCGAGAGGAGGCATGTGGGGTAGGTGCAAGGGAGTGTGGCACATGAGAGAAGGGATGAGGGTTAGCATGAGCAAGGAGGGAACATGAGGGAGGAACATAGGGAGTGTGGCACATGAGAGAAGGGATGAGGGTTAGCATGAGCATGGAGGGAACATGAGGGAGGAACATAGGGAGTGGTGGTCGAAGCAGTGGAAGGGAGGCTGTTTGGGAGGAGAGGAGCTGAGGGGGAAGGGGAGTGTGCAAGCGCACAGAAAGGGGGAAGGTAAGTGTGCAATCTTGGAGGAAAGGGAGTGTCCAAATGTAGAGGAAGGAGGAAGGGAGTGGCGAGGGAGCATGGAAGGGGAGCGCAGGTGGTGAAGGGAATGATGGAAGAATGGTGACGTTGGGGAAGAGAAGAAGAGGAGAGTGAGAAGAGGAAGTGGAGGTGGAAGAAGAGAGGCAACGCGGGAATGAAGAAAAATGGAGGAGAGAAGGACATTGGAGAGCTAGCAGGGGAGATGGAATGCAATGGAGGGATATGGGAGAATTGCAGAAGATATCGAGGAGTGGAACGACTCTGATACCACTTAGTATGAAAAAAAATTCTAAAACCTAGAAATAATTCGAAATAACCCACATATATTTGGTAAAAATGATTATATGATGATATGTTTACATTTACAATAGGACTTTTATAGTTTAATAAGTGTTTTTTCAATGGAACAACATGTCTTTACAATTTAATGGTTTTATTAATTATTTTACTAAATTTATAATTGTACTTATTTAATTATTTAAATATTATATGTGTAACATTAAACCTCTGTTCACCCATGAATATCGCTAGGAAACTCCCATTCCCCCTTGATTTCCAGAAATGACAGTTTCTAGGGGCGCTTTCTCCCTCTATCGATCATGGAAATTGAAGTTGGAGTTACATTCGTCCAATTTTTATGGGTTGAATCTCGTTTTGAAATTTTCTTAATGTCCACATGATGAGGGTAGTTGATATTTACTAGCAGGTCTTATAGAGACCTATTAGCATCTAGGAGAGTTCTAAATCCCATCATCTTAGATCCAAAGTTCCCCCAAGAAACATGGTGGTTGTGAAGCACATGATCAACGATGCGGCAATACAAATTTTGTGGGTGTTTGGTGAATCATGCATGGGGTTTGGGACTTCTTTCATAGCCGTGTACTTTGGCATGTAGGGTGGCATGACGCTACATATAACCACTACCATTGTGTTTCTACTTGTGCTTGTGTTCTCCTTTATCGGACAGGCCATGGGTGGAGCAACCTCAAATCCCACTGTCTTTGCTTCTTCTTTTGCTTTGGGAATGGTTAGGTATTTTGACATGTTGCTTGTTTTTTGTATTGAATTTTATTATTTCAAAAGGATTTTTGGACTAGTTTATAGAAACTTGAATTCAACTTGCATGTTGCCAGTAGTTTGTAGAAACCTTAGAAAATAATGCAGTCTCTACTTGACGCATGAAACTTTGTTTATTGTATTTGTAAAAGAAGTTCTAGATTTAGTCCAGTATACCTCATTACTATTCTACAATCCCTATCATAGTTTTTCATCCTTCCTTTCATGGATTTAAATACTTGAACCAATGTCTTGATAACACCACATTCTCAATTACCTTCATTTTTTTTTGCATGGAAATATATCATGCATAGCAGGGTTTTTTTTTAATTAGGTTTGGAAGCATGTAGATAATATTTTGTCAAATAAACATTTGTTGACTAACTTGGAACACACATTTTCTTTCTATATAGAGTTCCAATTGTTTTTTAGAATAGTTCCAAGTGCATTGACATAAGCAATACACATTTAGAGTTTTTAACCCTCTAATTTGGTAAGGTGTGTGCACAAATGAGGTGTTGTTAGGCCCTTGTAATAGCATGGAGAGATAAATGAGGATCGAGCTACCAGTGGGCCCTCACATTAATATTCATTCTATTTGTCATGGTGATGAAAAAATTCATTGTTGTTTTCCAAGAATATTCGTAGAGTATGGTGAATTCCTATGTATTGTGATAGTTTAAGAGTGAGGTACCAAACTACCACCAAAATAAGGCTTATTATGTGATGATTTATTAATATTTATCTCCTATTTATTATTCTTGGTATATGTTTTCCTATTACTATATATGGTTTTATACTTTATCAAAAAGTTTGCGAAGACTTCACGATATTTTATAATTTAATAAAAGATTTTCCATGACTTTACAAGATTTTATAATTTAGTGAAAGATTCGACAATATTTTTCAAATTTTTATAATATAGTGAAAGACTCACCAATATTTTAGAAGATTATATAATTCAATGAGAGATTCACCCAAAATTTATATATACATAATATAACATTGATAAAATAGCCTTCATATTTTCTTATATATCATGGACATTCACCCATTTATTATACAAAGAAATTTATGGGAGGTTCTTAAAATTTTCCCTGGTTATATTTATTAACTATCACTAGAAATAACTAAATTCGTTTGAGATCCACATCACATAACACATAAATTTGCAATATATTTGAGATCATATATATATTCCATTAAAAATGGGAGTGTTTTATGATGAATACAATCTTATCCAAAAAAATCCATTCAAACTACTTGATCACCTTATATGGTATGCATGAATTTATTATCCCTTTTCCAATCCATGACATCATAACATCTTATTAAAAAGAGTTAGGATTGAAAATTATGATAATTTTTATTATATAAAATTGTGATTATCTATAATTGATCCCTAGAGGTCCTTAACAAGGTGATGCATCTTAAATTCCCTCTATGAGGTTGATGTGGTGGTCTAGGGATATTTTCATTTTTCCATAAATCCTTGAAGAAATATCCTTGGGTATAAGTACTTATTTTTTGTCCTCCAATCATGGTTAAGGCTATGAAACCCATGCATGGTGCATAAAATATTTAATTTGTTCCCATATCCTACTTATAGACCAAACTATTTTGTCAACATGACGTATGCGGTATTTTGGGGCCCAAACATAGCCCATAAGTTCTAGAAGCAAGTGATATGTCCAAATTCTCTAAGTTTTCACCCTAGATTATGGCCATGGCCATGAAAGCCATCTATGTATTGCAAATACTCAAAATGGTTCCCATGTCCCACTCACTAGACAAAGATTACATGTGGATATCGTATGTGGTGGTTGAAGTTCTTGTGCATATCCCATGAGTTATGTAATGCAAATTAGACCTTAGTTTTCATTCGTCGGCCATGGCCATGGTGATGCAACCTATGCCTAGTCTACAATTGTTTTGAACAAGTGTCGATATTACACTAAGAGGTTAATTTTTCCCTATATAGAGTGTGCGTGGTGTTTTGAGATGTTCTGCATGTTCCTTGGACCCTAAAAGCATATTTTAGGGTCTAAAACATCTGTTTTCATCCTTGGACCATATCACAACATTGAAATCCATGCCTTGTGTGCAAGGCCTAAAGTAGTGAAGATATCCCTCTTGTAGGCCAAAAATTCTCTTTATAGGATTGTTGGTGGTTCAGGGCCTTGTACATGTGCCATGATCCCTAGAATCATTTATAGGTCTAAGATATTGGTTTTTATCATTAGAAAATAGGCATGGCGTGGATGATCCATATCGCAGTTGGCATTGTTTTCGAATTCTAACATCGACTGCAAAAAGCCATCGACCTCGACAAGTTTCGACTTCGACAAACTCCATGACTTCAACAAGTTCAGTGACCTCAAACAGTTTCACGACATCGACATGCAACATCGCCTTGCGACTTGCGACTGTCGAACTTCGACAAACTGTCTCTCTGCCTTCTAGTCGATTGTAATGGTTGAACTTCAGAAACCGTTCTAACTTATCTTGTAACTAAACGTAACGGGTAGGCACCCAAGCATCTCAACACTTTCTATATAAACATGTATAATATTGTAACATACATCTTATCTATTTGGTTTTCAGTAATAGAGAAATCAATTCACATTCCTGCATATTGTCTGTTTGTATGTGTTCATCTGCGTAGTGAATTCCTGCTTTGCCTATTATCTTTCTTTTGCTTCTGCCACAACAGAGTTGACTCATTCAGTCGAACTGTTGTCCCCCGCGTGCTTCCTGGACACGTGCGGATAAGTGGAGACCCATATTTATTGTGTAAAACCTCAAAATACTAAACACATATCATTAACAAGCTAAGCATGCTCTCTACATGGCATTCTAGGTGTCTTTAGGAATTATGCATGGCCCATTTTCTAGGTGTTTTCATCCTTGGACTATACTTTGGGACCTTACACATCTCTGGTATAAATCCCTATACCATACACAAGGAATGTTCTTGTCATTTGCAAGCTTATATGTTTTCATAGTTTTCACGGTAAGATTAATTTAAGGATGTCCTAGAATTAATTAATTTGTTATACTTACTTGTGGATTAATTACTATTATCCTCCATTCAAAAACATTACAAGAGTTAAAATTATATATGTTTCAATCTTGATATAAAAGAAAGTAAAGAACTATTATATTTCTGGAAAACTTGAATTTATTTTTATTTTTAATTTATTCTACTTTACATTATTATATCATATGCAAACCTAACCTAGATAAACTAAAACTAGACTTTCCTACTCCACTAGACAACCCTAATCTAGCCTAAACTACCCCATCCTCAGTTACTACCTTAACCTCACCTACTAAACCTTCCTAAAATAAACTACCTTAATATAACATAGTCTACACTTACCTAAACCATTGACCCATCCTTACATTTCTCATGCCAACAAACCTACTTAAATCAAACATACATTCTATCCTAAACCACTCCACCATCTTACCTACCATACCAAACCTAACCAAACATAGATCATATTTAGCTTATACATCCCTAGCTTAGCCTACCCTAACTAAACCTACACTACCATCCACCCTCCACTATATAACCTACCCTACCATGCCTACATTAATCTATATAGACCAAACCCAAACTTCCCTAACCCTATAGACCTCCCTTAACCAATCCAACCCCAAAATTCTATAATCTCATCCTTACCCAACCTATTATATATCCTACATTAATTTAAACTATATATAAACCAAACCTTGACTTTTGTACCCTACATTAGACTACCATAATCTAGCTTAAACTACTCTAACCCCACCTACTAAACCTTTCTATCCTAGACTACCTTAATATAACTTACTCTACACTAACCTAAACCACATAAACTACTTTAACCAACCAAACCTTGGCCTAAAACACTCTAAATTAATACTTTCTTACACTAAACTTCAACTAATATAACCTAGCCTAGACTACCTTAACCCTAATCTAGCCTATACACTACCATATCCTACCTTAAAGACTTCCATAATCCCTAGAGTAACATTTCCTAACCTATCATCAGCATACATCATATATACTCCATTCCCATTAGTGTCCTAGCCTAATCTACCCTAAACTATCCCAACCTCACATACTAATCCTTTCTAACCTAGAATACCTTGATATAACCTAGTCTACACTAACCTAAAACACATAACCTATCGTTAGATTGATAAGACCAACGAACCTACTTCAACCAACCATACCTTGGACTAAACCAATCCAATTTAATACTAGCTTACACTAAACTTAAACTACCATAACCCAGCCTAGCCTAGTATATAAACCTATCCTATCTTAGAAACCCTAGTTTGTATTCTAAACCCTAGAAACCCGATTTTTTAGCCACTAAGCTATCACTAACCCATCACTAATATCAAATGCAATGTTACCATTCACTAATATCTAGTATTAAACATTCACACCTTTACAACTTTGCAATGTCAACATTGGCCAATATATACTATCAAATGTATTCATGCACTTTTACAACTTTGAAAGTTTGTCATCATTGAAAAATATCTACCATCAAACGTTCATACTTTTACAAATATGAATTTCCATCATTGACCAATATCTATTATCAAACATTCACACTTACATGACTCGTGCAATGCCATCAAATGAACTATCACCATTGACCAATGTGTGATACCCTAGTTTGTAGAAACCCTATCTTGTAGTCTAAATCCTAGTTTGTAGGATAGGCCCTAGTTTGTAGAAGACCTAGTTTGACCAATCACTAATATCAAATGTAATGTCACCACTAACCAATATATACTATCAAACATTCATACCTTTACATCTTAATATAGCCCAAGACACCTAATTTAGAAACCTAATCTATCCCTATAAACCTAATTTAAAAATCTAGAAAACAAATCTATAAACCTAGAAACCTAATCTAGATTTAGAAACCTAATCTAGCCCTATAAACCCTAGAAACATAATCTATCCCTAGAAACACTAATCTAATCCTATAAACCTAGAAACCTAATCTAGAAATGTAGAATCCTAGAAACCTAATTTATCCCTAGAAACCCTATATATCTTCTTCATTCCATAATTGTTGATGGGTTATTATATTTCTTGTTCATTGTAGGCTCACCAATTGGGCCTCCTTAACGGTATTTAGTACACATGTGATATAAAGGGTGCCTGTATGAAATGATGAATGCAAATGTGGTATTGGAGCATGCATGTGCAAGCATAGAATGTGTGTGGAGAGCTAATGCGTGTGTATGTTTTAGAATTTGGTGTGCATAGTGCCACTTGCACCAAATGTTGAAGTTTTCATGTCATCATTACTATTCATGTCATCGTTACTATTCATTTCTCAGTGGAACACATGGTGATTCTTGCACTGGGGGGTCAAATTACACATAAACCATCACAAAATCCCTCATTTAGCTTGACCAACTTTTCCATTCCCACATAAACATGTCCAAACTTACGGAACTCAATTCGAATGCCCGGTGGTGGGTTTAGGCCATGTGACCAATTTGGTATGTGTCCCTGAATGACTACAAAGGGCTACTTGCAAATGAAAATAGAAAAACAATTGTGAATCATATCGTGAAACTATTGATTTTGTTGGATTCCTGGCATCAAATTAAAAGTATGAGTGCCCTACTATTGTGATTCCCATGGCCGGGTCCACCTTTTATTCAAATGGATAGGACACTAGGGTTTTTCCCAATGGAACACTTGGCAATTCTTGCATTGGGGGGTCAAAATCCAAAATGGGTAGTATAACTGGGTTTTGTCATATTCCACTACTATTTTTGGCTATTATGTATGTGGTTACACTTCCCATGGTTGCTTGGGAGATTTCAATTAAAAATTGACCCCCTTGTGTAAAATTGGCATTGGCCTTTACTGAGAAAAATACTAGTTTTGGATATGGTATAATACGACCATTTATGGGAAATTGAATCATGGTAGAGCGGTTCCCCTAGCTAAAACCCGACATCCTAAATCCATTAGAATTGACGATTTCACAATTTGAGTTATGGTTTCCGTTCATTGTACAATCGCAACTTGCCCCCTAGGGCCATTCAGGGACAATTTGTGAATTTGCTCCAGGGGAATGAAATCCAAAACAGGTAGAATAGATGGTTTTTCATCTCCCATGGATGTATTTTTCCATTTTGGACATGGTCACACTGCCCACGGTCACCCAAGATATTTCAATTCAAAATTGATCCCCTTGTGCCAAATTGGCATGGGCTAATAACAAAAGGATGTACACTTTCTCACCATCCTACTATCCTTTGTATTCATGGTTGGTGTATCCATGCCCAAACACACCTATAGGAGCTAATAGAACTCGTTTTTGTTTCCCGATTCAAATTCTATGCCCGAGGATTAGATTCACCATGTGTCCCTAAAAGGCTTTAGACTGTGAGTTGCAAATGGCCATAGAACAATGACCATGACTCATATCAGTGAACCGTCAACTATGTTGGATTTGTGACAATGGAATAGTGTTAGGTGTACCTCTCCCCCATGGGTCCATGTACTGGAACTTGTCTTGTTTGACAATTCCATAAACTAGGGTTCTAGTCATTAATATGCAATGTAATTTCTGCACTAAGGGCTCAACTTGGGAAATACCTTGACCAAGATATTTTGTGTAGCATTCCCATGTGGGCCCTACCTAAAATATATATATATAGGAGCTAACAAAACTCAATTTTGCTTCATGGTTCGAATTCTACGCACTAGGATCAGATTCACCATGTGTCCTTGAAAGGCTTTAGGCTGAGAGTTTCAACTAGCCACAGAATGATGACAGTGGATAAAATCAGTGAACCATTGACTCTATTGCATTCATGACATCGAAATAGTGATAGGGGTGCATCTCCCACATGGGTCTATGGATAAGAACTTGTCTTGTTTGAAGATTCCATAAACTAAGGTTTTGGTTAGTGAGAGGCAATGCGACTTCTGCACTAAGGGTTCAACTTGTGAAATACCTCGACCATGATTTTTTGTGTAGCATGCCCATGTGGGGTATATCAAAAAACAAATGTATGGGATGACATAACTCAGTTATATTACCTGGTTCAAATTCTATGCCCTCGACTTGGATTCACCATGTGTCCCTTAAAGGCGTTAGGCTGTGAGTTGCAACTAGAAATAAAATTATGATCATGGCTTGGATCAATGAACCTTTGACTTTGTTGGAATAGGGACATTGAGATAATTCTAGGGGTTCCTCTCTCCCTTGGGTCCATGGCCCAAAGCTCCTCGTTTTTGATGATTTTGGAAATTAGGGTTTCTCTTAGTAAGAGATAATGCAATTTTTTCACAAAAGGATTCAAATTTGGAAATTCCTTGACCGTGAACTCATCGCTAGTGTTCCCACATCAAACCTGCCCAAACACACTTACAAGATCTCACGTAACTCAATTATACTACCTGGTTCAAATTCTATGCCCCTAATACAAATGATTAAATTGTAAATTAGATTAAATGTACAATATACCTTTAAGTTTATAAAATTAACTCATATTTTGATTTGATAAATTATTTATAACTTTAAATGATGGACTTATAATAGGAGGTAGAGTATCCTTTTAGAACCAAAAACATAGAAAACAAAAAGATGAGGAGGTAGAGTAGCCACAAAATTATCCATAGTGGTCGAATTAGCAAAGGAACCTTAAGGAAGGTTAAATATGTTATATGTCACTACAAACACTTAGCAAAACCTTAGCTGCGAAATAAGAATCCTTTAAGTCTACCTATAAACAAGAAAACTTTGCCAAAATAATCCAAAATACCTTGTATGCTTTTGATTGGAGTCTTTGGAAAATAGAGATAGAAATAGTGTATTAGCAGAGGAAAAAGTAGATATAGGAAATAAAAAAGGATCAATGATGTAGGCATATGTATAAAAAAAAAGATGACAAACTATGACATTGTCAAGTGGAGCATAAATGTGTTATTTGCATTAACTTTTCCAATCCAATTTAGTAAGAATCTTTCCACATATATTATTATTATGTGATCATGTCCACTAAAAGTGATAATTTAAGTTTCATTTTTATCCATATTTAGTCATAGTAATTTATTTACCTCAATCCAACACCTAAATGTTGTTCCAGTTTCAACTTGATAATATGATGTAAAAGATACAATAAGGGAAGTTTATTGAGTATACGATATTATTATATCAAGTAGGGAATGTTTTTGTTAATTTTTCATTTCATCATATTTGTTGGTTTCCTTTTTCACCAAGATTTTCAATATCTTTAGCTTAATTTCAAGTGTAGTCAAATCTACGCCTCTTATAGCTATCCTTGGCATACCTAACATTA
Organism: Larix kaempferi; assembly: GCA_027924585.1. Classification (NCBI taxonomy): domain Eukaryota; kingdom Viridiplantae; phylum Streptophyta; class Pinopsida; order Pinales; family Pinaceae; genus Larix; species Larix kaempferi. The sequence goes on from BSBM01000205.1 coordinate 27,759,114, forward strand.
CCAGATTTAACATTACAACAATTATATGTGATGTTGTAGGACTTGCCATAGCCCATACAATTGTAATAGTATGTCATTACATTCACACAATGGTTTTTGTAGAAAAATTACTTTACATGAAATGTTTCATTGGCATGGGATGTCATGCACAGGGGTCTCATATAGACCCTTGCTTCACACCAAAAAAATTATCCATGTCAGTGTTTTGGATCACTTTTTTCCTTCCTTTGAGCTCCTACTTAGATTAACTATTTCCCATTTGGTTCCAAACCACACTTGTCAACAATTTAAAATGTATTATGTTGTGTACTTTATCTTTTCCATGATATATTTAATCAATTCAGTTTTATCATGTTCCTTACTTATAACACAATGTTCTCCACCCTCACTAATAACAAAAGAATCATAAGTAGATCACATGATGATGAGGTGATCCTAACGTGGGTCTAAATATCTACATATTTAAGATATATCTTTCCTCTAGGACAATAAATAAAATTTATAATGATATTTTAATTACACAATTATGAAAGGTGTATTTTCCTTGGAATCATTATGTTCACTAAGGACTTAGATAAAAATAAATAAATAAAATAAAATTCACTTAGGTTCCTTAGAAGTATGAGCTTTAAAACTAGGGTCACAAACAATAATAACATCTATACCATCCTATAAACCACAAGAATTCAAAAGAACCAAGTTTCTTTCACTTTATGAGATACTTATGATGCACCTAGGCATATGAGTATCTAGCTACAATAAAAAAAAATGCACATAACTAAGAAAAATACTAGCTCTAGAAATTGTTGAAAGCAACATTTGGGCCATGGGCTCATGGAAGAGGGGTTCCCATAGCTATAATTTGAATAGAGCATGTGTACATCATGAATATTTCAACCTTTCCCTAACACTATTGACAAAGTTTTCTAAAATTTACCCTGCAATACAAAAGTTACGTTGCATGTTAGTAAGAAAAAACCTATTTCTAGAAATCATCAAATAAAACAACATTTGGGCCATAGAATTTCAGGAAACGGATTTGCCTATATTTGTAATTTGATGGCCAAAAATCACCTCTAGTTTCTCTCAATAAGAGAGTGCAATTTTGGAAACTAGGGTTTCTCTTAGTAAGAGACAATGCATTTTTTTCATAAAGGGGTCAATTTTGGAAATTACTCGACCATGAACTCGTGGAAATCATTCCCATGTATAACCTACTAAAATGTTTTTGCACAAACTCACAGAACTCAATTATGCTGCTTGGTTCGAATCCTATGCCCTTGGAAGAGATTCACCATGTGTCCTAGAAATCCTATAGGAGGCGAGTTGCAACTAGCCATAGAAAAATGATGGTCGATCGATAGAAAAACCTTATAATCCATTGGAATTAAGACATTAGAATAATCATATGGGTTCCTTACTCCCTTGGGTCCATGTGAGGGTATTTTTTAAGGATTATAAAATTACAGTTAAGTATAGTATTCTAGGCGATTTCTAGATTTAAAAAAACATATATATAGATTGGTAGGCGAATATTAAATATGAAACATACAATTTACTACTAAAACTTGTAAATTTTGGCGAATATTATGATAAAAAAACATATTTTATGTAAATATAGGCGATATTAGAGTCTGAAAATGACCAAATAGCAAATTTATTTTTTGAAAAAATCCCCAAAAATAGCTAATTGGTGAAATTTCGTCCCTAAACATTTCCCTGGTCCATGGTCCAGAGCTTATCCTTTTCGACGATTTCAGAAACTAGGGTTTCTCTAAGTAAGAGACATTGCAATTTTTTCACAAATGGGTCAAATTTGGAAATTCCTCGACCATGAATTCATGGCTAGTGTTTACATGCCAAACTTCCCCAAACACACTTGTAGGATCTCATAGAAATCAATTATGTTGCCTAGTTTGAATCCTTTACCCCCGACATAGATTCACCATGTGTCCCTAAAAGCCTCTAGGAGGCAAGTTCCAACTGGCCATAGAACGCTGACCGTGGTTCGAATCGATGAAAAATTGACTCCATTGGAATCAAGACATCATAATAATTCTAGGGGTTCCTCTCTCCCCTAGGTTCATGGACTAGAGCTTGTCCTTTTCAATGATTTTATAAACCATGGTTTCTTTCGGTAAAATACAATACAATTTTTTTACAAAGGGGTCAACGTTGGAGATTCCTTGAATGTGAACTCGTGGATAGTGTTCCCACGTCGAACCTACCCAAATAGACTAGAAATATCTCATGGAACTTGATTTTGTTGCCCGATTCGAATTCTATGCCCTTGATACAAATGAGTAAATTATAAAAGATTAAATGTACAATATACCTTTAAGTTTATTAAATTAACTCATATTTTGATTTTGTAAATGATTTACAACTTTAAATGAGGGACTTATAATAGGATGTAGAGTAGCATTTTAGAACAAAAAAAATAGCAAATAAAAAGATGAGGAGGTAGAGTAGCCACCAAATTTTCCATAGTTATCGAATTAGCCTTACACATGATTTTAGGGAGAAGTACAGGCCATCATTCCTATTGTTTTGAGAAGTAAGGGTGGTTCACTTCAACCAAGCCATGATTAGGGTTTTAAAAGATGGTTTATGAATAAATGTTGGCTTATGAAGAAATTAGGGGCTTAAATACCCTAAAATATAAAAAATAGAAATTGGGCCCTAAATAAGAGATCTAGGGAACATGAGTAATGCATGGGATTGTAGGATCATGCAAAATCATGTGCCTAAATTTGAACAATGTGACTTTACAACTTACAACTTATGTAGGATCTAGTAAATTTGAGGATCAAACAAAGGTGGTGACCATGATGAGATAGATGGGTGAAAAAATATCCTATATGCAATTGGATTGTGGTCAAGAACATTGTAAATGTGCATTGTTTTCAGGAAAATTTTACAGATGAAATAGGTAAGGTATGTACCCAACACAAAATTTTCGTTGCATGGCGTTAATAAGGTGTATAAACAAGAGTCTATCTACTATCATAGTTAGATCCAAAATGGCATTTGTAATATAATCATTGAATAAAGATTTCATAAATATTGAAAGGCCATGTACCATAGCTCAAGAAATATATGGATATATGGACTCATATTTGTCTTCTATAACAAAAAATCCTATTGTGTAATGTCCCCATTCAAATAAATCTCAAGTAGGGAAAATTCCACTAACCTACTAGTTTCCTAGGTTGGGGTGGAGACATTAAAATTGGAATAAGGAGACTAATAAACCCAAATGGACTTTGGTTTGGGAATAAATATTTGAATAGGGGAAAATTAAATATTTATGGTGAGAAAATAAGATGGCACTTGGTCATGGAGACACATTGGTGGTGTGGGACCCCCAAAAAGATAGATTCCCCATGCCACATGACATTCCACTCTCACCCATTCAAATCCAAGGTGGATTCCACTATTATTGGGATAGTTGGAAGGTCATATTACTTGGAATGACTCAATGAGGTCTAATTTTAGAGGAAGAGTAACTCCCATGAGAGAGGAAGAGGCATTTTGGAGCTAGTGGGACACTTGGGCTAGATTCCCTAGCTTCTATGACACCAATGATGAAGATGCCTATGACACTTATGACAAAATCAGACCTGATGGATGAAATCTGACCTATATGACATATCAGGGATAAAAATAGACTCCAAGAGGGCGCTCAAGGGAGTTAGGGAATCCAAAGAGACACCTATTCAAATTTGGTGGAGGAGGAGGCTAGAATTGGATGGACAAGTGGCACACATTGGAATCTCTTCCCAACTTGAGTTGGCATGAAGCTCTTGGAAGTAATTCGACCCATGGAAGACCTTATAATTTTATAAAATACAATAACAAAGAAGGATGGTGGCTTTTTATCATTTTACATTTTGCATTTTGCATTTGGAGAGAAGAGCTAGTAGAGAGCTAGTCTACTTGTCTTAGCACCAATTTCGAGGGTGAAAGATTCCCATACTAATTGGCAATTGGAGAGGCCATTCATACCTTTAATTTGGAGCTATAATGGAGTGTTTATTTACAGGTTGAATATATAGGGAAACTCATGGTTCATTTAGCTGCAACTCATTCTTCCATCTCTTTCACATTTTATTGCATATTTGGGCCCTTGGAGGAATTGTGCCCTTGGTGAGATGTTGATCTCTTTGTGAGAGTCCATGAATCTCCATTTATTTGTATTCTAATATATATAATCTGTATTTACTTCTCATAAGACTCCCAGGTCAAAATACCAAGCGAATTTGTGTAAAAATGCCAAACAATGCATAAATGATGCCATTTTCCCTAGATCTTGTTATTGGAGCTTGAAGAGACATTATTTATAATTGTATTAGTCATTATATGTAATTTTGTTGATGTATGTAGTTTCATTAATGTTATTAAGAATTTTCATTAACAGTGCACAAGTCCTTGGCACCTAAAATGTGAATTTCATAACATACGGTGAAAATTACTAGCTTTTCCCCCTATGTGAAGCATTACACATCAACATCTGATTTAAGTGAGTTGCAGAAGGCCATAGGAACTAATTAATGATACATTAGGATATAATTAAGTCCATTTATCAGTACCATACCTATTTTCATAAATTTGGAAGTTTTTAACAACATTTGAAGAGCTATCTTTGTCCACTACCCTTGGGGGTTTTGAAGCTCGATTTGACTAGAATTATTCCCTACTTTGATCAGATTGTAAATGAATGTTGCAGAAGTGTTTTAAGGATTTTTAAGAATCCATAAGCATCATTTATATGTATTAATACCTTTCAAATACCTTAATACCCAATTTGGAAGCATTTGGAGTCATTTGGAAGCAGTAGTGACAATACTAGTCTAAGGGTCGAATTGGTCAAAATTGGCAATTTTTCCTAATTTGTGCAAATTCTTAAAAAGGGACACTACAAGTGGTATCGAATAATGGTCCTTGAACTTGGTGTGGGTGACCATTTATGAATACAAGAAGTAAAAAAAAAATCCCCCACCCTTAGAAACAGAAACAGAAGGTGTTGCTGTTGAAGAGGAAGAAATAGGAAAATAAGTGCATTTTACTGAAACTATGGCTAAGGATGAGAAGGAGACCTCATAGGATAAGGAAGAATTTACTAAATTCATGAAACCATTCATTGAATATATGACCAAACAGATCATGAAAGGGTTCGAATTATTGGCTAGTCAACTTGGGAGCAAAGGAGTAATAGGAGGTAGCAGTAGTTCTCATTATGAGGAAAAGAAGGCAATGGGTGAGCATATTTTCTCAAGCACAAGACCCCATAATAGACCTAATGAATTTCAGATCACACTAAGTCCAACTACACCTAAATTTCTTGAGGTCAAAGAATATCCTAACACCCAACTTGATATGCAGGAAGTGGTGACAAAATGGGAAACGTTGAGTGAAGATTGTAGAAGAACTCTACCATTTGACCAATTATTTAATGTATCAATCAAACTCAAAATGAGGGAAGGTAATAGGAATCTATTTCAGAATAAAGAATTGAATTGTGCTATTGGTAAAATTCCCATTCCCACTTTTGATGGCTCACCCCAAAGTTCTGCAAATACTTGGGTACAAAAACTAGATGTTTATTTTCAGCTGAATCCTATGGTGGAAAATGATGCTTTAAAAATGGATATTTTGCATCTATAAGGAGATGCCAATGATTGGTGGTTACATGGTATAAAAAATTTGGGAGATGATCAAGTTACAACCTATGGAGAATTTTCTAATAGGGTATTAGAAATATTTGAGCAAAAAGATCCATAATTGCCTTTCAAAGAACTAGCCCAATTGAAGCAAGTTGGAACCCCTGCTGAGTATATGATGGAATTCCAAAAGTTATCATTCAAGGTGGCTGATATATATATATGGTAAGATTATTATTGTTGTTCACTGAAGGTTTGGCTGAATCCTTAAAAGGTTTAGTTAAGGCCCAAAAATCCAAATCATTGAAGGATGCTATGAGTTTGACAAGAGATCTACAAAATGTGCTACCTAGGACAAAGTTTCCTCCCAAGCCCAACTTCCCTTCCCAATTCAGATCTGAAAAGAATCCATGGCAAGAAGATGAATGTGGAAAGGATAAGAAAGGGGAATTAAGTAGGGAAGAACTCAGAAGGAAGAAACTGTGTTACTCATGCTTCCAATCATGGGTACCAGGACATAAATGTGCTAAGGGAAAGACCCAATTCATTGAAATATTTTGTGATGATGAGTATGAAGGGGGCATAGAGGAAGGAGGACATATTTCATCCCAAGAAGATGGATATCCTACAGCATAAGAAGGAGAGTAAAAATAAGAAGATCATCCATTACCTAACAAAGGAATACTAGCAGTGCTTTCAGGAGTGCCTCGTTTCCACACTATTCGATGCCAAGCAGTTGTACAGGGACAAAGGATTTCAGTATTGGTAGATGGAGGAGTCACACATAACTTCATTGATTCAGCCATGGTGGAGAGGAGAAATATACCTTCTAAACCATTCGAGGGCTTCATGGTCATCATTCTAGGTCACCATACTATGGAGTGCAAAACATGGATTCCAAAGCTATAACTCACCATAGGCAATTACACATTTTTTGATAGATTTTATGTGGTTGATGTTGCTGATACTAATGTGGTCTTGGGAGTGCAATGGCTGTACTCTATAGGAGAACATACAGTGAACTATCAAATCCCTGAAATGAGATTCAAATATTTGGAGGGAAAACAAAGAGTATTGAGAGGAATGCACACCTATTCGAATAAGGTAGTTTCCTCCCACAGTATGAAACACAAGAATGAAAAGGTTTTCAGAGACATTCCTCATGGAAGGCCACCTGATAGAGGAGGAACAATTTTGCAGCATGATAAATTGAGATTTCTTGAGGGAAAGAAATCTTGGGTGGGGTGGACTATAATGTCCCCATTCAAATAAATCTCAAGTAGGGAAAATTCCACCAACCTACTAGTTTCCTAGGTTGGGGTGGAGACATTCAAATTAGAGTAAGGAGACTAATAAACCAAAAGGGACTTTGGTTTGGGCATATATATATTAATAGGGGAAAACAAAAAATATTTATGGTGAGAAAATAAGATGGCACTTGGTCATGGAGACACATTGGTGGTGTGGGACCCCCAAAAAGCTAGATTCTCCATGCCACATGAAATTCCATTCTCACCCATTTGAATCCAAGGTGGATTCCACTATTATTGGGATAGTTGGAAGGTCATATTACTTGAAATAACTCAATGAGTTTGAATTGTAGAGTAAGAGTAACTCCCATGGGAGAGGAAGAGGAATTTTGGAGCTAGTGGGACACTTGGGCTAGATTCCCTAGCTTCTATGACACCAATGGTGAAGATGCCTATGAAACTTATGAAAAAATCAGACTTGATGGCTGACATATGACATATATGACATGTCATGGCTAAAAATAGCCTCCAAGAGGGCACTCAAGGGAGTTATGGAATCCAAAGAGACACCTATTCGAATTTGGTGGAGGAAGAGGCTAGAATTGGAGGGACAAGTGGCACACATTGGGATCTCTTCCTAACTTGAGTTGGCATGAGGCTATTGGAAGGAATTCGACCCATGGAATACCTTAGAAGTTTATAAAAGACAATAGCAAAGAAGGATGGTGTATTTTGATCATTTTACATTTTGCATTTTACTTTTGGAGAGAAGAACTAGTAGAGAGCTAGTCTACTTTCCTTAGCACCAATTTTGAGGGTGAAATATTCCCATCCTAATTGGAAATTGGAGAGGCCATTCAGACCTTTCATTTGGAGCTATTATGGAGTGTTTATTTACAGGTTGAAGTTACAAGGAAGATCCTGGTTGATTCAGCTACAACTTATTCTTCCATCTCTTTCACATTTTATTGTATATTTGGGCCCCTAGAGGAATTGCGTCCTTGGTGAGATGTTGATATATTTGTGAGAGTCCATGAATATACATGTATTTGTATTATGGTATATATACTCTGTATTTACTACTCATAATACTCTCAGGTCGAAATACCAAGTGAAGTTGTGTAAAAATACCAAACAATGCATAAATGATGCCATTTTCCCTAGATCTTGTTGTTGGAGCTTGAAGAGACATTATTTCGAATTGTATCAGTCATTATATGCAATTTTGTTGATGTATGGAGTGTCACTAATGTTCTGAATTGGTTTCATTAACAGTTCGCAAGTCCTTGGCACCTAAAATTCGAATTTCATAAGATATGGTGAAAATTACTAGCTTTTCCCCCTATGTGAAGCACTGAACATAAACATCTGATTTAAGTGAGTTGCAGAAGGAAATAGAAACTAATTAATGATACATTGGGAGATCATTAATTCCATTTATCAGTACCATACCTATGTTCATAAATTTGGAAGTGTTTAACAACATTTCGAGAGCTATCTTTGTCCACTACCCTTGGGGGTTTTCAAGCTCGATTTGACTAGAATTATTCCCTATTTTGTCCATATTGTAAATGAATGTTGCAGAAGTGTTTTAAGGGTTTTTAAGAATACAATAGTCTCAGTTATATGTCTTAATACCATTCAAATACATTCAAACCCAATTTGGAATAATTTGGAAGCAATATTGACAATACTAGTCTAAGGGTCGAATTGGTCAAAATTGGCATTTTTTCCTAATTTGTGCAAATTATTAAAAAGGGACACTACATATTGTATATTAGTATTTTTAGTCCTTCATATTCCATTAAAAATTACTCAATGTTATAGCTAAGATAACATGAAAGAACATGAAAGAGAAAATATGAAAATAACATGAAATAGTTACCTCATTGTGAGATTTTTCCATTGTAGATGTGGCATTAACTGAGAATCTCATTTAAGTAGGCCATTTGGATCCTCTTTGTTTCTAATTGTATCCATCAATATATCGTGCTCTGTATGAGGTAGGAAGTAGCATACCTTATTCGAGCTCTTTCTAGACATTGTTTATAGTTGGATGTGTGTACCAATGATCAAGTTTGTAAAGTGATACACCACTTAACTTGGTTTGTAATCCATGAATACATACCCACTAGTATTTTTTGAATTTCTATCTAGTGTAAGATATTCATCCTTAACCACAATCAACCCAATGGGAAACTAATTCCTGCATCACCAGTTAATGATGCATTGAGGGTTTGCTTCCCTTGGATGCATTGTGCCAACCAATAATATGCACCCCATTCATTGTATTTCAAGGAAACAACTACATAGATGTGTCCTAAAAAATGCATTGTATGGTCAAATGAAAACGTGTAGGGTTTGATAACATGGTTAAATTTAAAAAAATAAGGGATTTGAAGTACGATTGCACAAATATATACCTAGATGTACAAGATCAGAGATATGATCATAGTCAGCTGAAATATATGGTTGGCCATCCTTCAATTAGGTTGTTTCAACAACTTCACATGGGTCTACTGCAAGTGATACATGATCCCATTCATCAACTTAGTCCATAGATTCACAATCATCCCATTAACCACTTCTATAGGGGCCACAAAAGAAAGCATGTTTTTGCGTCCATATTTCAAATAACAGCTTGTTTGAGCTTAGAACAAAATGAGATCCATGTGTTCCTTGCAATCTGTTTCAACTACACAAACGTGATTGGTCTATATCAACCACTTGAAATAAATTTATTACCACATGTCATGTCCCTATTGATGTCTGTTGCTCTATGGTTCAGTTTGATATTATTGTAGAGCATCATTGAATCTATGGATTCTACATCTCAGATATGATGGTTTGTCAAAAACCTCATCTCCTCCATTTGTAGGGCATCTTTAATGCATGCACCAGCCCTATCGTGCTTTATTTTCCCATGCCTGATCTTAAAATAGTTATAAATATGCGGCACATTGTATGGCTTGTGCAAAATACTCAACCATTGGAATACATGAGCATTTTTTAACTATTTTGCACAACCATTTGACCATATCCAATGTTTATACATCTACATATCTCTCTCATTCAGATGGTCACATAAAATTTGAAAGCAATGTTGCACACAATGTAGGTCATGGCACTTGTCATCACTGATGTAAAAATTTGTCTCTTTCACTATTACCCTCTTTAACAAGTTATACAACTTGAAGAGAAATTTATACTCAAAACGAGAATTCTAGCCATAAAAAAACATATTTTTGCATCAAAAACAACCTCGAATTGAAAAGTGATGTTATCGGTAACACCACTTTTTTTTCGGGGCTAAAATTACATTTTTTTCGGTAACCTCGGGTAGACACCAAGCGGTGCAGTGCGATAAAAATTGTAAAACCGACCTCTGAATAAAAAAAGGAAGCATGCATTTTTCTTTATGGGTCTAAAATGACATCTTGTTTGACGACGTCTCCTTAACAACCAATGTCTTTGCAATAAAAGTTCCAAAATCAACATACTACTGGAAAAAGGTGCTACCAATAGCACCCCTTTCCTTTATCGAGTTACATTTGTAGGCATTTCTAAACCAAAGAGAGAGAGAGAGAGAGAGAGAGAGAGGACATCTCAAGAAAAAAAAATTAAACAATTTTTTTAAACTTAAAAAAAATGCATGTTTTGGGAAAAAATTTAAAACCTAACTAGAAAAAAAAATTAAAAAAAAATTATAATAATTAATAAATTTAAAAGATTAAACATTTTCTTTAAAAGTTAAAAAAAAAGTAATTTAAAAAAATAGAGTTTTTTTTGGGTGGGGGTTGTTTAAAAAAATGGGGAAAGAGGGCACGTGTTTGGGGAGGGAGGGTGCGTGGTTAGATGGTGGGGTCACATGGGTGGTGAGTGAGGAGGGAGGGGTCACATGGATTGGGAGTTAGGTGGGGAGGGAGGGGATTTAGGTTGGGGGGAGGGGTGAGTGAGGGAGGTGAGAGGACGGGGGGGGTTGTATGAGTCAAGGTAAGGGAGGTGGAAAATAAGTATGAGTCTTGTTTCTGCTAGAAATTGTACCTAGACTACAAAGGTACAAGCTAGGACAATCTCAATAAAAAATGAAGGAAAATGAATTGGTTTTTTGTGTGATTTTGGTTTGAACGCTTCATTCATAAGAAGAGAATAGTTTAATCATCAAACAAATACAAACACTAAATCATAAAGCAACTCAAGAAGAGCTGATGTATAAAGATTTAAAACACATAAATAAACCATTAGAATTCATAAAACAAAACCGGTTATGTTCACAAACTCATAAGCATTTACATGAATAATACTTTAATCAAGAAATGAAGTTATAAATTGAGTGGTCAAACAGGCCATAAACATGACCAGCAAAAGAGAGACAATAAGTGGCTTATATATGTATTCATATTAATATCAGTCTTCAAAAAGAACTTACATGAGATTATATAGCATCAGTTTGATTATACAACAATGCATCATCCCTTTAGCTCTCCTCGAACAAAATACCAACCCCCTTAGTGTATTTTTTCCTCCTTTTATCATTACCAAAATGGAGTAGTTCCATAACTACTTTTAGGTCGAGCTTTGAAACAGTTACATAAAGTAGTTATACAATAGCTTTCGAATGTCTTAAGATTACCAAAGTTACTATTAACAACTATTCAAAAGATAACTAAAACAAAATATTTGAACAACTGTGCACTAGGTGGCATTTATAACTGCTTAGCAGCTTCTGCTAAGATTTCTATTCCTTCCAATGCATGAGATTTTTTTATCATGTTGAGTATGCTCTGCCTCCATGCTTTGAACCTTGTTTGATAGCACCTTATTCTGTTTACTCAAATCCTGGATCTGCTTGGTTAATTTCTCAACCTGAATCCCTATTTCTCCTTTTCTTCTTAAGGCTTCCTTTTCTACTACAATTAACTCTTGATAATGAGCATTGACATCTTCTAGGTCTTCCCTTATCCTTTTATTTGTTGTCATAAGTCTCTCATTTGATTCAGATAGAAATGTAACCTGTGTTCTTTGCTGCTGTAATGATTTCTTCAAATTTTCTATCTTTGAGTCCATCTGAACATCTCCATGCAATGTTGAATCTTGGTCTGATCGTAATGGGATATTCAACTTCTTGAAAATCAAGTCTTCTTCCTGCCTATTCCTTGCTACTGCATCTGAAAATGAAGCCATTGAAGTCATTCCTTGTTCAACATTAGGAATAATTTCCTGTTCTGCAACTTCTTCACATACTTTAGATGATTCTGGTATCATTACTTGATCTTCCTATATACTTGTTTGAACCTGTTGTAGCTTCAACTCCGCTTTGCTATTTCCATCTTCTTCACTTGAAGAATCCTAAATGATAGTCACCTTCTCCTTTTCTAGCTTAGGATTCAAAATCCTCCTCATGTTCAATCTGAGTTTATTTGTGGCTCTAGTCTTAGGTTGCCATTTAGGATTTTCAAGCTCTGCCAGATATTTCACATCAGTGTTAAAATATGGAATGAAGAATATATTCCCCTTGGTATTTATAGTAGGATAAATTAGGGCTGAGCTCCCTTCTTCAAAAATGCAACTATGCCTTTCCTCCTTTGAACTAGCAGCTTCTTCTTTGTTCATAATAGCAAGGTCTTCCACTGTATTATCCCCAAGAATTTGTTCATGCTTTTCTCCTGTCATGTTCTATTGCTCTACACCATCAAGGTTTATAATATCTCCCTGTACATTGTCATTCTATAAATTATCTTGTACTATATCCTCAGCTGTATCCCTTTTGAATTTCTTCACAAAACTAGATTGTTTGTTGGGCATATGTTTCTTTTCATGCTCGTCTTGCTTGATTACAAACCCTGACCAAAACAAAAAATGGTCCCAACTTCAATTCTGCTTCTGCAAGACTAACAAAACAATCATCTTAATCAAGCCATGATGAAACAGTGACTGGCTCGTGTAATCAGCATGACTCTTGACCCTGTTCGACATCTTCTGAAGGATTTTGAGTAGGAAGAACGGTAAATTCATCTTAAACTATTGATTTAAGTGTAGCAAAAACATAATATGGTACTTGAATACTGATGAAAACCTGCCTTCACATGTAATATAGCTCTGCACAATTCCAATAACTTCCTTCCACTCTGGTTTGAAGTTTTGTAAATGCACCCTTTTGCTCCAGTCAAGGGATTCACATCCTGGTAGCAGAAACATGCTAGGGTCGAAGTCAAAAGGGGTTTTCTTAAACCATGATTCTCCCTCCAAGGGCATGTCGATAGCTTCAACAATTAGATCTTCTGTTAGTTCAAAGTTCAAAGTATTAAAATTTGCATTGTTATTGATAAGATTCTGAGTGAAGGCATGGGTAACGTTAACATTGAAACCTACAATTCTTTCAAAAAACTCAAACCATCCAAATGCCTTGAACAATGCTGCACACTCAGAAAAATTCGCTGCCCAAGTAGTATCTGTTGGCTCAAACTGACTCAGCTTACCACTCTTAACCATAACTTGTGCAACTATTCACTGACTGGCTTCTTGAAACGAAACATAAACTGAAATGTTGACAAATATCAAGATACGTGGCTTCAAAATTACGAATTCGTTTTTTTCCTTGTTCTCATCTCTTTCTATGACGAATCATCATGGACTTTAACAGATGTTATCATATATGGAACAACTGCCTGGAGGTCTCCAAACATCATAAAATTTAATGATCCAACACTTACCATAAATCACCCACGATCTTCCATTATTTTGGATTCCATCAGTGCCTTAGTGTATGTAGTTTAATTACCACGCTATGGGAATGTCTCCATATGCAAATTTTGCAAACAAGCTCAACATAAAGGTTAAACTTTAATCATAGGATTTAGGGAAAACTTTAAATAAGTATTTTGAAGACTGTAAAATGAAATGAAATATTTTAATAAGCCACTATGGGTAGAGGTAAAATAAAACAACATGAATAACATAGAAAATGAAAAGAAAAATAAAACTATTCAATTTAAAATAAAATAAGATAGAAGTAGAAAGGAATGAAAAATTTAGAAAAAATCAAATAGGGACTAAGTACAATTCCAGTCCTAACATTTGGCTCCAGCTGGGGGATGAAAGCCTCCTTGTGAGGTTTCAAGATCCTGTAGTCTGGTGCCTTCTGCAATCAAAATTGAAACTTCCTTGTTATTCTGCAAACTTCCATTGGGAAATTGGCGTCTTTATTCAACTTATCTCACACCGGTATGTATAATGAATGACAGCTTCCTACCTTTAGTGACTGTAAAAATGCTTAAGGAATCATCCATTCACTGGATTGGATAATTCTTCACCTTCCAAACTCTGCAGTATAAAAGTATTATTCTCCAAAATTTTAGAAATTATGAAAGGGCCCAACCATAAATGATCAAACTTACCATAATGACCTCTTTGATCTTTCCTAGCATCCCACCTGAGCACCATGTCTTCAAGAGAAAAAGTATCTTCTTTAACCTTCCTATCAAATTTCTCTTTGATCTTGTTCCTATAAGCTTGAGCGCTTTTTGCTAAAACTTCTTGTCCCTGCTGAAGTTCAATCAATGAGAGGATTCTTCTCTGAATACCATTTGGTTCATGCTGATTGTCTTGAAAAAATTTCATTACTGGAATTCCTAATTGAATGGGAAAAACAATATCAGTACCATATACCAATTGAAAGGGAGACAAACCTATTGCTTTCTTAGTAGTTATCTGATCTTCCCACAGAGCATACTTTAACATTGAATCCCAAGATCTCTTATTCTGACTTAACAACTTCTTGATACTCTGGATGATGTTCTTGTTGGTTGATTCTGCCAACCCATTTCCCTAGGGGTAATATGTAGTAGAATGTTTCAAGATAATTCCATTCTCCTCACAAAAATTAACCATGGCTTTGGACTTGAAAGCTTGAGCATTATCAATCAACAACTTTCTTGGACAACCAAACCTACTCAAAATATTTTCGTGTGTAAAGTTGATGATGACCTTATCAGTTGCATTCCGTGTAGGAATTGCTTCCACCCATTTCGTGAAAAAATCAGTAGCTGTCAATATCCATTTGTGTTGTCCACTGCAAGCAGGATTGATTTCACCTATGAAATCCAATCCCCATTGTTGGAAAGGAGCATTCACCACAATAGGTTTCAAAGGTAAAGATACAAGTTTCTATTTACCAGCAAATTTTTGACATTGAACATAAGCTCTGACCTGCTAATATACATTAGAAAATAAAGAAGGCTAGTAATATCCAGACCTTAGAATCTTGTAAGTTGTAGCTTTCCAATATTTGTGACCTCCATAGGCACCTTCATGCAATTCTGAAATGACTTCTTCTGATTCTAATTTCTCCAAACACGTGAGAAATAATCCTCCCGGATCTTTCCAATGCAACTACTGATTTACTAAACAATATTTAGTGGCTTTCAACTTTAATGATCTAGCTGCTTTTTTATCTAAATGAGTAGGACACTGTAAATGCAATAGAAAATGAACTATATCAGCATACCAAACTGATTCTGCATACGTATCCATGATTTGTTCATTTGGCCTTGTTTGCAACTCCTCTTGTGTTGGTTGACTTGCCACTAAATGAAGATCAAGAGCTTCACAATTCAAATAAGCTAAAAGTTTAGACAAACCTTGTCCTTTGACTATCTTTGTAGGTTTTATCTCCACATCATATTCCATAATATTCGCAATCCATCTCCCCCTCTTACCTTCACTGTCTGGTTGTGTCAAAATTTTCTTGATGGCAACATTAGGTACATAAGCAATAATCTTTGAATGCAAAATATAAATTCGGAAAAACTTCAAGGCCTTAACCAGTGCATATGCTTGCTTTTCTAGTGTACTGTATTTCAATTCCGAATCCCTCAAAGTTTTGCTAAAGAAAGCAATAGGTTTCTCTAATCCATCTGCATTCTTTTGTAGTAAAACAACAACTATAGTGTCCTTAGATGCAAAAGAGAAAGTAAATAAATCTTTTGAAAAGTCAGGGCTTACCAGCACTGGAGCTTCTGTCAGGGCCTGGTTTATCTTCTCAAATGAAGCTCTAGCTTTTGCTGTCCATTTCATCTCCTGATCTTTCCTTAACATAGATGTTATCTGTTTGGGATGAACCATCTCAAAAAATTGATTTTTCCAATAAATGATTGGACATCCTTCTTACTTCTAGGAATACTGATCTTCAGAATAGCCTTAACTCTTTCAGGATCTATTCTAATCCCATCTGCTGAAACTAGATGTCCCAAAAGCTTACCTTCCCGAACAATAAAATGTGACTTCTTAGGATTGAAAGACAGTCCAAACTTTCTGCACTTCAAAATTTTTTGTCTGAGATGTTTCAAATGCTCTTCATTGGATTTTGAAAACACAGTGATATCATCCAAATAGATAACTACAAATTTTTCATTTTCTCCAACGAAAGCTATATCCATATCTCTTTGAAAATTTGCACCAGCATTCATCAAACCAAACGGAATCTTGTCATACATGAATGTACCCCAAGGGGTAGTGAAGGCTATTTTCTCCCTATCATCTGGATGCAAAGATATTTGATTGTAACCCAAGAATCCATCAACCATTGAAATTCTCTGGGAACCTACCACTTTCTGCAAAATTTGTTCAATCTTGGGAAATAGATAGTTATCTTTCAGTGAAGCTCTATTCAAATTGCAAAAATCCACACATAATTTGATCTCTCCATTCTTTTTACGCACTGGAACCAAATTTTCCACCCATGATAAATATCTAAGTGGAACTATTATTTTTTCATCCAATAGCTTCTTGACTTCTTTCTCTATGACTGGAAGCAAAACTGGGTTAATTATTCTGAATTTCTGTCTAAAAGGTTTCACATTTGGCTTCAAAGGAACCTTATGTTGAATAATGCTGGTATCATAGGTTTTCAAATCCTCATAAGACCAAGCAAACATGTCAACAAAGTTTTTCAACAACTTTACATACCTGTTCTTTTCTTCAATTGGAAGTGATTTGGAAACTTTCACCATCTTAGCCTGATCTACTATATCAATGTTACAACTTATAATGTTCTCTTCCGAGGATTGCATGGTAGGATTTAACAGAGTATCATATTTAGAAAAAATCCTCTCAAGGGGAACCAAACCCTTGGGAATGAAGTTTCCCTTCAACTCAATAATCTTATGTTCAGCAATTGTATTTTCTGAATATGTAGTACTATCATCAACTTCATCATCCCGATCCTAGTCAATAAGTGAATTAGAAAACTCCCTAGTCAATTCTAAGAACCTTTTAATTTCCAAATCATCCTCAAAAACTCTCCATTGTTTGATATTGTCTGGTATTGCAGGCCTGTACTTAACCTCAATAGGATATTTAAGCTGGGTTTGTTTTGGAATTTTGAAATGTGTTTCCGCCAAAGCCAATGAATCTGTTGTTTAGGTTTGATCCTTGGGAATAAAGGAAATATTGAATTCTACAAAGAAATTATCAACCGTATCCCATACTTCATTCCTGTATACTTTCAACAAGTCCTGTTTTACCTGATAAATGTCCTTCACCTGCCGGACCACTAATTTGTAGTCGCCAAAAACAGTAAGTTGTTGAATTCCCAAATCCTTTGCAGCTCTTAGCCCAAGTACCAATGCTTCATATTTAGTTGTATTATTAGTAGTCAGAAATCCTAATTTGTACAGCAAACAAATCACCTCCCCTCCTGGAGAAATCAAAACAATAGCTGCTCCAACTCCTTCCTTGGATGATGATCCATCAAAGTACATTTGCTATAATTCATCTCGTTTTTCAATAACAGGTCTAACTGGTGCCTCTTTTTCTACTCCCAGTATGCCAGTTATATCTTCATCACTGAAATGCAACATGCAAGACCCCAAATCTTCATCTACAACATAAATGGGATGGTTCATTAGGTTCTTATCATCACTTACTAAAGTTGCACTTCCCTATATGACCTTCTATGTTCTCCTCCGAATACTGGAATGGTTGCATATGCTAAATCCATTTGCAACGTACCTCCTATTTTCGTTTCCCAAGACCTTGAAAGTAACATTCCAAATTTGTGTGACATATCAGCAACCACCACATCCATAATCACACTCTTCATAGGTAGCTGAGCCAGACTTACTACAAGATCCTTAATTACCCCTAGGCATTTTACTGCTCTGGACTCAAATGCAAACAAATCATGATAGGGCTTTGTAACACTCAAACAAGGGCCTCCATGACTGCTTTAGGCATCAGTTTGTGAGAGGCTACGGAATTTAACAGGAAGTTATGGATCATTTGATCATGGAAAGTCAGGGCAATATAAAAAGGTGGAGGAAAGTTTGAGTTATTTTCAGGCTTATCAGATGAGACAGAGCCAAGAATAATTGTAGGGTGTTCTTCTTGTAAATTCACAGTATCTGAAGGAAAATGATTAGCTTGTGAGCTCAGAATCTTAAATGCAGGATCTCTATAACAGGGAGTCTTCATCAATTCAGTCAATGGCACTGGAATTTTGATCTTGCAAAGTTCATTCTCAAAATTAAAAGCCTGCACATTTTTATTACTTTCTTCAATTTCTGCAGCTTTGGTTTGATCACCATAGTTTTTTCTCTTTTCCAGTGTTTGATTAGGTAACTGCTTAGCAGGAGGAGCCATCTTCTTTTTGGGAATCTGAGCAATTTGTTTTGGACCTGATCTTAGGTTCTAAGACTTCTTGGGTTCCGATTGATAAATACCAGCTGAAACTTCAGGGCCAAGATCACTTTCTTCTAATGACAGCTCTCCAAAGTCATTTAAATTCTGATTTAAAACTTCATACTATAAGTCTTCAACTTCTTCAACTTCATCCATTATATTATTTTGGAATGGGGGAGGAACTCTCTGATCTTCATTCTCCCTTCTTTCCCTCTGAATGTCATTGTTTCTCCTTTCTCTAGGAATGAATCTAGGAAAAAATGGATGCCTAAATTGATTAGGATTTTTTTCTCCTTCCTGTGTCGGTTTATTCAGATTCTTTTCCAATTCCATTTTACTCACTTTTGCAGCTAAAATTTTGACCAACTTAGTCATCTCATCCATTTTACTCTCTATTGTTTTTTATGTAGAGGCTTATGGGATCATTTCATTTTTCCCTTCCGGTCATGCACCTGATAATATGACTGATCTTTTAACCTATTGGAAGCCAAAATGTTTGATTCAACCTCTAGAGCAGCTTCCTACATATTCAACAAATTCATTGACCTTCTTTCTCTTAGATGCAAGGAAAACTCATGATCAAAGGAATTGGCATAGGTTAACTTGGCTGAGGTTTTCAGATAGTTTCTGAATTTCACCTTCAGAAAAGAATTCTTCATCTTCAGAAAAGAATTCTATGAACAGATTGAAGGTGTGGCAATGGGCTCACCCCTCTCCCCGATTGTAGCCAATCTTTACACGGAAAGTTTTGAAAGACGATCCCTAGACCTCTTTCCCCTTAAACCAAAAAGATGGAAACGCTATGTCGATGACACTAATGTAGTGTGGCCACATGGAAGAAGCACCTTAAATCAATTTCTTGAACACCTCAACAGCCAGAACAACAACATTAAATTTACTATGGAAATCGAAGAAAACAAGAGTTTACCCTTCCTTGATGTACTAGTCTCAAAGAAAGAAGATGGATCAATTTCCCACAAATTTTTTAGGAAGAAGACTCACACAGATAGATACCTACATGCCAATTCCCATCACTTTCCACCTCAAAAAGTTGGTGTGATCAATACCCTCGTAACAAGAGCCATTAGGATCTCTGACAAAGAACATATTAAAGAAGAAATTGATCACTTGGAAGGTGTATTCGAGGAGAATGGGTACAATAGAAAACTTTTCAGGAAGATTGTTGCTTCTGCTAGTAAACCTAAAAAGACTAAAGATAATAAATTGGACACCATAGACAATAAAATATTCCTCCCATACATAAAAGGCACAACTGACAGACTTGCTAGAACTCTAAAAAGAAACAAAATCCATGTCTTCTTCACCCCTCCCAAAACTATCAGGAATATGGTGGATTCCATAAAAGACCCAATTGATCCTAGGACATACAAGGGGGTGTACTCCATCCCTTGCTCCTGTGAGACACTATACATAGGAGAAACCAGTCGCTCCATGGAAACAAGATTCAAGGAGCATAGCGCTGACCTAAGACACAACAAACATAAGAAATCAGCTCTTGTTGAACATTCACACTTAACTAGTCACCAAATCTGCTTAGAAAACACTAAAGTCCTGGCTAGGGAAGACAACCTAATAAAACGTAAAGTTAGGGAGAAGATTAAAATCAATTTAAACCATAATTGTCTTAATAGGGATGATGGCACAAGGCTTAGCAACTCTTGGAAACCACTTCTACACTCCCTCCAACCTAGGAGACCTTCATCAACTAATAGTTAAAAACTCATTAAGGAGAAAATTAATATTTACACTATAAACATTCACCACCCAAAACTATAAAATCCCCCACTATTATTAATTTAAACTCCTTACTAATGGTTTAAATAAGACTATTAAAACTATTTAGTTATCAAAGATTAATAAATATTAATAATTTTGAATTGACTATAATAATTATTAAAACTATAGAGTTATTAAGATTAATAAAATATTAATAATTATTGATTAACTATTAATAAAAAATTTAAAACTTCGTGACTATTAAAGATTAATAAGTATTAATAAATTGATTAACTATTAAATTATTGGTATTATAAATAATATTAATAAGTATTAATTAAATATGGATTAAACTATTTGTTTTAAAAATTCCTTAAATATAACTTTGATCCATATTAAAATTAAACCAAATTTCTTGACTAAAACTATAATCGTTTAAACCGATCCTAAAAAACTTTATAAAAAAATTAAATTTGTAATTCTAAGTCTCATATATATGGTTATGGGCATCCTAATAATCTTCCAGGCTTCACACGTCTCTTGAGGATGATCCCAGAGTAAGGATCGAAACGTCAAGTTTCAATCTTATCAACGCAACTCCTTCTTACTACACCAACTACTCCTGGATAATGACTATCTTGAAATAGGTAGAATCCCCCCATGGAAGGGATACTCTGAGTGACCTGAAGCTACTGGAAGTAACCCAGATAAAGATTGCCCAAAAGACCACAAACATTGATTTTCTAAAGAAATGCAGAGACTAGGATATTATCCCACACTTCGCTCACATTAAACACCGCCTCCACACCTCCAGAAATGATTCGATGTTTAAAAAACTAAGCCTTTCACTCGTTAGGGAAGAATTAAAGAAGGTTCGCTATGAAATTCATAAACTATCCGATAACGCGTGTCCCCTCCACCTAAAGCTGGAAAACAAAATCAACCCAAATTTGTGGAATCGTATAGACTCAGCCATCATCATGAGAAGCGAGAGTAGAAGGAAGAAGGCAGTCTCAATACAGTTAAAGAAATTCAAAAACCTGCACAACACGCAGAAGGGCGAGGAAGATGCTGGACGCAGTAAGAAATCCAACGTCATCAATCTTTCAAGCACAGTTCTGGACGGAAATTCGATCAGGGTCCTGGAGTATGGCCTGAACTTCACAATTGCACCCAGCAAAGTGGCCACCAAATAAATGATATGCATCATTGAAAGTGTTGTTACACACCTACTAGAAAATAATGCAGAAGAGATACGACAAGAATGCGCGGTAATACTCAGACACGCAAAACCCCTGAAACCTAACATCTCTAAAAACGAAAATGCTGCCTTGTTGAACCTAAAACGCAACAAAGAAATTAAAATCATCAAAGCTGATAAAGGTACCGCCACAGTAGTGTTAGACACTAATGAATACAACAGAAAGATGGTTGAACACCTCGCTTGTGGGAGTTATCGCAAGCTTGGGAAAAACCCAATCAAAACAATCCACATGAAGGTTACCCAGGAAATTACAATCCACATGAAGGTTACCCAGGAAATTATGAACTCGAGCTTAGATGACGAAATAAAAAAGAAAATTCTTCCCAAATAAGGAATAGTGCCACGTATCTATGGTCTTCCTAAAGTGCACAAAAATGGAGTACCTCTCCGCCCCCATTGTAAACACTATTGGATCCCCTACTTACAAGCTCGCAAAATACTTGGCAAACCTACTCAAGCCTTTAGTCGATAAAACAAACTCTTTCGTGAAATAATCCACAAGCTCGATCCAAGAAATCTCCAATGAAATACTAGATGAGAATGATACACTTGTGAGCTTTGATGTGGCCTCTTTATATACAAAAATCTAGTTGCAGATGCCATTGAGACCATCAAAGAGCTCACCAACGATGAAACAACCAAACTTGTTGAGGTATGCTTAAAATATACATTCCTCACCTTCAGAAAAGAATTCTACGAACAGATTGAAGGTGTGGCAATGGGCTCACCCCTCTCCCCGATTGTAGCCAATATTTACATGGAAAGTTTTGAAAGATGAGCCCTAGACCTCTTTCCCCTTAAACTAAAAAGATGGAAACGCTATGTCGATGACACTGATGTAGTGTGGGCACATGGAAGAAGCACCTTAAATCAATTTCTTGAACACCTCAACAGCCAGAACAACAGCATTAAATTTACTATGGAAATCGAAGAAAACAAAAGTTTACCCTTCTTTGATGTACTAGTTGCAAAGAAAGAAGATGGATCAATTTCCCACAAAGTTTTTAGGAAGAAGACTCACACAGATAGATAGCTACATGCCAACTCCCATCACTTTCCACCTCAAAAAGTTGGTGTGATCAATACCCTCGTAACAAGAGACATTAGGATCTCTTACAAAGAAGATATTAAAGAAGAAATTGATCACTTGGAAGGTGTATTCGAGGAGAATGGGTACAATAGAAAACTTTTCAGGAAGATTGTTGTTTCTACTAGTAAACCTAAAAAGACTAAAGATAATAAATTGGACACCATAGACAATAAAATCTTCCTCCCATACATAAAAGGCACAACTGATAGACTTGCTAGAACTCTAAAAAGAAACAAAATCCATGTCTTCTTCACCCCTCCCAAAACTATCAGGAATATGGTGGATTCCCTAAAAGACCCAATTGATCCTAGGACATACAAGGGGGTGTACTCCATCCCTTGCTCCTATGAGAAACTATACACAGGAGAAACCAATCGCTCCATGGAAACAATATTCAAGGAGCATAGCACTGACCTAAGACACAACAGACATAAGAAATCAGCTCTTGCTAAACATTCACACTTAACTGGTCACCAAAGTTGCTTAGAAAATGCTAAAGTCCTGGCTAGGGAAGACAACCTAATAAAACGTAAAGTTAGGGAGAAGATTGAAATCAATTTAAACCATAATTGTCTTAATAGGGATGATGGCACAAGGCTTAGTGACTCTTGGAAACTACTTCTACACTCCCTCCAATGTAGGAAACCTTCATCAACTAATAGTTAAAAACTCATTAAGGAAAAAATTAATATTTACATTATAAACATTCACCACCCAAAACTATAAAATTCTCCACTATTACTAATTTAAACTCCTTGCTAATCGTTTAAATAAGACTATTAAAACTATCTAGTTATCAAAGATTAATAAATATTAATAATTTGGAATTAACTATAATAATTATTAAAACTATAGAGTTATTAAGATTAATAAAATATTAATAATTATTGATTAACTAAAATATTAATAATTATTGATTAACTATTAATAAATTTTTTAAAACTTCATGACTATTAAAGACTAATAAGTATTAATAAATTGATTAACTATTAAATTATTGGTATTATAAATAATATTAATAAGTATTAATTAAATATGGATTAAACTATTTGTTTTAAAAATTCCTTAAATATAACTTTCATCCATATTAAAATTAAACCAAATTTATTAACTAAAACTATAATCGTTTAAACGGACCTTAAAAACTTTATAAAAAAAAAATTAAATTTGTGATTCTAGGTCTCATATATATGGTTATGGGCATCCTAATAATCTTCCAGGCTTCACACGTCTCCTGATGATGATGCCAGAGTAGGGATCGAAATGTCGAGTTTCAATCTTATCAATGTAGTGCTTTCTTACTACACCAACTACTCCTGCATAATGACTATATTCAAATATGAAGACATTATTTTGAAGAAGTGCGTCCTGGAGACTTATAAAATATATCTTGATGGATATTCTATCATTGATATGGACCTTTTGTTCATTCTAACAGATTGGTGTATGTAATCAAGTTGGAACCTGAATGAGGATTGGACTCATGTTTACATGCTGGGTCATGTATACAAGTTGGGTCTTGTAAGAGAGTTGGGTCTCTCAATCTAGCTGGATCGATCATTAATGCTATGTAATGTAAAATCTTATTTAATAGAAAGATATTTGACATATTCATATATGTGTTGTTTTTCATGTGTTATATATTTCATATATATATTTGTAATTGGTAACTGTCATGATTGATTAAATTAGTGCTTTGGCAAAAGATTTTTAAGTTTTAAGAGACACTGATTCACCCCCCTCTCAGTGTCGAGACCTATTCTACAATAGCCAAGCACTTAATCTAAATATAAATGCCAGAATCAGCATTTTAAAAATGGATGGAAACAAAGATAATAAAATCCCATTGTTTAATGGAGATGCATATCCCAATTGGAGGGATGCCGTAGCAAGAAAGAAATGATGCTTGAAGAATTGGAGAAATTTCAAATATATTTTTGATAATCTTCATAACTTCTCTAAAAACAAGTAATGCAAGCAAGGAGATTAAAAGAGAATAATAATAATAATAAAAAATAAAAAAAAGGAGTGTGGTTTTGAAATAGAAAAAAAAAAAGGAATCGCTGTGAAGTTGAATATAACATAAATGGGCTGGATTTAAAAAATAAAAAATAAAATAAAAAAGGAGTGTGGTTTTGAAAAAAAAAGAAAAAAGGAATAGCTCTGAAGTTGAGTATAACAAAAATGGGCGATGTAAATCTAATGATGGAGGTGCTCTGAAATTTTCCCTAAAATCCTGATTTTTTTTATGAAGTCCTGGGGATTTAAATTGTAGAGATTGCAGGGCATTTTCTTTTCACTCTGAGACCACACGAGTCTAGAAAACGCAGCTATGTATCTACTCGTTGGACTCTGAAAATCGCAATTGTTTTGAAATCGCAGGGCATATTTAATTCGTTCCTTCACAAGGAAGATCGCAGGGTTCTGTAATTGTGTGAGTTGATGTGCACATTCACAATTGAAGTGTCTTATGATCAGTCGTAGCTCAATATATAGATTCAGTCTCGATCGCAGTCTTGAAACCAAATCTAGACGAACTTGGTCTTGCAGTTGCTCTCAACGTGAAACTCTTCAAGTCTCAAAATTTATGTTCTTCAACTCAGCTTCCCAAGAAAATGCGTAACTCTTGAGGCTCAACGCTCAGGTCACAGGTCTTCTCAAGGGCGTGACTCTTCACGCTTGAACACGACACTTACCACGAGTATCCCATATTGAATAAATTTCAGATGTCGCATCTCAATGGATGATCCTCCAGTCGTTGGTTCAAATAGTAGCTCCAAGTAGTAACAAAAGAAAAAGTTGATCAACGCAGCTCACACTATGGATATAGCTCACTCTCTAGGCGAGCATTGATGGCTTCCGGGAAGACACAATTAAGGGCAAGACAGTCACAACTTTCACCATAGGAACACAAACTTAAAAAAAAAACGCAGCCTCACATCAACATGCAGATGTATGGCAGTGATCGCAGTTCGAGTCTAGGCAAGGGATCAGATCTTGTATCCTCCAATCGCAGAGAAAAGTGGACGTACAAGGGAAGAAAATTTGATAAGTAGCCATGTCTACGATAATATTTTCTCACTCGCAGCCCCAAAGATAGCCTGAAATGACTCTCTGTTAAGTATGAAACAACTCTGTTTTGGAGTCTCTAGAAGTATTAAATAAACTCTATGTTTTCAAAAGTCTTGAAAGTATGAAGTCGTGGATGAACATATAAGTAATACATAGAACTTGTAAACCATGTGAAATCACATCTGAAGAAGCCTTGAAGACTGTCATTTATTGCTGAGGGACAGAGAATGCAGATTTGTGTACAAATTTGCAGGTGTACTGATTGTGTGAACAACAAAGAAACAGAGCAGGCTTCAAATTTGAAGCCTTCAGGGCCCTTAAGAGGTCATTTTACACGTCATAGAAGGCCACTTCAAATTTTACCATGCAAAAAAAAATTAATTTCATGGTAAGCCCTTCAATAATTAAATTAACCACTACTGTTTAAAATTGCAACAGAAGGGTAGCTTCAAATTTCACCCATCAATAGTTTTTAGTGGGAAATTGGGAATGCGGCTACTAGCTAGGTGACTTGGGAGTGGGACTCGGTTACTCTCCAATATCCACGTATTCGATCATCCATGGATCATGGACCATTGGGCCTCTAATAATATCATTGAGAAACTTACGTGGACGGGCTTACACTGAGCAGCCCATGGCTTGAACACTTCGAAGTTCTCGTGTTTGTAGCGAGCGCTTACGTGTTTAACACATTTAATGGCATCAACAAAATTATTAAACCTGGTAGGTGGCTCATACGTGTTGTTTCTAGCGAGCTTACCAAGTTACAAGTTATCACATACCCATTCGTGAATGCTGACTCCGTGAGTTAATTGAGTATTCAATGTATAATATATTATGTTAATGTGCCCCCACGAATTTGGCATTTTAGACAAAATCCACAATCCATAAACTTCTTGTAATGTTGCGGGTTGTTGCTCCTGCCCGTGGCCCCTACCTATAGCCCTGTGTTTTCTTTGTTGTATCAAGTTAATCCTACCGTCTATGGCTCCCAGCCTCACACCCTGTGTTTTCTTTGTTGTATCAAGTCAATCCTGCAGCTCCCGAGTTCCACCTTTTGTTTTCTTTGTTGTATCAAGTCAATGCTCGAATTCCATGCTTCCATGGCTCCGACCATCAATATATAATATTGCATGAATAGAAACAAGCTTTTTCTTATACCCCTATTCCACTGTGGTTGAGCTACTTCCAAGTTTCCCTTATCGGTTGGTCTAGAAAAAAACAAGAACTTCAACCATATAACAAGAACTTCAACCATCTATGCATCTCCTCTCTGCTTGGTCTACCTACGTTTTACTTATGCTTCACAACCCATCCTCTACTCCATCATACCACGGATTTAGTATGTATAACGGGATCTAGGGGGGGGGGCTATAAAGAAGAAGCATACAGGGTCCATAATTAACTATTGAGAACAAAAGTTGGCTGGAGTCAGATAGTTCTCTTTGCTCAATTTGGGAAACTGCTAAGATGGCAAAGGTGGCATAGTGGCCTAGAGACTGAGTTGCTAGATCGGGGCGAAATATGGTTGTGTTATATGACATATATAATGTTCAGTGCTGCTATATCCACTGAAAAATAAAGCCTCTCAACTTTACTATGTCAATAAACATTGAAATTTTGATGTACTATTACATTTTCAAATGAAAAGAATAACTTATTTTTATTTTTACATGGCAGCATTGAAGGGTTGAACATCTCATAGCCCTTCATAGTGAAATGGGACCCCACCCTTCAAATTTGATCCCTGAAACAGAGCCAGAAAAAGAGAGCCGCCATAGTTTTTGGAATCGATGGAAAAATTACCATCTGGAGAAGCCGCCGATAGAAAAATCTACTATTTCTGTGAGATTTCATTGCAAGAACTTTTTGTTTTTATTTGCAGACTTTTGAAGAGGAAGCCGATGGCATAAGCTATCCTTTTCTGTTAGTTTTCATTTGCAAATCTTTGGAGAAGCTGCCAAAGAAAACTTTGGTTCTTCTGTTTACATATTATTGCAAATCTTTGGAGAAGCCGTCAAAGCAATCTTTGTTTTTATGTTTAGATCTTAGTGCAATCCTTTGAAAAGCTGCCATCGTTGAAATTTGAACATTGATCGTAAGACCGTGTGAGGACGGCGAGCACGTTCCCTTCCTGTTTCTTGCCCGAGCCCTAGACTTGATAGCGAATGAGTCCTGCAGAATTGCCATTACGGAGATTTTGTGCAATGTGTTTCGAACCGTGGTCGCTACGACGCCGGGCGATTTGCTGCCAGTGGTTTATATTTCCGCGAATAAATTAGCCCCTGCACACGAGGGGGTGGAGCTTGGAATTGGGGACACTGCCATTATTAAGGTCCTTGCTGAGGCTTATGGGAGAAAGGAAGACCAGGTCAAGAGCCAGATGAATTCCTTGGGTGACTTGGGTCTTGTTGCGAAGGCGAGTCGTTCAAATCATAGGTTGATGTTTAAGCCAGCTCCTTTAACTTGTGAAAAGGTTCTTGAATGCTTTCGTATCATTGCTAAGGAATCTGGTAAGGAAAGTCAAGACAAGAAGGGGACACGCATAAAAGCTCTTCTTGTAGCAGCAACTGTGAACCCCAGTACCTAGTTCATCTTCTTCAGGAAAAAATGCGTATAGGATTGGCCAAGCAAACTGTCTTAGTTGCATTGGGACATGTAGCCTTCTATTATGAGCAGCCGCCGGTTACCCAGTCTCAACTTAAAGAGGCTGGCAGGAAAGTCAAGCAAATATACTCAGTCTTGCCAATATATGATAAAACTGTTCCTGCTTGTACATTTACATTGGGGGTTCCTGTTGGTCCTATGTTGGCCAAACCTAGAAAAGGGGTTTCAGAGATATTGGAGAGTGCACAGATTCACTACATGGGAGATGGGTCTGTTGAGATTTACAGTCGGAATGCTGAGCGTAATATTGGGAAGTTTCCAGATATTGTAGATTTTATTGGAAGATGCAAGAAATCGCATGTGAAATCATTTGTTCTGGATTGTGAAGTTGTTTCATTTGATCGAGAGAAACAAAAAATATTACCCTTCCAGGTTTTGAGCACTCGTGCCTGCAAAGGTGTTATAGTTAGTGACATCAAAGTGCAAGTTTTCATTTTTGCTTTTGATCTGTTATATCTTAGTGATCGGCAACTTTTACAAGAGAAACTAAAAGTGCGAAGAGAGTTCTTGTATGATTCTTTTCAATAAGAAGTAGGGAAGTTCCAATTTGCAACTGCAACAGAATCAAATGATATAGAAGAAATGCAGAAATTTCTTCAAGAAGCTGTCAATAGTAGTTGTGAAGGTAATTTAATTATCAAAACATTGGAGCAGGATGCAACATATGAGCCTACAAAGCGTTCTAATAACTGGTTGAAGTTGAAGAAAGACTACATGGACACTATTGGGGATTCTTTAGATCTTGTACCAATAGGGGCATTCCATGGTCGTGGAAAGCGTACTGGAGTTTATGGTGCGTTTCTTCTTGCATGTTATGATGAAGAGAAAGAAGAATATCAAAGTGTGTGTAAAATAGGTACGGGTTTTACTGAAGTCATGCTTGAAGAGCGTTCTGATAGTTTGCGGAATAGAGTCATCCCAAATCCAAAGCCTTATTATCGTTACGGCGAGACATTAGGAGTCGATGTTTGGTTTGAGCCTTCAGAGGTATGGGAGGTCAAGGCTGCTGATTTAAGTATTAGTCCTGTTCACCGTGCAGCAGCCGGTGTAGTTGATCCTAACAAGGGTATTTCTCTTCGATTTCCACGTTTTCTACGGGTTCGTGAAGACAAGAATCCAGACCAAGCAACAAGTGCAGAATTGGTTGCAGAAATGTACCAGGCCCAAAAATTAACCATGCAGGAAATCATGGTGATGAAGACAATGATTGATAGTATACAGTTAGGCTGTTTGCCTCGAGTAATTTGGAACGGAGTAGCATGCGTGGCCACGTCGAAAGCACTGCTTTTAGAGGAAAAAAGTTACCTTGGCTTTTGGCAAACAATCTGTTTACAACCATGAGCTTCTTGTTGTTGATCAAAGCTTATTGGTGCGATTACTAAATGTCATGAAAGATGTATTAATTCGATATGTTATATTGGTATTAATTCATATATTATAGTTTACAGGGATTGTTGCAGCTTATAAACAAAAACATGTTATAAGTGGCTCTTTTTATAGCGGAGTAGCAGATCCATGCGTGAGGTTCTTATGATATGCTGCCTGGTTTTGACTCGTCTCCCCAAAAATTCATGTTGCTCTCTGTAAGTCACGTTATTAGGAAACTCAAATCTGTTATGTTGTTGCTATAACTCGTGCAAAGAAAATGTTGTGAATTTATGAAGAGAACCATGAATACTAGGTTCTGGAGTATTGGGAAGAAAAGGGGCTTATACAGTGCAAAAGTTTAGACAGATCCTTGTTGGAGTCGTTGTATGTTGTTAGCAATTGTGAATACTGGAAGCAACGTGGTATTCAGTTTGTGCTTGTAGAGGCAACTCCAAAATAAGCGTTGGTGTGATATCACCTTACCGTGCTCAAGTGCTTTACTTGGAAAGAAATTTGATTAAAAGATGGAAGCTAAGTTAAAAAAAACGAATAAGCATTGGGTGGCCATAACTGCTACAAACTCTAAAACGCAATCAGCCTTTCGTCGGGCAGACAGATTTCAACCATATTCTTCCATGTTGTTGCCCTAATAATTATTCCTTTCCAGAAGTTATCGCGTGATCACGGGATCGCCTCTTTTGATAGCTCTATTACAGTTTTCATTAAAGAACCGTAAAAAAAAAGGGGGAAGAAAAAAAAAGGTAGAACAGGCCCGAATAAAGAGGAATGAGAGACTAAACGAAAAATCCATAGCATAGAATCAAAAGTATGAACTGGAATTGAATAAAGCAAAGAGCCGTGAACATTTGAAGGATCTTTACGACGTTTTTAAAACGACATCAAGCTGTGATCTCTGTGTGTATTTCTGCAGGTCACTGTTGGAAAATTCCACGCAAAAATTGAAGCAAGATCTGAAATCACTGAGCCAAAGAGCCGATTGTTGTCTGCGACGTCTTGGAGAACCTGTTTGTTATCGCGTTGTTTCGTGAAACTGTCGAAGAATTCATGCCCGTGGTAATCAAATTTACGTCGAGAGGAAAGTGTTGGAGCTTATTGTGTCAACGTATCAGGGAGCTGCATTGTTGGTTTTCAATTCCACAGAAAAATTGAGCCAAAACCATTTGATCCTAAGACATGAGGTAACTTTAGAGTCGATGCTAAGAAGCTCCTTGATGGTGTGTTCGAAGAGGATAATTACTCAAAGGCCGGAGTTGTAAGTCATGCGGTTGCAGGTGAAGATGCAGCAAGCGATGCAGCCCTCCATCATTTATTTTCTCGAGATGTGATAATTGAAAATATTCATAAACGACAATGGGCCAAATATTCATAACATTTGCCAAATAAAAAGGATGTTATGAATAAAAGAGCATTTCTTGGTTAAATGGTATTACATGTTTAAGAAAGAGCACTAAGTTAGGGGGAGTTGATCACATTTCTCTTCACTCATATGAAAAAGATAGATGACAAAATTGTACTAGTGATCAAGTCAGGGGGAGTCAATCAACCTTTTTCTTTGATGTCAAAGGGGGAGAAAAAAGGATAGTATTGCCATCAATGTCAATGGGGGATATTGTTGGCAACTTGGCTTCAAGGTCAATTAGGGATATGCAAATGACATGGTCTGTGATGGTACCAAGGAACCTAGTGCATATAACAGCCCTGCATATATGTTAAAGCACATGAGGTAATGTGAAATGAGATTCCTATAGAGATGTAATATGCAAGAGTGTTTGTTGAATATGTCATATATTCTATAATGATCTTACACATGAGCTATGGAATAGTGAGTTCTATAAGATTATAGAGTGTATGGGAACCAAGAATACGTTAGTAGTATCTGACATTGAGAGCCAGGGGGTATATCATGCTCCAAAAGAGAGTGCTAGATGCTCCAAAGGAGAGTGTTAGATGCACTTCGAGACGAGACTGAATTTCTAATAAAGATTTGCATGAAGGAAGCTATAATGTACATCGATACTCTAAGATATATTGAGAGCCCCATGGTGATAATGATAGGACACACAAATATGCACTATGGAGAGGTGTTCTTAAGAGGTGTAAAGGCTAAGAGCCAACTCCATTAAGTGGATCTAAGGAGAATGATAGACCTAATGCTTATAAGGACATAATATAAGGTTATAAAAGCCATTAAAATTATATAAAGCGCTAAAGTAAAAATGCATATATATAAAGTGGCTTTTTGTGTTATTATAAAAGGTAATACAAAAAGGTTAACAAATGGAGAAGAAGAGCTAATGGTGTTTATAAAGTTAAAAATAGTTATGACTTAAGAAAAACACTTATTTAACTTTATTTACTTATTACATGTAAAGACACATCATTACGTGAAAAGGTGTGAGTACATGAGAAGACATATTGGTTCATGAAGAGGTGTGAAGAAAGTGTATAAGTATGAAGACATTATTTTGAAGAAGTGCGTCTCGGAGAATTATAAAATATATCTTGGTGGATATTCTATCATTGATATGGACCTTGTGTTCATTCAAATAGATTGGTGTCTGTAATCAGGTTGGAACCTGAATGAGGATTGGACTCCTCTTTACATGCTGGGTCATGTATACAAGCTGGGTCTTGTAAGAGAGTTGGGTCTCTCAATCTAGCTGGGTCTAGATCATTAATGCTATGTAATGTAAAATCCTATTTAATAGAAAGATATTTGACATATTCATATATGTGTTGTTTTTCATATGTGTTATATATTTCATATATATATTTGTAATTGGTAAATGTCATGATTGGTTAAATTAGTGCTTTGGAAAAATATTTTTAAGTTTTAAGAGACACTGATTCACCCCCCCCCCTCTCAGTGTCTGAGACCTGTTCTACAACCAGGAAGCTCAATTTTTATTTTTTGACAAGACAGTGGATTAGTGAAAATATGAAAGGTGTCAACTGGTGTAGAAGGGATTAGCCAAGACAAATTGTGTTTTTTTCTTTTCTGATTGAAGTTCTGAATATGCAAAAGTGGATACTGGTTCTAACTGATCAGGAGTAAGTAAAGAAGGAGAAGACTAAGATCTTCGAATTTGTCTAGCTTCTTTCAAGATCTTCTCTAGATCTAAGACTCCTGGATGTAATGGAGATGTAGGTCTACCCTGTGTGTTTGCTTTCCTTGAAGCCACAATGAACTATTGCTGGTGAAAATGTAGTCTGTAATAATGTTTGATCTTGTTCACCTTTCAAAATCAGATTCATAAACTTATCTCAGGGAATATTTTACTTCACTTTCGTTCTCCAGCAATGACGCCAAAGATGTTTGTGCTAGAAATTGTACCTAAACTACGAAGGTACAAGCTAGGACAATCTCAATAAAAACTGAAGGAAAATGAATTGGTTTTTTGTGTAATTTTGGTTTGAAGGCTTCATTCATAAAAAGAGAATAGTTTAATCATCAAACAAATACAAACACTAAATCATAAAGCAATTCAAGAAGAGCTGATGTATAAATATTTAAAACACATAAATAAACCATTAGCATTCATAAAACAAAACTGGTTCTATCCACAAACTCATAATCATTTACATGAATAATACTTTAATTAAGAAATGAAGTTATAAATTGAGTGGTCAAATAGGCCATAAACATAACTAGCAAAAGAGAGACAATAAGTGGCTTATATATGTATTTAGATCAATATCAGTCTTCAAAAAGAACTTACATGAGAGTATATAGCATCAGTTTGATTATACAACAGTGCATCATCCCTTTAGCTCTCCTTGAACAAAATACCAACCCCCTTAGTGTATTTTTTCCTCCTTTTATCATTACCAACATGGAATAGTTCCATAACTACTTTTAGGTCGAGATTTGAAATAGTTACATAAAGTAGTTATACAATAGCTTTCGAATGTCTTAAGATTACCAAAATTACTATTAACAACTATGCATAAGATAACTAAAACAAAATACTTGAACAATTGTGCACTAGGTGGCATTTATAACTGCTTAGTAGCTTCTGCTAACATTGCTATTCCTTCCAATGCATGAGATTTTTTATCATGTCGAGTTTGCTCTGCCTCCATGCTTTGAACCTTGTTTGAAAGCACCTTATTTTGTTTACTCAAATCCTGGATCTGCTTGGTTAATTTCTCATCCTGAATCTCTGTTTCTCCTTTTCTTCTTAAGGCTTCCTTTTCTACTACAATTAAATCTTGATAATGAGCATTGACATCTTCCAGGTCTCCCCTTATCCTTTTATTTGTTGTCATAAGTCTCTCATTTGATTCAGTTAGAAATGTAACCTGTGTTCTTTGTTGTTGTAATGATTTCTTCAAATTTTCTATCTCTGAGTCCATCTGAACATCTCCATGCAATGTTGAAACTTAGTCTGATCGTAATGGGCTATTCAACTTCTTGAAAATCAAGTCTTCTTCCTACTTATTCCTCGCTGCTGCATCTAAAAATGAAGCCATTGAAGTCATTCCCTGTTCAACATTAGGAATAATTTCCTGTTCTGCAACTTCTTCACATACTTTAGATGATTCTGGTATCATTACTTGATCTTCTTATATACTTGTTTGAACCTGCTGTAGCTTCAAATCCTCTTTGCTATTTCCATCTTCTTCACTTGAAGAATCCTGAATGGTAGTCACCTTCTCCTTTTCTAGCTTAGGATTCAAAATCCTCCTCATGTTCAATCTGAGTTTATTTGTGGCTCTAGTCTTTGGTTGCCATTTAGGATTTTCAAGCTCTTCCAGATATTTCACATCAGCGTTAAAATATGGAATGAAGAATATCTTCTCCTTAGTATTTATAATAGGAGAAATTAGGGCTGAGCTCCCTTCTTAAAAAATGAAACTATGCATTTCCTCCTTTGAACTAGCAGCTTCTTCTTTGTTCATAACAGCAAGGTCTTCCACTATATTATCCCCAAGAATTTGTTCATGCTTTTCTCTTGTCATGTTCTCTTGCTCTGCACCATCAGGGTTTATAATATCTCCTTGTACATTGTCATTCTACAAATTATCTTGTACTATATCCTCAGCTGTATCCCTTTTGAATTTCTTCACAAAACTAGATTGTTTGTTGGGCATATGTTTCTTTTCATGCACGTCTTTCTTGATTACAAACCCTGACCAAAACAAAAAATGGTCCCAACTTCGATTCTACTTCTGCAAGACTAACAAAACAATCAACTTAATCAAGCCATGATGAAACAGTGATTGGCTCGTGTGACCAGCATGACTCTTGACCATGTTCGACATCTTCTGAAGGATTTTGGGTAGGAAGAACGGTAAATTCATCTTAGATTGTTGATTTAAGTGCAACAAAAACCTAATATGGTACTTGAATACTGATGCAAACATACCTTCACATGTAATATATCCCTGCACAATTCCAATAACTTCCTTCCACTCCGATTTCAAGTTCTGTAAATGCACCCCTTTGCTCCAGTCAAGGGATTCACACCTTGGTAGCAGAAACATGCTAGGGTCGAAGTCAAAAGGGGTTTTCTTAAACCATGATTCTCCCTCCAAGGGCATGCCGATAGCTTCAGCAATTAGATCTTCTGTCAGTTCAAACTTCAAAGTATTAAAACTTACAGTGCTATTGATAAGATTATGAGCGAAGGCATGGGTAACCTTAACATTGAAACTTGCAATTCTTTCAAAAAACTCAAACCACCCAACTGCCTTGAACAATGCCGCACACTCACGAAAATTCGTTTCCCAAGTAGTATCTATTTCCTTAAACCGACTCAGCTTACCACTCTTACCCATAACTTCTACAACTATTTACTGACTAGCTTCTTGAAACAAAACATAAACTGAAATGTTGACAAATCTCAAGATACGTGGCTTCAAAATTATGAATTCGTGGTTTTCTCTATTCTCATCTCTTTCTATGACGAATCATCATGGGCTTTGATAGATGTTATCATATATAGAACAACTGCCTGGAGGTCTCCACACATCATAAGATTTAATGTTCCAACAATTACCATGAATCACCCACGATCTTCCATTATTTCGGATTCCAGCAGCGCCTTATTGTATGCAGTTTAATTACCACGTAGTGGGAATGTCTCCATATGTAAATTTTGCAAACAATCTCAACATAAAGGTTAAATTTTAATCATAGGAGTTAGGGCAAACTTTAAATAAGTATTTTGAAGACTGTAAAATGAAATGAAATATTTTAATAAGCCACTATGGGTAGACATAAAATAAAATAACATTAATAACATAGAAAATGAAAAGAAAAACAAAACTATTCAATTTAAAATAAAATAAGATAGAAGTAGAAAGGAATGAAAAATTTAGAAAAAATCAAATAGGGACTAGGTACAATTCCAGTCCTAACAAGTCCCATCACTAGTTTTATGTGGCACTTCATTCACATGTTGGTCCAAAATAGGAGTGCCTTCGATATGTGTGTGGTCTTCTTGGGGATATTACAAATTAACAACTCCTTGGACATCCAACTATTCATACTCTTCATCTGGGGGGTTGGATGGGGGCACAATTTGGGGGGGGGATGTATGAGTCAAGGTAAGGGAGGTGGAAAATAAGTATGAGTCCCATCACTGGTTTTATGTGGCACTTCATTCACATGTTGGCCCATAATAGGAGTTCCTTCGATATGTGTGTGGTCTTCTTGGGGATATTACAAATTAACAACTCCTTGGAAATCCAACTCTTCATACTTTGCATCTACCAATATTTGAATGTCTTGATGCACTTCATCATTCCTTATTGATATATTGGTTGGAGGTTGACTTGATGTTGGAATTTGAGTGGAATCCATTGGACGCATTTGCTTCACTTGTGGTGTTGAATTAGAGGTCATTGTGTCATACATTGAGCTAAGATATGAGGTAGTGACAAGTGGATGTCTATGTTTTTCCATACCCATCTTAGCCTTTTCTCTTAGATCATGGACCTTTTCAAGGGGTAGATCCTTCCTTCTAGAATGTTTTTCTCTATTACATTTGTTTCCCATCTTCAAAAGGTTCTTTAACAAAACAAGATATTACCCCTACAAAAGAAATAACAATTGCAACAATATTGTGAGGATCATTCCATACAATTACATGCGAAAGATTAAATAAGATCATTTCATATCAATATTACATATTTTGATTCACCCAAGTTACCCACATTAGGTTCAGTTCAATGATTCATCTCTTCTACACCATAATAAAAAAACCAAAAACATAACCTCAGCCCCCATGAGGTTATGTGGTAAGACCTATAAGTCTTCAAATCTTTTGCAATTTTCCTCTAAACATCAATGGTACAAAGTTCCATTGGAACATTGTTTGCATTGGAGAGGTTGTTATTCACATTGGAAACAACAAATAAAAAGTAGTTAGACTTACCTCTTCTAAATTTTATGAGTGATGCCCACCTCAAATTCAAAATCTCAGTTACTTTATAAGTGTTCAAGGGGAATAAAATTAATAGTATGGTGCCACTAAAACCTAGACGATTTACGTATAAGTTATAAAGTGAAGAAACACTTTGAGGGCGGTGGACAAACTAAATAAAGTTCTTCTTCATCACCCTTTTTTTAGTGGCTACGATGAATGTGACAACGAGATGTCAAAGATAGTTGTAGGAGTGACATTTTTTAATTTTTATGTGGCAGGAAGTGAACAAGTGTAAGTTTAATTTTGATCTTATGAAGCTTAATACCCACAACTTCTAATTGATAATAGGAGAATTATAAATATTGTTGACTTTGGTCTTATATCTTTATTTTACCATGTTCATAAACAATCCACAATGGTTTGAATAGTTGGTACAATCATCCATAACTCTTGCTAAGTGCTACATATTACATAGTGGGTGTTCATGTGTAGAATATTGGTTGTATACTTGTTGAACTATTGGCTAGAAAATTGATTTTATAGGGAAACAATAGAAGGCATGGTTGAGTTTTATGCAAATATAACATGTTAGATAACATGGATTTTTTACAATAACCTTTATACTATATTTTTTTTTTAGTTCTCCATACCTATGTACTTGAAGCATTCATATTTCAAAAGTTGTGGATATTTCTAGATCCCAAAAACATAACCTCTCCCTATCCCTTTCTTACATTTTTCAATCAAAATTGAATGATTAGGCTCTTGAATAGGATATGATGAAGGTAACATAATAGTTTGTTAAGACCTACAAGGCTCAAAGTTACCACCATAGTGGTTCCATCTACTCCATGAGGAGGAAATAAAAATGAAGTTTGTGTAAAAGGTGAATCAACTTGAGAATTTATTGCTACTAGAAGAGCAACATTTTATGTCTTCTATTGAGAATATAAATCTATAGAAATTTAGACGCACATACAGGATGTTCCTAGAAAATGTTAAGGAGGGATCTTGCTAAGGGCACCCATATGCAGCCGTGTTTTTGTTGACCTCTTGTTGCTCCTTTTTTGGCTTCTTTATATCCTCTTACTATTGATTTCTAAGAGCCAAGCTTGTTTCATGATTGTTTAATTTCAATTCAAGGATTATCTATGTGAGAATTTTTAGTCCATGATTGTTTCATTTCATTTCCTTTTCATTGAACTCTACATATTTCATGAAGACTAAAATATTTGTGAGAGAAATGGATGTATTTGATGTTTGTATTGAATTTCCAATTGCATTGAATTGTGTATATTTGTGAATGAAGACTAAAATACAACTCATGTAGAAAAAATGTCACCATACCATTCTAATTGCTCCTTGCTTGAAATGCAAAATGAATGTTTCAATGTGTCCAAGAGGTATGAGAATGTTCCAATCTACTGAATGAAGGCCTAAGAATTGTCCAATTTAGTTGGTGTGTCCAAGAGGTTTGAGAATGTTCCAATTTGCCAAACAATGTTGTTCAATATGTAAGTAATAACACGAAAATACGAATATCATGTGAACTGGAACAAAGGTGCATGAAGAGAGGAAGAAGTGATGCACAGGAAAATTAATTTTGTCTTATTTAGACACAGGAACACACACACACACACACACTAATAGTGTGCACACATGCTATTAACGCATGCACATTCCTTCCAAACATTCACAACATTTACTATTAAACGATCACAACATTAAATGCATAAAGGGTGGGTTAGAAGGTTGTTATTGTTCAATAGCATGCACACCCTAATAATGTGTGTGTGCTATTTAACCCCATTTTCCTTTTCCATGATACCCCTTTCTAAGAAACTAATGTTGTGAATGTAGGGGGGAGAGGGGTTAAGGGATTACGGGTAGAGGGGGAGGGAAGGAGGCAGGGAGGGGGAGGGAGGGAGGCAGGGGTATGGGTGTAGGAATGGGTTGGGGAGAGAGAGGGGAAAGGGAGAGGTTAGTGGTAGGGGTAGTATGAGAGAGAAAGAGATAAAGTGGTGGGGTAGGGGGTAGGAGGATGAGGTGATGGGGGATTATGGGTTTAGAGAGAGAGAGAGAGAGAGAGAGGGATCGAGGTAAGGTTGAGAGAGGGGGGGTTAGTGGAAGGAAGAGGATATGGGGAAGGAGGGATTAGGAGAGATAGAAAGAGAGGGGGTTATGGGTAG
The DNA here is from genome assembly GCA_027924585.1 of Larix kaempferi. Taxonomy (NCBI): domain Eukaryota; kingdom Viridiplantae; phylum Streptophyta; class Pinopsida; order Pinales; family Pinaceae; genus Larix; species Larix kaempferi. The sequence goes on from BSBM01000205.1 coordinate 27,798,487, forward strand.
AAGGAGTAGGAGAGAGATAGATATGGGGGGTTTAGTGGCAGGGGAAGGGGATGAGGGGGTTTCTAGTGCTATGGGGGAGGGTGTTAGGTGGAGGAGTATGTGAGACAAAGAGAGGAAGTGGGAGTGTGGGTTAGGTGGAGAGAGAGAGGGGGGGGGGGGGGGAGTTAGTGGTTAGTGGTAAAAAATGTGGGGCTAAGAGTAAATAGAGATATATATTTTGGGGGGTGTGGTTAGTGGTAGAGAGAGAGAGAGAGAGAGAGAGGAGAGAGAGAGAGAGAGAGATTAGGGGAGGAGTGTCGATGTTTAGTGGTAGGGGAATATGGAAAAGGGAAGTAGGGGAGAGAGAGAAATATATTGAGGGGTTTTGGGGTTTAGAGAGAGAGAGAATGGAAGTTATGGGTATGTATATATATATATATACAGAGAGAGAGAGAGAGAGAGAGAGAGAGAGAGAGAGAGAGAGAGAGAGAGATTAGGGGTTAGGGGGTTAGAGAGAGAGAGAGAGAGATCATGGGGGGGTGTCGATGGTTAGTGGTGGAGGGTTATGGGTAGGGGGAGTAGGGGAGAGAGAGATAAATATATTGGGGATTTAGGATTTTAGAGAGAGATAGAGTGGGGGGATATGGGTAGGATGGTGAGTGGGTGTTTGGGGTGGTAGAGAGAGAGAGAGAGAGAGAGAGAGAGAGAGAGAGAGAGATAATAAAGGGGTGGTGGTTAGTGGTAGGAGTAGGTGAGAGAGTGGGAGAGAGAGATTAGGGGTTATTAAAGACATATTTCATCAAATTTGGAATTAAACAGTGGATCTAGAATTCCAAAATATCTAAAAAACACAACTTTTGTGATGTCCTTGGAATAAAATGTTTCCATTTTTAATGAAATGTGTGTTCAGGGGTTTAGAGAGAGATATATAGAGAGAGAAATCATGGGGGGAGTGTTGATGGTTAGTGCTATGGGGTTATGGACAGGGGGAGAAGGGGAGAGAGAGAAATATATTGAGGGTGTAGGGGTTTAGAGAGAGAGAGAGAGAGATTGGGGGTTTGGGGTTTAGAGAGAGAGATCACGAGGGAGTGTCAATGGTTAGTGGTGGGGGGTTATGATTAGGGGAGTAAGGGAGAGAGAGAGAGTGAAATATATTGAGGATTTATTGGTTTGGGGAGAGAGAGAGAGAGGGGGGGTGGCAGTTAAGGGTAGAGGGGGATTAGGGGGAAGAGTGATATATATACATATATAGAGAGAGGGGGTTGGGATGTGGTTAGTGCTAGGGGAGAGAGAGAGATAGAGTGGGTGGTAGGGGTAGGAGGGCGAGTGGGTTTTTTTGGGTGGGTAGAGAGAGAGAGAGAGAGAGAGAGAATATGGAGGTGGTGGTTAGTGGGAGTAGTAGGAGAGAGACCAAGAGAGAAAGAGAGTTAGGGCTTGGTTAAGGGTAGGGGAAGTAAGAGGAAGACGGATATATAGAGAGAGAGGGATGGGGAGGTGGTTAGTGGTAGGAGAGAGAGAGAGAGAGAGAGGGTTTAGGGGTTTAGAGAGTGAGAGTGATTGGAAGTTAGGGTTTTATATATATAGCCCAATGGGTTAGCTTAAGTGGTTGAGAGTTGTGAGTTGTAAGCAGAAGGTCTCAAGGTCAAATCCCCGGGTGGCTATGCATTGATATATAAGGGAATCACTTCATGTCCCCACCGGGTTAGGCTCCGTAATCAGAGCTGACGAGGTGAGGCCCCTTCGGGTGGGCCCCTTGTGAATTATTCTTGTGGATGTAGCAACTACTCTCTAGAGTTGTGAACCACACACACACACACACATATATATACAGAGAGAGAGAGCGGGGGGGGGGGGGGTATGATTATTGGTAGGGGGAAGAGGATTAGGGGAGAGAGGGGGGTGTTGATGAGTTGACTGAGAGAGAGAGAGGGGTCGAGGTTAGGGGTGCATGGAGGAGTAGTAGAAATAGAGAGTGAGAGAGGGGGATAGTAAGGGTTATGGGGAGGAGGGGGGTTTATTGGTAGTTGGATGAGTAGGGGGGAATAGAGAGAGAGAAATATGGATGAGAAAGGATTCTAGTGGGAAGGGGGAAGGTATATTATGAGATATATAGAGATAGGGGTTTAGGGGAATAGAGAGAGAGATGGGGGGTAGATAGAGAGAGAGATATGGTGGGAGGTTAGTGGTAAGGGGGAGGGGGATTATGATAGATAAAGAGAGAGGGGGTAGGTGTAGGGGGGTGAGGATTCAAGGGATTAAGGGTAGAGAGAGAGAGCGGGGGAGAGAGAGAGTGGGGGGGGGGTAGGTGTAGGGGGGTGAGTATTTGAGGGATTAGAGAGAGAGAGAGAGAGAGAGAGAGAGAGAGAGAGAGAGGTGGGGGGAGTGATTAGGGGTAGGGGTGTTGCGAAAGAGAGAGAAATATCAAGGGGGTTAAGGTTTTGGGGGAGGAGGGGGTTTCTAGAATAGAGAGGGAGAGGTATCATGGGGGTTGGGGGTTTGGGGAGAGAGAGAGAGAGAGAGAGATGGGGGTTAGGGGATGGGATGAGGTTATTGGTAGGTTGGTGGGACGAGAGAGAGAGAGAGAGATGGGGGTTAGGGGTGCAAAGAGGAGAAATATAGAGAGAGGTGATAAGGTTAGGGTTAGGGAGAGGGAGATGGGTATATGGGGAGGTTAGTGATTGGGAGGAGAAGGAAAGGGGTTAGAGAGAGAGAAGGGGGGGGGGAGCTTTAGAGAGGAGGGAGGTTAGGTAAAATGGCAGAGAGAGAAAAAGGAAATTAGGTGCTAAAAGTAATGCGCGTGCGTTATTTACATGCGCATGTTTTCAATTTGGAAAAAAATTGTTGCGAATGACTTTTTCCTTCTACGTGGTGGATGAGCTTCTAGCTTTGGTTTTAGGTTTGGATTGCCAAACCTGTGGTTATGGCCTGCAACTAACAAAACACATCCATTTTTTCATGTTTCGTGTTTTACAGCCTTGAACCTACATATGCTAGAATGGTTTGTTGCTAACTAAATTGCACAAACTTATAGTAATTTATGTGCATATATATATATATATATATATATATATATATATGCTAGAATGGTTTGTTGCTAACTAAATTGCACAGACTTATAGTAATTTATGTGCATATATATATATATATATATATATATTTGGAAAACAATATTGGTTTATATTGTTTTATTTATTTTTATTTGGTCGCATGTCAAATTTGTTAAAAACATAGCTTTTCTTATTTTATTTGTAACTTTTGATTGGTTGACCTATTTTGAAAACAAAAAAGAACCCGCACAAGTGTAGACGAAGACCTACACACAATTTTTTTTTTCAATGATTGTGTTAAGACACTCATAGCATAGCAGTGTCTAACCCTCAACCTTCTAATTTTAGGGCTTCATTGACTTTAGTAATTTAAAAAAGAATAAACATTTACATTAAAAATTATGGAAAAATGGTGTTGCACAAGAACCACATGTTAACTATAAAAAAATTCAAAAAAATGTAGTGTTTGCATGCCAAACTCAGCGCCTAATGCGACATATGCATTATGCTTTAGAAAAAAAAGAACATACCAATCTTAGAAGAACACTATTTTCTTGTTGTTATAATATTTTTCCACATAAAAGTTAAATATTCTTGAAGGTAATTTGATTGTCTACATTTCATCTTCTTACACAGTGTTCTAAAAAGTTGTTCAATATCTCTAATATTTATTTGTAGTAGTTAGGTTTCTTTTTTACAAGTTTCCATTACAACTAACATATCATAATTGAGTAGCATTACCTTACACCAACCCAAAAATTAAAAAACATAAATATATAAATATGATGCAAATAATAATAAATTCACTTCAAAAATAAAATAAAAATATATAATTTAAAAAACAGAATTCATCATATATAAAACACCACCAAAATATATATATATGAAACATCACCAAATTATATATATATATATATATATATAAAGTGCACGTAGGAAATATATGTGCATAAGGGACTGAACACTAATGGATGTCTGTACTATCAAATTAACGAAGAGCCATTAGCGTGGGTGAGGAGCCATCCCACCAAGAACTAATCGTCCATTAAAGAGCCATCTTCTCCCTTTAGGAAGTTATACATCTTCTCCCTTTAGAAAGTTATATCTCCAACTTCCATTAGGAAGAGGCGCCTTCTCCCTTGCCTTCTTACAAGGGATCGCAAGTTAGAAGCCTAACCTAATCGCAAGACCAATGGAAATATTCTCTCTTACGTTCGAAGCCTAACCTCTCCTTCTGTTTCCTAGCCACTCGTAAAGGAAAATATTAATTTGTGTTTCCCTCCTTCCTAAGAGAAAGACATAACCCAAAAGAAGAACCTTCCTCTTTTTAGGGCCTAATAGCTACAGTTAAATGGGGACTCATGTTTGGAATTGAGATTTATGTTCACAAGTAACACAAGTAAAATGTCTTTCATCTATGTACGACATCCCATCACTACAAAGAGTGTAGAAGTTTGATTTTATTCATGACTAGTAGTAATCTTAACTCATGAAGTGAGTTAGTAATATTTTTCATATATATATATGAATGAGAAAAAAGCTTATTTGTTAATTTTTTTATAAATTTATAAGGATAAGTTTTTAATTAAATGTAAATTTTGAACATTAAATAACATGAATATTTAAAAAAAATAATTAAAAAACAACATAATTCTCAAATAAATTCTCTTTTAGAATACATAATAGTTCACAAAGCTTATATAAATTTTGAGTGCTTCAATCTAAAAAAAAATGTAAAATACCAAAATTTTATCCTCACATTTCATTGAAAAGTGTTACCTATTTTCATAGATTCACCTTAAACCCTCTCTCCTATTCCCTATAGTGTACTCATATTCCCTCTTGTCTTTCCTTAAATACCATGCAAGTCTCCCCATCATATATAAAAAAAAAAACATATTTATGGCCTTAAAATGGCCACTACAATTCATACATGATATTTACATCTTTACATATAAAGTCAACATAAGTTATGACTATTACTATTATATCTAATTAATAATAATAATAATGATTAATTTGATTATTATCATTATATCTAATGATTAATAATAATAATGATTAATGTTTATATTAAAGTAGATTGAAATTAAATATAAAAGTTAAATTCAAGCTAATTCCTTGACTATTTTTATTAATACTTTCAGTTAATAAAAATAAATCACCATATATATATATATATATTATAATAAGATAGAAAAACAACGGCCAAGCTCACTAAAGTTGTGATGGTCTGGGGTGAGAATGGGGTTCTGGGTAGGGTTTCTTCGGGTTTTCTCCATTTTTTTGCAAGATTGGACCGAGGATGAGGATTGGAGAGGCAATTGTTGAGTTATCAACAACTTGGAGTCAAACTGATTTGTGTAGAATCGGTCTAGTACCAGCCAAGTATAAAAAAGTGGGAATTTAGGCGTACGTTGATGCTCTCGAATTGTTATCTTTAGTCTTTGTTTTTAGTTTCTTTCATGTATGGAATGAGATTTGGTTTTGGTTATGGGTTGTTCAAAATTTGACATGTGGAAAGTGTTGGTGGGTTCCAGATGCTATTTTGATATTTCTGCCAGCGTGTTGTTGTTTTTTTGGGCTTTGAGTTTTATCATCTTTTGGCATTTTTCGGATCCTTTTTTCGTAGTAAAGGTTCCAGGTGTTAGCGACTTTGGGACGGCTGTCCTGGAGGAGGACAGGTGTTCGTTAGGTTTCTGGGTGACTGGATCAACCGATTTTTGCTCCATATGGCCTCCCCATTTGCTCTGCCGGGGGTGGATTGTACTTCTTCCTCCAGGGTTTCTGGGCAGGAGTGATCGAAACCCTCCTGCTCGAAAGACTGTACTGTTTCGAAGAATCGTAACCTGTATGGAGTGAGGGCTAAGCATAGAAGACTGGTAAAAACCATTAAGTCCAAGGAGCATTTAGACCGTTTTGTGATTTCTGAGGATTCTAACCTGGACAGGGTTGAAATGTTGGCTAAGCGTTGCTCTAGTGGGTCGATTTGAATTCACTTCTGGCTTAAAGGAGGAGCTTGTTGCTTGGGTAAATAAGTTTTGGTTTCCCATTTCGGGCATTGCTCCAAGGATTAATATGCTATTGAATCATTGGATTTTATTTATTTTCTCGGATCCAGAGTCTATGGCAAATATTTTGGCTGGCACCTGGTTGTTTAAGGAAGGGTCGTTAATTTTAAAACGTTGGCATATTGGGTTTGATCCTCTTCGTGAAAGACAGGGTGTTCGACACCTGTGGATGCTGATCCCAAGTCTTCCTATCGAGTTGTGGACAAAGGAAGTGATTGTTGGTTTGGCCAATTATGTTGATAGGTTCATTAGGGTTGATAAAAAAACCCTATTTGGTATGGAAAGGAGATATGCGAAGGTGATGGTTGAGTTTGAGATGAGCTTAGGGCTCCCTGCGGAGGTTGAAATAGTCCGGGGTACTAAAGTTTGGAAGCAACGCTTAGATTTTTTCAAGATTCCCTTTCGATGCTTTTACTGTAAAGGTACGGGGCATGTGCAGGAAAAATGCCCGGCTTTACTGGGTCGACAGGCCTCTCCGGATGGTGTGTCGGGCTTCTTGACCCCTGTGCAATTTGGCTCAGATCCAACAGCTTCTGTAAAAGGTAAGGGTAATTTAATGCCTGAATCTACTTATACTGATGTATCTAAAGATGAGTTAGATTATATAGTAGATCTTGTAAAGGATTTGGAAAAACGTATTTCCTTGGGTGAAGCTATCTCGAGACATGAGATTTCAAATTTCCCCTCTGTGGTTGAGAGTCCTTTACCTGTTGAAGAGAGGGATTTAGGGTTTCAGTCAGTAGCTAGAATTCTCTCCAGTGAATTGGAGAAAGCGGATGTTGAGGTGGGTCCCTGTATTGTTGCTCCTCTGGATAGTGTTTCGGTTGTGGTAGGATGTTTGAACTCTTCCTCCGTTCCTGGGTCGGGTTCTAAACAAGTGGTGGAACATGTTCCTGCTAGTATGGATGCTGAAAATAAGGAACTTTTAGAATTTAGTGGGTATACTATTGCAGATGCTTCTAATGCCTTTTCCCCTCTTCCTATTTATTCAAAATATCTGGCTGCGGATTCGAAAGTTATCCCACTCCAATCCTTAAAATTTTAGAATGTTACTATTCGAAGGGGTAGAAAGAAGAAAGACGTGAATCAGCTCGTTAATGGTACAGAAAATCCTTTCCTTTCTGTGACTGAAAGGTTGAAGTTGGGTGAAAATAATAATTCTTCTGATAAGGGCCTTAGAGAGGTGGAGCCCCGTGAATCTAGTTCCTAATGTCTTTTCTTTCTTTGAATGTGCGGGGGATTGGTAAGGCTTCTTGGGATAGGGCCTTATCCAACCTGATTCAAGCTACTAGTTCGGGATTTGTGTTGGTGCAAGAGACCATGTGTGCCAGTGGTGATGCTATTTCGAAGTTGGGTGGGATTTTTCCTATTTGGGAGGTCTCGACTATTTTTTCAAGTGGTTTATCTAGGGGTTTGGTGGTGGCGTGGAACCCTGTTTTGTTTACCTTCAAAGCTTTTAAAACTCATTGGGGTATTTTATTAGATGGCATGTGTGTGGGGTTGAATCTGCATTTTTTATCCTTAATTGTTATTCTCCTTACAATGAGAGACGTAGCTTTTGGGAGTCTCTTAATTGTTCGGGAATTATGAGGTTTAAAAACCTGATTATTGCAGGTGACTTGAATTTTACAATGATGACCTCTGAAGTATGAGGAGCAGCGGCTAGAGTGGATTTGATGGCTGATTTTTTTTACACAAATAGTGAACGAAAATGATATGGTGGATGTTTTACCAATCAAATTGCTTCCTACTTGGACTAATGGTAGAAGTGGGAAGGATGGGATTCACAAAAGACTTGATAGATTTTTGGTTAAAGCTTCTCTGCTTGGCTTGCTCCAAAAATATCGTTCCTAGGTTCATGAGGTTAAGTTCTATGGTCATTGGCCAATCTTTATTCAATTGGATGATTACGGTGTAAAGGTTCAGTTCCCTTTTAAGTTCAATAGTTCTTGGTTGTTGAAGGAGGAATTCTGTAATATGGTTCAGGATTTCTGGAAATCTGATAATGTAGAGTATGATAACCCTCTAGATTATTTCTGTTTGAAAATGAGGAAGCTTAAAGAAGCTGTTACAGTCTAGATTAAGAATTGAAAGGTTTCTGATAAGGCTGAGTTGGAACAATTGGAACAATATATTTAGAAGAATCATTGTGAAAATTTTCATGGGGATTTGAATGTGGTTGGCTTTGAAGTTTTGAAGAAGTATGAACAAAAGAGGGAGGAACTACTGCTTCAGGAGGAGATGGAATGGAGGTTGAAAAGTCGGGCCTTATGGATTGATCACGGTGACAAGAGTTCAAAATATTTCCACTCCTATGCCTCTGCTCGCCATAATATGAATACTATATGGGAAATTAAAGATGGTTCAGGTAATCTTATTTCAGGTTTGGAGCCATTAAAGAAAAAAGTTGTTAATTTCTTTGGGAATATCTATAAGGATGATGGTGAATGTGATTTATTAGATCAGATTAGAGTTGCTAGACTCTATCGTTGGTTTTTTGATGTTTAGGAAGCTTGTGAATTGGGTAAAGAAGTATCTTTGGAGGAAGTTGAGAATACTTTGAAACTGTTTGCAAAAGAGAAGAGTCCTGGACCGGATGGTTGGTTGGTAGAAGTGTATATCCATTTTTTTTGATATTATAGGAGAGGACATTGTAAAAATGGTTGAATTTACTAGACTTAATGGTTTTATTTATGGGGCTCTTAATTCTACTTTTGTTACTTTAATCCCTAAGAGTAACAAGCCATCTTCCTTTGGAAAGTTTTGGCATATAGCTTTGTGTAACTTAGCCTATAAGCTAATTTCAAAAATAATTGCACAATGGCTAAAGTTTTCTCTTTCAACACATATTACTGCTGAACACTTTAGATTTTTGAAAAATCAGCAAATCCATGATGCCATTGGGGTTACTCAGGAACTTATGCATTCTATTAAGGTTTGAAAGTTGAAGGCTCTTCTATTGAAAATGGATTTGGAAAAGGCTTATGACCATGTGAATTGGTCCTTTCTTAGACTTATTATGATCCAAATAGGCATTCCTCCATTGGTGCAAAATTGGATTATGGCTTGTGTTTCATCTATGAGTATTGTTGTTTTGGTCAATGGAGCTCCTTCTTCTTTCTTTCAGTGTTCAAGAGGGATTCGTCAGGGATGTCCTTTATCCCCTTTGCTCTTCCTGCTTGTCAGTGATGGTTTTAGCAGACTTGTGAATTAGGCTAAGGAAAGAGCATTGATAAAAGTCATCAAGATGGATCGGGATTGTGCTTTGTCACACCTTTTATTTGTGGATGATGCACGTTTGGAAGGTGTAGACACTGTTGCTGAATGGACTGTTTATAGTGATATAATTAAGACCTTTTGTAAAGCCTCAAGGATGAAGGTAAGCTCCCTAAAGTCCAATTTATATCACTTTGATGTGGATGCTCTCAGAAGAAAAGAAATTGAAGAGATTTTGCCTTATAAAAGCTGCAGCTTAGAGGAAGGTTTTAAGTACTTGGGGTTTTATTTAAAACCTAATAATTATCTTATTAAAGACTGGAGGTGGCTCCTGCGAAAGGTCGAAGCTTGAATTTCTCATTGTGCCTATTGTTTACTTTCAATTAGAGGCAAGCTCATATTGGTGAAAGTAGTCTTATCGGGCATTCTTGTTTATTGGTTGTCCCTCCTTGAAGTTCCATCCTATATTTCTAATGCTTTGAGGAAATTGTAAATTTTAATTTCCTGTGGACTGGTAGATCGTGCAAAGATGGTAATGGCAGGATGGGAGGTGTTTTCTCGGCCTGAAAAATTCGGAGGTTGGGGTATCAAAGACATAAATATTTTCAATAAGGCTTTAAGACTTAAAAGTCTATGGAGAGGTCTTTTTGGTAATTCTTTATGGTCCAAGGTTTTACAGGTAAAATATATCAAATCTGATGTGATAATGTGGATGAGGAACTCAAAGAAGATTGGTTGTTGTATTTCCCTTATGTGGAGGGGTTTTATGAAAGTTTATGACTGGATTGCAAATGATATTTCTTGGCAGGTTGATTCAGAGGAAAACATTTTGGTTGGTATGGATCCTATCCCAGGAATGGAAGATTCCTACATTTTGTCTGATATATTACAGGCGTATCTGAATTTCTATGGGTTCTCTACATTAAACGGGGTGAAAAATTGGGGGTGGCACCTCTATTTTAAGTAATTATTGGTTAAGTTGTACTGATCTAGGACTTGATGGTTATGATGCTCAGGAATGGGACTGTTATGTAAAATCTTTGTGCTCTGCTAGTTGTTTCTTAAACTTGGAGAAGGATAAGCTAGTTTGGACGGGGAATGAAAAGACTGGTATTGTGACTGCGAAGACTGCATATTCTAGGATCCTTCAAGAATGTTGTATCTTCCCGCAGCACTGGTGGTATAAAAGATTATGGAGCTGGAATGTTCCCCTCAAATTTAAATGTTTCTTATGGCATGCTTTCCACGGTAGCCTTAAGACTTGGGACAATTTGATAAGGCGAGGTTGGATCAGCCCAAATTGGTGTATTATGTGCAGGCTTAACTCTGAATCTGTTAGCCATCTTTTTGTGAAATGCAAGTTTGTTCAGGATGTCTGGAAAATTTGCTGTGAAAAGTTAAATATTGGATTTTCTTGGGATGTTGGCGATTTCGAGCTCTGCATGCTTAACTGGTACAAAGAATGTAAAGAGCACTTTTCACTGCCTATATTTGTTTCATGGGTGATTTGGCATGGACGCAACTGTGCTATTTTTCAGGAGAAAAAGCCAGTGGCTTTGGCTAGTGCGTTGAATGTTTTAAAGCTGGTTCAGACTTATTAGAATGATAAGGACAAGCGAACTGTTGATAGAATTAGTCATTTCTCCTTAAGCTGGTTCAGACTTATTAGAATGATAAGGACAAGCGAACTGTTGATAGAATTAGTCATTTCTCCTTTGATGTTAGACAACTTGTTCTCTTTTTTGATGGTGTTGCACAAAGTGGCTTATGTGCGGATGGTAGAGTAATATATTTAAATGATGATCATTACTTTACTCTGCGTTTAAACTGTGGGAAAGGAACAAATATGAAGGTAGAGTTAATGGCTCTTTGGTGTGTTTTGAGGCTTGCTAACATATTTGGATTAGTTAATCTTAAAGTGTTTGGTGATTCACGAGTGACAATTAAATGGGTAGAAGAGGAGTTTCAACTTAATGTTATAGATCTCCGTCATTGGTGTCAGCGTACAAGGAAGGACATAGATTTGCATGTGTTCATTTCCTTTGAACATATTTATAGGGAACATAACTCTTTGGCTGATAAGTTATCCAAACAGGCTCTTGATGGTGTTGAAGGACATCTAGTATGGGAATAATGGATGAATGCCAACATTCAAGACATGGGAGTCTGTTATTTTTATGACTAGGATATCTAGACCTTTTGTTTTTAGTTGGGAGTTAGAGACTTGCCATCTTTTGATCCTACTGGATAGTTGGTTTCATCCTTTTTTGGATCTTTTTGTCTTGGATGTTATGCCACAGTTATTAGCATTCGGGATCTTGTGAAAGATCTAGAACTATCTTTGTACTATTTGATTCACCTTGAATAGCAATAGTACGTTTTTTTCTGCTGAAAAAAAATAATATAGAAAAACAAAGAAGAATTGGTTTTTGTGTATTTTTAAAGATGTGTTAGAATGGTTTTTGTTAAGAATTTTTTTAGTTATAATATAAAAAATTTATTTTTTTAAATGGCTTACTCAAATTTAATAATTTTAAATAAAATTTTAATTTTTTTTGTTTAAATATATAAAATTATTTGATTTTATAATTTAAGTTTTGTTAAAAGTTATGTAATTTAATTTAATGATAGTTCTCATTATTTGTAGAAGTTTTGAAATACTAATTAAAATAGGAATTTTGTTGTATTATTACTTATTTGTGATTTTAGTACAATTTAACATTATAATAAATATTTTTGAAACAAGTAAATAATTAAGATGTAAATCATTTTTATCACTATCAAAGTTGAGAGAGATAGACAAAATATTTAAAAATAAATATTTTTATAAACTAAGAAATGGATTATGGATTATTATATTGTATGATATATAATTTAAAATGATTACACATTTATTTATCTATGTCAATACAAAGCTCTCAATCACATAAAAAATTTAAGAAATTTAATATTAGGTTATGTTTTCATTTATTCACAAAAATTTCTGAAAATTAATGATAATAATTTTTTTCAAAGATTAATGTATAGATTTATCCAACTCCTTTCGGATTTGAACTTATTATCTTCTAAAAAATACAAATTTTTTATTTATTACTTTTTATCTAAATATTTATTTTAACTTGGAAGTTATACTAATTTTTAACATAATAATGTACTTCAATAAAAACTAAAATACGTACAAGAAAAATATGAATAATACTTAAAAGTTCATTGTACGTCTAATTTTTAATTTTGAAATTAAAATAATTACTAAAATCTGAATTTAAATAATGCAATGTAATTCTAATTTTGCAATTAAAATATTTACAAAAATCTGAATATAAATAATACTTACAAAGTACAATCCGAATATGAATAATACTTAGAAAGTAGAAAGTAAAAGATTCAATTTATTTTTTAATTATATTTAATATCTTCCATACAACACTTCTTCATAAACAATTCTTCCTAAGTAGTTAATTACCCCTCATAATCTATAATGGTTATTTTATTATAATGAAAACTTAGTTACAAGGTTAATGCATAAATACTGCAAGGACTAAGTTATCATGATCTTTTTTTTAAACTTTTAAATTTGACAGAACAAAATACCTTCATCCAAGATTCATTTAAGACCATGTTTATTTTAGAGTCATATAAAAAATCATGAACTGTACAACCTTGACTACAAAAAACAAGTGCTATTTGTCACTCATTTGATTTATATGAACTCTAGCGTTTTCATGTCAAGTATATTCTGTGTTTACAACTAATAATCCTCCATCCATTTATTGTCCATTCAACGTTAGGATATTTTTAGTGCAACAGTAGGGCCCGTGAAGATAATATGGGCCCTTAGACTCCTTGTCAGAAGTAGATTCATATGTACGTGATCGAGTACATAAGTTGACTGTTTTGCTCTGCATCATGAGAACATGAGTGGTTGTGGAAGGTTCTCCATGTGAAGGAGATGGTTGTTGTGCAATCATTTGTTGTTGTTGTGTGGTGAAGGGATCAATTAAGACTGTGGGTGTGGGGTTTCCCTTAAGAAAATTTTTCACTTCCTCCCGATGTGGGCATTCTTTGGTGAAGTGATCGTCATCGCACATTAAACAAGGGTATTTAACATTCCACTTTTATTTGTTGTCTTTAGGATTGTTCTTTGGCTCCTACTGGTTAGAAGACTTTTTATATTTTCCTTTGTTCTTCTTTTTACCACTGGATTTTTAAGGTGAAGCAGATTGAATTGAATTAACTTCTTAGTGGAAGCTGGGCCGCGTGATTGTTTGGTGTTGTTGCCATCCTGTGGCGAGGGTGGAGTTGAGCTATGATGGTTTTGCGATCCACCAGATTGTGTAGCAAGCTGGGTATGAATGGAACCAATAATGCCATCGACATGAGGTCCTGTGGGTGTTTTTTTGGGTCATATGTAGGGCGTGGGGAATCGGGAATGATATCGTATGAGGTTTCAGATTGGGCATAGACAAGGTCTAAATAATGAGCACGAGATATAGATTGTTCTTCCGTAACATCCCCACCCATGGCTACGTCTTTAGATATGATGGTTAGTAGTGACTTTGTGAACCAATCGGCAAGTAGTTGGTCCGGAATGGGAGCTTTAATGAGACGTCTTCTCCTCCTCCACTCATGAATATGATCGGAAATGTGAGTGGCATTAGTTTGGCGGAGGGAAGTCAAAAGATCCGTGCCGGTTTCGTAGCGGATCAATAACTGAAAGTGAGTCAAAAAGGACATAACTAAGGATCGAAAGTCAGGAAAGGAATGTGGTGGAAACTCAATGTACCACTTTGCGGAAGTACCAGTAAGGGTTCGTTGAAATAACCCCAAATGGATGGAATCATCCATTAATGAATTGGATGAACACCACAAATGATAATTCATCACGTGGTTCTTAGGGTCCTCACCGGGTTTTTTGTCAAGATTCGGAATGTATGATGGTAACTTCATAGGAATCATGGGCCAATTAATACCGTGATGAATGGGATCATTAGTCAAACGTGATAGATCTGGTAGATCAAGTGTGGCCAGAAATGGTACCTGTTGGTTTGGCTGTGGATACTAGTAATATTGATAAGGCATCTATATACCAGTAGGACCATGGATGGATTGATCGTAAGTTCCTCCCATAGGGAATTGGCCATATGGAAGTGGGCCTTCTAGGTTGGGAGGTGGACCTGAAGGAGGTCCTCCACCAGAAGGTGGGGGTCCTCTTCCTCTAGAATAAGGTGTTCCTCCGCTAGAATGTGGGGGTCCTCCTCCTCCAGAATAAGGTGAGCCTTTTCCAGAAGGTGGGGGTCCTCCTCCTCTAGAATAAGGTGGTCTTCCGCTAGAATGCGGGGGTCCTCCTCCTCTAGAATAAGGTGGGACACTGCCAAAAGGTGGGGGGTCCTCCTCCTCCATAATAAGGTGGGCCTCCGCTAGAATGCATGGGTCCTCCTCCTCCAGAATAAGGTGGTGGTGATGGTGGACCAGATGGCGGGGGAGGTGGTGTGACAAGTGGTGGAGGTGGTAGGGGTGGTCCATCAGCTGGGGATCCAAGCGGTGGAACATTATGGTGTCCCCATGGGGTGATCGCGTTGTCGGGATAGAGTAATTCAGGAAAAAGGTTTCCCGGATAATGTTTTCCTATAGCGGCATTATGATTTCTCGGATAGATATACCCCCATGGGGGTTGGGTCCTAGTAGATGGTCCCCTCGTGTGATGTGTCCACGTAGGTTGTCCCATGGTTGGGAGAGAACTTCCAACCATACTATAGTTCATATGTGAAGAATGTCCTCCGCTCACGTTATGTCCACTAACTAGGTTATGCCCCCCAATTAGATTAGGTCCACTAGCTAGTGGTTTCCACCTAATTGAAAATTGTCCACTAATAGGAGTGTGCCCAGTAATCATATGTTGACCACTAATCGTAGGTTGACCTGTAGTTAATTTTTTACTACTAACTAAGGGATGACCTCCACTCAAATGTTGACTAATAGGTTGATGATAACCTCCCCTCGAATTTTGAGGTAGGGGACATGGAGGTAGTGTTCTAGTAACATAGTTAATAGTAGCTGAAGGTTTCCCTCTAGTGGTTGGGGTCACATGAGGTGTTGAATCGGTCGCTTGAATCTGAGGTGTACTCATCGGGAACGATGGTTGACCTAGTTCATAAGTGGTCAAGTTAGGTGTAGATATCCCTGGTGAAGAAAATAATAAAGAATGTATGGGGGAATGTTGTTCAAATTTGGTACTTCCAGATTGGACCTAGGTGGAAAACTATGGCATCTAAGTTTGTTACCGAATGTTCATAAACATTCGATAGTCTTGTAAATAGGTGCGAGAAACATGTCATTGGGAATCCATGGAGGAAGCCTATGAAATGGAGTAATTTCTATAGTCAGAAGTGACTCAAAATCAAAAACATGTTGACCTAAAGAAGTGTCCCAAAATGATGCAGTTGGACCAAAAGATGTTGATATCGGATCGTCCTGGGGCTGACTGAAGATCCAGTTTGTGGCTCCAAGATTTCCTTCCATCAAATGATGAAAAGTCGTGTCATGTGAAGTAGGTTGTGCCAAAATCAAAGGTCCCATAGGATCAGTGATAGGTGGATTTGCGGGAGGTGAATAGTTCATTTTTGGTTCTAAGGCAGAAGTATCTTCTTCATGTGACACAGATGTGGTAGTTTGATCCATATTTTCTCCCGAGTTCTCCTCTTGATTAAGGGGATATTTAGGTGGCAAGTTTAAAATCCTGCGAGATCTTGTTAAAGGTTGATCAGCCAGAATGACTGAACCAAAATTTCTTCTAAGAGTTTTATACAAAAAGAAAAATACACTGCAAGATCCACTCAAGCTAAATATGCAAGTAAACTTATGTGTTGGGTGGGATTCAATGGTCTGGAACCTCACGGGATTATCAAGGCTTCGCAACTCACGATATACTACAAAGTCCAACAATTATACTCGACCCAAAATTTTAGAGCACTAACCAGGGAGGATTAGGACCATACCCCTGACCGTATAACCTGACTACCTGGCAGTACATGCATAGTAGATCCCTGAGTGTTGTTCTCGGTGTATTTCCATGCCAATACTGCCAATGGTTAACTCGGATGGTTACAGGAATCCTAGTGGGGTCTCCCGATATACACAAGGTACATGGGAGCTCAAATCCGTAGTTGTGCTATCTAATGCACAACCACACGACAGGATCCTTCTGATATACTATCGAGTACGTTAAGTACCTTTCTATATACCCAAAGGTATGTGAAATGCCATTCGATATACCGATTGGTACATGGAATAACTACAAGCCCTCGTGATGCAGTGCAGGCAAATAACGATAGTTTCCAGGCTTAAATACATTGGAACACATCTCTAATTTAACAAACAGGTTTCTATACATTTTTAACCTAAGCTACTGTTAAATTTTATCTTGACGGTTAATTTAAAGCATGAGGTGTAGATTTGGAATTTAAAAATATGCAAATCTTATCTACATGAAAATGAAAATATTTTCTTTTTCTCTTCGATAAAAACTATTTAGAGTAAGGAGAAATCTTTTGTGTTTTTGATAATGAAATGAACAAGTACTTCTATACTTTCAAAATCAACCAAAAGACTCAAAAGCACTCTTTCAACAATCCAACAAAAATGAATAACACACCAAGTTCAAATGTTTTTTGCTTTTTCTCTTTTCAAGTTAAGCGAATCTACGGAAAAATGAAAAGAATAATTTTCTTTGGAATGCAATAATTCCTATTTTCCAAAATAATGATAAAAAGGTGGGAAGAAAATCCCAAAATGAAAGAATTTCACTATCTTTGGAATGCTTTGCAAAAGTTCAAATGCAATTAGAATTCTCAAGGAAATGATGAATAATCTCCAAGAAAATGCAAGTCAATAATTATCTTTTAAAATTTTCAAAGATCTTCTCAATCCTTGCTCCAAAGCATCAAAATTATCTAAAACAATTCCAAGAAACAAGCTCGAAATGAAGATAATGAACAACTTTGATTTTCTAATCGTTGTACTCAATAGATATGAGAATTATACCACTTTCTAAACCTATAATCAGAAAATCATAGAATATGCTACTGCAAACTTTGATTGATGGGAAACTCTCAAAGAAAAAAATCACCCAAAATCTCAAAAACATACAAAACACATGAAATTGAGCAAAATCACAACAATCAAATATTGGAGGGATTAGAATTTAGATCGAACATATCAAATGGCCTGATAAGGAGTCACAAGACTGAGTGCGCTCATGGGGGATTGAAATTTCCCACAACAAGGGATACACTCGCTTGACTAGCTAAGACTCAAATCAATACTCAAACTTCATAAAATAATCCAAGGATGAAGTATGATCTTCCTAGGAGGTGCTGCAGCACTGAAAGACAAACACACAGAACTCAAAAATCAAGCCAAAAACCAACTTTGAGAATTTTTACACTGAGTTCCAACTAATGAAGGGCGACGCACCCTGCAAGGGTGCACGAAAGTGTTGGGAGACCCAACTACGCACTCTGCACACTGGGTAACTGCATCAGTAACACAGTCTGTAAACTACCAGAGAGCGTCAGCGACGCAGCTTGCTAACAGGTCAAGCACGTCAGAATTACAGTGACACGGATAGCGAATTGCACAGGTGCATTGAGCGAGATCTAAGCAACAAAAATAATAATTCTCCAAGAATAAAAAAAGTAGAAGGCTTAATAAAGATCCTAAACAGATACTAGATGGCCCAGAAACTCTTTGAAAGTCAGATCCAAGCAGAAGAGGAAACTTAGAGGTTAGAGGCTAATTGGAAAGAAATCAAAGAAATAAAAAATGCAATGAAATCAAAATTAAAGACTACTCTCCTCAGTATGGTCGCCAATTTTGTTTAGAGACAATCTATAAGAGCGAACTCAAATAGATCTCCCTAATTTGAATGGTTCAGATCTAGAACAAAACAAGTACATACTACAAAAAACCTTCCTAGATTGATTAAAATGAAAGATGGTAAAAGAAGTGGCTTACCTTATAAATGCAGATCTTTTCTCCTTGTTGATCCAAATCCTGATCTTCATATCTCAAGTTGTAAAACCAATCAATAACATGTGGAAACAGACAAGTGATAAAATCACATGATTGTGAATCAATCTAGATCAACAGTCAAAGAGATCAATCCTAAACATTATTAACACAACAAAGTTTATGGAAAGAGCTTGCATTAGATGTTTAACAATAAGAAGTACAAAGAGAGATGTGTTACAACCAATGATTTGACGTCGTAACCTCCTTCCAACAATCCTAGCCTCAATATCAAATGCTTAGCCTCTAATGGATGAAGAGGATCTCCTAGCAAAATTACACTAGCATATAGGTACTCTATCCTTCCTCTCTTAACAATGGAGAGGGGGTTCATATATATAGGGCTAAAGGGATAGGAGAGGTTGATGATTTAGGGGAGAGGCTTAAGGGATCATCCCACTAGACAAGGGGATTGAATGCCACCTTTCCAGATATATAGGGATAAGTCTCCACGCCATCCAAGCTTCGAGAAGTCCCTCGAAGCTTCTCTTTATTCATTTTAACCAACTGTGACGCACCTTGCACAAGGGAAACACCCGTCAGAGGGAGATTAACACACCTTGTACAAGGGCACATTGCACCACCGACGCACTCTATTAAGGTGCAGAGCGCATCACTTTGAACCTGACGCACCTTGATAGAGAGCATGGTGCGTCGGGGTGACAACATAAGGTTAAAGGGAATGACAACAACTTCTCTTCCAATTTTTTAGCTCAGGGACTTAGGGATGAGGGCATACAAAGGACACATAAATCATGATGATGATATTTTGATGTAATAGGTAGAGAGAGAAATATAGGGGGTAGAGAGAGAGAGAGAGAGATGGTGGGAGATTAGTGGTAAGGAATAGGGGGATTAGGAGAGATAAAGAGAGAGGAGGCTTATGTGTATGGGGGTGAGGATTCGAGGGATTGGGGGTAGAGAGAGAGAGATGGGGGGTAGGTGTAGGGGGTGAGTATTTGAGGTATTAGGGGTAGAGAGAGAGAGAGAGAGAGAGAAAGAGAGAGAGAGAGAGAGGTGGGGGGGGGTGATTAGGGGTAGTGGTGTTGCGAAAGAGAGAGATAGATCAAGGGGGTTAATGGTTTGGGGGAGGAGAGGGTTTGTGGGATAGAGATGGAGAGGTATCATGGGGGTTGGGGGTTTGGGGAGAGAGAGAGAGAGAGAGAGAGATGCTGAGGTAGGGGGTAGGGGTAGCAGGGGAGAGAGAGAGAGGTAGGGATTAGGGGAGGGGATGAGGTTATTGGTAGGGGTGGATGGGAGAGAGAGAGATGGGGGTTAGGGGTGCAGAGAGGAGAGATATAGAGAGATGGGATAAGGTTAAGGGTAGGGAGAGGAGGGGAGAGGGAGATGGGTAGATGGGGCAGTTAGTGATTGGGAGAAGAAGGAAAGGGGTTAGATAGAGAGAAGAAGAGAGAGAGAGAGAGGGAGATTTAGAGAGGAGGTAGGTTAGGGAAAATGGGGAGAGAGAGAGAGAGAGAGAGGAAATTAGGTGCTAAAAGTAATGCACGTGCATTATTTAGATGCACACATTTTTAATTTGGAAAAAAATTGTCGCGAATGACTTTTTCCTTCTACGTGGTGGATGAGTTGTCGGATTTGGTTTTAGGTTCAGATTTCCAAACCTATGGTTTGGGTCTGCAACTAACAAAACACATCTTTTTTTTCATTTTCGTGTTTTTCAACCTTGAAACTACATATGCTAGAATGGTTTGTTGCTAACTAAATTGCATAGACTTATAGTAATTTATGTGCACACACACACACAGACACACACACACATATTTGGAAAACAATATTGTTTTATATTGTTTTATTTATTTTTATTTGGTCGCATGTCAAATTTGTTAAAAACATAGGTTTTCTTATTGTCTTTGTAAGTTTTGATTGGTTGACCTATTTTGAAAACAAAAAAGAACCTGCACAAGTGAAAATGAAGACATACACACTAAAACAAAGTTCAATGATTGTGTTAAGACACTCATAGCATAGCAGGGTCTAACCCTCAACCTTCTAATTTAAGGGCTTCATTGACTTTAGTAATTTAAAAAAGAATAAACATTTACATTAAAAATTATGGAAAAATGGTGTTGCACAAGAACCACATGTTAACTATAAAAAAATTCAAAAAAATTTAGTGTTTGCAAGCCAAACTCGGGGCCTAATGCGAACATAGGCATTATGTTTTAGAAAAAAAAGAACATACTAATCTTATAAGAACACCATTTTCTTGGTGTTATAATATTTTTCCACATAAAAGTTAAATATTCTTGAAGGTAATTCGATTGTCTACATTTCATCTTCTTACACAGTGTTTTAAAAAGTTATTCAATACCTCTAATATTTATTTTTAGTAGTTAGATTTCTTTTTTTACAAGTTTCCATTGCAACTAACATATTCTAATTAAGTAGTATTACCTTACACCAACCTAAAAATTTAAGAAAACATAAATATATAAATATGATACAAATAATAATTTCCCTTTAAAAATAAAATAAAACAAAATAAAACAATATAGTTAAAAAAAAAAAAAGTTGCCATCGTATATAAAACAACACCAATATATATATATGAAACATTACCAAACTATATATATATATAGTGCACGTAGGAAATATATGTGCATAAGGGAATGAACACTAATGAATGTATGTGCTATCAAATTAACGAAGAGCCACTAATCGTCCATTAAAGAGCCATCTCCTCCCTTTAGGAAGTTATATCTCCATCTTCCATTAGGAAGAGGCGCCTTCTCCCTTGCCTTCTTACAAGGGATCGCAAGTTAGAAGCCTAACCTAATCGCAAGACCAATGGAAATATTCTCTCTCACGTTCGAAGCCTAAGCTCTCCTTCTCTTTCCTAGCCACTCGTAAGGGAAATATTCTTTTGTGTTTCCCTCCTTCCTAAGAGAGAGATAACCCAAAAGAAGAACTTCTTATCTCAAGCTCGGATAGCTTGCCTTCAGCATTAACGAGGAGAACGATCAAACCCGACCTTGCTAACTTATCTTTATATTTTACCCTCCATTCATATCTAAGGTTATCACTTTTATTCATAAGTTTTTTCCCTCTTTTCAAGGCCTAATAGCTACAGTGAAAAGGGGACTCATAAGGTTATCCTTCTTTTTAGGGCCTAATAGCTACAGTTAAAAGGGGACTCATGTACGGCATCCCATCGCTAAAAAGAGAGTAGAAGTTTGATTTTATTCATGACTATTAGATTATGTAAGAATAATTTGAACTCATGAACTAAGTTAGTAATATTTTTTATAGATATATAAATGAGAACAAAACTTATTTGTTATATTTTGTAAATATATTTTCTATAAATTTACAAGGATAAGTTTTTAATTAAATATAAATTTTGAACATTAAATAACATGAATATTTTAAAAAAATCATTAAAAAACAATACAATTCTTAAATAAATTATCTTTTAAAACACATAATAGTTCACAAGGCTTATATAAATTTTGTGTGCTTCAATTTGAAGAAAAAAATTGTAAAATATCAAAAATTTATCCTCATTTTTATTGAAAAGTGTTATCCATTTTCATGGATTCACGTGAGACCCTCTTTCCTATTCCCTATAGTGTACTCATATTCCCTCTTGTCTTTCCTTAAATACCATGCAAGTCTCCCCATCATATATAAAAAACATATTTATGGCCTTAAAATCGCCACTACAATTCATATATGATATTTACATCTTTACATATAAAGTAAACCTAACTTGAATATTACCATTATATCTAATTAATAATAATGATAATGATTAATTTGATTATTATCATTATATCTAATGATGAATACTGCTATTAAAATAGATTGAAATTAAATATAAAAATGAATTTCAAGCCAATTCCCTAACTATTTTTTTAATGTTTTTATTTAATAAAAATAAATCATCATATATATTATAAGAAGATAGAAAAACAAAGAAGAACTAGTTTTTTGTATTTTTAAAGATGTGTTGGAATGATTTTTGTTGAGAATTGTTTTTAGTTATAATATAAAATTTTTATTTTTTAAAATGGCTTATTCAAATTTAATAATTTTAAATAAATTTTTAATTTTTTGGTTTAAATATATAAAATTATTTGATTTTATAATTTAAGTTTTATGAAAAGTTAAATAATTTAATTTAATGATAGTTCTCATTATTTAGAGAAGTTTTGAAATACTAATTAATAAATAGATTTAAATAGGAATTTTATTCTATTATTTCTTATGTGTGATTTTGGTACAATTTAACATTACAATAAATATTTTTTAAACAAATAAATAATTAAGATGCAAATCATTTTTATTAATATCAAAGGTGAGAAAGATAGACAAGATAATTAAAAATAAATATTTTTATAAACTAAGAAATGGATAATAAATTATTATATTATATGGTATATAATTTAAAATGATTACACATTTATTTATCTCTATCAATACAAAGCCCTCAATCACATAAACAATTTAACAAAGTTAATATTAGGTTATGTTTCATTTTCATTTATTCACAAAAGTTTCTGAAAATTAATGATACTAATTTTTTTCAAAGGTTAATGTATAGATTATCCAACTCCTTTTGGATTTAAACTTATTATTTCAGGAAAAAAAATACAAATTTCTTATTTATTACTTTTATCTAACTATTTATTTTAACAGAAGTGGTACTAATTTTTAACAGAATAATGTACTTCAATAAAAACTAAAATAAGTACAAGAACAATATGGATAATACTTACTTTTTAATTCTGAAATAAAAATACTTACTAAAATCTGAATATAAATAATACAATGTACTTCTAATTTTGAAATTAAAATATTTACAAAAATATGAATATAAATAATGCTTACAAGTACAATCTGAATATGAATAATACTTAGAAAGTAGAAAGTAAAAGACTCAATTTGTTTTTTGTTTTCTAATTAGAGTTAATATCTTCCATACAACACTCAACACTTCTTCCTAAGTAGTTAATTACCCCTCATAATCTATATATGTTATTTTATTATAATGAAAACTTAGTTACAAGGTTAATGCATAAATACTGCAAGGACTAAGTCATCATGATCTTCTATTTTTTGCACTTTTAAATTTGACAGAACAAAATACCTTTAGCCAAGATTCATTGAAGACCAATATGTTTATTTTACAGTCATATAAAAAATCATGAACTGTACAACCCCGGGTGCAACAAACAAGTGCTATTCCATGTCACTCGTTTAATTTATAAGAACTCTAGCGTTTTCATGTCAGAGTATATTCTGTGTTTACAACTAATAATCCTCCATCCATTTATTGTCCATTCAACGTTTGGAGATTTTTAGTGCAGCAGTAGGGCCCGTGAAGATAAGATGGGCCTTACCGTCCAATTGAACCTGGACCTGTAATTCATATTTCCTGTTTTACATGCGTGTACTGAGAGACAATGGTTGGCAGCTGTTTACCTAAGGAATTGAGTGCCCATGTCTCAGTCCAAGAAAAGTTGTAAACAGGAGACAGCATGGGCTGCTTATAGGATAACGTTGGCGTCCTTCGGATTAATCATCTCTAATGGAAAATAAGAAAGTCGATAGTCGATTTGGTTTGTAAAGTTTGGAGCTTCGAAATTTGTGTCGGGGAGAGTGGTTTTATCGGGTCTCGCGAGCCAAACATCAGTTAGCAGCAGAAGACAAGCTGATTCTCCGTCCCATCAGCTTTACAGGAGCCGTCAATGAAGCGGAAGACCTGGAAGGGCTCCCACTTTCCATATATAGACCTTAAAGCCCGCTTTCTCATACAACACAGAGCCCGCGGCTACTACTCATAAGCTCTTTCTGCACAATTGCTTCAGTCTGTTTCGACTTGTAATTTATTTAGGTTTCATTCTGCACCCTTGCTTCACTCTGTTTCGACTTGTAAATTAATTAGGTTTCAATATTATGCACCCTCGCTTTAGTCTGTTTCCACTTGTGAATAATTAATTAGGTTTCATTCTGCACATGAACACGAACTGTGGAAATGATGAGAAGGTAGTTGTAAGTGGTTGACAGAAGATAGAGGGCACATGCGCTCAGCTGCAGAGACTCTGCATATGAGGGGTATGTGCCCTCTATTCTTCTGTCAGCACATCACGTGCCACCTTCATACCTAACTTGTTCATTTCACTTATTATATTCCAGTGGATTCTATTTGCATTTAAAGTTTTTAGCTCGCTGCAGTCACTTGAATGCAGTAGCAAACTATAACCATGGATGTTTTCTGTATTATTTTTCTTTCTGTGTATTATTTCTCTGTACCTTGCACGTTTGTCCTATTTAACATCATAGTAAAAACTGATAAAACATTACAGTTCGGCCTATATTTCTGATCAACTGTTATTTATACGATATTTCACATTACTGTCTTGTTGGAAGCAGCATATTTAATCTTTGGATTGGTAAACATGAATAATAACTGCGAGAGATATATGGTTTATAAACATTATTCAAATCAATTAGTTCATAGGTCATTTTCATTTATATTTATATTAATTTAACAATTTTTCTATTTATATAATATATTTATCACAAATAATATAAATTTGTTTTTTTATATGTATTATCTATATTTTGTGTAAATCTAATTATTTTTAAATTAATTATATAAACAAAATTGATCTTATTTTAAATTTAAGAAAATAATGTATTTTTTTAATCTTTATTATCTATATTTTTGTGTAAGTTTTTAAACATTTTTATATTAAATCTATATACAAATTTTCTCTCTTTGTATCTGACAATTTTCTGTTAGTATTCTGTTAGTATTACTCAACCTGCCTGCCGTAGAGTAATGATTATTACAACAAACTTGGCTTTCAAAGTCAAGCAAAGAAAGTACCTACAATAGTAATAAATCATTGTAGGCTGAATAATGCTCCCCACAACCAGATTTCTAGCAAGTTTACTGTAGGAATTCTTAAGTACTAGAAAAAATGGCAGGAGGATGAAGATGAAGAAGTCATGTAGTGGAAGGAAAATCAATTTCCCAAGGGTTTTATCCGGCCAGAAAAGATATTTGTGGATTAGGAACGTAATCGAAGGAAGAGATCCTGTTGGCTTAATTCTAACATGTCCCTATGCTGCTGAGATCTAATTCCATTATGAATGGCAAAAAGAGAAAAGAGCCAGTTGAGCTTTAACCCTGGAGACATTAATACAGGACCGGCATCTGTAACAATGACTATTTTGGCAGAGTCCTGATCACCAATCATCCTTTACCATCATCCTAATTAGAGGGGTGACAGTGATCTATTTCTGATATGTCTGGCTATTTTTGCTAAGTCCTGGTCACCTAGAGACAGTCCATTTGTGGCTTGCATAACTGTTATGGCGATTCGCGAAGCCAGGATCAGCTGTCATCCTTATGGCGCCTCCTAATTCTATTTCTGGTATGCCTTACTATTTCAGCTATCATTCTATTTAAGGAGTGACAGTCCATTTTTCTTTTCTTTTTAACTGTGTACTTACAATTGCATTTCGGACACCCTCTATGTCGACAACAATCTTTTCCTCAACGTACAACCAGCGACAACATTTGAGCGAGTTCCTTCGCTGATCGTATCTACAGCTCCGGGTAATCCTTACCATGCTGTTCATTATTTGGCCATTAATTGAAGTAGAATAAGCTTTTTTGTTTGTTAATTTACTGATGATGCAGATATAATATTTGACACTATGACCAGCTTTGTCATGTACTGCAGTCGTTTTCAGTTTTCAAGAGCAAGACGCGAAGATGTCTTCTTTGTACGCGTTGATCTGGGCCATTCAAATCACATCATTACCCTAATACTGTTTATTGTCGAAGTTTAATGTGAGGTTTAATATTAAATCAGTTTAATATTAAATCAGTTTTCAAGAGCAGGAGGTTCATCATTTGTATCAGGAGGTTCATCATTTGTAGCATGAGGTTTACTATTTGTTAGAGGGCTACATCCATCAGGAAATTTTCAGCACTTGTTATTCCCAAGGAGTAAGTGTCATAAAGCCAGATTTGAACCGGCCTGGAGAGGACAATCACATTCCTCCAAACCACCTGATCAACACTCAATTGACAAAAATACTTTTTTCAATATTAAAAGGCCTTTGATCAGGTAGATCATTATGATGTTTAATTTTGCTTACTCAAACCAAATCAGATCATGGTAACAATAGCACTGGTTATGATCAAAATGGTTGAATTACTTCAATAAGCCTTACCTTTACCTTTTTATAATAAATTGTTATTTTGATGGTACTGTAAGGTTTTGTACAACCATGGTGACAGTTTTTTCTCTTTGGGGTGCTCTCTTCATTGGTGTGCTTTCTTTCATTTTGATTCAAATGAAACAGTTTTGCAGTGGCTGAAGTTGGAGTTTCCAATGATAATAAAAGGAAAAAAATGGTTTATAAAGATATATAACTAAACAGTTTTACAAATTTTTAATTTATTAATACAATATAATCCTTATTTTGTTATTTATAAAGATGTGTAACTAAACAGTTTTACAATTTTTCCGATTTACTAATATATAATCCTTGAATGTTCGTGTGAGTAAAATTTGTACATATAGATTAGGAGAGATTTTTATAAATGAAACGGTGTTAGCAGTGGCTGGAATTGGAGTTTCCAACTAAAAAAAATAAATTGTTATTTATGAAGATGTGTAGCTAAATAGTTTTACAAATTTTCTGATTTACCAATACATAATCCTTGAATGTTCGTGTGAATAAAATTTGTACATGTGAATTATGAGAGATTTTAATAACTAATCTGTAAACTTCATATTTCTGGGCATGGGCATTCATATTTCTGATTCTTCGATCCCGGACCCGGGAGAATGCTCGGATCCTGCTCAGGAGGGCCTTAAACAGATTCCTATGTACTCCTCTGCGGCGGTCGAGAATACTAACATCATTCCTATCTAGTCCATATTCAATGGGAATGTGACTATTAGAAGGTCTAGAAAGGGAAAGAAATATCTCTATTCGGTTACTACCACAGGGTCTAGATGTTGGGGACACAAACTGTTATAATCCGAAGGTATCTTCTTTTTTTGAGAAGGGGTCTCAGACTCTCTTTCAAACTATGACAATTGGGCTCTTAGAGATGATGCGGCCCTGTAGGGGTTGATAAATGAATTTACTTTCCTTAAACGTTAAGGGTTTGGGTAGTAGCCCCAAAAGAACTACTTTGAGGAGACTTTTGAAGCCGACCGTGGTTCTTCCATGACTTCAGCTAACTGTGCGTGTAATTTTTTCCTTAAATTATTTCCCTCTTGGCATGTCACTCGGATAGATCCATCGGGGATGTAAGGGGTACCCTAGTGGCTTGGAATCCTCTCTTGGTCGATCTTAAAGCTTTTTCAACTATTGTTGGTATTGTGGTGGAAGGTTATTTACAAGGTCTCAATCAGAAGATGAGAATCCTTAATATATATGGCCCATATAATCATCGGTGCATATTTTGGGACATGGTGGCACAGTCTGGTATACTCTCGGATGGTTTGTTGATTGTGGCACGAGATCTTAACCTTACACTGTCTCCTGAGGAAGCGTGGGGTTGGTAAAGCAGAGGACCCTTTGGCCGAATATTTCAATTCTTTATTTGAAGCTGCAAAGCTTGTGGATATCCTTCCATGTTCTTTTGTTCCAACTTGGTCGAATGGCAGGTGTGGTTCTGCTGGGATTGCCAAATGATTGGACCGCTACTTAATGTCAGAAGCATTATGTGAGGATATTGGTCAATATCGTACTTGGGCTTATTCTTCCGGAATATCGGATCATAAAGCTATTATACTTTAGTTGGATTTTAACAGGGAGTTTGTACACTACCCTTTTAAGTTTAATCCAGTTTGGTTGAAGGATGCGGATTTTTGCTCACTTGTCCATTATCAGTGGGAAGTGTTATCCAATATATTTCATTCATCATCCTTAGTTCGACTGAACAAAAACCTGGACATATTGAAGGAAGAAGTTCGGAAATGGGAAAAAGAGAAGAAACAAGAACTCAATAAGGAATTAGCCCAGTTGGAAGCTAACATACAGAAGCTTACAGGACTCGTTGATGTGGATATGTTTTCCATGGATCACAAAGCTTCAATAGCCTCTCTCGAGTCTAAAAAGAAAGAGATTCTTCAGATACAAGAAGAGACTCGGAGACAAAAGAGTCGGGTTGTGTGGTTACAGGTTGGAGACGATAATACAAAATTTTTTCACTGGTTCGCTAATCAATGCAGAATACATAACTCCATTTGGGAACTGAAGGGGGATCAGGACAAAGTTTTTATGAATAACAGGTCTGTTAAGGCAACAACATTGGGACATTTTAATAAACTATATTCACTATCCGGTTCGGCAAATTTGGAGCACCAATTTGCTATTATTAAAAAATTCTTGAGCTTTTTCTCGGAGGAAGAAGGGAAGTCTATAGGACCGCAGATCTCGGTGGAGGAGGTTAAGAGTACCCTGTCTCTTTTTTCAAAAGATAAGAGTCCAGGCCCTGATGGGTAGATGGCGTAGTTTTACTTGCACTTTTTTGACCTCTTGGGGTGAGATTTGGTGGAAGCAGTTGATGAATCACGAAGAACAAGGAGAATACCGGGCAATATCAACGAAACTTATATAGCACTTATCCCTTAGAAGGATCGTCCTCAAACGTTTGATGATTATAGAACGATCTCTCTATGTAATTTCCTGTATAAGCTTATCTCCAAGATCATATATGAAAGACTCAAGCCATATTTGGAGAAGTTCTTATATTTGGAACAATTTGTTTTTCATCCTAACTGGTAGATTATGGATGCTGTGGGTTTAGCTCAAGAAACCTTACATTCTATCAAATCCAAGAGGATGAACGCCTTTATACTAAAAGTTGATCTTATCAAGGCATATGAAAGAATAGATTGGTCACTTTTGAGACTTATGCTGGTTCATATTGGGCTCCCCCTAGAGGTTTGCTCATGGATCATGGCCTGCATCACAACGATTAGATTCTCTGTATTGATAAATGGATCCCCTACTCCTTTTTTCAGTGGTTCACGAGGATTACGCCAAGGTTGATCTTTATCTCCCTATCTTTTTTATCTTGGTTATTGAAGGATTGAGTCTACTTATTACTAAGGCTAAAAAGGAGGGGAAGATAAAGGGAGTGACTATCACCAGATAGCTATCTCTAACACATCTTCTTTTCATGGATGATGTCATACTATTTGGAGTGGGCTATTTCAGGGAGTGGCATAAATTCCATTCGATTATTAATAGTTTTTTTGTGTGTTTCAGGTATGGCTATGAGCTCCTAGAAATCATGTTTTGTATATTTATGTGATGATAAGGATGTAACATACCCCTTTGCAGAAACATTTTATGTTTGAAGAAAACATTATCTTAACTTTTATTATAAAGTTTTATGTTTGGCCAAGTGGCCAAGGATGACTGTAATTGCACAATATTATTATTTAATAAAATAAAATATGAGACACTCACCCAAAGAGACTGTTGAAAGAGTGTTTACTGACCCACTAGGTGGAATGGAATCTGGGGTAGAAGGAAATGGACAAGTGGCAGCATCAGGAACTCCGTAACTAGCTGTTGTTATGGGACAACTCCCTTGAATTGTGGTCAAAGTTCCCTGAAAGATGGGACTGGAGCTTGAGGCTCATTTATTTGGAAACTGACCACTAAAATACCTAGGCATCTTTATAAGCCATCGAATTTGAGAAGAGGCTCACACTTTTTCTGACGAGAAAATTTACCTTGTGGTTCTTCTATATGCACACAAGAGATTCGATGAGGGGAAGCTATGTTTTGAGTTGTAGTGTAAGTCTGTTTCACTTTTGCTAAGTGCAAAGTTTACTGCTGAGTGCAGAGAGTTATTTTGAGGTGTATTGCAAGTCTCCATTGATTGCTGGAAGTACAACCTGAGTGCCTTGCTTCTACACAGAGTCTTCTACCTAGTGGTTCAGTAAACAGGCTCGGGGGTCCAAAGGAGCAAGTGATATTGGCTGCTTCTTCTGGAAAAGGTTGGGAGGAATAGGCCTCTTTGGGTGTTTGACCACCCTATCTACATTTGCAGGTTCTACTTGTTATTTCATTTCTTAAGTAGTTCTAATTTATTTTCTGTAACTGTTGATTTAGGATTTATTAGCTAAATATTGATAGTTATCATCGTGCAGAAGTAAATATTTGATTTTTTGAACTGAGTATGATTTTGTAAATTGTTGAAGAAATTATATGAAATGATAGAATAAATTACTTCCCTGTATTTTTCCACGCACTGTCCTTGTGCCGTACTCTAGTATAGGGAAGGGTATTTTAAAAATAGATGAATGATATGCAAACAGATAGAATAATGAAATAGACAAACTCTGTTATATTTACTATAGTTTCCTTATTTGTTTACAAACTGAAATTGACATATCTAATGTATCAATCATAGAAAAACATAGCAACTATTTTTTTATTTAAATAATTTAATACTTTTACAGTCGCAACAATAGAAATAAAAATCCATAAACAATTTCCATTTTTCTTTCTGCACAAGGCCTAAGGTTCAGTTTTAGGTTAACTAGCCTTCATAGAAGACAAATAATATATATATCTTCTTACTATATTTCTTTTCATATGTTTATTCTATTTAAAACATCTTAATATTTTGTATTATAAATGCTAGCAGAATCGAAATAATGACTGTAGATTACCATATTTATTTAGGATTTGAAACAACTGTACAGGAGAGTAAGATCCACATACACAACATACAATATCATTCAGTTTATCTTTGATTTTTTTAAAAGTCACAATAACAGAACAAAGACAGAGATCGAGTTTTCGAAACCCTATAGATTACATGTTATATTCTTTATAAACCCTTATCGCTTATACAACTCACTAATCAGAATAGTATTTATTGTCAAGTAAAGTATTCACATCCAGCCTTACGGTGATAATATCTAGACTATTCTAAACATAGATAGCATTCCAACAAGTTTCAAATAAGGCATTTTGCCTTAGTTAATATACAATATTATTATAGCTACAATATAAACCTGCTAAACCTTTAAATTATATTACAAACTTTAACATCGTGAAAGAACACAACATCCTCAAGACACTTTTGTATGGGATGGGGGTTGTTGTTTTTGGTGTGGGGGTTGCTCTATTTTGGATACTAGATGCTAGTTATTAGAGAAATCTTGAGATAATCTTTTGGTATTGTAAAATCTCTCTAAGCTGAGAATATTGTAAAGGCTCTGCAGCTGTGTGCGCAGAGACCTAGTCGAGAGAAAGGAGAGTTTGCAGCTGAGTGCGCAGACTAAGAACGGGTGCCCCATCCCTTCTGAAAGAAATATATTACCAACTGTTCTTGTGGACGTAGTTTTCCATCCGGGGAAGTGAACCATGTTAAATCTTGTGTTATGTGATGGCGCTTATGAATGAATGACTGTCTGTATTTTCTGTAGAATGAATGCTTGAATGTTTCCTTGCATGCTGTAGTATGAGAACTTTGATATGCATTTACCAATAGGAGAAGTTTGGGAATGATATGCTAGGTTCCACGCAAGTAGATGAATGGAAAACATTTCAATTCTATGTTAAGATCGTGAATCAGTTAATTAAGTTAAATACTTTCTTAAACACAGTGAAGGAACATAGCACAGTTAGTCATGTATATCATTTCAGTTCACGTTGTAATAATCCAAGTTCTAGAATGAATGCTAGAAAGATAACCAGTAAGTGCCTGAATGAATGGATGAGTGATATTCATTTCAGTGCCTTAACGTTTCCGAGATCTTTCAATTAGAGGATAAGTGTGGGTTATTTGGAGTTCCAGTAGAAGATTTGCAGCAGTAAGAAACCCTTAGTGAGGCCCACAGTGTTGCCTCCACCGCGCAGTACTGCTCGCAGCGTAGATCCTGCTGCATACCACATCACTTTGCCCCGCAGTGCACTCCTTCTGTCCTGCGCTGCGTAGCTTGTTCATATAAACAAATCATCATTTACTGTGGAAACCTGATTTCGCAGTACCCCATAAGATACACCTCGGGTGAGACCTCAACCTGCTCGCAGGTTGTTGCCGAAAGGGCCGATGCAAAGGGGTTTTGTTGGTCAAAGGGAGAACCGCAAAGAACGTGGGTCTAATTGGAAACTTTTGGGTCAATTTAAGCCAACAAATGGTTCCGTTGCCATGCTAGAATCCATGATGAGTTGCAATCACGATATGTGAAGAAGAATATCAGTTCCCCGAAGGATCTGATTATTGGCATCCTAAAAAGGTAGAAATCCAAGCTTGGTGGGATAAGACCATAAGCGATTTTAACAGATAAGAAAATAGACATCCGTGTCTAAGCAACACATAGTGGTCGGATAGATATCTGTTGGACGACATTCACGAGATCTTTTGGGCATCGTTTCCAAACGAGCTGCCTGCGTGGATCTCGCGGCTCATAGAGAAGAAAAACTGTTTCCAAGGAGGAGTTCCAACAGAGTGGACTCCCGAGCTCACAACACAACTTAAAGCATTAGACAGCCCGTTGTCACGCACAGTTGATTATTGGGTCAATCATATGCTAGAAGGATTTCTAACAGAATTTGCTGTAGACACACTCAAATCCTACAACCAAGCAGAAGCACACTTTTTCGGAGGATTCCAAGGTAAGTTTTTGAACAATCTCAGTCTATACATTAAGATGTTGTTAGCTGAGAAAGGTGTTCTAAGAATGCAGTAATATTCTTGAAGTTTGTCATGATAAACAGTACATCTATTGATTCTGACGAAGAGACACATACTCTTTGAATTGGTAAGAGATATAAAATTAATAAGAATCCGGAAGGCCCTAAACTTCATATAGATACTGAGATCCCCTGCGATTTTGATAGCGAAGTTGCACAACCATTTACCCCTGAGAATCCGCCGGCTGCACAAACCGCGCCACCCTTATTGCAGAACCCACCCGCTACGTATCCCACCCCACAGAAGACTCAGCCTAGTCCATCTCTCCTGATAGTCCCATTTGTATTTACTGCGTAGATCCCTTTACACCAGCCACGCACTAATCCCGACGCTCCACCACCTAGTAGCACACTGGAAAACACTGATATGAAACTGCCAATATTCAGAGGAACTGGCCTAGAAGACCCTGATCAACATTGGTTCCTTTATGAAGCCGTATGGAGTGTAAGACAAATCCAGGATGATGCCGTGAAGCAAGCACAACTCTTCACCACTTTCAGGGATAGAGCGCTACATTGGTTTATGAAATACTCTACCGTACATCCGAGAACCCTCGTAGAAATTAAAGTCGCGCTAGTGGCAGAGTTCAAGAAATATAAGTCTGAGTCTCAGTGTATAACTGAGCTGAAGGAAATAAAGAAGAGACCAACTGAAACGGTCTGGGAATTTGATCAGAAATTTAAGACCTTACTAGACCAAGTAAGTTTTGTTATACCACCAGAACAACATAAAGAATGGTTCATTGTTGCGCTGTTACCTCATATCAGATTACCATTGATGCAGTAGAAGGTTCTATCCCAAGCAAAGGCCTTGGAAATTGCAATGAAGCTGGAAGCTTCGCCGATTGGTGATACTAGTTCTGGAATGTCTTAGATCCAGAACCAGCTGACCACCCTGACACTTGAACTACAAAGTATGAAAAATGGTAAAGAACAAAGATATGAACCTAGACAGGAGGTCTGGTGTACAAGTTGTAAAGGAGAAGGTCATGACTGCGAGCATTGCCCTCTATTCTGCGACTATCTTAACAGTGGTGCACCTAACCCATTAAATAAGAATCAGGCCCCATGGTGTGAAATTTGCAGAACCACAGGACATAGACCTGAAGACTGTTACCTCATCCAGAAATATGTGAAAACTCCTAAGAATTTATATTGCAAATTCTATAAATTAGTTGGACATGATGAATCCAACTGCCACGCATATGAATTAATGAATGAAAGAAAAAGGGATATGGACTCAATGCGAGGTGCTGGCTTGTACCGCGTACAAGAAGATACCCAGCCGAAACAAGAAAATGCATAATATGACCAAGGAGGATACAAAGGTCGTGGTGGTGGATACCGCGACAGAGGAAGAAATGATGGTTCGACACAGGGAAGAGGCCATGGCCAAGTCATTTGTTAGAACTGTGGCCAACCCGGGCACGTATCTAAAGATTGTGTCAACCCATGCACTACATGTAATTATTGTAAATCATTTGAGCATGTCATTGAAGATTGCCCAGTATTAGAGGTGGAAATGTAGAAGAGAAGACGAACAGAGGCTCCGAATCCAAATGTCCAGTGGATCGCAGTAGAAAATAGACCAGTGGATCCGAGCATTAATGTGGTCACGTGCAGTGGCGTTGAGACAGGCTGCGACAGAGGAGCAGAAGCTTCAAGATCAGGGGAGGCACATACGAAGAAGGATCCCCTTGAAACAGTATGGATAAGAAAAACTCCAGGAAAAGAACCCCCTCTTAACTTACAAAAGAACAAGGAGATCTTCATTGACGCGCGGGATACCTTTAGAGAACCAGCAGATAAGTCATCAAGGATCCCGCTACGCAGTGAAACACCGCATGTTGTTGAAGACATGCCGGCTCCTTATGATAAAACAAGCACTGCGATAGATGTCCGTACTTCTATTGCGCAGTTCTTGCGAAGCTGCATGAAGTTACTTAAAAGCGAAAAATCCATAGTAGAGCTCTAGAAGCTCATCAGCCAGTATGAACCTTAGATCGCAATAGAGACTCCAGATAGCGCTGTACATCATATAAGGAAGCACAAAAGAATAGGCCAAGAGATGAGGCTTACTGCGTAAATAGGAGATTTTGAAATGGATGAAGTCATCCTTGATTTGGGATCAGAAGTGAATGTCTTGACTAAGCATACATGGCAGTAGATGGGTCAACCAAATTTGCTCTTGTCACCTATCTAGTTACGAATGGCTAATCAAGAGAAGGTCATACCTTTTGGCCACTTAGCTAATGTAGCAGTTGATATCGATGGAGTACAGAGTCATGCAGACTTTGAGGTTATTGAAATTGTGGATGATAGTCAACCTTTTCCAGCAATATTGGGAATTGATTAGGCTATGGATAACTTGGCTATCATAAACTTGAAGACAAAGAAGATGATCTTTGAAGGGAAGCATATTAGGGTCATCGCACCATTGGATCCTAAAGATGGTGATAGATACAATGAGCCGATTCAGGAGGAATCCCAAGCTCAAGATTTATACCGACTATACCAGCTGACTGCGAACAAGGAAGACTACATTAATCCTACTGCGGATGGTACACTCAGCTGGCGATGTGACACTTCTTGTATATTTGAATCGGATACAGGACTGGAGAATTGGCAAAGCCGCATGCATGAAGTATCAGCAAGAAGATATGCACAGGTTACGAAATCACTGCGCTAGATCGAAAAAGAGGTGAGTCCTATTCCCACATATGATGGTTCTGCTAATGTTTACAGTTTCATAAAGGAATATACTGCAGCTATACCAGATGAGCATAGAATTCTAGCTTTAGATATAGCATTGCGTGATACACCTTCCAGATGGTGGAATACACATAAGAAAACATTGACCACTTGGGATCAATGCAGAACTAAGATGCAGATCCGGTTCACCGAAAAGGTTATTTTACCCTTTGAAAAGTATAATGGACAGACAGAACCTAATCAACATATTGAAGTCTGTTCAAAGGAATGGGTGGAAAGACCACTTACAGAATGGGTACATTTATTTGTACATACATTGGATGTGAGTACCCCAGAAAAATGGTACCTCGACCTGGAGCTGCGCAGTGAACTCACTGATTGGGAGCTGCTCACTGCGAACTTCTGGAAGGAATTCAGTTTTGAAGATGAGAATCCATTAATCCATGAAGAATTACAACTAATCAAGAATCCCATATTCCAGGATGACTGTCCTCATCAAAACATAACATTGCAGAAGTTTTTTGGGACAGAGTGCGTTCCTGCGCACCTACAGTCAGAATGGAAGGAACATGAAGAGTACTTTATCGAGTGTTACAACTTAGCTGAAGATACCAATGATACAAATGAAGACGATGAGGAGGACCCACGCAACATAGATATACCAGATTCAGAAGGCACGTGTGAGGTAGAAGGACCTCCATTGGAAATCCCAGATATGACTGGACTAGTAAAAACACAAAAAGTGAACATTGGCACAAACAAAGAGTCGAAGTTCACATCAATAGGAGATTATTGGGACGATCAGACTATTGTAGAGATCACAGATACCCTACATGAGTATCAGGAACTGTTTCCAACAAAATTCACAGAGATGAAAGGAATTTTGGGAGACCTAGGGGTCATGAAAATACCTTTAAAGCCAGGTGCTAAGCCTGTCAAGCAGAGCCCATACATATTGAATCCGCGCTACAAGGAAAAAGTCCGTGCAGAACTCGATAAGATGATAGAAGCAAAAATCATTGAACCAATCGAAGAATCCAAATGGATTAGCCCCATGGTTGTTCAAGACAAGAAAGCAAAAGGCAAGATAAGGATTTGTGTGGATCTCAGAAAACTGAATGATGCTTCCATGCACGACCCATTTCCTACTCCATTCATAGATGAAGTGCTTGATAATGTTGGAGGAAATGAGGCATATTCTTTCACTGATGGTTTCTCTGGTTACCATCAGATCAGGATTGATCCTGCGGATAGGCATAAGACGACATTTGCTACAGAATGGGGGTCATTCCAGTACACCGTCATGCCTTTTGGGCTGAAGAATGCACCTGCCATATTCTCTAGAGTCGTCGTCGCAGCATTTAAAGATTTTATGCACAAGTTTCTAGAAGCGTATTTTGATGATTGGAATGTATTTGGTCTATTGAAAAATCATTGCGTGAATCTCCGCATAATGCTCGAGAAGTGTCGATAGCATCAAATATCCTTGAATTTGAAAAAGTGTATTTTCTGTGTGCCCTATGGAATTTTACTTGGCCACATTGTCTGTAAGCAAGGATTGATGGTAGACCCTGTGAAGATTGCAGTTATTGCAAACTTACCAACACCAAATTCAGTCAAGATGTTGCGATCTACATTAGGCCATACTAGATATTATAGGAAATTTATAAAGGGTTATGCACAGATAACCGCAACAATGGAAAAGCTGTTGAGGAAAGACGCACCGTTCATTTGGAACGCTGAATGCGAACAGGGTTTTGACACATTAAAAGAAATATGGTCATTGCACCTATTCTAGTCTTTCCAGACTGGATGAAGCCATTCCATGTCCATGTTGACGTATCATGTATTTCCCTGGGGATCGTGTTAGCTCAGCCAGGAGAGGGAGGTATTGACCACCCTATTGCATTTTCTAGCAGGAAGCTTTCAACAACAGAGAAGAACTATACTACTATTGAGAGGGAAGGCCTTGTGATGGTATATGCCCTACAAAAATTTAGACACTACTTGATGGGATCACACTTCCTTATGTTTACTGACCATTCTGCGTTGAAATATTTGGTCAACAAGCCAGTGTTAGGGGGACTCATATGCCGATGGTTACTGCTGTTCCAGGAATATGACTTTGAAATTATTGTCAATCCAGGTAGACTGAACTTGGGACCTGATCATCTATCAAGGATCGAGTCAGGAGAGGAGCCGACGAATATTGAAGACAGTCTGCCTGATGCGCAGTTATTTAGTATACAGGTTGCCGATGATTATTACAAGGATATCGTTGACTTCCTAACCACAGGGTTGGCACCTTAGGAATTCTCGGTCCAACAGAAAAAACAGTTAGTTATGCGTGCTGCAGACTTCACTATAATTGCAGGACAGTTATACAAACTTGGGCCGGATGAATTCCTGCACAGGTGCGTACTTGATCATGAGAAGCCATTTATTCTAGCCGACACACACTCAGGAATCACGGGAGGTCACTATGCAGGAAGGGCTACTGCGCAGAAGATATTACGCGCACGGCTATGGTGGCCTATGCTCCATAAAGATACCAAAGAACATTACAGGAGCTGTGATGTTTGTCAGAGGACAGGAAAACCATCACGCCGAGATTAGATACCATTGAATCCACAGTTGGCACTGCAACCATTTGAAAAATGGGAAATAGACTTTGTGAATCCTATAAAACCACCAGGAAAAAGAATGGGTGCAAGGTATATTATTACTGATATGGATTACATCACCAGATGGGCGGAAGCAAAACTAGTTAAGGACTGCAGCGCAGTTTATTTTTGAAGAAATACTCACCAGATTTGGCTATCCAAAGATTTTGATGAGTGACCAAGGTACTCACTTTTTGAATAAGACGATTGAGGCGCTTACAGAGGAATTCCACATTCGTCATCAGCGCAGTACTCCATATCATCCATAGGCGAATGGTACTGTAGAGGCTTTCAATAAAATATTGGAGAATGCACTCAATAAGGTGTGCAATGTAAATAGAGACGATTAGGACCTGCGTGTCATCTGTGCTATGGGCATACAGGACCACATGCAAGAAATTGACAGGACAGACACCCTTTCGGTTGGTTTATGGGCAGGAGGCTATAATGCCTATGGAATATATTGTCCCTAGTTTGAGAATCGTTGCATTCACAGGGATGAAAAATTGCGAAGCTCTAGAAGAAAGATTACTACACTTACTGGGCTTGGAGGAAGATCGCTTCATCGTTGGCTTCCACCAGCAAGCTCAGAAGGACCGCGAGAAAGCATGGCATGATCGCCATATAAAGAACAAGTGTTTTCAGGTAGGTGATCTAGTCCTCCTGTATGATAGCAAATTCATGAAATTCCTTGGTAATTTAAGATGCATTGGCTTGGCCCGCATACTGTGATACATATTACTAACACTGGTGCAGTCTAGTTAGCCAATTTAGCTGGTGATACCTTGCCAACTTTGATAAATGGAAGCAGGCTAAAGCTATACCATGATAGCACTGCCTCGCAGAACCCTGAATAACGAACAAAGGAAGGAAGTTCTAAGTGTCAAGTACAGTTGAAAGTGGACACTAGAAATGTAAAGGAGTTTGTACATGTATGATAAAAGGAAGAAGGTATGATAAGAAGAATGATCTATGCACTGCGCAGCACTGTTGAAGCTGCACGGAAGAGAAAAAAAATAAGAAGAAATATATATATTTATTGTGGA
Source organism: Larix kaempferi (assembly GCA_027924585.1). Classification (NCBI taxonomy): domain Eukaryota; kingdom Viridiplantae; phylum Streptophyta; class Pinopsida; order Pinales; family Pinaceae; genus Larix; species Larix kaempferi. Next base: position 27,838,011 of record BSBM01000205.1, read on the forward strand.
AGCCGCGCAGTTGGAAATTTTTGGCACTGCGAAGTAGCTACACAGGGTTGCAGATGGCTTGCCATGAAGTTCGGAGCAGCACTCAGACAAAAATAGCCGTTGCATGGATTTTCAGAAAAATAGCCGTTAGATGACCGTTGCAGCAACCACTTAAGCATTTAAAGAGAAGATAGCCGTTCTGAGCACACTGATGACAGAAAAGACCGAAGGATCCGCTTAAATTTGCCAATAGACACCACATTAAATTCTTATCTAGCTATTGAAGGGCACGGGAGAGGGTCTGCTGTGCCTATAAATAACACCGTTGGGAGACTCACGGGAATTACCGAGCACTTAGAATTTTCTTGTGATTAACCTCTCTGAGCTAGTAGCCATCTGTATTCTGTTTGCCTTAACTGCTACCTCATTAGTGAATGTCCGAACCTTTCTATAGAGATGAAGAACTGACCATTAAAGAAGCATTGAGGATCTTTCAGCACGGAGGGACAATTAGAATCCTCCTCCATTATAAGAGACAAGAAGAATTAAGAGAACATACGTAAAATCTGAATCTGGAACAATGTTCTACAAACATAGAGATAAGAAAATGAAGTACAATGTCCAATGGGTTTGCAAATTTCTATGGCGAATCCATTCCATTCTATGGGTTGACTTCCATATCCAGAGCAACCAACCGGTAACCCTAATGACTACCATGAGATTTGTAAGTCATTTGGCCATTATCCACACATTTTACCTCTATTTCAGAAGTACTCATTGTTCCTAATATGGTCTATTGTGAGTTCTATGGATCCATGAATCATAGCACTGAGAAGTGCAAGGCATTAGATTCTCGTATAGTAAGGTTGGATCAATATGTTTTCTACGTGGCTGATCAATCATAGGGGGAGAAAGAGAAGGACGAGGAAAATATACAAGGACTAGATGAGGAGGATTTCACATAAGTCCATTACGTTTCTACAATTGTAATGATGTGGGTCACCTAGCCCATGGTTTTACTTTTCCAAGAAGACCATGGTATACCTATTGTTGCACCAACATTCATACAGTAGAAGAATGCCATGAGCTCATCTTGAAATGGGAGGATTGTGCAAGGAGACCAACCAACTTCATAAACTATGAACCTCTAGAAGAATGAACATCAACCAATTGGAGCAGATCAGTGCCAACCAAACTCTCTCGCAATTCAAAAGGTATCCCCTAAAAGATCCAAGTATGTCCCAGTGCATCAAAAGGAGATATAAAAAGAAGCTACATGATCCGCACATGGCCATGGAGCATGAGGGGGACAAAAGTTAAACTGAATGAGTTGGCTCTGTTATGGCGGAAGCTTATGAAACAAAATGCGCAAAGCAAGAATACACTACACAGACAAAACAAAAATGTACATAGACAATATGAAGGAATGCAAACTGATATTCTATTACTGGATATGAGATCATCGATTGATTCTATGTTACAGTATTATACATGCTTATATAGAATGTGTTGAGATGCTTGGGTGCTTTCTTGTTACGTTCAGTTACAAAATAAGTTAGAACGGTTAGGCAGTTCAATCGTTACAGTCGACTGGAAGATAGAGAGACAATGTGTCAAAGTTTGATAGTCGTAAGTCGCATATCAATGTTGCATGTCGATGTCGTGAAACTATGAGGTCGCGGAACTTGTCGAAGTCGCAGAGTTGTCGAAGCCATGTCGAAGTCAGAACTTATCGAAGTTGTGTTGATGTCGATGACTGGTCAAAGATGTGTCGAAGTTAGCATATGAAAATAATGCCAACTGCGATGTGTATCATACCTCCTTCTTTAAGAAACAATGGTCCCCATTGTTTGCTTGTGAAGGTGAGGAAACATGTCCGCGAGTTTAGTAGCAGAGTACCACTTTCCTTTTGTTGGGATCTGTTCGGCTTTAGAACCCTGGTGTTAACACCAAAATTGACCCCCAAGGCTAAAAGAGGGTAATTTTGGGTAACCACTAACCAATCTTTGCCCTGTGCTACTGACCCAACACAGACAGAGAGGGCTCTCTCTAAAATCTCATGAAAAGACTGGAATAATCAAGATTGTCAATAACGAAAAAGAAACACCAGCATTCACGGCCAAGATATTCAATTACAACAATTATACAGAAGATCATATTTTTGTTTGGAACAAAAATGATTCAAGCATTGTTTGGTTGAAAACATATGAATTTCATTTGGGAAATGGAGTCATATTTAACAAACTCTGAAACATCATTCACAAAGATTCTGCAAATGCATTTACAAGGGCAAGGTAGCAAGCAACTAGTAGTCAAAGAGATTTAATTTGTGGAACATAAGAGGAAAGAAATAGTCCATCAATGTAAGGCATAGCAAGATGAATCCTACATCAACTTTAGTAGAATATGTTGGTGAAATACTTGGAAAAAGCTAAGCGGAGCATAACTTCTAAGAATTCCACTTAATTGTTACCCTGATCCAAGCATGAAAGAAATAACACAAAATGGAATAACAAAGAGAGAAACACAATTTGACATGGGAAAAAGGAAAATACAGACTACCAAACTAATTACACATGAATCCTTGTCAAAACGCAGGCTTCGGCTCTGCAAACTTTATTAAAACAGCTCAAAAATGTCTTATAGACTAATCCTTGAAATACCAAAAGCTTTCAAATAAGATTTTCCACCCTTATGCCTTCGATTACAAATGTATTTATAGTGTCTTCGAGCTCTAGGCTCGGCTCCCTCCGAACAGAAAACAATTACAACCATATGACACCTATCTAACAACCAAATCGAGGCATTGTTTGTTGTCACTGTTACAAAACAAAATATCTACGAGGCAGGCTTAACTGCCATTTACAATTGCATGGCCGTTTCAATACATGGCCAAATTACTTTTAAACAAAATACAAAAATAAAATAATTGCAGTTATGTAGCTGCTTTCAACTAAATTGCTTTCACTACTCATCAAATCCTGGATGCGTCCATGTTGGCTGCTTTCTCACTTCACTGCATCCTTTCATGCTCCTATTTTTAACTTTGCTTTCCCATACTTCTCTACCAGCTTCCATTGCTCGAGCGAGGGTAAATCCTGGGAGGCGAGCTCTTTGAGTAATATCCTTAGCTCAGTGTGTTCAGTGTACGAATAGCCAACATGAAGAGTTCTGGATTCTCTGAAAGTTGTTGCTAGCTCAAAGTCCCCTTTCAGTGTATCAACCACTGTATTGCCTCTTAAGGGTGTATTTATGCTGATAAAGTCCTCTTCATTCATCCTAGAGTCCCACAACTTAGACTTGTATTCATCTCTTGTAAGCATGCCTTCATTCTCACCCCAGAAGGTAGGCAGTCCCTTTTTGAACATAGGATCAAAGACTTCTTTAAAGAGCTGTGCCTGCTTCGATATGATATCTATCCTTGATTGGACAACTTGCATTTGTTGATATCTACTAATTATCTTCCTAGCTCCTATGATTATGGATACCCTGTCCTGGATGTTTGCAGTTGTAGCTTGTTCCTATGAAAGGCCACCTAAGAACTCAACTGCATTCTGGGCATGCTCCAAAGGCTTTTTGTTCAATCTCTCCTTCACCATTATTACACCTTGCTTGGCTAATTTCACCACTACTCCTTTATCCATTATAAAATTTAGGTAGGGCCTTAGATCTTCAACCTATTTTATGATATCATCCCATATGCTTTTCCTGGCTTCCGGTAACACCTTCTGCCCTATCACCTGTTCCTCCAAACTATCAAGCTCTGACTACGTCTCCTGGTACTTGGTTTCCTAAGCCTCCTTTTGACCTTCTGTAGTATCCTTCAAAATTTGTAGATTGGAAACTTGCTTCTTTAATCGGATCACCTCAGCATCCTCCAAGCTGGCCTTAGCTATCTTCCCTATTAAGGAAAAATATCCAGCTGCAATGGAGGCTAAGGCCTCTTGATCTATTTCCTTTTCCTTTTTCTTCACTTTCCTGTCCAATTCTTCAAACTGGGCTTTCCATGAGTTTGCACTGGCCTCCACATAGGTCATGTCAAACTTTAGCTTCTTTTCCCTATCTCCAAACTCCACCAATTTGGATTTATAGTCTAACAACTCCCCTTTCAACTTCTCCTTCTCTTCTTCCAGCTCTGCTATTTCAGAACTATTTTCCAACTGAGTGGTGGGGATCTTTAGCTGCCTTTTTAATGACAAGATCTCTTGATATTTTTCAATCAACAACTCTTGGATGTTTTTCTTTTTATCCTCTTCGGTCTCATTTGCCAGCAACTGTGTTTGATGTTTCTTTGCTTGTGCTTTTAGAGACTTATTTTCTGCTTTCTCGAGCCCCAACTGTTTATGGACTCTGTACTTATTTGTCTACACTTTTGATAGTTCTATTGCAAGCTTCAATAGCCTATTATAGATGAATTCCCCTATCTCTTTGTGTAGATTGATTATATCAGGGATAGGGATGTCTTCCAGGTTAACCTTTACCTCTGTAGCTTTGCTGTTGGTGGCCATGGCCAGGCTCAATGTGTTCTGGGCCAGATTTCGGCTAGTAACCAAGGCCACTTCTTTCTTGGATATATTCCTTACCTCAGAATACAACTTAGCTTTTGCTGCTACGTTATCAGCATTTTCATCATATTCTTCCAACAGCTGGACCCTACTGATACTTGAACCTGTAGGTCCTGTGGGTGGTTTTCCATATAGATGCTCTTGTACTTCATAATGAGGCATGAGAACTTGACTTTCTTTTTCTTAGTTTTATCTTCTTGTATTTTCACCATTTGTTGATCATCACCCTCCACCTTTTGCCTCTTTGCAGCTCTTCTAGAGTCACTATCTACCTCCATAGGGCTAATAACCCCTGAAGCACTGGTTTTTTCTTGAATATTGTCAAGAGATAAGTCTGCGGGTCCTATAGGAGCTTTACCAGGTGATCTGCTTGGTGAAGGTGTGCCTCCTTGAAAAAGGAATCTAAGAGTTTGAGAGTCCTCCGAAGCATCAATGTCCATTGGTCCTTGATCAATATATTCTAACCAATTGGCTCTCTCAGTCATTCCATCCATCTCAAAATGCTCATATCCCTTTCTATCAGCTGCCTTCCTTCTTTCTGGGATTATGTGATGTGGATCATAGTTCATTGCAGCTTGGGAAGGGAGTCCTAGGTCTATCATCATCCTTTCAATTCCTGAGAGGGCTGTTTTGTGTTTGATTACAAAAGAACCCACTGTCGAGGGGAAAGCTAAGTCAGATAACTTCTTGATATCTATAAAATGTTCATGTTTATCTATCATTTTCTTCCTTATGAACTCCAAATGGAACAACCTGGGTGTCAAAAATGCAGGGAGTACATATGGTGGGTATGAAAATCCATATACTCTAATTACAATTCCTTGTTTTAGCAAAAACCAGTCCCCAATCCCTTTCTCCATAGGGGGCTGTAGCAAATCCTTCATTTCTAGGAGTACTCTAGGCAAATTCTCTTGGAAAAAGATGTGATAAACCCGTGCCATCAAATTATTCATGAAAAGTATGTAATCTGAATACATCTTTGTTGTAATTTTCAGCCCAGGTACCCGTAGGTTGTCTTCAATTGCTGTTAAGAACATCTTCAGTAAATAAGACTGGAATCTAAAGGTCCTTGTCTTAGGGAACTCAACTAACTGGGAGTGAATATTTTCAGCTAGGGCATTATCAAACCATAGACATGCAGTCTGGGTAAATGAATCTGGGTCTGTTTGTTCTATTGGACAGGTACTTAAGATGAACATCAGACTGATCAATGTTTCTGGAATGTATTGGTCACTATCTAACCTTAAAAACTGGGATATCATGGAGATTATCCATTTAGACTCATCTCTGAACAAACTAGCTTCGTCAGGGAAAACTAAACCTGCGAAGGATGCATTTGGTAATAGGGCATCATGGTAAAAGCTCTATTTGAGTTCGTTTGGGGCTAGGCGAAAGTATTGAACGAGGTCCTCCATTCGATACCCTAGGGATTTCTAACCGAATTCACGGGGAATGGCTAAGGCTTTTCTAACAGTCAGGGCTTTCACCGAGCAGAGGGTCTTAGAGCCTGAGGCATCTAGGATCGCTCTCTATTCTGAGGAATAATTTGTGGCACACCACTCAATGAATTCAGGGCAATTTGGGGTCTGGGTGGTGGTGAACAGATGAAAGAAGGACTGATAGACCTTATGGATGTCTATTATTCTACCTATTATAACCTCCAACCTCTCCTTGGCCATATCTATGGAGATGTTGACTAGTATGGTGTCAAAAATGTCACCATCCTTGTCTTCCAACCGGGGACCGGTGATTGGAGGTTCGGGACCAGCGGAATCTCTTACTTCAGCCATTCAAACAACTTCAAGGGAAAAGAGAAGAACAAAACAACCTGGTGATCCGACACTTGGACAATTTTCCTGAGCTTTTGGTCGGCTGGTCTGCTCTACGGGATCAAGTTCTTTCACTTTGCAATGCATCCGATACAAGTGGGGTTCAAGTCTTTGCACATACCCGGTTTTTATAATGCTAGATGCCATATCACCCCTCCAGGTGTGACGGTGGTTAAGTCACATCATCCATCCCTCCTGGTTGGCCCTTTGTCCGCCGTAGATATACTTTCTGATCTCCCACAACTCCCAATCAAGTCGTACTCGACTTCAATATACATTTAGATCTTCGAAATACTTAAGCCGTTGATCTCCTTTCTTGCTCAAATCCTGACTGTATGATGGCCTTAACTTTACTGACCGTGGCGATTTGAGACGTAGTTAAACTACCCACGAGAAAAATCAGCGCGGTCGTCTTAGGCCGTTGATTTGCCTCCAGTAGATCTGCACCATTGACAGATGCACAACATTTATTCCGACCGCGTTGATTTGAAACATAACATATATCGTGCAAGTTAGATCAGTGCGGTGGCTGTACACCGTAGATCTTTCCTCCCGCTGATCTTCGCCATCGATTAATTTAAGAACTCACCCACCGGCATCACGCCTGCCCATGTGTTAGATTTCCCACAACTTCATTTGCGCAGTGCGCTCAGGGCCGTCGATCTTCGGGGCATTTGATCTGAACCATCCATACATATTTTCATTTGTTTCTGGCTCATTATCTCGTCATTAGCCCTCTAATTATCATGGACCTCTGGATCTTCCTTGAATCTTCTATTCCTTGAACTCATCTTCCTTACGCTGAACTATGATTCCTCTATTTGTGGGGATATGGTCCGAGAGCTGGTTCTCCCTTTGGGGATTTTGATGACCATGAAGCACCTTCATTCCCACGAAACATGCCATAGAACTTAGCAAAATTTGAGTGCTAACAACTGGCTCCAACGGGGATGCCATCCTCCCAGCGGGGTAGTAAAGAACACCCGTAGACTAAGTGCCTGATCCATTGGGCATCTCTAACCCAGAGGGGGAGAAATTCTCTGAAAACTAAAAAATAAACTGTGCCTTGCTGCACATTTTTACTGAACACCACAAAAAAAACAGAAACCATGGCTCCCTTCCAGATCTTAAGACCTTTACTTCGGGCTTTAAATCCTTTCGGTTCTGTCATCAAAACCTCAAGACAATTGTAAAATATAAAGAAAAATATATACATATAGGCTATGGTACATGGGTTATCTGCCTTTACTCAGGACAGGTAATGTTTCAAGAATATTCCATTAACTGGACCTCCTGACCAGGCAGATCCATCTTGCTTCTCTCTAGGATAAAGGAATTTATTCCTTTGTGTGCAGCAATAACGTATGGCCCCATCCACATGTGGTCAAATTTACCATGTTTGTCTTCTCTCAGGCAGTCCCATTTCAGAACCAGGTCATTCACCTGAAATTGATCTTCCTTGGTCTTCTTATCGAATGTTTCTTTCATCTTTTCTTGATGTCCTTGCACTCTGTCATAGGCTTTAGTTCTCAGCTCATTTAACTCAATTATCTGATTCACTCTTCTTTGCATATGATTAGGCTCTTCTTCCAACCCTTGCAACAACCTCATGACTGGTAACCCTAAAGAAATTGGAAAAACCACTTCAGCCCCATATACCAACTGGAAAGGAGACATCCCAATTGCCCTTTTAGTTCTTATTCTATCATCCCATAGAGCATACTTCATTTTAGTGTGCCACGCCCTCTTATTTTCTTCCAATAATTTCTTTATGATCTTCACTAGGATTTTATTGGAGGATTCTTCCAGACCATTTCCCTGAGGGTAGTAGGTTGTAGAGTGGTTCAGACTGATATGGTATTTGTGACAAAAATTAATTATCTTCTTAGAACAAAAGGCAGGCGCATTATCAGTCACAATTCTTTTGGGGCATCCAAACCTAGATAAGATGTTATCCTCCAGAAAGTCCATAATAACATTTTCTGTTGCATTCCTAGTAGGTATAGCTTCTATCCATTTGGTGAAGTAATCAGTAGGTCTCAATATCCACCTATGCTACCCAGATGAGTTAGGGTTCATTTCCCCAATGAAATCTAGTCCCCATTGTTGAAAAGGAGCTTATACTATGACTAGGTGAAGGGGTAGTGAGACAACTTTCTTTTTTCCTTCAAAAATTTGACATTGGTGACAAGCAACAGCTTCTTTATACACATATGTGAACATGGTAGGCCAATAGAAACCGGCCCTCAAGATCTTGTTTACTGTTACTTTCCAAGAATGATGTTCGCCACAATCTCCCTTATGAAATTCTTTCTTAGTATGCTTAGCTTCCTCCTCCAATAGACAATTTAGCAACACACCTCCGGGGTCCTTCCAGTATAAGAGCCGATTCATAATACAGTATTTCATAGCTTTTAGTTTCACAGCCCTGGACCTACTCTTGATTAATCTTGGAGGAGCTTGTAAATTTTGCAACATGTACACACTGTGAGTATACCAAGGGGATGCAGAGAATTATGTACTTATCTGTACTTCAGTGTCTAGCTGCTGCGAATACTCTTCTAAAAAATTCATCTGCAAGGAATCACAATCGACCTTGGTCATTAATTTTGCTAATCCCTTCCCTTTCACCAGTTTTGTAGGCCTTATTTCTAAGTCATATTGTAGTAATACAACAATCCATTTCTCCCTTCTACCTTCAGGATCTGCTTGGGTAAGGATACCTTTCACAACACTATTTGGTACATGGGTGATGATGTGTGAGTGAAGTATGTAAATCCTGAAATCCTTTAGTGATTTGATCAAGGCATAAGCCTGTTTCTCCATGCTGTCATATTTCAGCTCTGCATCTCTCAGCACCCTACTGAAAAAAGCAATTGGTTGTTTTGCATTCTGGTCATTCTTTTGTAGTAGGACTCCTGCCACTGTATGCTCAGAAGCATAAGAAAAATTAGAAAATCTTTAGAAACATCAGGGCTAGCTAATACAGGGGCCTCAGTGATAGAACTCTTAATCCCCTTGAAAGAATCTCTAGCTTCCTCCGTCCACTTTATTTGACTTTCCTTTCTTAGCATATTAGTGATACTCATCATAATTTCAGCGAAACTAGGAATGAACCTTCTCAGAAAATCAACTTGTCCAATGAAATACTGTACCTCTTTTTTGCTCCTTGGATCTCCAACTTTTTGGATGGCACTAACCCTCTCAGGGTTAATCTTGATACCTCCTTTGGATATGGTATGTCCCAGGAGTTTAGCTTCTTTTAAAGAAAATGAGATTTCTTTGGGTTGAGGGAGATACCATATTTTATGCATTTCTTAAAGACCCGTTCTAGGTGTTTTAGATGCTTGTCATCAGACTTTGAGTATACAGTTATGTCGTCCATGTACACCACTACGAACTTATCCTTTTCTTTAGCAAAGGCTATGTCCATCGCTCTCTGGAAGGTAGCTCCAGCATTCATCAATCCAAAAGGCATCTTAGCATACATGAAAGTGTCCCATGGAGTGGTAAAAGCAGTCTTTTCTTGATCTTCTGGACTGACTTTGATCTGATTGTACCCAGAGAAACCATCCATCGTAGAAATCCTTTCTGCTCCTACTACCTTCTGTAAGATGTGTTCCATTTTTGGCAGAGGGTAATTATCCTTTAAGGAAGATCTGTTCAAGTTCCTGAAGTCTATACAGATTCTAATCTCTCCATTCTTTTTTCTTACAGGAACTAGGTTTGCTATCCATTGAGAGAATCTCAAAGTGACAATAATATTTGCGTCAAACAACCTCTTGATCTCTTTTTCTATTATCGGTATCAACTTAGGATTAATTCTTCTCAACTTCTATTTGAAAGGTTTTTCCCCAAGCCGGATTGGGATAGAATGCTGGATTATTGAGGTATCATACTCATTTAACTCTTCATAGCTCTAGGCGAAGGCAACATCATATTTTTTCATCAAATCGACATACTTCTTTTTCCTCCTAGTCTCCAACTTTTTAGACAGCTTCACCACTCGAGGTTCCCCAATAGAACCCAAATTTTGATCTTCTACAGTATCCTTTGGAGGTTTGAATTTGGGATTCTTTGCCACATCATTTTGATCAAATAGCTTTTTCAGAGGTATTAATCCCTTGGGAATATAGTTGCTTTTTAACTGGACAATGTCTTTACCTCCCAACGTATCCTTCCAATCTTTATTTTCATTCTCTTCACTTTCTGACTATTCCTGGTCCATCAGACCTTCTACATTCTCGTTTTCTGTATCAATCTGGACATTAGCAAACTCATGAGATAATTCTAAAAATCTTATAATTTGGAGATCATCTTCAAACACTTGCCAATACTTGGAATTGTTTGGGATGGAGGGTCTATTTATTACTTCGACCTCATATTTCTCTTGGGAAAAAATGAGAGTTTTAAAACCACCAGCAGTAGTTGCCAAGGAGTTTGCTATTTGATTTTCACACCTCGGAATTGCCTAGATCTTATGTTCGTCAAAAAAATTTCCAAACATGTCCCACGCCTCGTTTCTATAAGCCCTCATCCTGGGGTGTTTTTCCTGATAACTATCATTTACCTGGTTCACCATCAGCTCTGAATCTCCAAATACATGTATTCTTCTGGCTCCCAGATCTTTCAGAGCTCTCAATCCTAAAAGTAAAGCTTCATACTCAGCTACATTGTTTGTACATTCAAAATTCAATTTATAGGATAGGGCTCTAGATTCTTGGTCTAGAGGTATGATCCAAATCCTAGCCCCAGCTCCATTTTTACTTAGTGACCCATCAAAGTACATCTTCCACAGCCCTTCTTCGTTTTTTCGCCTTTCTGATGCCTCATACCTTGCTGCAAAATCCTTATCTTCCTTAACTTCGTGGAAAAATGGGGGTATGGGATTAGTATGTGGACCATCATTGAAAAGGATAGAGGAACCCATGTCTGTATCCACAACAAATATAGGGTGATTTTCAGGTTTGTCGTCACTGCTGACCACATAAACCATCCTTTTCTCTCTATATAACTTCCTATTGCTTCCGAAAAGTGGTATATTAGCATAAGATAAGTCCATCTGCATGGTTCCTTTTATATTTTTTACCCAGCATCTTGATAACAACATCCCAAACTTAGTAGGAAAAGTAGCCACTACTATGTCCATCATGACGCTCTTCGCTGGGATTTGGGCAAGGGTTACTACCACATCTTTAATCAGACCTAAATAGGGTACCTTTCTGGAATCAAAAGAATATAGGTCTTTGTAGGGTCTAGTGACTTCTAACCTTAACTGGTCCACCACTGACTTCGGCATCAAGTTGTGTGAAGCCCCCTAATCTATCAGGGTGTTGTGTAATAACTTATCATGGATATTTAGACTCAAATAAAAGGGAGGGACTTCTTCATCATCTGGCTCCTCTAGTTTGGAACCAAAGATTCTAGTGGGGGCATCATCTGTCACTTCCAACATCTCTGGTGTATTTCTTGCTTTCCCTTTTACTAGGCTATTTATCTCTTCCCTATATTCATTGTTTCTTAATAGCTCATTCAAGGGGATAGAGATCTTTACCTTAAATAGTTCATCCTTCAAGCTGAATATTGAAGCTGGCTTGCCTACTTCAGGGACTTCTGGTTGCCTACCTTATTTAGAATATTTCCCCCTATCTTCTGAGATTTTATGTGTAGCATCCTCTGGTTGTTTTTCTTTTAGCTTATCCATATTCTGTTGAGTCTTAGGGGGCTGAATCTGAGCAGACTTCCCTTCAGTTATTGGTATTTCTCCATTTCTCAACCTCATCTTTCTCTGGATATCATCCACAGCATTCATGTAGCCCATTTGGTACTGTTCATAATAGAATTCCGCAACTTTATTATCATTTCCATTGGTGAAAAAATCATGCTCCTTTTTAGTCAAATGAACTTCGTGTTCTAGGGTGTTGAAGAGATGTATTTGGTCAGCAGCAGGGTTTTCAGGTCCCTCTTCATCTATCAAATTCTCAGGCAAGGGAGGTCTTATCTGGTGGTCTTCTTGGTTTCTTGGATTTCTTGAAGGAGGCGGCCTTCTAAAGTTAGGGTTCTTTATCTGATTTTCAGGTTGTTCCCTAACAAGAGGCTTATTTTCCATGGATAACCTATCCATCAATATTTCCATAGTTTTCATCATGGTATCAAATTTAGCATCACTAGAAGAGGCTTGGGTTTCTTGCTTCTTCTTATTTGCTTCAGTCTTGCCTTTTATTTTCCCAGAAGCCATCATATTGGCTTCAACCTCCATGGTATCTTTCAGCATAGCAGGCAGGGAGGCAGATTTTCTTTCTCTTAATGTGCATGAGAAATCTCCATCAAAGGCATCTGCATAGTGGAGCTTTGCAACACCTACCAAGGGTTTTATATCACCAGGAATAGAATTATAGGCCTTCATGAATCTAGCAGAAAACTCATGGACTGATTCAAACCTGCCTTTCTTTAAGTGATTACACTGGGATAAGACTATGGCAGGACTGCCCATTGTTTCCCATCTTTCTAGAAACAATACTTTAAAAGCTGTAAAATATGCTATGGAAGCATTGGGTAGCTGTCTGAACCATTTCTTAGGCTCTCCAAACAGGCTTTGGGCAAACAATCTCATTTTAGCGTCATCATGGTCCACTTCCTCTAGGTCTACAAAATCTTCAAATCTATCAACATGCTGTTTGGTTGACTAGTCTCCTCCTCCATTATAAGAGACAATTCTCTGAGCGTAGTTCTGAGGGAGGTCATGGAAAACAGCAAGCAGGACCAAAGGGGCAAATCTAGAAGCCATGGGTCTAGGTGGATTCTGAGCTTGTGGGGAAATATTCTCAGCAAGATCACTGGTTGGGATTGTAGTATGGGCTTGGGGGGCCTGAGAACTGGGCTTATTGCCTTCAACTTTGGAAATAATTTTATAATCAAACCACACAGGATCTAAAAGATATGATTCAAAATTATTCAAAGCTTCTTTGCCTAGGCTTAGGTATGATTCAGATTTTGTTCTTGGCAAAGTTTTGCTAATATCAATCTCTAGATCCAATTCCTGAAAAACAGATGCATCCTCTAAAAAAGAAATAGTCTCGATGCTAGGAGAACTAGCCCGATCTTTCATGGTTCTACGTCTAAGTAAACTTTCAGGGTTATCTACCCTTAATAGGATTTCAGGGAAAGGATCACCTCTCGTATGGATCTTTCTTGAGGCTAGAATTTCTTTGGAATTTCTTCAGTAGTATGTTTTGGCGAACTGATCTTTCTCCAGTGGAGTCGTCTTGAATTATCTGATCTTTGTAAGTGGAGTCACCAAGGAAAAATTCTTCAACCTTCTTGAAAATGTGGAAACCTCTGTTTTCCCACAGGGATTTCTCTTGTTCTTTGAAATTCGGACATATATGTCATTCTCCCAGGGATTGATAAAACAATCATGTTCCCTGGCAATGATGCCAATTTGTTAACACCGAAATCGACCCCCAAGGCTGAAAAGGGTAATTTTGGGTAACCACTAACCAATCTTTGTCCTGTGCTACTGACCCAACACAGACAGAGAGGGCTCTCTCTAAAATCTCATGAAAATACTGGAATAATCAAGATTGTCAATAACGAAAAAGAAACACCAGCATTCATGACCAAGATATTCAATTACAACAATTATACAAAAGATCAGATTTATGTTTGGAACAAAAATGACTCAAGCATTGTTTGGTTGAAAACATACGAATTTCGTTTGGGCAATGGAGTCATATTTAACAAACTCTGAAACATCATTCACAAAGGTTCTGCAAACGCATTTACAAGGGAAAGGTAGCAAGTAGCTAGTAGTCAAAGAGATTTAATTTGTGGAACATAAGAGGAAAGAAACAATCCATCAATGTAAGGCATACCAAGATGAATCCTACATCAACTTTAGTAGAATATGTTGGTGAAATACTTGGAAAAAGCTAAGCGGAGCATAACTTCTATGAATTCCACTTAACCATTACCCTGATCCAAGCATGAAAGAAATAACACAGAATGGAATAACAAAGAGAGAAACACAATTTCACCTGGGAAAAGGAAAATACAGACTACCAGACTAATTACACAGGAATCCTTGTCAAAACGCAGGCTTCGGCTGTACAAACTTTATTAAAACAGCTCAAAAATGTCTTACAGACTAATCCTCGAAATACCAAAAGCTTTCAAATAAGATTTTCAACCCTTATGACTTTGATTACAAATGTATTTATAGATGTCTTCGAGCTCTAGGCTTGCTCCCTCTGAACATAAAACAGCTACAACCATATGACACCTATGTAACAGCCAAATCGAGGCATTGTTTGCTGTTACTATTACAAAACAAAATATCTACAAGGTAGGCTTAGCTTCCATTTACAATTGCATGGCCGTTTCATTACATGGAAAAATTACTTTTAAACAAAATACAAAAATACAAGAATTGCAGTTATGTAGTTGCTTTCAGCTGAATTGCTTTCACTACTCATCAAATCCTGGATGCGTCCATGCTGGCTGCTTTCTCACTTCACTGCATCCTTTCATGCTCCTATCTTCAAGTTTGCTTTCCCATACTTCTCTACCAGCTTCCATTGCTCGGGTGAGGGTAAATCCTGGGAGGCGAGCTCTTTGAGTAATATCCTCAACTCAGTGTGTTCAGTGTACGAATAACCAAGATGAAGAGTTTTGGCTTCTCTAAAAGTTGCTGCTAGCTCGAAGTCACCTTTCAGTGTATCAACCACTGTGCCGCCTGTTAAGGGTGTATTTTTGATGATAAAGTCCTCTTCATTCATCCTGTAGTCCCACAACTTAGACTTGTATTCATCTCTTGTAAGCATGACTTCATTCTCACCCTAAAAGGTAGGCAAGTTCTTTTTGAACAGAGGATCAAAGACTTCTTTAAAGAGTTATGCCTGCTTTGATATGATATCTATCCCTGATTGGAAAACTTGCATTTGCTGATATCTACTAATTATCTTCTTAGCTACTATGATTATGGATACTCTGTCCTAGATATTTGCAGCTGTAGCTTGTTCCTCTGAAATGCCACCTAAGAACTCAACTACATTCTAGGCATGCTCCAAAGGATTTTTGTTCAGTCTCTCCTTCACCACTGTTACACCTTGCTGGGCTAATTTCACCACTACTCCTTTATCCATTATAAAATTTAGGTAGGGCCTTATATCTTCAGCCTATTTTATGATATCATCCCATATGATTTTCCTGGTTTCTGGTAACACCTTCTGCCCTATCACCTATTCCTCCAAACTATCAATCTCTGACTACGTCTCCTGGTACTTGGTTTCCCAAGCCTCCTTTTGGCCTTCTGCAGTATCCTTCAAAATTTGTAGATTGGAAACTTGGTTCTTTAATCAGATCACCTCAGCATCCTCCAACTTGGCATTAGCTATCTTCCCTATCAAGGAAAAATCTCTAGCTACAATGGAGGATGAGGCCTCTTGATCTATTTCCTTTTCATTTTTCTTCACTTTCCTGTCCAATTCTTCAAACTTGGCTTTCCATGAGTTTGCACTGGCCTCCACATAGCTCATGTCAAACTTCATCTTCTTTTCCCTATCTCCAAACTCCTCCAATTTGGCTTTACATTCTAACAACTCCCCTTTCAACTTCTCCTTCTCTTCTTCCAGCTCTGCTATTTCAGAACTATTTTCCAACTGAGTGGTGGGGATATTTAGCTTCCTTTTTAATGATAGGATCTCTTGATCTTTTTCATTCAGCAACTCTTGGATGTTTTTCTTTTTATCCTCTTCGGTCTCATTTTCCAGCAACTGTGTTTGATGTGTCTTTGCCTGTGCTTTCAGAGACTTATTTTCTCTTTCTCGAGCCCCAACTGTTTCTAGACTTTGGGCTTATTTGTCTACACCTTTGATAGTTCTATTGTAAGCTTCATAAGCCTATTATAGATGACTTCCCCTGTCTCTTTGTGTAGATTGATTATATCAGGGAGAGAGATGTCTTCCAGGTTAAACTTTACCTCTGTATCTTTGCTCTTGGTGGCCATGGTCAAGCTCAATGTGTTCTGGGCCAGATTTCGGCTAGTAACCAAGGCCACTTCTTTCTTGGATATCTTCCTTACCTTAGAATACAGCTTAGCTTCTACTGCTACATTATCAGTATTTTCATCATATTCTTCCAACAGCTGGGCCCTACTGATACTTGATCCTGTAGGTCCTTTGGGTGGTTTTCCAAATACATGCTCTTTTACTTCATAATGAGGCATGAGAAACTTGACCTTCTTTTTCTTAGTTTTCTCTTCTTGTATTTTCACCATTTGTTGATCATCACCCTCCACCTTTTGCCTTTTTGGAGCTCTTCCAGAGTCACTATCTACTTCTGTAGGGCTAGTAACCCCTGAAGTGCTAGTTTTTCCTTGAATAATGTCAAGAGATAAGTCTGTGGGTCCTGTAGGAGCTTTACTAGGTGATCTGCTTGATGAAGGTGTGCCTCCTTGAAAAAGGAATCTCAGAGTTTGAGAGTCCTCTGAAGCATCAATGTCCATTGGTCCTTGATCAATATATTCTAACCAATTGGCTCTCTCAGTCATTCCAACCATCTCAAAATGCTCATACCCCTTTGTGTCAGCTACCTTCCTTCTTTTTGAGATTATGTGATGTGGATCATAGTTCATTGCAGCCTAGGAAGGGAGTCCTAAGTCTATCATCATCCTTTGAATTTCTGAGAGGGTTGTTTTGTGTTTGATTACAAAAGAACCCACTGTCGAGGGGAAAGCTAAGTCAGATAACTTCTTGATATCTATAAAATATTCACGTTCAACTGTCATTTTCTGCCTTATGAACTCCAAATGGAACAACCTAGGTGTCAAAAATGCAGGGAATACATACGGTGGGTGTGAAAATCCATATACTCTAATTACAGTTCCCTGTTTTAGAAAAAACCAGTCCCCAATCACTTTCTCCACAGGGGGCTGTAGCAAATCCTTAATTTCTGGGAGTACTCTAGGAAAATTATCCTAGAAAAAGATGTGATAAACCCATGCCATCAAATTATTCATGAAAAGTATGTAATCTGAATACATCTCTCTTGTAATTTTTAGCCTAGGTACCTGTAGGTTGTCTTCAACTGCTGTTAAGAACATCTTCAGTAAATAAGACTGGAATCTAAAGGTCCTTGTCTTAGGGAACTCAACTAACTAGGAGTGAATATTTTCAGCTAGGGAATCATCAAACCTCAGACATGCAGTCTGGACAAATGAATCTGGGTCTGTTTGTTCTACTGGACAGGTACTTAAAACGAACATCAGACTGATCAATGTTTCTAGAACATATTGGTCACTATCTAACCCTAAAAACTGGGATATCATGGAGATAACCCATCTAGACTCATCTTTGAACAAACTAGCCTCGTTAGGGAAAACTTAACCTGGGAAGGACACATTTGGTAATAGGGGATCATGGTAAAAGCTCTGTTTGAGTTCGTTTGGGGCTATGCGAAAGTATTGAACCAGGTCCTCCATTCGATACCCTAGGGCTTTCTAACCGAATTCATGGGGAATGGCTAAGGCCTTTCTAATAGTTGGGGCTTTCACCGAGCAGAGGGTCTTAGAGCCTAGGGCGTCTAGGATCGCTCTCTTTTCTGAGGAATAATTTGTGGCACACCACTCAATGAATTCAGGGCAATTTGGGGTTTGGGTGGTGGTGAATAGATGAAAGAAGGACTAATAGACCTTATGGACGTCTATTCTTCTGCCTCTTATAACCTCCAACCTCTCCTTGGCCATATCTATGGAGATGTTGACCATTATGGTGTCAAAAATGTCACCATCCTTGTCTTCCAACTGGGGACCGGTGATTGGAGTTTGGGCACCAGGGGAATCTCTTGCTTTAGCCATTCAAACAACTTCATGGGAAAAGAGAAGAATAAACCAACCTGGTGATCTGACACCTGGACAATTTTCCTGAGGATCTGGTCGGCTTGTCTGCTTTGCGGGATCAGGTTCTTTCGCTTTCCAATGCATCCGATACAGGTGGGGTTCAAGTCTTTATACATAACTGGCTTTTATAATGGTAGATGCCATATCACCCCTCGAGGTGTGATAGTGGTGAAGCCACATCAGCCGTCCCTCCTGGTCGTCCCTTTCTCCACCGTAGATGTACTTTCCGATCTCCCACCGCTCCCAATCAAGTTGTACTCGACTTCAATATCCATTTAGATCTTTAAAATACATAAGCCGTTGATCTCCTTTCTTGCTCAAATCCTGACCGTATGATGGCCTTAACTTTACCGACCGCAGTGATTTGAGACGCGGTTAAACTACCCACAAGAAAAATCAGCGCAGTCGTCTTAGGCCATTGATTTGCCTCCAGTAGATCTGCACCGTTGACAGATGCACGATGTTTACTCTGACCGCGGTGATTTGAAACATAACATATTTTGCGCAAGTTAGATCAGCACGGTGGCTGTACACCATAGATCTTTCCTCCCATTGATCTTCGCCATTGATTGCTTTAAGAAATCGCCCGCCGGCATCACGCCCGCCCATGTGTTAGATTTCCCACAACTTCATTTGTGTCGTATGCTTAGGGCCGTCGATCTTCGGGGCGTTTGATCTAAACCATCCATACATATTTTCATTTTTTCTGGCGTGTTAGCTTGTCATTAGCCCTCTGATTATCATGGACCTCATGATCTTCCCCGAATCTTCTATTCCTTGAAATGATTCTCCTTACGCTGAACTGTGATTCCTCTATTCGTGGGGATATGGTCTAAGAGATGGTTCTCCCTTCAGGGATTTTTACGACCATGAAACACCTTCATTGCCACAAAAACTGCCATAGAACTTAGCACAATTTGAGTTCTAACACCTGGAACAAGGGAATTATGTTCGTCCTTGTATGGCTTACTCGTCGTCCCACAATGGTGTCTCAAGGAAGAGGATCCTAAACATCTGGATTGATGTCGTCGAGTTTTTCTATCGGTAGGTCATTATGTTCCAACAGTGGTGCATGGTATGGTCGAAGTAGATCGACATTGAATACTGGATGCATACCCAGGCATGCCGAAATTTGAAGTTGGAAAGTGTTTTCTCCAATCTGTCGAATAATACTATATGGACCATATCACAAAGGCTTGAGCTTCTTGAATGGACCAGTGAAGCGCTCCTTCTTGAGATGTAACCAAAATTTATCCCCAATTTGGAATGAATAAGGAATATAATGCTTGTCATGTCGGGCCTTAGCTTTCTTGTTTGCTCGTTGAAACATTTCCTATGCTTGCTTCTGGATGTTGCAGATTTGATCTCGAAACTTCAAAGCTTTATCAACTTATCGTTGGCTGTAGTCGGTGTCAGAGTTTGGCCGTGTCGAGGAGATGATCAAGTCGATAGGCACTGGGGGTTGAAATCCATAACATATCTAAAATGTATTCTTTCTTGTAGAGCTGTGCTGAGCATGATTGTAACTGTGCTGCATGTATGGAATAATTTCATCCCATGTGCATCGATTCTTGTGGTTGTACATGCGAAGTAGTTGTACGACCAAGCGATTCACAACTTCCGTATGTCCGTCAGTCTGAGGATGGAAAGCTGTTGACAATGATATTCGTGTGTCCAGTTATTTCTAGAGAGTATTCCAAAATATGCTGACGAATATGGAATCTCGGTTGGAAGTAATGGTCGTGGGTAAACCAAAGTGTTTCCAAACATCTGTGAAGAAGAGTTGAGTAGTTTGCTGCGTTGTTGTGGTCTTATTGCATAATATGAGAGCCATCTTGGAAAATCTATGGACTAATACTAAGATCGCGTCATGCTAATGTTTGGTAGTAGTATATCCTGTCAAGTAGTCTATAGAAATATATTCCCATGGTCGACTAGGAACTGGCAGAGGTGTGTACAATCCCTGTCGTCGATTAGGCGGTTTAGCAATGACACAAACCACGCATGATCGAATGCACTTGTTGATGTCAGTTTTAAGTGTAGGCCAAAAGAAATATTTCTGAAGAATAGAAAATGTCTTTGATACTCCAAAGTGTCCTGTGGTCTTGCTGTAGTGCGCGTCCCATATGAGTTGTTGAAAATGCTCACCGGTCGGTACACAAAGTTGTCCAAGCTTGTATAGCAAGGTGTCTTTCAGGAAGTAGTCGACGGTCAATGACTTGTCATTCTGAAGATGTCGGTAGACTAGTGAAAAGTCGATTTCTTCCAGATACAACTGAGGTCAAGTAGTGGTGTCATATCCCTGCATAGTCATTACTATAAAAAGGAGATTAATGGGCGGTCTTCTTAGAAAATCGATGACGACATTAGCTTTACCTTTCCGATACTTAATTACCAACTGGAATTATTGTAGGTAATTAATCCACTTAAGTTGTCGAGTTTTTTTTAGTTTTGACTAGGTTAGAGTGAACTATAGAGGCTTATGGTCAGTGAGAATGATTGTTTCCTTTCCAAGGATGTCATGCCTCCATTGCTTGAGAGCTTGCACAATGGCGTACAGTTCTTTTTCGTACTTCGAATATCTTCTAGCTATGTCGTTAAAAGTTTCGGAATGAAAAGCGACTTGGTGACCAGACTTAGTGATCACTGCGCCCAAGGCATAGTCTGATGCATCCATCTCAATCTCAGAGGGCTGATGCAAATCAGGTAACACAAGTACTGGTGCAGTGCAGAGCTTGTGTTTGAGCTGTTTAAAAGCTTCTTGTTGTGTTGGTGTCCATTTGAAGACATTTTTTCCATTCCACTTTGTCAACTGATTCAAGGGCCATTCTATGTGACTGAACCCGAGTATAAACCATCGATAGAAATTATCCAAACCAAGAAAACTTCTTAGTTCTTGAATGCTTTGAAAAATGGACCAATCTTTGAGAATCTGTACTTTGTCTGGATCGACGTGAATGCCTGCAGAGTCAATTACATACCCAAAATATTTGATGTTGTTCATCGCAAAGGTACACTTGACCATGTTCAAGTAAAGTCAATGTTGTTGGAGAGTGTCGAGGACTTGTTGAATCTGTCCGACATGTTCTTCCCATGATCGACTGAAAATCAATACGTCGTCAAGGTAGACAATGACCCATTTGTCGATGAAAGGTTAAAGAATGTTATCCATGTATCGTGTGAAGGTCGCAGGTGCATTGGTTTAGCCGAAAGGCATGACTAACCATTCAAACAATCCTTCCTTGGTCTTGAAAGTAGTTTTCCACACATCTAAGGGCTCAATTGGAATTTGATGATATCCCGACTTGAGGTCGAGCTTAGTAAAGAATTTATCACCTTTCAGACAGTCGAGGAGCTCATCTATCTGCAGTAGAGGGTAGTGATTCTTTACCGAAATTTTGTTGAGTTCCCTGTAGTCGATGCACATACGCCAAGTGTCGTCTTTCTTTCGAATGATGACAACCAGACATCCACAAAGGGAGGAGCTGGGTCGGATATGACCTTTATCGATCAATTCTTGGATTTGTCTGCGAATTTCTTCATTTTCGAGAATGCATGTTTTGTAAGCATATGCGTTAGGAAAAGAAGAACTAGGAGAAAATTCAATGGAGTGTTTTACTTGGAAATGTCGAGGTACTCCATTCGGCTCTTGGAATAAGCTCCGATACTCATAGAGAACGTTGTCGATCAAATTCTTCTATCAGGAGCTTCTTTGGTCGATGAGTCAACTCGTCACCGTAGTCTTCCTAGAATGTTGCGGTTTGATCATGATTAACGTGAAATTTTGAGCATGATTGATGAGCTTCTTTGTTTGTTTAGCAGATATCATTGAAACCATTGGTGTAGGTTGTCACTCTGGAATGTTGTACCATCGATTATAGATTCTGACAATCACCTTCTGTGGTTGTGACTGATAACTTCCATGGTGATCCCATAGGTAATGTTTCCCAAACAGGGTGTCGACTACGGAGAGTGGTCCTACGTCACAGAGTACTTCATCTTCAAAAGGCTTTATGAAGTAGGCGAGTTTGCATCTTCGGGCGATCCGTAGATCCTATCCATCCTTCATCCAACCCACGGTTGTAAGGATGAGGATGTGGAGTGGTGACAAGACCTAGTTTTTTTAAGAGATATTCATAAATGAAGTTCTTTTGGCTACCGTTATCCACAATCAGATGTAGTGGATTGTGCTGGACCCATATTTGTGTATGGAACATGCGCTCTCGTTCCTCCTCGTCGACGATAGTCGAGGCTGATGGAGTGGTTGATGTCGATGTCAGAAGGGTCATTGCGTCTGGATTAGATTCTTCCACCATCTTGTCGAATGCATCGGATGTCAACACTTTCTCCAAAAATGTCTTCTGAGCTTTGCATTCAGACGTATCATGCCAAGATGAGTGGTGGTAATCGCACAATTTTCCTTTGGGATTTTGTTTGCTACGTTCCCTTTTCTAAAAAGGATGTTTTCTGTGATTTGGCTTTGTTGGCAGGCAGTTAGGATGGATCATTCCCGTAGCACCGCAAGTGCTAATGCACCGCGAAAGATGGAAGATGGAGCGCAGATAATGTTATTTTTGGTATTTTTTGGGTCAATTGTACCACGGTATGCAGGTTTTTTGTGTCATTTGGACCATGTCAGTTAGATTTTGGGTCATTTACTCGAAGTGTCGGTTAGGAAGTTGTTAGTAAGTGGACAAGCAATGTAAGGGAGGAATCCTATTTATAGTCACAGAGTCGTATGTATTGAATCATCTGATCTTGGAGGTATACGTCTGTAATTCATGTGTATCGGAGATCAAGAGTTATCTGTGAGATCTGTGTTTTGCGGAGAGATTGTATTTGGGTTTTGTGGAGTTAATATGATATGACATAGTTGTTTTGCGAAATCCCTATGTATCTTCTGTTCACTTATGGTAATGCATGTTGCGATATATTAATGATGCTATGTTTTCTTGTTGCAATTAATGCTTTACTATTATATTTGCTCTGATGAATATTTATGTTGAATGATGCTATGAATATAAATGATGTCGAAGTTAAATGCATAGATATACTTCTGAAATGTCGCAATAAGTTAAGCAATTGAGCCACAAACATTCTCCTTCATTCGGTGGAAACATGGTTTCGTCAACTCTCCCTTGAACATCTCGGGTGAGACCTCATCTGCTCTGCAGGTGTTGCTGGACGGGGTTAAACCTGTCTAGTCCAGTGCTCAGGGAGATCGCGGTGGATCGGGTGTCGACAGTGAGTGGAACCCCTGTCGACTGGGTTTGAGTCAACAAATGCTTCCATCGTCAGGACCGTGTGCGAAGTGAAAGGAGGATATGTTGTGGCATCCGATGCAACCAGAGGTACAACACTAGTTTGATCAGAAGTTGTGGGAATTTGCTGAAGAAGAAATTTGGAACACTCGACTGACAATAGACTAGTGGGTGGAAAGATATATTCATGACGGTCCGCACGAATATTTTTTCTATGAATTCCCGGTCATTTTGTTCCAGTGGTTGGAAAAGTTGACCTTTTAGAAGAGGAACTTCCAAGGCGGTGAGCCTACAACCTGGACCCTAGATCTGATCCAAGAACTGCAGGAAGTTGATAACAAAGCGTCGCGGGATGTCGAAGTGTGGCTCAATAGTATCTTGGAAGGTTATATCATTGAATTTGCGGTTGATACTCAAAAATATTACAGTGAAGCTGAAAGATATTTCTTCCGCGAACCCCGAGGAAGGTTTCTGCTGTCGCTCCAATTGTCCATTAAGATGCTTATTTGCGAGAAGGGTATATTGAAGATGCATCTAGAACAGTAAACACCTTGGTGGGCGGAGGCCGTGGGTATCGCAACAACAGGGGGGCGGTACATGGAATGATAAGGTGTAGATGGGTGCAGGTCAGGACGAGACTGTGAGCGAAGCCGAGGAAGAGAGTGGTCTTACAAGGGGAGGAGCGAGGTTTAAACATGAAAAGAGGCAGAGGACAGGAGAAGGTCTTGCTGTGATCGAACCACAAGTTCACGAAGGAGGACCACACAGAACGAAGCGAACTCACAGTCAAGACAAGGACAACCAAGCTATGCCTAGGATAGAGGCAGGACCAAACCCTAGTGGTAGCATACCCACAACTCCGCTCACTATCTCTCAACCAGTAAGAAATACAACTACAACACCACCATGCTCTTCAAGTCAATAGAAGTTAATTTCTAGCAGTTCAATGACTGGAGGAAGGAAGCCCAAGATGGCAGGCGAGGATACTAAGTTACCGCTATTCCATGGAAATGGAATAGATAACCCTGAGCAGTACTGGTTTTTATGTGAAGTGGTATGGACCGTAAAACAGGTCACTGATTATAATGCTAAGAAAGGACAGTTAGCGACAACTCTGCAAGGTCCTGCATTAGACTAGTTTATGAAGTTTGTTCTAGTCCCTACAGGAGCTCCTGAGAAGACGCTAGATGATATCAGGATTGGATTGATTGCAGAATTCAAAAAACCCAACTCCGAAGCATAGTATATTACAGAATTGAAAGAAATTAAGCAGTATCCTAATGAAACAGTGTGGGACTTTGACCAGCGATTTAAGATGCTAATGGCGAGGGTTAGTTTTGATATGAGCACTGTTCAACACAAAGAATGGTTCATCATGGCACTGCTCCCACACATTCAACTACCGTTGATGCAACAGAACATTAAAATGCCCAATGAAGCTCTGGAGATTTCAATGCGGTTGGAGGCGTCACCAATTGGTGAAAATGCGGCTGGGATGTCGCAGATACAGACACAGTTGGATAAACTGACCATACAACTACAAGATCTTAAGAAGGGCAAGGAGTAGCGTGAAGAAGTATGGTGTACGTGATGTCGAGGGGAAGGGCATACTAAGGACAATTTCCTTGACTTCCGCAATTATTTGGTTTCAGGGGCACCAAACCTATTGAATGGTGGTGGTATGTCATGGTGTTGTGTTTGTCAGGTATATGGGCACTGCCATGAGGAATGCCAATACATGTAGAAGATGGTCACAAAACCGATGAACCTGTATTGTACATTCTGTAAATATGTGTGACATGAAGACAAAGACTGTCATGCATATGAGTTGCTTCATGAGAGGACATATGATGCATTCTATGTGAAGGACAACCAGCGTGCCATACAACAATTGCAACCATAGCCACAGGTAGTCCAGCCGCTACCTCAATCGTAGGTGCATTTTGTACCGCAGCAGCAACCACATCAGTTTATGCTGCAATATACTCCGATGCAAATGGCTCCACAACAACCACAGTATGTTCAGCAACCGCAGTATGCACCACAAGGGAAAGGCATGCAACTGAATCCTATACAGCAACAATACAATCAGCCGCAGTACCAACATTAGGGTGGATTCTGGGGTGGATGAGACAGAGGATTTGGTCGTGGAGGAGTACGTGGAGGTCACAGAGCTGTTCAGTGCTATCACTGTGCGGTTTTCGGACACTACCAGCGAGATTACCCACTATTGCAGATGCAGTGTACGTTTTGGTTTGTTACAGATCACACAGTGGAAAACTGCCCATAGTTGATTGCACGATGGAAAGTAGGGAATGTTCCACAGTTGCAGAATTAGAACTAGGCACAACAGTCGGCGCAGAATCAGTTGCAGCAACTGACGTAGAACTAGCATCCAAATCAGAACACTAATCATAATGTGAACCAACTGGGGAATCCGCCACCAAATCAGAATTAGGGTGCGAGTGTTGCAACAATTTCTGCGGATCCTCGACCACAGGATGTAGCTATTGTAGTTATCACTTATGGGGGTGCAACCACCAGAGGGGATAGCTCACATATGCTCATTCGATTGGCTGGGAAGAAGAAGGTATCATTTGACATTGAGTCTGAGCGCGATACATTCTTTCATGTATTTCGTGCGATGGACCAAGATCGCGATAAAGCTGTTATTTGCGACATGCCCCTGTTTTTATGCTACTTTAGAGGCAGGTCCATCGACACAATTTGGAACCTTGCATAATTCTTTTGAGAGTTGTTTATTGTTGGCAAGAGATTCCACGGCCCTTGCTGAGATCGAGGGATTGTTGTAGCGTCCAACTAGGGGACAGTGGGAGTCCGCAGTAAACTCTTTACAATGGCAGAAGACAGGTAAGGAGATGCAAATGAATATCCAAATTGGGGACTACGAAGTTGATTCGGTTACTCTAGATCTTGGTTTGGATGTTAACATCTTGACCAAGCAGGCTTGGCAGAAAATGGGGAGACCCCCATTGAGCTGGTCTCTTGTATAGCTCCGGTTAGCTAATCATGCGAAGGTGACATTGATTGGGAGTGTTCCACACTTGGTGGTGGACATTAAGGGAATGAATACTTATGCCGACTTCGATGTCATTGAATTAGTTGAAGGGGGAAGCTCTTATCCGACGTTTCGGGGATTGGATGGGCTAATGATAGTGGAGTGGTAATCAACTTCAAGTGGTGGATGATGACCTTCGAAAACCGCAATCTAAGAGTTATCGCCTCATTGGATCCAACTGAAGGTTGCATATACATTGAACCAGTAAAGGACGAAGATCCTAGTGGAGGGGACCATGCATTCAATATTTCTGAGGATTATATTCATTCGACTTCCAACGGTGAGGTTGGATGGCGTAGTGACAGCTCTACGTCTTCCAACTCTGACGATGCTTTAGAACATTGGCAGAACTGCTTGCATGAAGTGTCACTCCGCAGGTGTGTGTTAATCACGCAGTCACTATGCCACGTTGCGACTGAAACGGTCACACTACCAGTTTATGAACGGCTGCCTAGCTTGTTCAACTTTTTGACGAAGTTTCAGGAACGAGTTTTAGAACCCCAACGATTGCTGGCATTAGAAGAAGCACTGAAGGTTGCTCCAGCATGCTGGTGGGTGACACATAAGAAATTAATTGACAGATGGTCGCAATGTAGGAGATTGATGTCATTTCGTTTCGGCGATACCGAGGTTTACCACACGGGGAAATATAATGGTCGGGATAACCTTGGCAGTCATTTGATGGAGTGTAAGACACTGTGGGCATTGCAACCAAGAGATGAGTGGGTCCATGCCTTTATCCATACTTTAGATGAGATGTCATGATCATGGTATACTGCAGCCGATTTGCGAGGAGAAATTACCACTTGAGTGGAGTTGACGGTATGCTTCACTCATACATTCAGCTTCGCGGATGCCAACCCTGATGTCAATAATGCTTTGCAGCTCATCTGCGATGTGGTTCTGAAGGTTGTTTCAGTGGAATATCCTGTAGATCTGCATATGCACTTCCAGATGCAATCCATGATGGAATGTTAGAATATCACCGGTGGGCCCAAAGATAGTGATGATCCACGGAATGTCAATATTCCGGAGTCTGAAGGGAGTCGTGATGTGGTAGCACCTGATATGCTAAGTGATCCGATCAGCCAGCCCTTGAAGCTCTGTAAGATCAATATTGGGATGGAGACCACTCCCAAGTTTGCGAATGTTGGAGATTATTGGGATGATGAGATGATGGGAAAGGTGACTGACTTGTTGCATGAATTCCAAGACCTCTTTCCTATGAAGTTTACTGAGATGAAAGGTATTTTGGGTGATTTAGGAGAGATAAAGATCCCCTTGAAACCAGATGCTAAACCAATTCGGCAGCGACCCTATCGGATGAATCCACGCCATAAGGAGAGGGTCAAGGTAGAACTTGATCGCATGTTGGATTGTGGTATTATTGAAATAGTTGAAGAGTCCGACTGGATCAGTCCTATGGTGGTCTAGGACAAGAAGAATAGTGAAGTGCGCATTTGTGTCGATTTGCGAAAGTTGAATGATGCCTTCTTGCATGATCCCTTTTTGACCTCGTTTACTGATGAAGTGCTCGAAGGTGTGGGTGGATAGGAGATGTATTATTTCACATACGGGTTCTCGGGCTATCATTAGATCCGCATTGCAAAGGAAGACTGCCACAAAATGACTTTTGTGAAAGAATGGGGTTGTTTTTAGTACACTGTGATGCCGTTTGGGTTGAAGAACGCACCTGCGATATTCTCGCGGGTTGTTGTTTCCACGTTTTGGGATTTCATTCAGAAGTTTTTGCAAGTATACATGGATGACTGAACGGTCTATGGTTTGATCCGCGATCATCTGTCCAATCTATGCTTGATGCTAGAGCATTTCCGACAGCATCAGATATCACTGAACTTGAAGAAGTGCATCTTTTGTGCACCATTTGGTCACTACTGGGTCACATTGTGTGTAAGCAAGGGTTGTTAGTGGATTCAACAAATATTGCGCTCATTCTGAGCCTAACACCGCTAACTAACATTAAGCAATTGTGGGCGACGTTGGGACATACCGGGTATTATCGCAAGTTCATCAGGGGTTATGCAGCGATCACCACCCCTATGGAGAATTTATTAAAGAAAGATGCAGTCTTTCAATGGAGCCCCGAATGTCAAGATAATTTTGAGACACTGAAAGCTAAAATGGTTTTAGCGCTGATATTGGTGTTTCTGGACTAGATTAAGGAATTCCATGTGCAAGTTGATGCATTGTCGATAGCACTAGGTGTGGTACTGGCGCAACCAGGAGAGGGGGATCTTGATCACCCCATTGATTTTGCAAGTCAGAAGTTGTCATCAATAGAAAGGAACTATACCACCATAGAAAGGGAAGGCCTGGTAATGAATGGTCTATGCGTTGCAGAAGTTTCGCCATTACTTATTGGGAGGACACTTCAAGATTTTCACCGACCATTCCGCATTAAAATACCTAGTCAATAAGCCTTTGTTGGCGGGGAAGATATGTCGCTGGTTGGTTCATTTGGAAGTGATTGTGAAGCCAAGATGGTTGAATGTTGGACCTGATCATCTGTCACGGATTGAGACAGGCGAGGAGCCAACTAACATTGAAGATGGGTTTCCTGATGCAAACTTTTTAAGGTTGAAGTCGCTGATGGCTACTTTGAAGAAATCATTCAATTTCTGACGAAAGGTACCGCACCTGAGGAGTTTACCACTAGTAAAAATAAGCAGTTGGTGGTCAAGGATGCAAATTTCCAACTAATTGCAGGTGAGTTGTACAAATTAGGCTCATATGAGATACTACGGCGTTGTTTTTTGCCTCATGAGCAAGGGCAGATCTTGGTAGAAGCACATGCAGGAGTGGTTGGGGGGCACTATGGAGGTCGTGCGACTGCCAGGAAGGTGATTCGGGTGAGGCTCTGGTGGCCCACACTGCATAATGATGCGATTGACTATGCATGGTCTTGCGATGTTTGTCAGAGAACCGGGAAGCCATCCAGGAGGGATGAGATGCCGCTGGTACCTCAACTGACATTGCAGCCATTTGAAAAATGGGCAGTCGATTTCGTGGGACCAATCAACCCACCTAGGAAGCGCACTGGTGCAGGACACATCATCACGGTGATAGATTATTTGACGTGAGGGGCGGAGGCTGTACCAGTCATTGATTGTTCTGCGGCCACAACTGTGCGGTTTTTGTTTGACAACATTGTCACTCACTTCGGCTACCCCAATATATTGTTTAGTGATCAAGGCAACCACTTTCTCAATCGTACCATCAGCGCATTGACAGAGGAACTGCAGATACAGCATAAGAAGAGTACGCCATATCATCTGCAAGAAAATGGCACGGTGGAAGCTTTCAACAAGATATTGGAGCATGCGCTAAAAAAGGTGTGCAATGAAAACTGCGATGACCAGGATCTGAAAATCCCAGCAGTCTTGTGGGTGTATCGGATCACATGTAAAAGGTTGACAGGAGTACATCATTTTGAGTTTGCTCATCACCGCAGCAATAGGGATGGATGCTACAGCGGCATTAGAAGAGCATTTAGCGTAGTTAGTATAGTTGGAAGAAGATCACTTTATTGCGGGATTCCACCAGGGTGTGGAGAAGGATCGCCGGAAGGCTTGGCATGATCACCACATAAAAAACAAGCAGTTTCAGCAGGGTGACTTGGTGCTGTTGTATGATAGTAAGTTTATGAAACATCCAGGAAAACTGCAGATGCACTAGCTTGATCCATATCGCATCCATAACATCACTTTAGGAGGAGCGGTACAGTTGCAACAATTTGATGGAGCGATGCTTCCAAAGTTGATTAATGGAAGTAGGTTGAAGCGCTATCGGTTGGGCTTGGAGCAATGCGATGCCTGAGTCGCATCAGCAAAAACAAATGTGTGTAGGTTGATTGGTGGTAGGACGACGCACCAACAGAGACAAAAATGCAAAGGCAGGGAGGATTGCACCGCAAGTTTGGAACGATCCACGATAGTGGCAGAACGACGGTTGAGTCAAATCAATAATAAATGCCACAAGTTAAGAAAGTTAATTAACGACGCTCATTCAAATGATGGGAATTAATGGCGGATTTGGCTGATCAGCTGACAATATCGATGACAAATTTAGGTCATCAATATAGGATTTAGTCCGAGTTAATGTAGGATTTAGTTATGATTATAAGGGATTTGGTTGGGCACTATAAAAACGGGTCGAAGCTGGTCGGAAGGAACCTGTTCGTAGCAAATAAGTTTAGTTACTGATTACAGAGTTGAGTAGTGTTGTGGAGTGTTGCTCTAGAGTGTTGAGGGAGTTCGGGTAAGATTCTATTGGTTTAGTGTTGTAGTAGGAAGACGAAATTGAGTTGATTGCAAGCTGTTGGGTGAGGGCCTATTAAGCCAAGAAGGGCCCTAGTGTGGCATGCCGAGCAACCCGGTGGTTGATGTTTCTAGTGGCATAGAATCCCTGGCTCGACTAGTAAGCATTGAAGAAGAGGTCGTCAGTAATTCCAAGCAACTCGGCCTTTACCAGCATTCTAAAGAAGTGTCGGGGGGGTCAGCATTCCAAGTTTTCACAGAGCAAGCGGTAGCTTCGATCATCCATTGCGGTGGTGGAGGAGGTTTGAGTGCATATGGGACAATCCAGTCGAAGAATTGACAAGTCCACTGCGTGGGAGGGGCTCTCTGCTATCAACATCCCTGAGTATGTCCCCCCAAGTCAGATGGATGCAACCCCTCGCAAGGTGAAAAAAAATTAGAAGTATACATTGAGGATGCCAGCACTCCTTGCTAGAATGGAATGCTCTGCTAATATTGGGACAGTGTTGATGCGCCTGAGGTATGATGATCACATTATGGTGGCCTATCTAGAGATTACGTCAGGCCCCTATGTTTTAGGGTCACAACTCACTGGGAAGCCGATTCCGCACGACTAGGCATGGGGGTTGAATCAGGCCGGATTGTTGGGGCTCATTAACATGACGCATTTCGGGCGACTACCGGAGTTTAACGCTTGGGTGAAGCAACTATTGGCCTGCTTCCATGGTTGTACATTGTGGCTGGACAAAGCGATTCTGGTCACTGTCGATATGATTGCGGGCATTACCGGGTTGCCCAAAGATGGGGTAGACCCGTCAAAATACTTCCAAGGGAAGGAGAACGATAAAAAGAGGGTGGCACAGTTGGTTAAGTGCTATGGCTTGGAACGGGATGGTCATCGTTATCACACGAGTAGTATCAACGATAAGGCGGTTCTCACTGACATAAAGATATTATCCTACAAAGTGGTCCGGGGTGGTCGACCTAACCAGTGCAATTCGGGGATCGTGGCATGTGCAGAGAAATGTGCACCAGGAATCCAGATGAATTGGTCCTTGTTTTTGCTGAACCAGTTGGTGGAGGATGCCGTCACTGTCCAAGCTGGGAAGGGCTCCTTCATGTATAGCTGGATTTTAATTTTGATCGCACTTGTTTCCTGGAAGGAGCCCAACACTTACGAAGGTATGGAGGTTGTGGCCGTGACTGAGCGTCTAGGTGCGCGATATAAAAACTTGTGGTGGGTACTCAAGCAAGAGTGACTTCGGGACTGTGCATTGTAGTTATGGATTTATTGGGAGATGCTTTATGATGCAGCAACAAAGGTGCCTCGGTTATCTAAGGAAATCGTGGCAAAGTTTAAGCCGATTATGGTGTTTGCGATTTGGCCACATGTTATTTATTTGCAAGCCGGATGCTATCCAGCCAAGAGGTGGTTGTTGACCCCTTATAAGTTGACGACAGCGGAGCTGTATTCTATTGTGAATGATTGGCCGAATGAATGGAGAGAACCCGTGGGGTTGACAGAGATTGACGCCGGAGCACCGATGATAGGCCCTGATGATCGACTATTGGTGCAGGACCCGCAGAGTCACCATGACTCAGATCAAGAATCGACAAGGACCAAGGCACACCATGAGTATGCTACCATCAGTGGGGCAGCACCAATCATAGAGAGTCAGTTGGGATGCCTCATCACAGTGGTAACCCATGCGACCAATACTAATGCTCGAGCGATGATGGGGAAGGAGGACGAAGGATTCCATGCGGTCACCGCCCGCCTAGATTGCTTGTGCGATATTGTTTTAAAGAAGGCACCAGAGGGAGCAATGGTGTAGGAAATCAGCTCAATCAGCACTGAGCCATGGGTCAGGAATGTCGATATTCCCCCGACTGTGATTGTGATGGATAATGAGGCTTTGACAGCCTTGCTGTAGCCGTAGGAGAAATTGACCATCAATGTCAATGCTCTGCCCGCGAAAGCATTGACAACTATGCAGGCAGTTTCTAGCTGGGAAATGGCAGATCGAATGCACAAGATCAGTGGGAAATGTCTGCGCTTGTAGGAAAGCTAGGCAGCTATGCAGGAAGCCATCACAGAGTTAATAGGAAATGATGCTACAATGCGGCAGGCTGTGGACGAGTTGAAAGAGGATATCAAGAAATAACGGGATGAGAAGGCTCAAGTGATAGAAGAGGTGAAGCAGGAACATGATCGCCTTATTATCGAGAAGGCCACCTTATGGGAGCGCAATGTGCATATAGAGATGGACGTTGCTGAGGCTTGTCACCATGTGCCGGAGCCCACCGCTGAGTTAGATGTGATTTAATGATTGCAGTGACATTGAGTTGTCATTGACAAGTTGCGGCTTGACTATCAGGAATTAACAACCCTGGTGAACCCTAGTACACCCCAAGCATAGGTGGACGACCAAAAATAGGCTCTTGAGGACGTAGAAACATAGATGGAGGAGCTGGAAATGAAAGCAACGAAACTCACAGCCGACACCGTACAATTTTGGGGTCGAATTGTTCAGGACGAGCAAATTGAACAATTAACCAAGTTTTGACAGGAAGCGGAGGGGTAGTTGGCGACACTAAAGATAGATATGTACACGATGTTTTCCATGGAGCAGGTTTCCAAGTACGCGGACTTAAAATATTTGCAGCAGCACGTCACCAAGGCCGATGAGTGACAAAAGAAGCGCGCTGCGTAGCTGGAGGAGTTCCAGGAAGTTGGCGGTTAGTTCATGACAAAAGTTGGTGAAGTCCTTCAGGTTGTACAGGCAGGTCGCCAACAGGTTGCGAGCAAGCTAAGCGAGCATCCATATCCCCAGGATGTGATCGATAGTCAAGCGGTGGCTATGGCAGAAAAGGAGCAGGTGACGATAGTCAAGCAACAGTACGAGGATTTCAGGGTCGAGACCACCGAGTACACTATGTCCCCTTGATGTGGGTCGAGGGTGAGCCACAAGATTGTGTTGGGGGCCTGTTGGCATGTGGTTAGGATGGATCATTCCCGCAGCACCGCAAGTGCTATGATACCACGAAAGGCAGAAGATGGAGCTCAGATAATGTTATTGTTGGTATTTTTTGTGTCAATTGTACCGCGGTATGCAGGTTTTTGGGTCATTTGGACCATGTCAGTTAGGTGTCATTTACTCGAAGTGTCTGTCAGGAAGTTGTTAGTAAGTGGACAAAAAATGTAAAGGAGGAAGCCTATTTATAGTCATAGAGTCGTATGTGTTGAATCATCTAATCTTGGAGGTATGCGTCTGCAATTGTGTATCGGAGATCAAGAGTTATCTGCGAGATCTGTGTTTTGTGAAGATATTGTATCTGGGTTTTGCGAAGTTAATATGATATGACAGAGTTGTTTTGTGAAATCCCTGTGTATCTTTTGTTCACTTATGGTAATGCATGTTGTGATATATGAATAATGCTATGTTTTCTTGTTGCAATTAATGCTTTACTATTATATTTGCTGTGATGAATATTTATGTTGAATGATGTTATGAATATAAATGATGTCGAAGTTAAATGCATAGATCTACTTTTGAAATGTCGCAATAAGTTAAGCAATTGAGCGGCAAACATCCTCCTTCATTCAGCAAAAGCATGGTTCCCTCAAATATCCCTTGAACATCTCGGGTAAGACCTCATCTGCTCTGTAGGTGTTTCCAGATCGGGTTAAACCTGTTTGGGCCGGTGCTCAAGGAGATCGCGGTGGATCGGGTGTCTACAGTGAGTGGAACCCATGTCGACTGGGTTTGAGTCAACAGGATTTAGCGGAGTCGGATGAGAATATTTTGACTTTTCGAAGTCAGCTAATGTATTCTTGTCAAGTGGTCATCTTGATGTCGGCTTTGTCACAAAGCATGCTTTCCCTTTCTGCTTGGTTTTGAGTTTGCTGGCATAGTGGAATGCATCCGCAAGCGTATTGACAGTCATAAATTCCATCTCTTGCTGAATATACTAGTACAAGCCACTGATGTACTTCAGAACAAGAAATTTCTCTTCTTCTTGGACGCCAATTCTAGCCATGAGTCGATAGAACTCATCGGTGTAACTCTGTACTGATCGGTATTTCCATTGCCTTAGTTGCTACCACTTCTTATACTGTTTCTTGAGGTATTTTGGCAGGTAAAATTCCTTTTGGATTTGTTCGATGAATTTATCCCATGTGTCGAAGGGGTCTCCGATTTTATCCATATTTGTTGACAAGTTCTCCCACCAGCAGTGCATAGATGTTGGCATATTTAAGGCTGCAATGGTGATCTTTTCAGCTTCTGAGAGTTTATTCAAAGAGTAATAGGATTCCAATTATTGCACCCAATTATCGACAGATTCCACGTCAATCATTCGTTCAATATTCGGTATGTCAAAATTCATTTGCACTTTGAAGGGGATAATTTTATCGGAGTGAGTTCTCATTGAAAATCCTTTGGATGTCGAAGAAAATTGCGTGAGAATTTCATAGAACTGGGCGAACATTTTTGTCCATTGTTGATTCAACTCTTGCTCAATAAGTTGTGATGTATCGTCGGCTGCATGTATATCATCTATTTCTTCTGCCATTTCTGGAGGTATGTAATATCCTATGGATTGTCTACCAAGAATATTAACTGGATCCCAAGTTCCTTTTAACTCCACTAGTCAATTTTTTGCTTAATTCTTCAAATGGTGCAGGATGTAAGTGAGGTTTACTAGCTAAGCACTGAAGATGGTGGGATGAAAGTTCAATTCTGGAATTTAAATGGGGTTTGGTGCAGCAGCAGGTCAAAGTGCAGAACTGAGGTGTCCTATGCACAATGTACTAGTACCTTTCACTTTTCAGCAAATGAATGAATCCTTTGCCTACTTCAAGGCTTCCTGGGTAGCAGGCATATGCATACTAGACAGGTAAGGAGATGCAAATGAATATCCAAATCGGGGACTACAAAGTTGATTCGGTTATTCTAGATCTTGGTTTGGATGTTAACATTTTGACCAAGCAGGCTTGGCAGAAAATGGGGAGACCCCCATTGAGTTGGTCTCTTGTATAGATCTGGCTAGCTAATCATGCGAAGGTGACATTGATTGGGAGTGTTCCACACCTGGTGGTGGACATTAAGGGAATGAAGACTTATGCCGACTTCGATGTCATCGAATTAGTTGAAGGGGGAAGCTCTTATCCGACGTTTCGGGGATTGGATGGGCTAATGATACTGGAGCGGTAATCAACTTCAAGCGGCGGATGATGACCTTCGAAAACCGCAATCAAAGAATTATCGCCTCATTGGATCCAACTGAAGGTTGCATATACATTGAACCAGTAAAGGACGAAGATCCTAGTGGAGGGGACCATGCATTCAATATTTCTGAGGATTATATTCATTCAACTGCCAACGGTGAGGTTGGATGGCGTAGTGACAGCTCTACGTCTTCCGACTCTGACAATGCTTTAGAACATTGGCAGAACTGCTTGCATGAAGTGTCACTCCACAGGTGTGTGTTAATCACGCAGTCACTATGCCACGTTACGACTGAAACGGTCACACTACCAGTTTATGAACGACTGCCTAGCTTGTTCGACTTTTTGACGGAGTTTCAGGAACGAGTTTCAGAACCCCAACAATTGCTGGCATTAGAAGAAGCACTGAAGGTTGCTCCAGCATGCTGGTGGGTGACACACAAGAAATTAATTCACAGATGGTCGCAATGTAGGATATTTATGTCGTTTTGTTTCGGCGATACTAAGGTTTACCACACAGGGAAATATAATGGTCGGGATAACCTTAGCAGTCATTTGATGGAGTGTAAGACATTGTGGGCATTGCAACCAAGAGATGAGTGGGTCCATGCCTTTATCCATACTTTAGATGAGATGTCGCGATCATGGTATACTGCAGCCGATTTGCGAGGAGAAATTACCACTTGGGTGGAGTTGACGGTATGCTTCACTCATACGTTCAGCTTCGCGGATGCCAACCCTAATGTCAATAATGCTTTGCAGCTCATCTGCGATGTGGTTCTGAAGGTTGTTTCAGTGGCATATCCTGTGGATCCGCATATGCACTTCTAGATGCAATCCATGATGGAATGTTAGAATATCACCGGTGGGCCCAAAGATAGTGATGATCCGCGGAATGTCAATATTCCGGAGTCTGAAGGGAGTCGTGATGTGGTAGCACCTGATATGCTAAGTGATCCGATCAGCCAGCCCTTGAAGCTCTGTAAGATCAATATTGGGATGGAGACCACTCCCAAGTTTTGAATGTTGGAGATTATTGGGATGATGAGATGATGGGAAAGGTGACTGACTTGTTGCATGAATTCCAAGACCTCTTTCCTATGAAGTTTTCTGAGATGAAAGGTATTTTGGGTGATTTAGGAGAGATAAAGATCCCCTTGAAACCAGATGCTAAACCAATTCGGCAGCGACCCTATCGGATGAATCCACGCCATAAGGAGAGGGTCAAGGTAGAACTTGATCGCATGTTGGATGGTGGTATTATTGAACCAGTTGAAGAGTCCGACTGGATCAGTCCGATGGTGGTCTAGGACAAGAAGACTAGTGAAGTGCGCATTTGTGTCGATTTGCGAAAGTTGAATGATGCCTTCTTGCATGATCCCTTTTTGACCTCGTTTACTGATGAAGTGCTCGAAGGTGTGGGTGGATAGGAGATGTATTATTTCACATACGGGTTCTCAGGCTATCATCAGATCCGCATTGCAAAGGAAGACTGCCACAAGATGACTTTTGTGAAAGAATGGGGTTGTTTTTAGTACACTATGATGCCGTTTGGGTTGAAGAACGCACCTGCGATATTCTCGCGGGTTGTTGTTTCCAAGTTTTTGGATTTCATTCAGAAGTTTTTGCAGGTATACATGGATGACTGAACAGTCTATGGTTTGATCCATGATCATCTGTCCAATCTATGCTTGATGCTAGATCATTGACGACAACATTAGATATCACTGAACTTGAAGAAGTGCATCTTTTGTGCACCATTTGGTCACTACTGGGTCACATTGTGTGTAAGCAAGGGTTGTTAGTGGATCCAACAAAGATTGCGCTCATTCTGAGCCTAACAACGCTAACTAACATTAAGCAATTGTGGGCGACGTTGGGACATACCGGGTATTATCGCAAGTTCATCAGGGGTTATGCAGCGATCACCGCCCCTATGGAGAATTTATTAAAGAAAGATGTAGTCTTTCAATGGAGCCCCGAATGTCAAGATAGTTTTGAGACACTGAAAGCTAAAATGGCTTTAGCGCTGATATTGGTGTTTCTAGACTAGATTAAGGAATTCCATGTGCACGTTGATGCATCGTCGATAGCACTAGGTGTGGTACTGGTGCAACCAGGAGAGGGGGATCTTGATCACCCCATTGATTTTCCAAGTCGAAAGTTGTCATCAATAGAAAGGAACTATACCACCATAGAAAGGGAAGGCCTGGCAATGGTCTATGCATTGCAGAAGTTTCGCCATTACTTATTGGGAGGACACTTCAAGATTTTCACCGACCATTCCGCATTAAAATACCTAGTCAATAAGCCTTTGTTGGCGGGGAAGATATGTCGCTGGTTGGTTCATTTGGAAGTGATTGTGAAGCCAAGATGGTTGAATGTTGGACCTGATCATCTGTCACGGATTGAGACAGGCGAGGAGCCAACTAACATTGAAGATGGGTTTCCTGATGCACAACTTTTTAAGGTTGAAGTCGCTGATGGCTACTTTGAAGAAATCATTCAATTTCTGAGGAAAGGTACCGCACCTGAGGAGTTCACCACTAGTAAAAATAAGCAGTTGGTGGTCAAGGCCGCAAATTTCCAACTAATTGCAGGTGAGTTGTACAAATTAGGCTCAGATGAGATACTACGACATTTTGTTTTGCCTCATGAGCAAGGGCAGATCTTGGTAGAAGCACATGCAGGAGTGGCTGGGGGGCACTATGGAGGTCGTGCGACTGCCAGGAAGGTGATTCGGGTGAGGCTCTAGTGGCCCACACTGCATAATGATGCAATTGACTATGCACGGTCTTGCGATATTTTTTCAGAGAACCGGGAAGCCATCCAGGAGGGACGAGATGCCGCTGGTACCTCAACTGACATTGCAGCCATTTGAAAAATGGGCAGGGGATTTCGTGGGACCAATCAACCCACCTAGGAAGTGCACTGGTGCAGGACACATCATCACGGTGATAGAATATTTGACACGATGGGAAGAGGCTGTACTAGTCATTGATTGTTCTGCGGCCACAGCTGTGCGGTTTTTGTTTGACAACATTGTCACTCACTTCGGCTACCCCAATATATTGTTGAGTGATCAAGGCAGCCACTTTCTCAATCGCACCATCAGCGCATTGACAGAGGAACTGTAGATACAGCATAAGAAGAGTACGCCATATCATCTGCAAGAAAATGGCACGGTGGAAGCTTTCAACAATATATTGGAGCATGCGCTAAAAAAGGTGTGCAATGAAAACTGCGATGACCAGGATCTAAAAATCCCAGTAGTCTTGTGGGTGTATCGCACCACGTGTAAAAGGTTGACAGGAGTACATCATTTTGAGTTTGCTCATCACCACAGCAATAGGTATGGATGCTATAGCGGCATTAGAAGAGCATTTAGCGTAGTTAGTATAGTTGGAAGAAGATCACTTTATTGCGGGATTCCACCAGGGTGTGGAGAAGGATCGCCGAAAGGCTTGGCATGATCACCACATAAAAAACAAGCAGTTTCAGCAGGGTGACTTGGTTCTGTTGTATGATAGTAAGTTTATGAAACATCCAGGAAAAATGCAGATGCACTAGCTTGATCCATATCGCATCCATAACATCACTTTAGGAGGAGCGGTACAGTTGCAGCAATTGGATGGAGCGATGCTTCCAAAGTTGATTAATGGAAGTAGGTTGAAGCGCTATCGGTTGGGCTTGGAGCAGTGTGATGCCTGAGTCGCATCAGCAAAAACAAATGTGTGTAGGTTGATTGGTGGCAGGACGACGCACCAACAGAGACAAAAATGCGAAGGCAGGGAGGCTTGCACCGCAAGTTTGGAACGATCCACGACAGTGGCAGAACGACGGTTGAGTCAAATCAATAACAAATGCCACAAGTTAAGAAAGTTAATTAACGACGCTCATTCAAATGATGGGCATTAATGGCGGATCTGGCTGATCAGCTGACAATATCGATGACAAATTTAGGTCATTAATATAGGAATTAGTCCGAGTTAATGCAGGATTTAGTTATGATTATAAGGGATTTGGTTGGGCACTATAAAAACGGGCCGAAGCTGGTCGGAAGGAACCTGTTCGTAGAAAATAAGTTTAGTTGCTGATTACAGAGTTGAGTAGTGTTGTGGAGTGATGCTCTAGAGTGTTGAGGGAGTTCGGGTAAGATTCTATTGGTTTAGTGTTGTAGTAGGAAGACGAAATTGAGTTGATTGCTAGCTGCTGGGTGAGGGCCTATTAAGCCAAGAAGGGCCCTAGT
The DNA here is from genome assembly GCA_027924585.1 of Larix kaempferi. Lineage (NCBI taxonomy): Eukaryota > Viridiplantae > Streptophyta > Pinopsida > Pinales > Pinaceae > Larix > Larix kaempferi. The sequence goes on from BSBM01000205.1 coordinate 27,878,376, forward strand.
GTGGCATGCCGAGCAACCCGGTGGTTGACGTTTCTAGTGGCATAGAATCCCTGGCTCGACTAGTAAGCATTGAAGAAGAGGTCGTCAGTAATTCCAGGCAACTCGGCCTTTACTAGCATTCCAAAGAAGCGTCGGGGGGGGGGTCAGCATTCCGAGTTTTCACAGAGCAAGCGGTAGCTTCGATCATCCATTGTGGTGGCGGAGGAGGTTTGAGTGCATATGGGACAGTCCAGTCGAAGAATTGACAAGTCCACTGCGTGGGAGGGGCTCTCTGCTATCAACATCCCTGGGTATGTCCGCCCAAGTCAGATGGATGCAACCCCTCGCAAGGTGAAAAAAATTAGAAGTATACATTGAGGATGCCAGGACTCCTTGCTAGAATGGAATGCTCTGCTAATATTGGGATGGTGTTGATGCGCCTGAGGTATGATGATCACATTATGGTGGCCTATCTAGAGATTAGGTCAGGACCCTATGTGTTAGGGTCACAACTCACTAGGAAGCCGATTCCGCACGACTAGGCATGGGGGTTGAATCAGGCCGGATTGTTGGGGCTCATTAACATGCCGCATTTCGGGTGACTACCGGAGGTTAACGCTTGGGTGAAGCAACTGTTGGCCTGCTTCCATGGTGGTACATTGTGGTTGGACAAAGCGATTCTGGTCACTGTCGATATGATTGCGGGCTTTACCGGGTTGCCCAAAGATGGGGTAGACCCGTCAAAATACTTCCGAGGGAAGGAGAACGATAAAAAGAGGGTGGCGCAGTTGGTTAAGTGCTATGGATTAGAACGGGATGGTCGTCGTTATCACACCAGTAGTATCAACGATAAGGCGGTTCTCACTGACATAAAGACATTATCCTGCAAAGTGGTCCGTGGCGGTCGACCTAACCAGTGCAATTCGGGGATCGTGGCATGTGTAGAGAAATGTGCACCAGGAATCCAGATGAATTGGTCCTTGTTTTTGCTGAACCAGTTGGTGGAGGATGCCGTCACTATCCAAGCTGGGAAGGGCTCCTTCATGTATAGCTGGATTTTAATTTTGATCGCACTTGTTTCCTGGAAGGAGCCCAACACTTACGAAGGTATGGAGGTTGTGGCCGTGACTAAGCGTCTAGGTCCGTGATATAAAAACTTGTGGTGGGTACTCAAGAAAGAGTGACTTTGGGACTATGCATTGCAGTTCTGGCTTTATTGGGAGATGCTTTATGATGCAGTAACAAAGGTGCCTCGGTTATCTAAGGAAATCGTGGCAAAGTATAAGCCGATTATGGTGTTTGCGATTTGGCCACATGTTATTTATTTGCAAGCCAGATGCGATCGAGCCAAGAGGTGGTTGTTGACCCCTTATAAGTTGACTACAGCGGAGCTGTATTCTATGGTGAATGATTGGCCGAATGAATGGAGAGAACCCGTGGGGTTGACAGAGATTGACACCGGAGCACCGATGATAGGCCCTGATGATCGACTATTGGTGCAAGACCCGCGGAGTCACCATGACTCAGATCAAGAATCGACAAGGACCCTGATGAATGATGAAATTGAATAGGACATTGAGGAGAATAGGACGAAGGCACACCATGAGTATGCTACCATTAGTTGGGCAACGCCAATCATAGAGAGTCAGTTGGGATGCCTCATCACAGAGGTAACCCATGCGACCAATACTAATGCTCGAGCGATGATGGGGAAGGAGGACGAAGGATTCCATGCGGTCACCGCCCGCCTAGATTCCTTGTGCGATATTGTTTTAAAGAAGGCACCAGAGGGAGCAACGGTGCAGGAAATCAGCTCAATCAACACTGAGCCATGGGTCAGGAATGTCGATATTCCCCCGACTGCGATTGTGATGGATAATGAGGCTTTGACAGCCTTGCTGTAGCCGTAGGAGAAATTGACCACCAATGTCAATGCGCTGCCCGCGAAAGCATTGACAACTATGCAGGCAGTTTCTAGCTGGGAAATGGCAGACCGAATGCACAAGATCAGCGGGAAATGTCTGCGCTTGTAGGAAAGCTAAGCAGCTATGCAGGAAGCCATCGCAGAGTTAACTGGAAATGATGCTACAATGAGGCAGGCTGTGGACGAGTTGGAAGAGGATATCAAGAAATAACAGGATGAGAAGGCTCAATGATAGAAGAGGTGAAGCAGGAACATGATCGCCTTATTATCGAGAAGGCCACCTTATGGGATCGCAATGTGCATATAGAGATGGACATTGCTGAGGCTTGTCACCATGTGCCGGAGCCCACCACCGAGTTAGATGTGATTCAATGCTTGCAGTGACATTGGGTTGTCATTGACAAGTTGCGGCTTGACTATCAGGAATTAAAAACCCTGGTGAACCCTAGTACACCCGAAGCATAGGTGGACGACCAAAAACAGGCTCTTGAGGAGGTAGAAACATAGATGGAGGAGTTGGAAATGAAAGCAACGAAACTCACAGCCGACACCGTACAATTTTGGGGTCGAATTGTTCAGGACGAGCAAATTGAACAATTAACCAAGTTTTGACAGGAAGCGGAGGGGCAGTTGGTGACACTAAAGATTGAGATGTACACGATGTTTTCCATGGAGCAGGTTTCCAAGTACGCGGACTTAAAAGAGTTGTAGCAACACGTCACCAAGGCCGATGAGCGACAGAAGAAGCGCGCTGCGCAGCTGGAGGAGTTCCAGGAAGTTGGCGGTTAGTTCATGACAAAAGTTGGTGAAGTCCTTCAGGTTGTACAGGCAGGTCGCCAACAGGTTGCGAGCAAGCTAAGCGAGCATCCATATCCCCAGGATGTGATCGATAGTCAAGCGGTGGCTATGGAAAAAAAGGAGCAGGTGACGATAGTCAAGCAACAGTATGAGGATTTCAGGGTCAAGACCACTGAGTACACTATGTCCCACTGACGTGGGTCGAGGGTGAGCCACAAGATTGTGTTGGGGGCCTGTTGGCATGTGGTTAGGATGGATCATTCCCGCAGCACCGCAATTGCTACGATACCACGAAAGGCAGAAGATGGAGCTCAGATAATGTTATTGTTGGTATTTTTTGTGTCAATTGTACAGCGGTATGCAGGTTTTTGGGTCATTTTGACCATGTCAGTTAGGTGTCATTTACTCGAAGTGTTAGTCAGGAAGTTGTTAGTAAGTGGACAAGAAATGTAAAGGAGGAAGCCTATTTATAGTCATAGAGTCGTATGTGTTGAATCATCTAATCTTGGAGGTATGCATCTGCAATTGTGTATCGGAGATCAAGAGTTATCTGCAAGATCTGTGTTTTGTGAAGATATTGTATCTGGGTTTTGCGAAGTTAATATGATATGACAGAGTTGTTTTGTGAAATCCCTGTGTATCTTCTGTTCACTTATGGTAATGCATGTTGTGATATATGAATAATGCTATGTTTTCTTGTTGCAATTAATGCTTTACTATTATATTTGCTGTGATGAATATTTCTGTTGAATGATGCTATGAATATAAATGATGTCGAAGTTAAATGCATAGATCTACTTCTGAAATGTCGCAATAAGTTAAGCAATTGAGCCGCAAACATCCTCCTTCATTCGGAAAAAGCATGGTTCCCTCACATATCCCTTGAACATCTCGGGTAAGACCTCATCTGCTCTGTATGTGTTTCCAGATCGGGTTAAACCTGTTTGGGCCAGTGCTCAAGGAGATTGCGGTGGATCGGGTGTCGACAGTGAGTGGAACCCATGTCGACTGGGTTTGAGTCAACAGGATTTAGTTGAGTCGGATGAGAATATTTTGACTTGTCGAAGTCAGCTAATGTATTCTTGTCAAGTGGTCATCTTGATGTCGGCTTTGTCACAAAGCATGCTTTCCCTTTCTGCTTGGTTTTGAGTTTGCTGGCATAGTGGAATGCATCCGCAAGCGTATTGATAGTCATAAATTCCATCTCTTGCTGAATATACTGGTACAAGCCACTGATGTACTTCAGAACAAGCAATTTCTCTTCTTCTTGGACGCCAATTCTAGCCATGAGTCGATAGAACTCATCGGTGTAACTCTGTACTGATCGGTATTTCCATTGCCTTAGTTGCTACCACTTCTTATACTGTTTCTTGAGGTATTTGGGCAGGTAAAATTCCTTTTGGATTTGTTCGATGAATTTATCCCATGTGTCGAAGGGGTCTCCGCTTTTCTCCATATTTGTTGACAGGTTCTCCCACCAGCAGTGCATAGATGTTGGCATCTTTAAGGCTGCAATGGTGATCTTTTCAGCTTCTGAGAGTTTATTCAAAGAGTAATAGGATTCAAATTATTGCACCCAATAATCGACAGATTCCACGTCAATCATTCCTTCAATATTCGGTATGTCAAAATTCATTTGCACTTTGAAGGGGATAATTTTATTGGAGTGAGTTCTCATTGAAAATCCTTTGGATGTTGAAGAAAATTGCGTGAGAATTTCATAGAACTGGGTGAACATTTTTTTCCATTGTTGATTCAACTCTTGCTCAATAAGTTGTGATGTCTCGTCGGCTGCATGTATATAATATATTTCTTCTGCCATTGCTGGAGGTATGTAATATCCTATGGACTATCTACCAAGAATATTAACTGGATCCCAAGTTCCTTTTAACTCCACTAGTCAATTTTTTGCTTAATTCTTCATATGGTGCAGGATGTAAGTGAGGTTTACTAGCTAAGCACTGAAGATGGTGGGATGAAAGTTCAATTCTGGAATTTAAATGGGGTTTGGTGCAGCAGCAAGTCAAAGTTCAGATCTGAGGTGTCCTATGCACAATGTACTAGTACCTTTCACTTTTCAGCAAAGGAATGAATCCTTTGCCTACTTCAAGGCTTCCTGGGTAGCTGGCATATGCATACTAGACAGGTAGGGGTTCAGGGAGTTTGAAGAAGTGTAAATATTAGAAAATTAATGGATGGCTATCTTCAGGAGGATTCTGGAGCAGATTGGACAAGGTTTGGAAAGATTGGGGTGACAGATGCTTAACTGGGATTGTCGGGCTAGGAACTTTGTTGTCTTCCCAAACACAAGGAAAAAGCTTCCAGATTTTGATTTCAAACACTGATATGGTTAATATATTAAGTTGTGAGCCTACTGCAACAAACGGGAAGTGAAATGGATTTGTAGATTGTATTTTATGAAGAAAACAATAAAACTAGTCAAATAAAACCACCCAACGAGCTAGTCTCCAAATCTGACTTGACAACTGGCTTCCATTAATTTATTTTTCTGTTATAAATGAGTATACAGATCTGATAGAGTAATAAAAACATAAATAACTTGCAATAGATATGACAGAACCCTTCTTTTCTTATTCAGTAACTCCCTTCTAAAAATGGTGCCTCACAGGCTATGATTTTACAATACAATGGTGAAGAATATGAAGAGAGAGAAGGATTTTTTTACAGTAATCTGTTCTGGATGTAAATATCAGAACCTATGTGGAGAATAGGCCTAATCTGGCTGCTCCTATTGCTGGAAGTCCTCACTGTTACGTCCTCCTTCAAACAGACACCTCCATCAGGGAAAACGCCTCCAAAGTTCGCTGGACGAACTGGGGCAATGAGAGGAATGGGAGATCAAGTCTGGATTCATCCTATGGGCATGGAGTCCAACAACATAGGCTGATAACAAATCCTAGAGCCCACTGGAGGTCCTAGGAAAGATACTCCACCACAATCTCCTTCTGTTGATGATCCTCCTCTAAATCTAGCTACAGTTCCTCTTCAATGGTGGTATCCTCTCCAGTCTGGCATTAGATCTTCATGGATGCACTATACTAGACATCAATGGCTGCAACATTACTGGCTCGACCTGCACGACACTCCTAGATAACTCTCACAGTCTTGGGGCACATCACCCAAGTAAGTTTGTTGAGGCACAACACTCAACTTGAGAGGCTTAGAGCTCTCAGACCAAAATTCCAAATGACAAAAGTTCTTTCCTGAAGTGAGAATCATGCTTAAATAGATGAGATATCTTGCTTGGAAAGCCATACCACATGTGTGGGTGAGGTAGGGCGCATCCTCTCTGAGTTTGGAAACTTTTGTGCTTTCTCCACTTTCTTTCCTCAACTTCCATCAGTCTGAATTGGCAAGTGTGCGCTAACTGCTTTTCTGGATGTTGCTAAATCTCTGCTGTGTGCTTTTCCTGCTTCTTTCCATTCCACTTACTTTCTACTTTTCTGCCTTTGCCAACTTTCCCAGCTTTTCCTGATTCTTTCTGTTTTTTTTCGACTTTCCTGCTTTTGCCAACTTTCCTCCAGCTTTTGTCAGTTTCTAATTCCATTCTGACTTTCTTTCTATTCTGAATTATTCTCCACTTGGGCAAAGTCATCCACTTGACAACAATTCGACCTCCTAGCCTTATTATCCAACTTGGAAAATTTTATTAGTATTTAATAAATAAAAATACTAAAATACTTCTCAACAGTAATTCCATCTTCCAAAATTAATCAAATAACTTACTAATTAATTTTTTCCTAAGTGTACTTGCCTCCAAAAATTATCCCCATGAATTAATTACTCAATTAATTATGACTTAGACCCCTAGGGATAGGAGGATCCAAGTGGTGACAAAGGTCACTAGGGGGGGGGGACATGACAGTCCTCCCTTACCAAGATTGCTTGTCCTCAAGCAGTTTCAGACTAGGATGCTGCAGAATCTGTTCATCCCCACAAGTGGCATCCTCACTAGGAAGATATTTCCATTGTACCAGGTATTCTTTGATAATTCTGCTTCTCAGCTTCCTCTCCTTGGTCTGCAAGATGTCTTCAGGCTCTAGTACCAGATTTCCTTCATCATTAAGGGGGGGTAGTATTTCTGAAACCTTAACCTGTTGTCCCACTACTTTCTTCAAGCATGACACATGAAAGACATTGTGTATTTTTCTTTCTGCTGGCAAATCTAACTCATACGCTACTTCACCCACTTTCCATGTTATTTTGTAGGGACCATAAAACCTTGGCAGTAATTTTTCAGCCCCCTTTTGTCTTAAGAGTTGTTTGCCTATATGGCTGCAATCTTAGATAAACCAAGTCTCGTTCCTGGAAAGTTCGATCTGTTATGTTCTTATCTGCATTAATTTTCTGCTGATTTTGTGCAACCTGCAAATTCTCTTTCAGTGCTTTGAGGATGTCCTGTCCTTCTTGCAGCCAATCTTTTGCCTTTTGTGCCTTGCAGTTTCCAAAAACCAGATCTGCAAAAGTGGCAGACTCATACCCATACAAAGCTTTGAATGGGGTCATGCCAATGGAGATGTGGAAGGTGGTGTTATAACAGAACTCTCCTAGATGTAACCAGTTGACCCAAGCCTTCTGCTGTCCTATAACATAGTTTCTGAGGTACCCTTACAGCCATTGGTTAACTCTTTTAGTTTGTCCATCGGTCTAGGGATGGTAGCTGGTGCTAAGGTTTAAATTAGTATTTACCAATTAGAACAGAGATTTCCAAAAGGCACTGGTGAACTTACTATCCCTATCACTGACTATCATTTTTGGCAGCCCATGCAATCTGAATACTTCTCTAAAAAAAAGTGCAGCAACTTGACTAGCAGAAATAGTAGATGTGACAGCAAAAAAGTGACCAAATTTGGTTAATCTATCAACTACTACAAAAATACTGTCTTTACCCTTGGATTTGGGCAAACCTGTGATGAAATCCATTGATATGCTCTCCCATTTCTGCCCAGGGATTGGAAAAGGTTGTAGGAGTTCTACAGGACGAGTGTGCTCAACTTTGTTCTACTGGCATGTAGTACACTCACTAACATGCTTTAGAACATCCTCTTTGAGGCCCTTCCAGGTGAACCTCTCTCTTAATTTTCTGTAAGTTTTGAAAATACCAGTATGGCCTGCTACTGGAGCATTGTGGGCAACCATCAAAATCTGCTTCTTCAGCTGAGATTCAGGAGCTAAAAAAATTATGTTCTTATAATAGATGACATCAATGATGACCTGGTAATGTTCTTCCTGGTTCACTCTATCTAGCAAATCACTAGCAAACTGATTTTTTGCATATTCCTTAATTAGTTGTGCCTTCCAATCAGTAGGCACTTACAACAAAGAAAAAACAAGCTTCCTAGAAAGTGCATCAACAGCTACATTTAGCTTACCTTTCTTATATTCAATATCAAAATCATAGGATTGAATTTTGCTTACCCACTTTTGCTGCCTATCTTTCAGCTCCTTCTGAGTTAGGAAATGCCTCAAACTGTTTTGGTCTGTCTTAAATATAAATTTACCTCCCACCAAGTACTGCCTGAATTTAGCCAATGCATGCATGATGGCTAACATCTCCTTGTCATAGATCGAGTATAGCCTCTCATGGGGCTGCAACTTCCTTCTCTCATAGGCAATCAGGTGTCTATTTTGCATCAGAACTGCTCCTATGCCCTCACTCGAGGCATCACACTCAAAAAAAAAAGGCTAGCTGAAATCTGGGAGTGCCACCACTGGGAAGCTGCTCATAACTTCCTTCATTTTATTGAATGCTTTTTCAGCCTCTTCATTCCAGCAGAAAGCTCCCTTCTTTGTAAGATATGTCAAGGGAGAAGTGATTTTGGAGAATCCCTTAACAAATTTCCTGTAATATGTGCATAAACCTATGAACCCTCTTAGAGCAGTTATATTCTTTGGGATGGGCCAATCTAAGATTTCTTGAATCTTCTCCAGGTGTACCTTGAATCCATCTTTCCCAATGATGTGTCCAAGATAGAGGAGTTCCTTCATACCAAACTCACACTTTGGCAGTTTGGCATAGAATTATTATTCTGCAAGTAGAGTTAGTACACTATCCAAATGTTGCAACTGCTCTTCCCATGTCTTGCTATAAATCAGAATGTCATAAAAAAAAACAAGTACAAACTTACAGAGCTGTTTGCTGAAAATTCTGTTCATGCATGACTAAAAAGTTGATGGTGCATTTGTCAAGCCAAAAGGCATGACCATAAATTCAAAATGCCCAAAATGGCATCGAAAAGCAGTTTTCTGCACATCTTCACTTCTCATTCTGATTTGGTGGTAACCAGAATGAAGGTCAATTTTAGAAAAGTACTTGGCTCCATGCAACTCATCAATCCTTGGAATAGGATATTTGTTCTTGATGGTTTTCTTATTTAAAGCTCTGTAATCAATGCACATGCACATTGTTCCATCTTTCTTCTTTACCAAAACCACCGATGAAGCAAAGGGGCTTGAGCTTGGCCTTATGAACCCCATTTCCAACAGCTCTTCGATGGTATTTTCTATTCCATCTTTGAATCTTTTGGGGTGTTTGTAGGGGTGGGTTTTAATGGGAACACTTCCAGGTTCCAGCTCTATCCAATGTTAAGTACCCCTATTAGGGGGCCTTCCATGTGGTAGATCCTCAAACACCTTTTTGTGCTTTTGCAATAGTTTTTGGATATCTTCAAGATGTTGAGACACATCAATGGTGGTTCCTTTGGTGGTGATCAAGCATTCTACATCCCACTCTATGTCTCCATGCCTCAAAACAGATATCATGCTATGTGCAGAAATCACTTGTTTTGGGTAGGTGTTAACACCTCTCAAAACCACTTGCTTACCTTCAGCATCTTTAAAGCACATTTGGGGAATTCTGTAAGTTACCACATGCTCACCAAGTGAGAATAGCCATTGTACCCCCAAACAACATTAGTATCAACAAAATCAACAATGTAAAAACTATCAGTTACAGTATGGTCTCCAATGGTTACCTGCAGCTTAGGAATCCACCTGTTGCATTGCATAGTATTGTTCTTACAGGAAATAATAACTGTGAAACCCCCAAATTTTTCAGATTGGAGTTTTCTCCTCTCCACCATGGCTGAATCAATGAAATTATGTGTAGCTCCCCCCGTCGACCAGCACTGAAACTTTTTTCCCTTGCACTACCCCCTTAAAATTCATAGTGTGGTAGCAGGGTACTCCACTCAAAACTGCAAATTTTGCTTCTGTTTGAGCTGGTTCTTCTTCCTCAGCTGTATTATACCCCTCTTCTGCACATTCTTCCACTTGTGCTTCTACACTCATTTCTTCCTCACCACTTTCAGAAAATACTTCTATGTAGTGAGCTTTTCCTTTTGCACATTTGTGCTCAGGGACCCATGGCTCTTGGCAGGAAAAACACAACTTTTTCCTCCTTAACTCATCCCGATCTCGGAATGAGTATTCTTTCTTATTTGGGGCAGAATTATTTCTGAAAGGTGGCTTAGAATTCTGAAATTTTGCAGGTGGATTGAACTTAGGTTGGTATCTGGTTCTTGGGATTGGATCTTGCAGATCCCTAGTTCTGCTCAAGGCTTCTTGCAGGGTGGCTGGTCTATCGGCTTTAACCAGCCCTCTCAAAGGTTCTGTTAATCCTTCTGTGAACAGCAGGATCAACCTAGGTTCAGATAGATCAGTGACCATCACTTCCAACTTTTGAAATTCTGATATATATGCCTCTCATGTGCTAGCTTGTTTTAAGTGTGCCAACTCACAGAAAGATAGCTCAGGATCCTTCCTATCAAATCTTTCCACCAACCTCCTAGCGAAATATTCATAAGACTCAACTAAATCATTTCCAAGGTTTCTCATGCCATGAAACCACCAATCATTGGCCTCCCCTTCCAAATGCAAAACTGCCATTTTGATGGAATCTTTTCTACCATAGGATGCAGCTGAAAGTACATGTCTAGTTTCTGCACCCAGGAACTAGCATGGCATTTTGCAGTCCCATCAAAGTAAGGTATCTGGACCTTACATGCAACATTCCTCAACTCAATGTTGTTTTTTGGATGCCTAATATATCCCGTTGGCATATTTCTAAGGTAAATCTCAGAAAAATATTTGAAGGTGAGATGTCTTCTGCACTCATCACTCAAGGTCAAGTACACTACATGTCTCTCCTCAAAGGTAGCTACAGGTGCACCTGGTGCTTCTTTATTTTCCTCAAAAAAGTAGGCATGGTTTGTCGAGGTTGATCCATTTTAAATTCTCTAGGCCTATTGAATGGACCAGTCTTAGAAAAAATGGTTTCTCCAAATGTTTTTGTTTCACCCCGGTGAGAACCACTAGCACTCCCTTCTGCCTCTTTGTGTGCCAACTATCTACTAAGGATTTCTTTCATTTCATGACCGTTTTGTGCTATAGTATGTGTTAGATTTTCTATCCCTCTAACCATTTTAATCAGCAGTTGTCTAAACTCATCATTAGCTTCCTATTCAGACATGTTTCAGTTCCCTTGTATTTCTCCTTCAATAGAATCTACCTCTTCTTCCCTAGTGTCTTGGTGGCCTTTTCCTTTGGTGCCAAGGGATTTTCTTGAGCTCATCACCACAACAAGAGAAGGTTCAGAGGACCTCTGATACCAATGTAATATCCTATGGAATGTCTACCAAGAATATTAACTGGATCCCATGTTCCTTTTAACTCCACTAGTCAATTTTCTGCTTAATTCTTCAAATGGTGCAGGATGTAATTGAGGTTTGCTGGTTAAGGACTGAAGATGGTGGGATGAAAGTTCAACTATGGAATTTATATGGGGTTTGGTGTAGAAGCAGGTCAAAGTGAAGATCTGAGGTTTTCTATGCACAATGTACCAGTACCTTTCACTTTTCAGCAAAGGAATGAATCCTTTGCCTACTTCGAGGCTTCCTGGGTTGCTGACATATGCATACTAGACAAGCAGGGGTTCAGGGAGTTTGAAGAAGTGTAAATATAAGTCAATTAATAAATGGATATGTTCAAGAGTATTCTGGAGCAGATTGGACAAGGTTTGGAAAGATTGGGGTGACAGATGCTTAGCTGGGATTGTCAGGCTAGGAACTTTGTTGTCTTCCCAAACACAAGGAAAAATCTTCCAGATTTCAATTTTAAAGGATGATATGGTTAATATATTAAGTTTTGATCCTAGTGCAACAAACAGGAAGTGAAATGGATTTGCATATTTTATTTTATGAATAAAACAGTAAAACTAGTCAAATAAAACCACCCAACGAGCTAGTCTCCAAATCTGACTTGACAACTGACTTCCATTAATTTATTTTTCTGTTATGAATGAGTATACAGCTCTGATAAAGTAATAAAATATAAATAACTTGAAATAGATATGATAGAACCCTTCTTTTCTTATTCAATAACTCCCTTCTCAAAATGGTGCCTCACAGGCTATGATTTTACAATACAATGGTGAAGAGTATGAAGAGAGAGATGGATTTTTTTACAGTAATCTGTTCTGGATGTAAAGATCAAAACCTATGTGGAGAATAGGCCTTATTTGGCTTCTCCTACCATTGTAAGTCTTCACTGGTACGTCCTCCTTCAAACAGACATTTCCATTAGCGAAAACGCCTCCAAAGTTAGCTGGATGAACTGGGGCAATGAGAGGAATGGGAGATCAAGTCTCAATTCATCCTCTGGGAATGGAAGCCAACAATATAGGATGATAAAAACTCCTAGAGCCCAGTAGAGGTCCTGGGAAAGCTCCTCCACCACATTCTCCTTCTGCTGATGATCCTCCTCTAAATCTAGCTACAGTTCCTCTTTAATGGTGGTCTCCTCTCTAGTCTGGCATTATATCTTCACGACTGTGCTATACTGGACATCAAGGGCTACAATATTACTGATTGGACCTGCACAACAATCCTGGATAACTCACACAGTCTTGGGGCACATCACCCAAGTAAGTTTGTTGACGCACAACACTCAACTTGAGAGGCTCAGAGCTCTCAGACCAAAATTCCAAATGACAAAAGTTATTTCATGAAGTGAGAATTATGCTTAAATAGATGAGATATCTTGCTTGGAAATCCATACCACATGTGTGGGTGAGGTAGGGCGCATCCTCTTTGAGTTTGGAAACTTTTGTGCTTTCTCCACTTTCTTTCCTCAACTTCCATCAGTCTGAATTGGCAAGTGCGCCCTAACTGCTTTTCTGGATGTTGCTAAATCTCTGCTGTGTGCTTTTCCTGCTTCTTTCCATTCCACTTACTTTCTACTTTTCTGCCTTTGCCAACTTTTCCAGCTTTTCCTAATTCTTTCCATTTGTTTTCCACTTTCTTGCTTTTGCCAACATTTGTCCAGCTTTTGTTAGTTTCTAATTCCATTCTGACTTTCTTTCTATTCTGAATTATTCTCCACTTGGGAAAAGTCATCCACTTGACAACAATCCGACCTCCTAGCCTTATTATCCAACATGGCAACATTTATTAGTATTTAATAAATAAAAATACTAATATACTTCTCAACAATAATTCCAGCTTAAAAAATTAATCAAATAACTTAGTAATTAAATATTTCCTAAGTGTACTTGCCTCCAAAAATTACCCCCATGAATTAATTATGCAATTAATTATGACTTAGACCCCTAGGGATAGGAGGATCCAAGTGGTGACCAAGGTCATTAGGGGGGGGGCATGACAGTCCTCCCTTCCCAAGACTGCTTGTCCTCAAGTAGTTTCAGACTAGGATGCTGCAGAATCTGTTCATCCCCCCAAGTGGCATCCTCACTAGGCAGATCTTTCCATTGTACCAGGTATTCTTTGATCATTCTTCTTCTCAGCTTCCTTTCCCTGGTCTGCAAGATGTCTTCAAGCTCTAGTACCAGATGTCCTTCATCATCAAGGGGGGGCAGTATTTCTGAAACCTTAACCTGTTGGCCCACTGCCTTCTTCAAGCAGGAAACATGAAATACATTGTGTATTTTTCTTTCTGCTGGCAAATCTAAGTCATAGGCTACTTCACCCACTTTCCTTGTTATTTTGTAGGGACCATAAAACCTTGGCAGTAATTTTTTAGCCCCCCTTGTCTTAAGAGTGGTTTTCCTGTATGGCTGCAATCTCAGATAAACCAAGTCTCCTTCCTGGAAATTTCGATCTGTTATGTTCTTATCTGCATTAATTTTCTGCTGATTTTGTGCAACGTGCAAATTCTCTTTTAGTGCTTTGAGGATGTCCTGTCCTTCTTGCAGCCAATCTTTTGCCTTTTGTGCCTTGCAGTTTCCAAAAACCAGATCTGCAAAAGTGGTAGACTCATACCCATACAAAGATTTGAATGGGGTCATGCCAATGGACATGTGGAAGGTGGTGTTATAACAAAACTCTCCTAGATGTAACCAGTTGACCCAAGCCTTCTGTTGTCCTATAACATAGTTTCTGAGGTACCCTTCCAGCCATTGGTTAACTCTTTCAGTTTGTCCATCGGTCTGGGGATGGTAGCTGGTGTTGAGGTTTAAATTAGTATTTACCAATTCGAATAGAGATTGCCAAAAGGCACTGGTGAACTTACTATCCCTGTCATTGACTATGATTTTTGGAAGCCCATGCAATCTGAATACTTCTCTAAAAAAAGTGAAACAACTTGACTAGCAGAAATAGTAGATGTGACAGCAAAAAAGTGAGAAAATTTGGTTAATCTATCAACTACTACAAAAATACTGTCCTTACCCTGGGATTTGGGAAAACCTGTGATGAAATCCATTGATATGCTCTCCTATTTCTGCCTAGGGATTGGAAAAGTTTGTAGGAGTCCTGCAGGACGAGTGTGCTCAACTTTGTTCTGCTGGCATGCAATATACTCACTAACATGCTTTAGAACATCCTCCTTGAGGCCCTTCCAAGTGAACCTCTCTCTTAATTTTCTGTAAGTTTTGAAAATACCAGGATGGCCTGCTACCGGAGCATTGTGGGAAACCATCAAAATCTGCTTCTTCAGCTGAGATTCAGGAGTTAAAAAAATCATGTTCTTATAATAGATGACATCATTGATGACCTGGTAATGTTCTTCCTGGTTCACTCTATCTAGGAAATCACTAGCAAACTGATTTTCTGCATATTCCTTAATTAGTTGTGCCTTTCCAATCGGTAGGCACTTGCAACAAAGAAAAAATAGGCTTCCTAGAAAGTGCATCAGCAACTACATTTAGCTTACTTTTCTTATATTCAATATCAAAATCATAGGATTGAATTTTGCTTACCCACTTTTGCTGCCTATCATTCAGCTCCTTCTGAGTTAGGAAATGCCTCAAACTGTTTTGGTCTGTCTTAACTATAAATTTACCTCCCACCAAGTACTTGCCTGAATTTAGCCAATGCATGCATGATGGTTAACATCTCCTTGTCATAGATCGAGTACAACCTCTCATGGGGCTGCAATTTCCTGCTCTCATAGGCAATCAGGTGTCTATTCTGCATCAGAACTGCTCCTATGCCCTCACCCGAGGAATCACACTTCAAAACAAAAAGCTGGCTGATATCTGGGAGTGCCAAGACTGGGCAGTTGCTCATAACTTTCTTCATTTTATTGAATGCTTTTTCAGCCTCTTCATTCCAGCAGAAAGCTCCCTTCTTAGTAAGATCTGTCAAGGGAGAAGTGAGTTTGGAGAATCCCTTTACAAATTTCCTATAATATGTGCATAAGCCTATGAACCCTCTTAGAGCAGTTATATTCTTTGGGCTGGGCCAATCTAAGATGGCTTGAATCTAATCCAAGTGTACCTTGACTCCATCTTTCCCAATTATGTGGCCAAGATAGAGGAGTTCCTTCATACCAAACTCACACTTTGGCAGTTTGGCATAGAATGATTGTTCTGCAAGTAGAGTTAGTACACTATCCAAATGTTGGAAATGCTCTTCCCATGTCTTTCTATAAATCAGAATGTCATAAAAAAAAACAAGTACAAACTTACAGACCTGTTTGCTTAAAATTCTATTCATGCAGGATTGAAAAGTTGCTGGTGCATTTGTCAAGCCAAAAGGCATGACCAGAAATTCAAAATGCCCAAAATGGCATTGAAAAGCAGTTTTCTGCAGATCTTCACTTCTCATTCTGATTTGGTGGTAACCAGAATGAAGGTCAATTTTAGAAAAGTATTTGGCTCCATGCAGCTCATCAATCCTTGGAATAGGATATCTGTTCTTGATGGTTTTCTTATTTAAAGCTCTGTAATCAATGCACATGCGCATTGTTCCATCTTTCTTCTTGACCAAAACCACTGATGAAGCAAAGGGGCTTGAGCTTGGCCTTATGAACCCCATTTCCAGCAGCTCTTCGATGGTATTTTCTATTTCATCTTTGAATCTTTTGGGGTGTTTGTAGGGGTGGGTTTTTATGGGAACAGTTCCAGGTTCCAGCTCTATCCAATGTTCAGTACCCCTATCAGGGGGCCTTCCATGTGGCAGATCCTCAAACACCTTTTTGAGCTTTTGCAGCAGGTTTTTGATATCTTCAGGATGTTGAGACACATCAATGGTGGTTCCTTTGGCGGTGATCAAACATTATGCATCCCACTCTATGTCTCCATGCCTCAAAACAGATCTCATGCTATGTGCAGAAATCACTTGCTTTGGGTAGGTGTTACCACCTCTCAAAACCACTTGCTTACCTTCAGCATCTTTAAATCACATTTTGGGAATTCTGTAATTTACCACATGCTCACCAAGTGAGAACAACCATTGTACCCCCAACAAAACACTAGTATCAACAACATCAACAATGTAAAACTATCAATTATAGTATGGTCTCCAATGGTTACCTGCAGCTTAGGAATCCACCTGTTGCATTGCATAGTATTGTTCTTACCGGGAATAATAACTCTGAAACCCGCAAATTTTTCAGATTGGAGTTTTCTCCTCTCCACCATGGCTGAATCAATGAAATTATGTGTAGCTCCCCCATCGACCAACACTGAAACTTTCTTCCCTTTCACTACCCCCTTAAATCTCATAGCGTGGTAGCGGGGGTACTCCACTCAAAACTGTAAATTTTGCTTCTATTTGAGTTGGTTCTTCTTCCTCAGCTGTATTATACCCCTCTTTTGCAGGTTCTTCCACTTGTGCTTCGGCACTCATTTCCTCCTCATCACTTTTAGAAAATACTTCTATGTAGTGAGCTTTTCCTTTTGGACATTTGTGCCCGGGGACCCATGGCTCTTGGCAGGAAAAACACAACTTTTTCCTCCTTAACTCATCCCGATCTTAGGATGAGTATTCTTTCTTATTCGGGGCAGAATTATTTCTGAAAGGTGGCTTACAATTCTGAAATTTTTTAGGTGGATTGAACTTAGGTGGGTATCTGGTTCTTGGGATTGCATCTTGCAGATCCCTAGTTTTGCTCAAGGCTTCTTGCAGGGTGGCTAGTCTATAGGCTTTAACCAACCCTCTTAAAGGTTCTATTAATCCTTCTGTGAACAGCAGGATCAACCTAGGTTCGGATATATCAGTGACCATCACTGCCTACTTTTGAAATTCTGATATATATGCCTCTCATGTACTGGTTTGTTTCAAGTGTGCCAACTCATGGAAAGACAGCTCAGGATCCTTCCTATCAAATCTTTCCACCAACCTCCTGGTGAAATCTTCATAAGACTCAACTAAATCATGTCCAAGGGTTCTCATTCCATGAAACCACCAATCATTGGCCTCCCCTTCCAAATGCAAAACTACCATTTTGATGGCATCTTTTTCTACCATAGGATGCAACTGAAAGTATATGTCTAGTTTTTGCACCCAAGAACTAGCATGGCATTTTGCAGTCCCATCAAAGTAAGGTATCTGGACCTTACCTGCAGCATTCCTCAACTCAATGTTGTTTGTTGGATGCCTATTATATCCCCTTGGCTGATTTCTAAGGTAAATCTCAGAAAAATCTTTGAAGGGGAGATCTCTTTTGCACTCATCACTAAAGGTCAGGTACACTACATGTCTCTCCTCACAGGTAGCTACAGGTGCACTGGGTGCTTCTTTATTTTCCTCAAAAAAAGTAGGCATGGTTTATCAAGGTTGATCCATTTTAAATTCTCTAGGCCTATTGAATGGACTAGTCTTTGAAAAAATGGTTTCTCCAAATGTTTTTGTTTCACCTTGGTGAGAACCACTAGCACTCCCTTCTGCCTCTTTGTGTGCCAACTGTCTACTAAGGATTTCTTTCGTTTGATGACCATTCTGTGCTATAGTATGTGTTATATTTTCTATCCCTCTAACCATTTTAATCAACAGTTGTCTAAATTCATCATTAGCTTCCTGTTTAGACATGTTTCTATTCCCTTGTATTTCTCCTTCAGTAGAATCTACCTCTTCTTCCCTAGTGTCTTGGTGGCCTTTTCCTTTGGTGCCAGGGGTTTT
Organism: Larix kaempferi; assembly: GCA_027924585.1. Classification (NCBI taxonomy): domain Eukaryota; kingdom Viridiplantae; phylum Streptophyta; class Pinopsida; order Pinales; family Pinaceae; genus Larix; species Larix kaempferi. The sequence goes on from BSBM01000205.1 coordinate 27,896,457, forward strand.
TCTTGAGCTCATCACCACAAAAAGAGTAGGTTCAGAGGACCTTGCTTTGATACTACTATAATATCCTATGGACTGTCTACCAAGAATATTAACTGCCCAAGTTCCTTTTAACTCCACTAGTCAATTTTCTGCTTAATTCTTCAAATGGTGCAGGATGTAAGTGAGGTGTACTGGCTAAGGACTTAAGATGGTGGGATGAAAGTTCAATTCTGGAATTTATATGGGGTTTGGTGCAGTATCAGGTCAAAGTGAATGTACCAGTACCTTTCACTTTTCAGCAAAGGAATGAATCCTTTTCCTACTTCGAGGCTTCCTGGGTAGCTGGCATATGCATACTAGATAGGTAGGGGTTCAGGGCAGTGTAAATATCATGAAATTAATGGCTGGATATGTTCAAGAGGATTCTGGAACAGATTGGACAAGGTTTGGAAAGATTGGGGTGACAGATGCTTAACTGGGATTGTCGAGCTATGAACTTTGTTGTCTTCCCAAACACAATGCAAAAGCTTCCAGATTTCTATTTTAAAGGCTTATATGGTTAATATATTAAGTTGTGAGCTTACTGCAACAAACAGGAAGTGAAATGGATTTGCATATTGTATTTTATGAAGAAAACAGTAAAACTAGTCAAATAAAACCACCCAACGAGCTAGTCTCCAAATCTGACTTGACAACTGACTTCCATTAATTTATTTTTCTGTTATAAATGAGTATGCAGCTCTGATACAGTAATAAAAACAGAAATAACTTGCAATAGATATGACATAAGCCTTCTTTTCTTATTGAATAACTCCCTTCTCAAAATCGTGCCTCACAGGCTATGATTTTACAATACAATGGTGAAGAATATGAAGAGAGAGAAGGATTTTTTTACAGTAATATGTTCTGGATGTAAAGATCAAAACCTATGTGGAGAATAGGCCTGATTTGGCTGCTCCTATTGCTGGAAGTCTTCACTGGTACGTCCTCTTTCAAACAGACACCTCCATTAGGGAAAACGCCTCCGACGTTAGCTGGACAAACTGGGGCAATGAGAGGAATGAGAGATCAAGTCTGGATTCATCCTATGGGCATGGCAGAAAACAACATAGGATAATAACAACTCCTAGAGCCCACTGGAGGTCCTGTGAAAGCTCCTCCACCACAATCTCCTTCTGCTGATGATCCTCCTCTAAATCTAGCTACAGTTCCTCTTCAATGGTGGTCTCCTCTCCAGTCTGGCATTAGATCTTCATGGATGCACTATACTGGACATCAATGGTTGCAATATTACTAGCTGGACCTGCACAACACTCCTGGATAACTCACACAGTCTTGGGGCACATCACCCAAGTAAGTTTGTTGAGGCACAACAATCAACTTGAGAGGCTCAGAGCTCTCAGACAAAAAATCCAAATGACAAAAGTTATTTCCTGAAGTCAGAATCATGCTTAAATAGATGAGATAGCTTGGTTGGAAAGCCAGACCACATGTGTGGGTTAGGTAGGGCGCTTCCTCTTTGAGTTTGGCAACTTTTGTGCTTTCTCCACTTTCTTTCCTCAACTTCCATCAGTTTGAATTGGCAAGTGTGCCCTAGTTGCTTTTCTGGATGTTGCTAAATCTCTGCTGTGTGCTTTTCCTGCTTCTTTCCATTCCACTTACTTTCTACTTTTCTGCCTTTGCCAACTTTTCCAGCTTTTCCTGATTCTTTCCATTTGTTTTCCACTTTCCTGCTTTTGCCAACTTTCCTCCAGCTTTTGTCAGTTTCTAATTCCATTCTGACTTTCTTTCTATTCCGAATTATTCTCCACTTGGGCAAAGTCATCCACTTGACAACAATTCGACCTCCTAGCCTTATTATCTAGCTTGGCAATATTTATTAGTATTTAATAAATAAAAATACTAAAATACTTCTCAACAATAATTCCAGCTTCCAAAATTAATCAAATAACTTAGTAATTAATTATTTCCTAAGTGTACTTGCCTCGAAAAATTACCCCCATGAATTAATTACTCAATTAATTATGAATTAGACCCCTAGGGATAGGAGGATCCAAGTGGTGACCAAGGTCACTAAAGGGGGGGACATGACAAGGTAGCGTCTACTTGCATTGTTGAGATTGAGAGCATGTTTGAACAGGAATAAGTCGGTAACTTCACTGGAAGTGTCTACGCAAACTTAAGCATGAACAAAGCTGAGTGCTCTGATACAAATGATCCGCACGTGGACAAGAAGCATGAGGGGGAAAAACATTTGGCTGAATGAGTCGGCTCTATTATGGCGGAAGCTTAAGAAACATAATGTGCAAAGCAGGAATACACTACAAAGACAACACAAATGTACATAGACAATATGAAGGAATGCGAACTGATATTCTATTACTGGGTATGAGATCATCAATTGATTCTATGTTACATTATTATACATGCTTATATAGAATGTGTTGAGATGCTTGGGTGCTTTCCCGTTATGTTCAGTTACAAAAGAAGTTAGAAAGGTTCATTAGTTCAACCATTACAGTTGACTGGAAGACAAAGAGACATTCTGCCGAATTTTGACAGTCGCAAGTCGCAGATCGATGCTTCATGTCGATGTCACAAAATTGTGAGGTCGCGGAACTTGTCGAAGTCGTGGAGTTGTTGAAGCCATGTCGAAGTCAGAACTTGTCGAAGTTGTGTTGACGTCGATGACTAGTTGAAGATGTGTCTAAGTTAGCATCCGATAATAATGTCAACTACGATGTGGATCACTACATACATTTTTGGTTGAATACCTACTTGACCAATGTGAGAGGAATCTATATTTAAGTAGTAGTACCGATCGAATAACACTAGAGATGAGGGCGAGGGAACACGTGATGAAAAGATGAAGGACTCTATTTTTCTGTGGTTCCAACTATTTAAAGATATTTTGGCGAATTAAAAACTTTACCCAAGCATTGTGAGGTATGTTACATAGCCTAGTTAATATTGTTGAAAATGAAGAGGAGATTCATGCACCGATAGAATATCTAGTTGGTGTAACAATGACGAAGGAAGTGAATGGGCCATGAGTTTCATTTGAATGCTCAAGTTCATGGTTATGATATTAAAAAAGTGATGTTGGACCTTGGTTCAGATGTGAACATCCTATCTAAGAAGTTATGCGAAGCAATGGGTTCCCCATAGCTTCTTTATTCTCCAATCCAGTTGTCGATGGCAAACCGGTACCATATCTTCCCCATTGGTCATCTAGAGAATGCAAAAGAAGATTTAGGAGGTGTCAATATAGCTATAGATTTTGAAGTCATCGATATCATGGGGGAAACAAACCCTTATCCATCGTTGATTAGTATTGGTTGGGCCTATGAGAACTATGGAATCATTGATTTTAAGAACAAAATTTTGACCTTTAAGGTGGATTCTATGAAGGTGAGTTGTCCATTACATACACAACAAGGTTTAGGGTACAATAAACTAATCTAGGAGAACATGGAATGATATATTTTAGATGGGATTTATACCTTCACTACGAGTATTATGTAAACCCAAATGTAGATATATCTATAATATGGAGAAGCATTCAATATTTTGACAATGATTCCGAGGATGCTTGGGACAACTACCAAAATAGATAATAGGAAATATCATCCCGACATTGCACAATGGTAAAATTTGTCAAATGGACCAGGGTATAATTTAGTAAAGCACCAACATATGATGGAACCGATCAACTTGATACATTCTTAGAGGAGATGGAAGCCATGGTAGAGGAGTAATACCATATGGATGTATTAGACACTTCTCTTAAAGGAACCCTCGCAAGATGGTGGGAAACACACATAGATGATCTACATGAATAGGATACAACATAGCTAACCATGTTGATCATATTTAATCCATCTCTACATGCTAACATGGCCAACAAAGTATACATGGGGGAGTCTAATCCTTATCAACAAATCGATATTTGAAAGCACCAGTGGGAATTGGAAATGTTACGACCATAGTTATGGGTCCACCAATTATTTCATGAGTTTGGACCTATCCCAAAGGATTGGTACTTGCACGAAGAAATGATAATGTGGGTTGTTTATTGGAGGAAGTTGCAAGCAAAGTTGACGTCAAGACTTTTGTTTTTCTGTAACTAGTGACATGGTAATTGAGGGATTAACTGCTATCAATGGTATGTTGTTTACTATCTAGTTGTGGAATCTAAACCACTCTTATGTCTTCCCAGTGCATCTAGACATGATGGAATTCCATGTTGCAATGAAACAACCAGTATGTTGCGCTAAGGTAGAGAAAGAAGAACTAGGGCCAAATGAGGTCAAACAATTGCAACATCGGAAATTCAAAGAATTAGAAGGTTCTCGACAAGTCCAACAAACCATGTTAGAGGATACCAGAGCAATTTATACACAACCACTGGATTTGAAGAAGATCAATATTGGCACTAAAAATAAACTAAAGATGGAATGAATTAGGTATTATTGGGATGATCATGCAGTTTTAGAAATTGCTTCTCTACTAAAATAGTATGAGTACTTATTCCCACAAATTTTCACAAAACTTAAAGGAATCCAGGGGGACCTCCAAGAAATGAAGATTGTATTGAAACCGAATGCAAATCCTATCAAGCATCATCCATATCGGCTAAACCCCTAAGTCAAACAAAAGTTCAAAAAGTAGATCGACCGTATGTTGAATGTTGGATTAAGTTTCTCGATTGATGAATATGAGTGGATCAACCCTATTGTGATCCATAGTAAGAAGTAAACCAAATATATTAGGGTCATTGTCGATTATGGAATCCTAAACATTGCTTATGTTCATGACCCTTTCCCAATGCCTTTTAGTGATAAAGTTCTAGAACAAGTGGCAAGAAACAAAGCATATTCTTTTACTAATGGCTTCTCAAGATACCACTAGATAAGGATTGCAGAAGTGAACAAAAATAAGACTACGTTTACTACTGAATGAGGATCTTTTACATACAATGTCATTCCCTTCAGACTCAAGAATGCACCAACAATATTCTCAAGAGTAGTCATAGCTTCTTTCTGTGAGTTCCTCCACAAATTTGTGGAATTTTATTTGGACAATTGGATAATTTATAGCCTACTCAAATACCATGTGGAACTCCTTTGAGTAATGTTGAATCAATGTAGACAAATGATGATATCATCTTGCAGAAGTGCATATGATATTTACCCTTTGGTAACCTGTTGGGGCACATTGTATGTAAGGATGGTGTGTTAGTTGACTTTGTGAAAATTATTGTTATTGTAAATTTCCAGGAAATAACGACAGTAAAGTAGTTGCGATCCACTTTGGGTCATACCAGCTACTACTGAATATTTTTCCACAACTACATATCTATCACTGAACCTCTTGAGAGACTGCTCAAGAAGACAGAGATTTTCCAATGGAATAAATATTGCGAAAGAGCATTCAATGCATTTAAAGAGAAAATGGTAAACACCCCGATTCTTGTATTTCTAAACTGGAAGAAAGGATTCCGTGTTCATGTAGATGCAGTAGGAATATCCATAGAAGCTATACTGACTCAAATAGGTGAAGTTTATATGGATCACCTCGTGTACTTTTGCAACAGAAATCTGTCGCAAGCATAACACAACCACACTGCCACAGAGCAGGAGGGATTGGTTATGATCTATGCATTACAAAAGTTCCGCCACTATATTTTGGGAGGAACTTTCAAGTTATCCACAAACCATTCCTCTTTAAATTATTTGGTAAACAAGCTGGTATTAGAAGGTAGAATTTGTAGATGGTTATTACTCTTTCAAGAATTCTCATTTGAAGTTGTTGTGAAGCCTGGGAAACATAATCATAGACCAGATCATTTATCTCTCATTGAATATGGTGAGGTCGGTGGCTTGGTATATGATCAACTGCCATATGCGCCATTATTCTGAGTCGATGTTGTCCAAGACCATCTAGAATATATTACATTGTTCCTCACCACAGAAAAATCCCTAGATGACTTTTCCCCCATGTAGAAGAGACATTTGGTGGTTAGAGAGACGAAATACTAATTGATTGTGGGACAACTATATAAGATAGGAATTGATGGAATCTACTGTAGATGCATCTTGGATCATGAGTGTGAAAACATATTATGGGAATTCCATGTGGGATTTGTGGGAGGACATGTTGGCGGAAAGGCTACATGAAGAAAGGTGTTACAAGTTGGGTTGTGGTGGCCTACGTTATTCAAATATGCTAAGGAGTATGCATGAAAATGTGACATTTTTCAACATGGTGGTCGACCATCCGACATAGATGATCTTCCATTAAACCTAGTTCAAGAACTGCAACCTTTTGAGAAGTGGGAAATTGAATTTATGGGACCGATCCACCCACCAACAAAGAGCTCGAAGGCTTGATACCTTATTATTGGGACAAAATATCTAACCAATTGGGCTAAAGCTGCTGCCATCCTATACTATTCTACAAAATTAGTTGCATGGTTTATTTTTCAGAACATTATATCATAACATTATAACTCAATTCGGGTGCCCAAGAAGCCTTACTAGTGATCAAGGAAAGCATTTTTTGAACAAAACTATTGAACAATTGACAACTACGTTCTTAATTCAACATCATAAGAGCAACCCATATCATCCCTAGGTGAATGGAACAATAGAAGCATTCAACAATATTTTGGACATAAGACTAACCAAAGTCTATTGCACAAACATAAATGACTGGTATGAATGAATTCCATCTGTACTATGGGCCTACAAAAATACTGCTAAGACACTCCACAAGTATAATCACTTTCATTTGGTCTATGGGAGAGAAGTAGTGGTTCCATCCGAGTTCATTGTTTCGAGTCTATATATTGCAAACGCAAATCAGATGACAAAGGATTAATCAGTTGTAGAACATATAACATAGATCATGGGATAGTGGAGAAACCCAGTTTCTCATAGAATTTCATGCTACAAAAGAAAAGGGACAACAAAAATCATGGAAAGAATTCCACATCATACAGAAACAGTTTTTTATAGGTGACAAGGTCCTGTTGTATGAAAACAAGTTCATGAAGCACCCGTGAAAACTATAGATGCATTATCTTGGACCATTATTTGTTGCATAAATTAAAGGCTTAGGTGTAGTGAAGCTAGTGCAACTTGATGGTATCTCGTGCCATGGATGGGTGAATGGTGGACACCTGAATCCCTAAATTTTCAATCAATGATTTTGCAAGAGTCACTCCTACTTCGAGTAGTGCCTTAGTTAGGAGTTAGATTTTTTTCCTTTCTTTAGTTCAGTTTCTTTAGTTTAGTTTCTTCAGTTCAGTTTATTCAGTTTAGTGGTGTTTCTTTTCAAGTCTCTAGTTTGTTCTGCAGTTTCATTTTAGTCGCAAGTTAGTCAGCACCATTGTGGTCGGGGAGGTCCCAACCTACCACTATAGGATCATAGAGCATATATAAAGTTGCAAAACTATATTGATATCATTGGTCGAAGTGGCCGAGTCTTTTTCAAAATTAAGTACTGGTCGTGTGAACAAATAAGTGACCCATTTGCCAAATTTATAGAAACAACTCACGATGGTTCACCATTAATGTCATAACTTAGTGACAATTTAATACTTAAGGATGTCCAATATTTTGCATAGTGGGGTAATTTTTCAAACTAGAACCCCTAGAAAATCAGAAGCCCACAATTATATTTGTTTATCAGCAATGAGTTCCCATAACGGGAAAGGTGGCCACCACAAGAGTTGTATCCAGTAGGGCCCCAACTAAGGAGAAAGAGTTTTCCAAACAAGACCCCATAGACCTGATAATCCACATCGAGGGTGATATGAATAGGAAAGTCGAGAAAACTGGCTTGTGGATATTGATTTTATAGAACGGATTATGTATCTTGATATGAAACCGATGGAGTACATGAATTTCTTTGTGCTCGATAATGGGAAAGTTTGTTAGGAGTGGAATTTTGATTTTGTGGTTCTTTTGGATTTGACCCTCCTCCATCTGAAAGGCCTTCTAATTTTCAACACCATACAAGAAGTTCATAAATGTATGAAGTTATTGATCAGTAACATGCATGGCCACTCCCTTTGGTTAGTTAAGAATACTCCATCCACATTGATGACATTCACAAGCTTACAGGACTTTCCATTAAAGGAGAGGACATGGCCATGCTATTTCAAGCCACCCTCAAGAGTGCAAAAACCATATTGAGTCAAATCTATATGAGAAGTACTATACGAAGAGAGGTGACAAAGGTACCATTATTGGGGATATCAATAACCCTCTAGCCAAGATGGAGTGCTTGATCATTTCCAACAAATTCATGTGGAAGTATACAAATGGGGAGTGTACCCTAGATACACTATTAGTTGTTAAGTTATGTGTCAATAGTCCAAAACTAATTTGGTGTAATATTTTAATGGATGAACTCTTCTAGGCTTGCGCGGATGGATAGGGCTCAGGAGGTTATTTCATTTTCAGGTATTTGTTGGTTTCCTTGGCAATGTGGCAATGAAAACCATCCCATGGTCGAAACTTACCCCAGCTCAAGAAACACCAACTGACTACTCTACATTATGCCTCCTAGAAATCTTCAAAGGATGTGCCCAAAACAAAGAAAAATTCGAAGAATGGTATAAAAAAATGAAGAAGGTTTCCATGCCAAGAGTTGCAGAACCTATACTTAGGAACTACACTTCCAAGGTTTGGTTTGGTATCGAATGGGACCACACATTAATTCAACTACTTGAGGCATACCTTGCAATATTTCCACCTTGTACCTTTCCATTATTCCTAGTCCTAGAAGCATTCCACAAAGTCGTCAGCAAATGGCCTGGTGTTGAAGTTGTGCACACTGCCAAAGGCACGCCTTACATATTTTCCAATTTTTCCTCATCAAATAAGATAAAATGGAAGAGACCCAAGATACTTCTTCGGAAGGTACCTCGTCATGCAAAATTCAAATCCTACCCCCACCCTCTTCAATTGAATCCCTCCTTGCAGATAACACAATGGTTTCCACTAAACTCTTCAAGGAAGCCCTGCAGGTTATTTCCCTAGCCAAATGTTCCCGTACTGACAAACCATATGCAACTACAATCCCCATCCCTATATACACCTCCATCAGAACTGAGCCACTCACTATCCATTCTCTGTCATCTGTTTCCACATTTTTCCTCTGTGCTAACCATAGTTCATCAACATTCATTGACATTAATGATCCCAAGAACCATATTTCCAAGTATCTAGAGTTCTAGTCCAGGAAGAACATCCAACACTTCAGTAAACAGAGCATCACAAGTTAGATATCCAAAAAGTGTTAGATTCCGAGGCTACAAGGGATGATCTTCTAACCGAACATGCCAACCATCCGGCAGACATCCCCACTTGTTCAGGCTTAGAAAAATCCATTGAGTTGTAGCAACCTCATATAATCGAAGGTATCCCAAAATAAAATAATCTTATGGAAGAAGCTCTATTTGGATACCTAATAGACTCACTGTCTCAATAGAAGAAAAATTATTCACTAAGAGAAAAATTGGAGCAGTGGGTGCAAGATCCAGGAAATTGTCAAGTCATGCTCCAAATTTTCCAATCCCACCATGATATCCTCTCCTTTATTTTAGATGAAGCACAAAAATAGATTCTAAGTCTCAGAGCAAGCCCAAAGGAAGTAGAAACGACTATACATGACTAGTCAACTCAGTCCATTTCCACCAACTTGCCCCTCTAGTCCTTACCACCTAGATCCCCCATTCTAGATAGTACCACTGAGATTGTGCAAAAGTTATTTGAGCAGATCCACACCACTATTTCCGAGTTCGAATGGCGATTAACTTTTGCAGAGATAGACCATAAGAAATGCAAGCACACATGTGGTGAAGCAAATGTCCAGTTAGTAGAAACAAGAGCCATTAAGGAAGCAATGGAGAAGAGAAGATCAATTGTGGAAGTCCAGGGAAAATTTTAAGGATCCATAATTTTCTCAAATTGTAGAAACCGTGGAGAATCTTACTAATTCATAAAATTGCAACCATAAAATGTTTGGCGAGTTTTTTGTAAAATATTCAAATTTCTAAGGACCTTATATAGTTGTTGGAAAAATTTGGTTGTTTTTTGAGTAAAAAAAAATTATCCTATGGAATTTGGGTGAATCAGTTTTGAAAAAAGGCAAATTGGTAAATATTTTTTTGGAAAAAAAGTAAAAGAATAGCCCATGGGATAAATTTTTCCCCTAAAATTTTCCTTGCGGAAGACATTATTTCTGTGTTATGCGATTAGCTACATACTATGTGACAAGAAGTCAGTAAACATGTACCTATAGCACTGGAGGAGATTGGCCACAATATGCTCCCAAACAACTTTAAACATCTCTATGCTTCCTGGAATCAATACATGAAGAACAAGCTAACTTCTAGTAACAACACACTAAGTTCCAAAACCAAGACGATGTGCCACACGCATATCTTATGAACCAGGTGTCCCAATTCATTAGTACTGTGGAGGTCATCCACACACAGCTCTAGCAGACAACTAAGTAGAGCCACAAACTATTCACAGTTTTGAATGTTTGGTAGGAATCCTCAAGAAGAAACAAATACTAGAAGCAGCTTTGAGGGATAAGTTTAGACAACTAAATCGGAAGCTACCTCGATAAGTGATCTAGAAGAAAGAGAGAGGAAATATCAAGAATCCCGGGATTTGGATAATGATATGGATAACATAGATGATAAAGTGTGTGCCTCCAAGCTAGTTGTGTGTGAATTGAAGGTTATCGCACAAGATAGATATTTTGAATTACAACATCTAGAACATATTGCCATTGCAGAAGTACAACAGTTAGAGATGCAGAAACCCACCAGTCCTGATAAGGAGAAAGATCAAGAATTTATAGACTGCACACTAATAAGTTGATTAGCGGATGGAAAACTATGTTAGATGAGTTCACAAAACTCCATAAGAAATATTTTGCATAGGTACAAGAGTTGGCTTTTTCGTTTGAAGGACCAATAGTTGAAGGAGTTAAGGAATTAGTCATGAAGCAGAGTTTACTTGAGGGCGATTCAACCTATTTGGTCGGGGCCTATTGGATCCTTCAGTTTGTAGAAGCTGAAGAAGAAGAACTAGTGGTAGAAGATAAGAAGTCACAGAAATAAAGGAAGTAGTGGAAGAAGACCAGAATTTGTGGAAAGAAAGGAAGTAGAGGAAGAATAAGAAGAGTAGCGGAAATTGCAGAAGTAGCAAAAAGTACTAGAGGTTGCGGAAGAAAGGTAACCTCCACAACCATCTTGGACTAGTTTTGGACCTAGCACGCAACTATAAAAGGAAGTGGAAGATGAAGATGAGACACACACACACACACACAGACACACCCACACACACACACAGAGTGATCTCGTAAGACATTTTCTAGCAAGAAGATCTAAGCTAGTAGTAGCAGAGATATCTTGTTGTGGTTTTTGGGTCTTGTAATGGGTTATGGGGTTTTTTCTTGCGATGGGTGATTTCAACAGTGAATGTAAGGCCTATGGACGTGATGTTATGGTTGTACTATGTATGGTTGTATTATAATGGAAAGAATTGTTGGCCCCCCTCTAAATCTTGTTGAATATGTGTTTGTTTTGTTCTCATAATGGTCTATGTGATGATATCTTATTGGATAATGGCATTTTCTATAATGAATGAATGGTGAATGCATTTAATTGTCACTGCGGAATTATGAATCTTACTATTGTGTTTGTTGTTGTAAATCCTTGTCATGACCATATAGTTAACTAAGCTTTACTCAATGCTGGTCTTGGTTGTGCTTTAGCTGAGACCTTTCCCCTTAAGGGGATTGAAAATTCCAGCACACTAGACTATAGCGACGCCCCTTTGTTGTTCCATGCACAAAAACCCTAGTCTCGATTTTACGCCAACATTAATTAATGGACCTTGATAAATGGCATCTAAAAGCACATAATAGGAAAGGGGTTTTGGGCCATAAGAGGTGCCATTTCTCACAAAAATAGCCATCATGTTTTTGGTTACTATGGTTAATACTAAAGGTGTAGGCATAGTACCAAGTACATGAGATACATGAGATATATTAGAAAAAAAATGGAAAACACGCTAACCTATAGAAGCAAAAATTTCATGAAGCTATCCAAATATATCTATTGTAAACAAATAAATTCCAAGAAATATGACAAATTGATAACTGAACCTTCCAAGAAAAGAGGAGTTTCTTGAAGAAAAATAGAATCAAATCTAAGGTCTATTTGGGTGTTTTTGTGGTTTGATTGTAGTATATGTTTTCATGGATTAGAAATTCTAAATTCTCCATAGTGTTATACCTTGTGGACCCTGTTATTAGCAAACAGAGGGTTAAGAAGCAACCAAAATTCTCATAAATGAAGTAGTTGACATTTACAGGAATATTGCCTTACTCATCATCTCTTGTGAGAAAAAAAGGTCAGTTTTGGTAGCACCTTGAATCTCATGGTAACTCAATATCATGAGGACCTAAGTAAAGAGAAGGAATGCTTTTTTTAAAAAGTGATATCTAGTAACCAATCCTCTTAACACCTATTTAAAGTGCAAGTAAAGGTCGAGATAATGCCTACAAAGGTGATGTAGAGTTTGTTTAGTTGAGTTATTGCTTACAATAACTATACATTTATTTCAATGTGTCTAATGTATGATTGTCATAGAAAATAGCATTTATAATACTTAATCTAGAAGGCCATGCAATTTATTGGTTGGAATTCCATACCAAGTCCCGTAGGTCAAGGGAATACCCATTAGAACCTAAGTGGGAGGTATTCGAAAACCCCTTGAAGTAACTTTCAAGTTTATTATATTGATTATGATGAGAATTGTAGGATCCAATTACACTATTACATACATAAGTAAGGACAACAAGTATCAAAGCACAACGACTACAAAGTTCTGAAATCAACCCATTCAATTTGTGTCAAATTCCAATAACCCATATGTGGTTATTAAGTAACTATGTGATGTTCACAGTCATGTAAGTAGGAAAGTTATCATATTCAATCCCAATTCCATAGATGAGGCATGAGTATAGGCCCACTGCATTCAACCTTAGGAGAAGAAGGGTTAGTGAAGTGGTTTTTAAGTAAGTCAAATAATATTGAGCTTCCAATTAGAGGAAATAGAAAAATGGGAAAGCATAAAATAATGATATTTTCTCCACTGCACATGTGTGCAAGGACCCTAACAACCATTATGACCATTGCAATAGTTATGGTCACATAAAGAATAAAGAAATATGTTGAGTCGAATGTATCTTGAGTCAATGTTCATACATATAATTATAGACATATGATATTGATTATATAAAAAATTAACCAATAAGTTTAATATGTTGCATGCAATTTTTACAATAGAAATTGTTTCCTCTGCAATGAGATTTATCCCTTACACTTGAAATTTCTTCATATCTTCTTATTGCAATGCAATATTTGTGAAGATACATAGCACCTTCGAGTGTAAATTCTCCCTTGTCTCTGGGTTTTCTACCCAATTCTCGGCAATAAAAAATTGGAATCCCTATTACCAGGTTGCTTCCCATAGGACCAAAGCACGAGATTACAATAAAAACCTTGAAATAAGATTTGTACTGGTATAATAAATTTGAATCATTTGTTAATATTAATCTATTTCCATGTTCTAATGGAGATGTAATGGCTACTTTTTCTCCTCAACGTCTTCATGAGAGTGCCTTTTAGCTATATATTTTAAAAAAATTATATGTTAATAGTGGATTTTTAGTTATATATTTTAAAAAAATTAATCATTTTATTTCTTTAGTTTTATATTAAAATAATTCATCATCACAAATTAAATCTCTAAAAAAGTTATTTAATTAAAATAAATTTAAGCTTGTAAAAGAAAAAAAAAGCTATTTTAAAAGATTTTGAAACTTGAATTTCCACCCCTACTCTGGAATCATCATCAGAAAACAGCTCTTCTCTAACATTGATACTGTGGAATGACTATTTTTAAACAAATTTAAGTTTTTTAAACATGGCAACCTTTTTCAAAACAGGACAGAACACCACTTTCTCAAAGTGCGTGCATGGAAAGCAAATTATCAGAAGGGGAATGGAAATTATAGTAGGTTCAATTGGATTGGATCGGATCTGCTAATCACGGGGCTTTCATCGGATAGGGTCGTCACGGGACTCGACTGCCCGTCCTTCCGGATTCGGAATCTCCTCACGTTCAGCAAAGACCTACAATTGGAAGAGCGGGAGGAATGGTGACGCCGTTGGGAACTATTGGATTGACGTGAGGAGACTGTGAATCCGAGAGGATTGGCCATAGGGTATTGTGAAGATAAGCTGATCCAATGTCGTCCAATTGAATCTATTGTAATTCGCATTTCCCTTCCATCAATACCAATCCAAATCCCAATACCAAGTTGGCATGTCTATTTTTCATGGCAGCTACCACGACAAAAGTGTTATTCGATGTCATTCATATCACTTTCTTTGTTTGCTTGAATTTGATGTTTCGTCTTTCAAAACAGTAATTGGTAATTGGTACGGTAGTATTTAATGCTGTTACTGTGAGGATACGAATGATTGGATTTGATCAATGATCAATCCAATTCTTATAGTTTTATGTCATTTGATGATTGGTAAAAAATAAAACCGTTTTTTATTAGTTTGCTACAATTTAACGACTAGAATTACGGTGATATAAATGGTTGAAATTAGTCTATATCACTAATGAATTTAAAATACACTCTATTAGACTCAACAACTAATTAAAAGACTCTAAATTTAATGAATTTAAAATACACTCTATTATACTCAACAACTAATTAAAAGACTTTAAATTTATTGATTTGATTGACATTTATTGAAACATTTATCACTAATGAATTTAAAATTCACTCTATTAGACTCAACAACTAATTAAAAGACTTTAAATTTAATGAATTTAAAATACACTCTATTAGACTCAACAACTAATTAAAAGACTTTAAATTTATTGATTTGATTGATTTTTATTGAAACAAATGGGCGGCGGGTGATTTCAGACTCAATGTCATGCATCTGAGACATTGGGCTATCCGGACACAACAAGAAATATCCAAACACAAACACATTAAGTTTGAGCACATTTTTAGAGAACATAATTCTCTGGCAGATAAATTATCGAAGCATGCATTATCGGGCCTAGAAGGACATTTGTTTTGGGAGGAGTGGTGTGACAATAGTGCCCTTGACAGTGGCTCCCTCTTCTTTTTTGACTAAGCTGGTTGTTAATTATCTCAGTACTTTTGTGACAGTTTGATGGTTTATGGCAGCAGTCTTTTGTGTTAAAGCTATTAAGGATCAATCTTGCCTCTTTGTGATGTGATGATTTGTCTTGAGATCAAAGCAAAATTGTCATGACTTTGGTTGGCTGGACTATGTTGAAGCCTTTTTTGCTTCTATGTCTGTATATTCATGTTGTATCTGATTCTATAGCAGAATCAAGTCCGTCTTTGTACTATTTGATTCAATCTTGAATATCAATAGTTGTTTTTTTTTCGCTGGAAAAAATAAATATAATGAAAAAATTAAAATTTAAGTGAGTTTGTTTTGGCCCAATGCTTATCTCTTTTATGTGTCTTCTGAACATTGTATAATTTTGTTTACTATGAGAGCTATATCAATTATTATGAGATCATAAAACTCTTGGAGATTTACCTATTACCTATCACAATGCATGCTTCTTTGTAGATTACTACTCTTCAAAATGCTAAGTTGTGGGAGTCTTGCTTCTCCAGTTATAGTAGAAGTTCAATTTAATATTTATAGTAAGACTCAAACAAGTATTGTAAATCTCTAGTCTAACATACTAAGAGGGAAACTCCCCTCGCAATTGAAGAATTTATTTTGCTAGGTATTCAAAAATCTAGTACTGATACTAAACCTAGCTTATTGTTCAAATTGTTGAAATTCTCGAGAGAACTATTCACATCTTGTCTGTGTGTCCCTAACCTAGCTAAAGCAATTGTCATCACACACTCCAAAATATTTGCACTTATATCCAAAAATTACACTGCCTAGGTAATATGGTGACGACGTGGATGTCAAACACATGGATGATTGTAATGGAAGTCTATTCATGTATTTTGACACTCGACCTAGGATGATAGAGGCCAATAAATTGGAATGGTTAGCATTGCATCTAGATAGTATAATATTGAAGTGTTCAAAAGAAATGTGATTGTTCTACACTCTACATCGAGCTACGAGAACCAATAGAAGGTTCACTCAGTGAACTTGTTACATAGCATGACCATTCACAGGATATTAAAGAATATCCATAATTTCACTAAATATTGGAAAATGCCTCCTAAAATTGTATTTTTGAACCCCCTTCCCAATATATTTTTTCAATTAAGAAAACCCCTAGTTTCACCAAATATTGTAGGTGTCCATTTTTATTAACCAAATTTTAATACCCGTTTTATATAATATTATCAATTTGTAACAAATAGGAGCCCTAACGCATCTTAGTATAAGCAAAAATGAACCTAAATAAAATAGTATAATGCTAATAATGATCCCGCTGGGATTGCAAGGTTGATTGATCATTCTATAGTGTTGGATTGTGGAAGGCCCAACAAAATAGTAACAGGGAAGGAAAAATGCGTAAAATGAAACATAGTGAAGAGATTAATGTAACAAAGAATGTAAAATACTAATAACCCAATAGTTAGTGCAATGCTTAGAAAATATGAGAATTGCAGTTGTTTCACACCACAAGCAACCAATTTACCAATTTTATATCATGTACATACAAGTATAGTCATAGAGAGCTCATGTTTTCTATAAGCTTAATAAATTAAACTCCATAAAAAATCAAAATTGAAACCCTTTCCTGGATGGATTTCCCTACCTTCCTATCAAAACAAACATTATTGATGTTTGAACCCAAATGAACATAGAAAAATTACTCTTACTTTCCAATAACACCATTTGATCATGTGCATAGCTTGGATTTGGGTCATTCACAAGATGCAATGAATTGTCTCCACTTCCTCTACATTTATTCTTGCAATCAAGGGAATTAACAACATTTAGTTACCTTTTCTTGGGTTATATATAGTCTTTCAAAAAATTAACAAAATTCATAAGCATAATGATAATATTATAAAAAAAATTATTTGAAATTAAATATTCTAGTATAAAATGTTTTCCTATGCAACAATATATATATATATAATTTAAAAGCTATATAATAAAATTAATAAAAATACTATCAACATAATTATAACATTATAAAAATATTATTTTAAATTAAATATTTTAATATACAACAATTTTATGTGAGGTTAAAATGCCATTTTTCTTATAGTGCAAGGATGTGTTTCCATTTAACCGTGGAGGCTATTACGATGATATTAATTGTATTTTTGTTTTTAAATTAATAAATATGGTAATTAACTATATAATAATTACAATGGACAAAAAGAAAACCCACTGCCATGGACACAAAGGGAACTCGAGGTACCTTTTCTGGAAGGACTTTTCCACCCCTGCTTCACCGGGTGCTCAAGGTGACAAGGTGGCATGCAAAACAACCATGCAAATTGTAAAATGAGACCATTGGCTAACAAGTGATAAACTATAACAACAATTTGCTAAATGAAAAATAGATGTTGGTTACCTATAACAAAAGACTTGAGAGCATAACAACCGAGAAATGCGCTAGCTAACACTATGACTCCAAACCTGCCTGAAATAACACTGCAATGATTATGAAGATGAAAGCATACATAATTGCCAGAAGAAAATAAGATACACGCAAGTTTATCTATAGTTTATTTACCATAGAAAAATAAGATATTATGTCTATGTATATATTTTAGTGTAACTACAAGAATAAATGATGAAATATTTATTTTGGTGTAATTACAAGAATAAATGATGAAATATTTAGGTTACATGAGTTGTCTTCTTTTAATATGTTAAATGAATATGATGAATATGATGCATGATGAATATTTATGTTGATTCACTAACTTTTAGAGAATTATGTTTTATACATAATCTTCTTTTCTACTATTGAGGAAAATCCTCTATTCAAATCATTTAAAATGATGGATTGAAAGTCTTATAAAGAAACACCCATTTTACTTAATCAAGTTGCAAACTCATTTCAAACCCTACAACCCTAGAGACAATTAACAATAACATTATTGTTTCTCTCCTGTCTATAGGAAAATTATTTGTATGGAGTTATGGGTTTTATGTTAAAGGGGATCCCAGAGCTCCATATTATGTAGATATGTCACAATAGATGGAAAATTATTTGTATGGAGTTATGGGTTTTATGTTAAAGGGGATCCCAGAGCTCCATATTATGTAGATATGTCACAATAGATGAAGCTAGGCTAGTTTTTCTTTTAGTTAGAATGAGCTTTGACATATAAGTTGTAAAGCAACATTGGAATTTCAATAAAAATATTTTCCAACATATTCAAGCCAGGGTTTAATTTAGGCATTCATTAAATCCTCATTGAAGAAGTGCTCACTCAAAGGGGTAAGTTAAGTGAGATGAATATTTTTGTTATCTATTTTATTTATGTTTCATCATAGTGTGATTGCATTTCTAACATGGTGGTTTTTTATATGTTTTTCATTAATACATTTATGTTCTTTATTAATTTAGTTATGGTGTTGTCTTAATCTTAAGATAATATTCAATTTCATCTAATTTTGAATAAATAAATATTATTTATGTTGATTCTCAAATGGACATGATTTAGGAAAGAGAATTGAAAACTCTTAGAGGGTTGATCAAAGGGAAGATGGGGATGATCTCAGGTGAGGATTTAAGAAACTCATGTGTATTATAGGATGAATAAGGTTCTAGAAATGAAGCCGAGACTTGAATATTTGGCAATGCTTCTAGGGATGGATGTCAACACTTCTTCTTCTATTCTTTTATGTTCGAGAAGGACTAATTGCTACTTAATGAATGTAATCCATTGACCAAAGAATGATGCACTCCTATTTCCGATCACTCCCAACTACTACTTTCTTCTACTCTCTCTATGGTTTATATAATGTAGGAAAGAAAGTACATACTAACACAACCACTTGATTTGTGGTCGGTGAAAGTCGATAGTTAAATAGTAGTAAAAAGTTTCACTATTATTTAAAAAATACATATATTAAACATTTTATTTAAAAAATACATATATTAAACATTTTATTTGTAAAATTATAAATTTATAAATCCAATCATTATTAATTTAAAAATTTGATATAATATATGAAAGTTTTGATATGAAAATATGAAAATAATTTACTTGATCCCCGAGATGTTTCTACAGGATGAACAAAAGATAGAATTCCACGAAACTGATTTCAGGTTCCTCCCATTCGAGGCGTCGGAAGGAGAGGTTACCCCAGAATCAACATGGTTCTCGCAGATATGGCGCTCACTCGGGTCAGCCAGCTTGTTGCTCTGGACTGCGTTATCATCAGCTATCACCTCTAGCAGCACACTAAAATTATATACATCAATTTTCAATTTTCTTCCTCAGATAAAGCTCTACGAATTCTTTAAAGAACCGTGAGAGCAGTTAGAATACTACAAAAAAGTTCGTACGTATATCGACATCTCCAATTTTTGCAGACCGACTTCCATCGGGAGAAAAGTGCAGTAGGTGTTAATTCTAGTACCTACACCTATATGCGTAATTAGTTAGACAAAATAATTATACACTTAACTATAAGACTTTTTGTGGATTATCTCTTAATAAGATTAAAATGTGGAAAATGGTCTATGTATATTTGTACTTATGAATTACAGATATTTGTTGTACATAATAGTGTTCACCCATATATGTTATTTATATGGGTTTAGAAATATATAGATTCAGAGTGCAAACATATATCAAAATGAATTTATATCGATTTAGAAATATATACATTCAGAGTGCAAACATATATTAAAATGAATAAACTGTATAGGAAAATGAATAACATTCATTTAAAAACATGTTAATTGCTTTATTGACATTTAGGATATAGATACATGCAACCAAACCATTATATTCTTGGTAGGATCCTGTGTAATGGTTAAGAGGCAATGCATGTAGGAATGGATTAATATTGTTTCAATTGCAACATGAAACTCTGAATTTATCCCTGAGAATTGATCATCATTATGAGTCGATTATCCCCCGATTTGGAGGAACTTATTTTAACCATCAAAAGTGATTTATGAGAAATTATCATTTATGACTTAGAATTGTTTATGGTGAATCGATGTAAATAATCATGTGGAGACATCGAATATTTATATACGCAGACAATTCTTAACAAAGAACATATCTTATAATTGAATACAAAACAAAAGGTATTGAATTTTAAAACCCTAGGGTAGTGGCCCTAGCCTGGATTTGTAAACTAATATATCCGAGTGAAATTTTTTTAGATGCAAAATAAAATCATAGAAATAACTCTATCCAAAGATAGAAGGTACTGAAGTATTAGACTTTGGATACATTTATGGAGGGAAGTAGCAGATGGAAATGGGTGTAGCATTGCATCTTTTATACAAAAGAAAACATAGACTTTACAACGTATCCACAACCTGGACATGTCAAGCGATACCATAAAATAGTTTCCTATTACAAAGTATACAAAATGGGCAATAATAATAAATTTAATAAATTATGAATATCCACCCAGAATCAATCATGGGCATACCCACAGGAGATACATACTGTACCCCTAAGTCTAGAATAAAGGGTATGTGAACAGGTAGGACGCACTCATCAATTGGAAGGAAACATCTCTCACTAATTTCATACTCAGAGTAAACATTTAACCCATAGCCCACATACTTGGAAGGCGCCTAGGAAATTCATGAACAAGGAAGTTGGAATTCACCCAAACAAGTAAGCTGGAATTCACCCATTGTCGAAATATTGTAGACACAGTAAGGAGAAATAAGTTTGAATATTGGGTGTAAATAGTATGAAGTGAAACTACCTAACTATGGGTTTGATGGAAACCCTTACCCTACAATTGTACGAGATCCTCATCGTAATTAATACACCATACTTCAATGTTGGGACATGTTCCAGGGAAATCTTAGGACCACTGGCGCTCAAGATAGCACATGCTTCAAGCAATATAACCAAGTTTAAGATATAATGGCAGGTGAATGATAAGAACAATCACAAAGTTACTCAAAGAATAGTATATCTCATTCAAACAAACTCCAAAAGGAAATAATTATCTTTGTGTAAACCACTAAAGAACAAACGAAACATTATCGTTAATGAATGACAATTCCATTGAGCTTATCTAACCAGCAAGCTTAACTCCTCTATAGAAAGAATGCAGGTGGTATGGATTGGTTCACCCCAATATCTTCAATGAATGGAGAAAACTAGAGGGAAGCCTAAAACTAAGAATTAGAATAGAGCATAGGTAGAAGTGTTATAGTTGAAGTGACACAATTGCCAAGAGCAAGTGATAAGTTGGTGCCCATCCCTTCAACCATCATATTAAATCAGTTTGTAATTGATGAGACTAAATCCATTTCATATCATGCATTGGAAGGATACAAGTTGTGAATCATAGGCGAGCTGACTAAGTCAACCATTTGGGTGCTAATGCAACCCTTCACATGTGCTAAATATCAGAGCTTGGGTTCCACGCCAAGCAGGTGTATTAAATTATCCTGACTTTTTATGGACATAATGTGCATGAGGAATCAATGGAAAATGTTATGGATATCTACTCAAGTATAGCATTACATAACTTTGGAACTTGTCCATTAAATGTAATGTAATATTTTATACAATAAGCTATGAGAGTGTAGCAAGGGAAATGTTATTTCATTGTAGAAATCATAAAATCAACCCGTTTGGTTTATTATGGAAATTCATACATTAGAGTATGTTATCCATAAAATATTTGCTTGTACGAACGCTCCAAGTATAAGAGGTAACAACTATGTAGATATTGTGCATGTGATAATATAAGTGGAGGAATTCAATAAATGTATGGTTTAGAAGTATGAATTGACCCCTTTTTGTGTTGATAATCATAAATGGCACAAGCTTAATGTATCCATTAGAATGAGTTGGATCTAAAGTATACGTATAGTAAGACTTATATGCTTCCCTTAATGGGAAGTGTAAAAGAACTATATATGTATATATTTTGGGCATGAAAAATGTATGTGGGGGGTTTAGAAAGTTATGTTTTATATGGACGCAATCATAAAATTTTGGGACTAATTACCATGATATCTATGACATAAAATGATGTTAAATAATATGAATGTTCATTAATAATAAAAAGAACTATGAGTTGTGCAATCATAGTTATTAATATTAAGGACATAAGTTCCTTAAATAATCGACATCGCGAAGCTTGCATATGAAATAAGGAACATGGAAGATATGAGTCAACAAATTATGGTTTACTTTCGCAAAATAAAATAAAATAAAAATTATGACTAAATTTGGTCTACATTTGAGTACGTTACAACAAAATACCAACAAGAAGAAAGCCAGGAAGTTCACCTGAATGAATGGAAATCATTTATGCATTATGTGCAAAGAATACCCATACGTTGAGCGGATGCCTATCCTCAACTGGACTTCAGACCAATGATAACACCCTTCAATCCTTGGCCCAGTCAACCCGTGCTACATGGACAAAAAAGACCGACCCCTTGCAAAATTAAGGAATTTTGGGGCTGGAGGGTTCCGAAGAGTTTTAGGAATTTGAATCAGTGGAGATATGAAGCTAGTCTTGATGAAGAATCAAGAATAAATTCAAAAGTGAAAGCAGAATGGGAAATTATGGGCAGATAGGAAAAGAAGAAGAGAAAGGCTAGTAAGGGCAATAAATTCCAAATCTGCAACAGGGGGCTCGAGGAGGATGCTAGTGAAGATGTGTAAACAACCAAATCTAGGGGCAATTGTAGCAATGAGATATGGTGGTCAAATCAATGAATGCAACTAGTAATTGCTCACCACCCTCATTCAATTCATGCTGCCATTTGTTTTGTGAAATTGTTTTAAAGTGTTATGGGGGGGATCTCCAATTGTAGCCTACATATTTCCAAAGAAACAACCATTGAGCATTGGAGCTCTCCCAATCCTCTTTTGTTTTTGTTCTTTTTTGCAAAATAAAAGTATATATAGATGTTTAAGAGAAAATGTAAGCTGGAATTCACCCAAACAAGTAAGCTGGAATTCACCCATTGTCGAAATATTGTAGAGACAGTAAGGAGAAATAAGTTTGAATATTGGGTGTAAATAGTATGAAGTGAAACTACCTAACCATGGGTTTGATGGAAACCATTACCCTACAATTGTACGAGATCCTCATCGTAATTAATACACCATACTTCAATGTTGTGACATGTTCCAGGGAAATCTTAGGACCACTGGCGCTCAAGATAGCACATGCTTCAAGCAATATAACTAGATTTAAGATATAATGGCAGGTGAATGATAAGAACAAACACAAAGTTATTCAGAGAATAGTATATCTCATTCAAACAAACTCCATAAGGAAAATATTATCTTTGTGTAAACCACTAAAGAACAAACAAAACATTATCGTTAATGAATGATGATTCCATTGAGCTTATCTAACCAGCAAGCTTAACTCCTCTATAGAAAGAATGTAGGTGGTATGGACTGGTTCACCCCAATATCTTCAATGAATGGAGAAAACTAGAGGGAAGCCTAAAACTGAGAATTAGAATAGAGCATAGGTAGAAGTGACACAATTGCTAAGAGCAAGTGATAAGTTGGCGCCCATCCCTTCAACCATCATATTAATCAGCTTGCAATTGATGAGACTAAATCCATTTCATAAAGTCAACCATTTGGGTGCTAATGCAACCCTTCACATGTGCTAAATACCAGAGCTTGGGTTCCATGCCAAGCAAGTGTATTAAATAATCCCAATTTTTTATGGACATAATGTGCATGAGGAATCAATGGAAAATGTTATGGATATCTACTCAAGTATAGCATTACATAACTTTGGAACTTGTCCATTAAATGTAATGTAAGATTTTATACAATAAGCTATGAGAGTGTAGCAAGTATAGCATTATATAACTTTGGAACTTGTCATTTAAATGTAATGTAAGATTTTATACAATAAGCTATGAGAGTGTAACACGGGAAATGTTATTTCATTGTAGAAATCATAAATCAACCCGTTTGGTTTATTATGGAACATCATACATTAGAGTATGTTATCCATAAAATATTTGCTTGTACGAACGCAGTATAAGAGGTAACAACTATGTAGATATTGTGCATGTGATAATATCAGTGGAGGAATTGAATAAATGTATGGTTTAGAAGTATGAATTGACCCCCTTTTGTGTTGATAATCATAAATGGCACAAGCTTAATGTATCCATTAGAATGAGTTGGATCTAAAGTATACGTATTGTAAGACTTATATGCTTCCGTTAACGGGAAGTGTAAAAGAACTATATATGTATATATTTTGGGCATGAAAAATGTATGTGGGGGCTTAGAAAGTTATGTTTTATATGGACATAATCATAAAATTTTGGGATTAATTATCATGACACCTATGACATAAAATGATGTTAAATAATATGAATGTTTATTAAAAATAATAAGAACTATGAGTTGTGCAATCATAGTTATGAAGATTAAGGACACAAGTTCCTTAAATAATTGACATTGCGAAGCTTGCATATGAAATAAGGAACATGGAAGATATGTGTCAACAAATTATGGTTTACTTCCAAAAATAAAAATAAAAATAAAAATATGATTAAATTTGGTCTACATTTGAGTGCATTACAACAAATTACTGACAAGAAGAATGCCAGGAAGTTCACCTGAATGAACGGAAGGAAAGGAAATCATTTATGCATTCTGTACAAAGAATACCCATAAGTTGAGCGGATGCCTATCCCCGACTGGACATCGGACCAATGATAACACCTTTCAATCCTTGGCCCAATCAACCCGTGCTACATGGACAAAAAAGACCGACCCCTTGCATAATTAAAAAATTTGGGGGTTGGAGGGTTCCGAAGAATTTTAGGAATTTGAATCAATGGAGATATGAAGCTAGTCCTGATGAAGAATCAAGAATAAATTCAAAAGTGAAAGCAGAATGGGAAATTATGGGCAGATAGGAAAAGAAGAAGAGAAAGGCCAGTAAGGGCAATAAATTCCAAATCTGCAACAGGGGGCTCGAGGAGGATGCCAGTTAAGATGTGTACACAACCAAATATAGAGGAAATTGTAGCAATGAGATATGGTGGTCAAATCAATGAATGGAACTAGTAATTGCTCACCACCCTCATTCAATTCATGCCACCATTTTTTTGTGAAATTGTTTTAAAGTGGCATGGGGGGGATCTCCAACTGTAGCCTACATATTTCCAAAGAAAAAACCATTGAGCATTGGAGCTCTCCCAATCCTCTTTTTTTTTGTTATTTTTTGCAAAATAAAAGTATATATAGATGTTTAAGAGAAAATGCAGGAAAAAAGGTATACAAATTTCTAAGAGATGGAATATGTTTCTTCTTGTTTTCTTCCACATGAATTGGCCCTTATGTACTGTAGTATCCCAAAATTTTGGACTGACTATTTTATTATGTTATATTGGGCCACGACCACATCACATATGATTTATTCTGATTATTGGGCATAAGCCCTAGTGCATATGATTTATTCTTTTGTAGATTGACATATTGGGCATGGACCCTGACTGAATTTCATTATTTGATTATATACTGGGAAAAGAAGCCCCAATGTTTTGATTCATGTTCTTACCATATGATGTGGGTACAAAACCCTAATATACTGAAATGATCTTTTTATTACATGCCGTGCAGTGATGTGAATGACATGATTGACTTACATGGTGTGTTGAGCGTGGACTCAGGAACACACAAATTACCTACGTACTGGGAAAAATCCTTGATGTACCTAGAGGGAATAGTATGTACTGGGAGTAAGCCCCGATGTACATTGAATGTTGAGCATAAGCCCTGGAGCACTCCAAGCTTGATAAACGAATACCGGATCTGGGGCAACTTAAATATTCTAGATGTGCCTCACAACCACATTCTAGCACTAGTGTTGAGCAGAGGCTCTGGAATTGCGCTATCGTAATGCCCATGTGAGAGTGTTGAGTTAAAAGGCTCTGAAGAGCACTCGGGGTTACTGGATCTCAAAGTGTTGAGTTGGAAGGACTCTGAATAACACTTTTACTTTTATCACATTTATTTAATTTGATTAAATGATTCATCTTTTTATCTATCATCACCTAATGCGGGAACTACCATGTTAAACGAGGGAATCCGACGTGCAAGAGAGACTAGAGGTATCTAACCAAGCTGACTGAGACCATCCAAAGAAGTGGACATTGTCCTTAAAT
Source organism: Larix kaempferi (assembly GCA_027924585.1). NCBI lineage: Eukaryota > Viridiplantae > Streptophyta > Pinopsida > Pinales > Pinaceae > Larix > Larix kaempferi. The sequence goes on from BSBM01000205.1 coordinate 27,922,865, forward strand.
GTTAAAGAAAAAAGAAGTGTCATGTGATGACACATAACTAAATAAAAGATAATTACCAGTAGTCTTTTATGACTAACATGTATAAAGGCCTCAAGGCTATTATTATTATTAAGAGATTTAATAATAATGATGTCATTATTTAATTGTGAAATATAATTAGTATATATATGATTTATGCATTATTTAATATTATAAAATGGTGTATTAATAGTTAAGTGAAATATATTTAATGTTAGAATAATTATTGGTAGTATAATTGTTGTTATTATAATTATTGTTATTACAATTATTATGAAGAGCATAAATCAAAATCACTTATAGTTAAGCAATTGGAAAAATCCTAGTTCAAGAGGACTAGATATTTAATTAAATAATATCTTTTATTTATTAATTATTTTATTTAAAGAAAGTAATTACTTCAACAGTCCTAATTAAAAGACTTCCCTACTTAAAGAGGGAAGATCCCAAGTTTTGGGATCATTCATCATTCTTGGTCATTACCATTCTATTATGGTAATCCAAGAAAAGTATTATGCTCCAAGAAGCTGAAGCAACCTCACCTAGAAATTCTTAGAACTGACCCAGAGGTGGATCTAGGGCCTCTACCTCTCATTGCATGTTGGAACCAAGCTCGGGGGGGTCCAGATAGAACCAAAACGGTTCAAGGGTCAAGGTTGGGAGGAACGTGGTAGCCCCAAAGTCATTTTAACATGTTAGCTGAGCTCATAGGGCTCTACACTAATTATTGTTTGAGTGTGTAGGTTACTTCAGGAAGGGAGCAAGCTACAAAGCAATCAGGTATGAAATGTGAATATTTCGTTTCAAGTTATAATAGAGGTTAGATAAGTAACACAGGATGCTACCCCAGCATCATTTGGCCTTATTTTTCTTTCATCATAAATAGTTTAAATATAGACTTTTTGATAGGAACAAACAAAAAGCATTTATGTAAGCTAGGATTACGTTAACTTAGAAGCTAGGATCAGTAGAATGTCTAGCAGGTTCCTATTCTAGACATCCTAGCAACCCGTAACCTAGAAATCTTCTCTTAATATTTAGAGACACCTGGATCGCTCCATTGAGAGCATCATTATTAAAATCATATATATACCCTCTCCATTATGAAACAGTGTTTGAAATTACATTTTCCATAATCTGTGTATAGCTAGGATAAGATTTATGTTCGCATTACCTTTTATATTTGTCTCTACTAAAGTCCTCTTTCAAATATACAACATCAACATATCATAGATCTAGCTAGGAATATGTTTGAAACTATTAGCCCTTTCAAGAAAACGAATACAGACTTCGAATTAAAAGTACCCAGTAGTGAAGGCATGTACAACATATTCTTTCTCAAAGTTTTCCCATATTCAACAAGTTAATCATCCATTACCACGAAAGCACCACAAAACTTTTCTAAGGGTCGATTATCACCCACAGTCAACTCATCACAAAGAATGAAATGCATCTTCCATGCATTACGATTTAGTATCAGACATTTTCATTCTTGCAACCTAAACTATGGAAAAGAAACTCAATGATTTTCATTTCAGAAATCAAACAGTCCACAACATACAAAATCGTTAACATATCATTCTACAGGTCAGAGGATCAAACCCCATCCAAAGCTTTGCTATCTTACTAGACGCCACAAGTATAGAAAACGTACAACAACCCATACCCTCTCAAAGGTCAATCAAAATAGTAGCTAAGGCTATGACTCTTATTCAAAATGCAGAAGGATTACACAACATTCTTCAAACAAACTTTACACAATATCATACAGAGAAGCATTATTCATAAACAATGATACAGGGATTGATTCCCACCACCATTTCACTTGAGACCCTTTTGTTTTCTACCTACTTCAAATAACCATAAATGTAACAGTAAAGACCCAAATCTTAGATCATGGCAGGCGTATTATTTTAGCCTCAAGTTTATGATTCATGCCATCAAAACAGTCATAATGACAACCAACATCTTTTAAAACAAAATAACCTTTAATACATACAACATTCATATGAATTAAAACGCAGAGATTAAATAGTGTACTAAACCCTCATAAATATTACACAGAAGGACATTCCAACGCCCATACAAATACATTTTGCAAACATAGGTCTCTATTGTAAACCCCAGTTCATTTTTGGGCATTATTGCCAACATCGAGAGTTCAACAACATTTAGACATAGAGCCAGATAACCACAACCTCATACTAAAACCCTCTAGGGCCTGCAAATGACAATAGATACATGTTTTCACAACAGTCCAGCCAAATGGCGACTTCTAGGAACTCAAAATTTGTCGCAGCGAACCCAATCGAGTTCACAAGTTCCTCATAGAAAATGCAAGACACTCCACAGAGGCGAGAGGAGGAGATAAGTTAATGTGGAATCTGTACTTACTAGTTGCCAATGCCTCCAAGTCTAATGTCTTGATCATCAACTAGTATCCACGTAGAGGAAGGAGACCAAACCACTTACCTGTCAAGCAAGCAAAACATCAGTGAGAAACTATTTCATTATTGTCTATATCAATGTAAAATTTGCAAGTAGAACCAGGATGATATTACCTTCAGCTATTGCCATGTATGCATAACGAAACCTTCGTGGTGTGCTGACCATGATCCAAGCTCAAGTCAGAACCCCAAACCCTCAGACACATCCAACATACAGACAGAGGCAAACGAATTCAGAGAATTGAAACCCTCGATTGTGTAGTACCCAAGACCAAACCCCTAGCTTAGCTGGAAAACGTTGGCATGTGTATTCGTATGGTCGCTTTAAATGCCACCACCAACCCCAAACATTCGTTACAAGTTGTGTTCTCTATAGTGGAAAAGGCATTCACAACCAAGAAGTATTTAAAATGCAAGGGTGTTACATAGACCCCAAGTATTGTGTAAATTCAACAAATAATGGCAAGGTCATTATGTTGTGAAAACTCAACAGGGATTCCCAATCTTCCAACAAAGCATTTCAAAGTGCCAACCACCACACATTATAAACAATAATATTAATTAAAGTACAAAACTTGTGAAATGGACACCATAAGTAGGCACCTCCGTAAGTAGACATGCAAACCAGGAAAAGAAGTGGAAGCATTAGTGAAAGCACTAAGTAAGACAAGAGTTTCCATTTACTTACCCCTATCTCTCGGCAGCCCTGCCAGGGTACCTTGCCCTTTAAAAGACCAAGCATCACATAATGGGCCTCAACCGCCACAAATGAAGGTTCATTTCACTTGAATTACTAGATAGATTTTAATACATATGCATGCAAATCCTTACAACTGTAAGAAGGAGATTCCCATAATCAAATTCAATACATTCGTACACATGCGACAATTTATACATATTTTTAAAAAGAAACACTTCCGCAAAAGCTGTAGAGTTTATAATCAACAAACCATGACACTTATAAACTAAAGACACTTCAAAGAGTAGAAATCAAATACTAGTACAGTAGGCACTTAGTAGTGCTGAAGTAATTTATTATTCCTCACCTCTTTAACAATTTAATTTAGTATCGATTTTTTTTTTTAAATTTTACTATTTTTAGGGACATTACATGTGCATAAAAAATAAGTTGTTTTTTTGGGAGACGCTTTTAAAGGATAACTTTTTTGTTTTGTTTTTTCTTTAATTTGTAATAGCCACGGAAATGTAAACCAAGCTTCATGCAAAAATGCAAAAATAAGTTAAATTGTTGATTTCAATGCAGCTGAGTACAAAATTTAAACCCGCAGAAAATTGTACAGGTCAATTAACAAATCTACATGGAAGATGCATGGAGGAGCACCAAAATTCGATATAAATATAAACAATTATGGAGACAGGAGTTTCTTGAACATTTCCTTCCCACCTGGACTGCAAGTGGTATAACAAAAATAGAAAACTATGAAGGCCCCATGAGGAATTCAATGGGTGACAAAATATGGATGGGAAAATTGCTTGCGTCATAAAAATGCGAACCTCAACAACCAAATGGAGGCACATAACACATTAAATTATTCAAAAAACACTAGGAATTTAAAAGGACATATCACATTTATGGATGGAGGCACAATTGACTATGAAATTTCATTCACGGGGTGATCTTGCAAAACAAACAATTACTAGCACAAATTGTCATGCAAAAACTAGTCAAAGATCACTGAAAATAGTCATGAATTTGATACACATAATAGAAGTCTATTGAGTAAGTGTTCATAACAAAAAATTAGGCTATGTAATGGCTATCCAAATATATAATTACATCATAGACTTTAAATCCAAATAAGGCATTCGAAATCCTCACAAAAATATACTTACTTATTGGTGAAAAAACCCCCTAGGTGACTAAATCACTATCGAAATCACTCCTAAGGACTACAAATTGGAAAAATAAGGAATGTGAGGTGTTGAGTGATGGAAAATAAACTAAATCATGTATTTTGGAGAGAATAAAAATAAGAGGGCGAGTTGTCCAAAAATATGTTGTTTCTAAGTCAACTAGCTTTACCTTTTCCACTTAAAGCAGAAAAAAAGCATGATAAAGTGGGAATGCACCCTTCTATACCATGAATGGTAAGAAATCTCACAGAATCATAGTAAATCTTATCTATAATATTTTCAAATGCGCCCTAGTGACTTTGGATGGCATGTGGTCCCATAAAAGACAAAATCATGCCAACTACTTAGTCAACGCCTAGGAAATTAATCATGGAAGACTAATAAAATATATACTAAGTATGGAATGGGTTTTTAATCTTCTAAAACCGCCCCTTAAGCCTTAATTTATGTGTAATAGCAGAAATATAGGGCCCAACAACAATTCATGGTTACCATTTTTACATACTTCTTGTCCAAAAAACAAAGGAAAGAAGGAAAACCTCATGGAAAAAAACCTCCCCTCACAACATGGACATGAAAAAAATTGAAAATTTTGCTATTCAATCCTTGTTCACCACATGTTCACCCAACCCAATCAAGGATTTGAGATGGCTAAAATTCTTCTCTGAGAATTCTTTGGTGAAGATGTCTGCAACTTGCTCAAAAGATGGAAAAAATTACAGAGCAATGATTTGATCATGCACTAGATTCTGAATGTAGTGCATATGAATCTCTATATGCTTGGTTCTTTTCCTTTTCAGTAGGTTATTTTAGATCCTTATAGCACTCTAATTGTAACAAAATATGACTATGGGAGTGCTAAAGTCAATCCCAAACTCTGAAAGAATACCTTGCAACCAAACACACTGAGTTGTAGCATTCATTGCTCCTCTGTACTTGACCTATGCTGAAGATAGTGCAATGGAAATTTTCTTTCTACTTGAAAAAAAAATAGGTCCTCCTCCAAGAATGATAAAAAACCCAGAAGTTGATTTCCGGTCTGAGTTATCACCAGCCCAATCAGAGTCTCGAAAACAAAGAATATCCAAGGAAGAATCTGCAACATAATGGATCCCATGAGACTTGGTGCCTTGCACGTAATGCATGATTCTTTTGGTATCCCTCCAATGAAGCTCATGTGGATTCTCCATGTACCTTGATTCTACAGTCACTTCATATGCATTATTAGGTCGAATGTGATTCAAGTACAACAAATTTCCAACTAGTTGTCTATACAGGGTGCTATTCACCAAAGGTCTAGAATCTGCATCTTCAAGTCTAACTCCCGAAATGAAGGGAGAATTTGTTGGCTTGCATTATTCCATATTGAAATTATTTAGCAGGTCTGATGCATACTTTGATTGAGATACTTTAAATCTTGAGATGGACTGAGAAATATCAAGCCCCAAGAATTGTCTAAGTATTCCCAAGTCAGTCATGGAAAAATCTTGATGTAAAGCAATCTTCAATGAAGCAATCTCATCAATGGAGCTTCATGTGATCAAACGGTCATCAACATATAACACAATAATAAAAATTGAACCATTTATTAGCTTCATGTACACATTCGAATTATATTTGCATCTATTGAAAGATTGTGATAGGAGAAAACTACCCATCTTGGCATAATAAGCTCTAGGAGCTTGCTTAAGCCCATATAGTGACTTATGCAACCTGCACACAAGATTAGGATCAGAAATATAACCCTATGGATGGTACATATATATATATACTCATTAAGGTATCCATGGAGAAAAGCACTTTTTACATCCATGTGATGCACTTCCCAGCGCTTGGATGCAGAAATTGCCAGAACTGGTCTTATCAGATCCATCTTTGCAACTGGTGCAAAGGTCTCATTATAGTCAATTCCTTGGACTTGGGAGAATACCTTATCCACTAACCTTTAATTACACTTTATTGCTACACCATCAACATAAAACTTGGTTTTGAATATCCACTTACATTTTACCAACATTTTGCCAGGTGGAAGCTTAACTAGCTCCCAAATTCCATTCTTTTGAAGAGAATGAAAATCATCATCCATGGAAAACTTCCATCTAGGTTCATATGAGGCTTCTTAAAATGATTTAGGATCATATTCAATCATCAGAAAACACTTCTCAAGTAGGGAAGGATCTTTGACAAAAAGAGCATTCTCAAACTGAGATCTAGTCCTCCTAGGTTCTTAAGGATTACCCATAAGTTCTCCAGCCACTTCAAAAGATTTTGCAGCCCACTTAGTCCTTGTAGTTGAAATTTAATCTATAGTCATATGGTATTCATCATCATAAATATTAGAATCATAACTTTCATGAGAAACTTCACTTACTTCAATAGGTGTTGGTTCATAGTGTTAGAAAAACAAGATCGCAAAGCAATAAAAATAAACAAGATGCAAATATAATCACATAAAGAACATTGCAAGAGAGACACCAATATAATGTGATTCACCCAAGATGGGCTACGTCCACACATAAATTTCCAGTCCTTATTATTATACCATCCAACAAATGAAGGGATACAACTTGCAACACATCCGATGTAACTTCATCATTACTCCCTCACAGTCTCTCTTTCACAATCAGATATAATTACAATGCTACAATACACAGCCATATTATCATGCCGTCATTTTAAAGATATATTACCATGGGAGAATGCTATGGAACACCCAATACCATGGGGCCATAAATCACCCATTATTTACCAAGTCATGACTATGAAATTACAACATTTTATAAGGCATTTTTTCTGAAATTTTCACTACGGAGATGTTGCCTCCGAATTCCCATTAGGAGGGGATCCCAAACTAGTCTCCCCCCCTATATCCCCTATGGTGGCTGTTTTGAGGGAAATCCCCCCCAAACCCCCCTGTCATGGGCTGATATCTAGGCACGGCTAAAACAAGACCTCTGAATAAGGAAGATTAGGCTCCACAACCAACAACATCCCACTTGGAGACTGATCACAACAACTCCACCGCTACTGCACTTGATGGACTATGATCTGTACCTTGGATCTGGAAAATTTCTCATATTCACTTTCATGCTTGAAGGCCAACTAAAACTAAGAAGGAACTCAATATCTGTCTGGTTACTATTTTTGTCAACATGTCTGTAGGATTATGGCTAGTGTGTTTCTTTTCCATCTTCAACGGTTCATCTTCCAGAACAGACCATATGAAATGGTACTTGAGCTATATATGTTTATCCTTATAATGGAAGGCTGATTTGTTTGCAAGATGAATGGCACTCTGGTTGTCACTGTACAACCTGCTATTCTCCTGCTTCTTACCCAATTGCTCCATGAACCTTTGTAACCAAATCATCTCTTTACTAGCCTCTGTAGAAGCAACATACTCTACTTCTGTTGTTGAAAGTGAAACAACCTTTCGCAGCTTTGAAATCCAACTTACTTATGTTCCACCTATAGTAAATACATACCCTGTGGTACTCTTGCTATATTTACCACATGCCATATCTGCATCAACATATCCCTGTAGAACAATGCATGAACCTCCAAAACATAATGCACGAGTGTTAGTACCTATGGAATACCTGAGAATCCAATGTATTTCCTTCCAATATTCTTTACCTGGATTGTTCATATACCTTCTCACAACTCCCACTATGTGTGTAATATCCAGTCTTGTGCACACCATGGCATACATCAAGCTAGCAACTGCTGATGAATAGGGAACCCTGGACATGCAATCTATCTCTTCATGTGTCTTGGGACACATCTCCTTAATTATTTTGAAATGGTTGGCCAAATGTGTACTAATTGGTTTTGCATTCTGCATTCTAAACCTCTCCAACACCTTTTGTATGTACTCACCATGATACAATGTCAATTTGTGATTTTTCCTGTCTCTTGTTATTCTCATACAAAGGATTTGATTTGCAACACCCAAATCCTTCATTGCAAATAAATTAGATAACTTCATTTTGAGATCATTTATATATTGCATGTTAGACCCTACAAAAATCATGTCATCCACATAAAATAACAAGATAATATATATTCCATTATGTAGCCTCTTGAAATAAACACAGTGGTCAGAATAACATCTACTATAACCTTGTTATGACATAAACATGTCAAATTTCAAATACCACTTCCTTGGAGCTTGCTTCAAGCCATACAAGATCTTATTCAACCTACATACCAAATTATCCTTCCCTTTGACTTGATACCCCTATGGCTGCTGCATATAAATCTTTTCCTCCAAATCCCCATGGAGAAAGGTTGTTTTTACATCTAACAGTTCAAGATGCAAATATTCTACTGCCACTAGACTTAAAATAGTTCTAATTGAAGTCATTTTAGCAACATGAGAAAATATTTCATCAAAATATATACCTTTATTTTGTGCAAATTCCTTTACAACAAGTTTGGACTTGTACTACTTCTTTCCTCTATCTTCGTCCTTCAACCTGTAAACCCATTTATTCTGCATTGCTCTTTTACTAGTAGGAAACTGAACCAAATCCCAAGTTTGGTTTCTTACCAACGAGTCCATCTCCTCATTCATGCCTTGCTACCACTTCTTTCTAGTTTCCATCTGCATTGTTTCTTCATAACATTTTGGTTCACTAAAATCAGTCATTAATAAAAGGTATCGTGAACGAGAGAATTGTTCAGGGGGTCTACTTAACATGGTAGATATTCTAACACTTCTAGGAGTTTGAGGTATCTACTGTTGTTCTTGATTTTTTGACACCTTTGGAACTTCATTTTCTTTGATTTCATTAAGCACTGTGTACTCTATGTTTTCTTTTACCTGTTTCTTTCCATGAAACTGATCTTTATACATGACCTTTTCATTTAATACCACATCTCTACTCCTAATCATTTTTTTTTTCATAATCCCATAAGCGATAACCAAAATCCTCAACCTCGTATCAAATAAAGTTACATTTCTTGTATTTAGCCTCAAGCTTTTTTCTATTTTCTTTATCAATATGGACAAATGCTTTACAACCAAAATTTCTGAGAAAAGAGTATTTTACCTTTTTACTTGTCCATCCCTCCTCTGGAATACCACCATCCAAAGCACTTGAAGGTGCTATGTTTATTAATTAAACAACAATATCTACAACATCTTCCCAACACTATAAGGGAAACCCTGCATGCAATCTCATACACCTTGCATGCTCCATGTTTGTTCTGTTCATCCTTTATGACACACCATTTTCTTATGGTGTTCTTGGGACTGTCTTATCTATACAAATCCCATGGTATGAACAATAGATATCAAACTCCTTGCCATAGTATTCATCTCCATTATCATGTATGAGACACTTCAACCTTTTTCCAGTCTCATTTTCAACCAAAGCTTTCCATATCTTAAAAGTAGGAAAAACATCATATTTCTGTCTAATGCAATAAAACCAAGTTTTTCTAGTTGCATCATCAATAGAAGTAACATAATAACAACATCTACTAAGATATTGTAACTGAGTCTGTCCCCATACATCTATATGTACAAGCTCTAACTTTTCACTCATCTTATGTTTCCCAATCCTGAGAAATCTGACTCTCTTTTGTTTTCCATAAACATGTTCTCACAAAATTTCAAACTTACCTGCTCCATATCTGGAAGCAACTTCCTTGAGTGGAGAATCTGCATCCCCTTCTTACTCATGTGGCCAAGTCTATGATGCTACAATGATGGATATGTTTTTGTAAAAGCTAAAGAGATAGAACAATGAATATTATGAGGACATAAATACAACGCACCTATTCTATCTCCTTCTGCTATCACCATTGATCCTTTAGTGATATTCCACTATGTTTCTCCAAACGTAGATAAACAACTACCATCTCCCAACTGCCTTGTTGAGATTAGATTTATTTTCATAGCAGGAATATGCCTTACATCTTTCAACAACCATTCACCATTATTTAATTTTATCCATACCTTACCCATTCCAACAATTTTACATGGTTCATCATCACCCAATAAAATGTTGATGTATTTGTAACTTCGGAAGATATTCTTCTATGTATTACAATTGTAATTTGTTATATGTATGATGGATATGTATTATTCCTCCATTCAGAAGTGTCATCATTTGTATTTGTAAGTGTCGCAACTTATATTTGATAGGTTATTAGACCACCAGTGTGGGGTCGGCCCTAATTGAGCTATGTGGTTGGGTTATTAGACCTCATTGGGAGGTCGGCCCTGTTAGTTTATTGGCAGGTCAAGTCAGTGTAAAAATAGAGAGTGAGTGTGTCTCATTCTATTCATTCACTCACTCATCCAACTCGCATTAGTTGAGAGAGGAGTGCGCACTAGTAGAGGAGGAGTAGCTACTGGAGTTATCTATCTTGGGTTTGATCATTGTGATCTTGTATTGTGGCTTATTCTATCTCTGAGGAATTTGCGGGGTTTTTCACCTTCTTGGTTTTCCCCGAGGAAACTCTGTGTCTCTTGTGTTTATTATTGTTATGCCGTGCTTGTTATTCTCTTGGTAGATCCTAGATAATGTTTGAATGCATTTATCAAAAAATTAACATGGTATCAGAGCCATGCTAAGAAGAAGACACTCTACAGCTGCAAAAGCTAGGGATTCTTAATATTTGGGTTTCTCTCCTCAGATCATTAAAGGCAGGAGGCTAGGCTGACTCTCTTTGGAAGGGCGCATCTTTCTGTCGAGACAGAATTGAATTCTGAGCACTTTCAGTTTTTGACCTGTTACTACTGCGAGAAATTAGGGTTTCAGAGAAAGTTGGAATTTTTGGAATCCCAACCACGGTTGGATGCCCCTCAAGAAAATCAAATTTTAGAGACCAAGATCAAAATTTTTGGTTGGGCAGAAGGCCGGGCTTCAACAAACCCTAAATCGGGATTTTGATCGAAAGGGTGGAAAATTAGGGTTTCTACAAAAGTTGAAATTTTTGGAATCTGTGACCATGGCTAGATGGTCCTCAGAAAAATCAAAGTTTAGAGCACAAGATCCAACTTTTTGGCTGCGTATAAGCCCGGGAAATATCAAACCCTAGTTCATGATCTTGTCGAGGAAATTCAAAAGTTTCAAAGGAAATTTTGAGGGCTCAAATTTTGTAGATTTCAAAATTGAAGTATACCAACTTTATCAACTCAGCAAGGTGCATCTTTCCATCCATTAAGAATTTTGGAATTCAAAGTTTGAATTTTAGGGTTTCTCTAACAAACCCTAATCCAACTCGAGATCCAGTTTTTAGCAAATAAAGTGGTAAGACCTAAAAATTTCTATTTTCATTTGAAGTACTCTTTAAGATGTCTCACCACACCAAGCTTGAGGATAAGCTTGAAGGAGCCGATAACTTCCGAGCATGGAAGTATAGGATTGGGTTAATCCTAGAAGAGAATGAATTGGACATTTACATAAAGGAAGAGGTTCTAGTTCCAGAGGAGAAGAGGCTAAGGCCTTACACAAGAAGAACTTGGGCAAGGCCAAGAGAATCATTGTTGATTTTATAAAAGACCATCTCATTCGCCATGTGCCTTCCCTAAAGACACTTAAGGAGATGTTTGACTCTTTGACCAAGTTGTTTGAAGGAAAGAATATAAATCAGAAGATGACTCTACGAAATCAATTGAAAGGGGTAAAGTTCCATAATGGAGAGACCATCCAATCCTACTTCACTAAGGTTTCTCAAATCAAGGAACAACTTGAAGCTGTGGATGAAGTAGCAGAGAATGGAGAAATTGTCATGACCACTTTGAATGGCCTACCTAGGTCATGGGACTCCTTCATCCAAGGTATTTGTGCAAGAAGGAAGTTGATATCCTTCAGTAGACTATGGGAGGAATGTTCATAAGAAGAAGCTAGACTTGTGGCCTGAGAAGAAAAGATGGGAAGGGAAGACCAAGCTCTCACTTTTCACACCAGAAGAAGTAAGTTCAAGAAGGAGAAGCCTAATACCAGGAAATCTTCTCACCATCATCAAAGGGGGAACTTTAAGAAAGACACCTCTCATGGTAGATGCTTCACATGTAATGAGAAGGGACACTTTGCCCGATATTATCTGAAGAACAAAGGAGACTTCAACAACAATAAGAAGAAGAACAACAAGAAGATATATCATGCTCATTCTGTTGAGGATGATGAACCTCCTAGGAAGAAGGCTAGAGAAGAAAGTGAAGAGTCTTCAAGTGATGATGAATATGTTCTAATATCTGCTCTCACAAGTACTGTTACACATGGGTGTAATGATTGGCTTATTGATAGTGGGGATTCTAAGCATATGACGAGATTCAAAGAATCTCTTATAGATCTATCTGAACATGAGTCAGATGATAAGGTGAAACTTGGGGATGACTATCAATACCCCATAAAAGGAGGTGGTGAAGCCTCCTACAAGTTAGACTCTGGGAAGTATTTGAAGATGCAAGATGTTCTATATGTACTTGGACTCAAGAAGAATCTTCTCTCCATATCATCTTTGGATGAAAAAGGGATGAGAGTTGCATTTGTGGATGGCCAAGTACTTATGTGGCCTAAAGGTAAGACCATAGATGATGCAGTAGTGATTGGAGAGCAAGAGAGAGGATTGTTCAAATTAAAGGGACAACCTGAACATGCCATGGTACATGAATCCATGGAGCCAAGTGAGCTTTGGCATAAAAGGCTTGCTCATGTGCACTATAGAGAACTACCCATTGCAAGCAAAGCAGTAGAAGGTCTTCCTGAATTCTAGTCAAAGCATGAAGGTGTTTGCAAAGGATGTGCAAAAGGAAAGAACACAAAGAAAGACATTTCCAAGCAGTGAAAGCAAGGCAAAACGAATCTTGGAAATTATTCACCTCGATGTATGCGGTCCAATGTCATCCAATGGGTATGTATATTATGTCTCTTTCATTGATGATTTCTCTAGGAAGACTTGGATCTATTTCTTGAAGAAAAAAGATGAAGTATTTAGCAAATTCAAGGAATTCAAAGTCTTGATAGAAAACCACACTGAAAAGAATATCAAGACCTTTAGATCTGACAATGGTAGAGAATTCACTTCAATAGACTTCAAGAAGCTATTGCAGAGTTGGACTCCGGAAGACAAATAATCTATGGATGAACCTCTCATCCATTTTTCAGCATTGGTTAAGGTGCACACTATCAGAGACTCCAGTGGTTCCTGCAAGGAAGCAAAGATTGAGAGGGAGTCCACCCAACAACCAAACAAATATAAGTATTTGAATTTTTATTTGCTGTATATATGATTACTTAAATGGTGTTGTTCAGTCATGTTCATACTCATGTTCCTAGATTTAGGATGTATGTTATGCATTTTAGAAAAGTTGCATCAATGAACAAGATACTACTAATATGAAAGTAATGGGTAAGTGGCCTATGGTACTGTACAACATTCCATTGCTACTTATCTATAATGAAACCTCTTTGCTGACATGTCGGGAGTTGTGCACACTCTTAACAATGTTCTGGTAGAGATGGAAGGCATCTAGAAAGTTACGGGATATGGATAAATGTTGTATTGAAGCATTGGCTAAGATAATTGCATGACTGTATGACATATATTTTAATGTGTAAGATTTTGTTCTTAAAACTATGAGAATTTTCTAATTATGCAATTGAATTTGACTTGTATGAAAGAACGTGTACAATCACCTACAAAAGAAGGACTACAACATTTGTTCTAGCAATGAAGTTCAAAGAAAACTATCTATTGAAGATATTGAAGAATCTGAAGTTCCCAGGATCCAGGATATAGTAATGGAAGAATGCCATGATCGAGGAATACTAGTCGATCATGAAGAATGATGTTTGGGATGTGGTCCCAAGACCAGAAGGGAAGCCTGTTGTGACTTCCAAGTGGATCTATAAGATCAAGCATGTTGCAGATGGTAGCATAGAGAAATACAAGGCAAGATTTGTAGCTTGTGGATTCTCCCAAAAAGAGGGGATAGATTATGAAGAGACTTTTGCACCTGTAGCGAGATACACTTCTATCAGAACAATACTTGCTTTGGCTGTAGTGATGAAGTGGAAGATACACTAGATGGATGTCAAGACATCTTTATTGAATGGTGTAGTCGAAGAGGAAGTGTATGTGGAGCAGCCACTTGGTTTTGAGACACATGACAAGGAGTCATATGTGTGCAGATTGAAGAAATCCTTGTATGGATTGAAGAAAACTCCTAGGACATGGTATGGTAGGATAGACAACTTCCTATCCATTTTGGGCTTTACTAAGACTAAAGCGGATTCCAACCTTTACTACAAGGTTGAGGAAGGAACTCCAGTGATACTCCTATTATATGTGGATGACCTGTTTGTGACAGGTGAGGATAGATTGATTGCCGACACGAAGAGGAAGCTTGCTGCTGAGTTCGAGATGAAGGACTTGGGCATGATGCATTACTTTCTAGGGATGGAGGTGTGGCAGAGTGTAGATGGAATCTTCCTTAGACAAGGGAAGTATGCAGTAGAGATCATGAAGCGGTTTGAAATGATGGACTGCAAGGCCATGGCCACACCTATGGCATTGAACCTGAAACTATTGTGTGATTCTTCGTATGAGATGGTTGATGTCACGGTGTATCATCAGATGATTGGGTTCTTGATGTACCTGACGAACATGAGACCAGATATTTGCTTTGCGGTGAACACCTTGAGCCAGTCTCTGACATATCCTAGACATGTTCATCTGATTGTTGTAAAGCATATTCTGAGGTACCTGAAGGGTACAATTGATTATGGGCTCAAGTATGATGCGAATCAAAAGTTTAACCTAGAGGGTTGTGTTGAGTCAAATTGGGAAGGTAGTGCTGCAGATAGGAAGAGCACATCAGGGTTCTGCTTCAGTATGGGATCAGGTGTGATATCTTAGTTTAGCAGGAAGCAATCCTGCGTAGCACTAAGTACAGCCGAAGCAAAGTATGTTGCATCTTGTTCGGCTAGTTGTGAGGCAGTATGGCTTAGGAAGCTATTGTCTGAGTTATTTGATCTCCCGTTGGATGCTACCTGTATCTTCTGTGACAACCAGAGTTGTGTGAAGTTGTCTGAGAACCCAGTGTTCCATGACATGTCGAAGCACATTGAGATAAAATATCATGATATAAGTGATATGGTGCAGAGAGGAGCAGTGAAGTTCCTGTATGTTGCGACTGATGAGCAGATTGCATATGTGTTGACCAAACCACTAGCCAGAGTGAAGTTTGAGTACTTCAGATAGAGGCTTGGTGTTATTCAGATAGAAGATACTTCGAGGAAGAAGTGATGGGACACATTTACAGGAGCCATTCCATGCATGGTGGTAGGAGGATCCTCCCATGGTTGTGGATGTAAGCGCTGTGTGATAACCATCAGGAAGATGCTCCAGATGATATGCATTAAGATGATGCTGTGACGATGATTAGGTTGATCATGCGATGATGATGTGCATTAGGACGATGCTGTGATGATGATCAGGTTGATCATGTGATGATGGTGTGCATCAGGATGATGTTGTGCCAATGATTAGGTTGATCATGCGATGATGATGTACATCAGGATGATGTGCTATGTGATGATGATCAGTATGATCATGAGTATCAGGATGATACTCTATGGCCATGGACAGATTGTGCAGGTAGCATGTAATAGCTCCCTAGGAGATCCGATAGTCTGAGCTCGGATTCTATTGGGAGGTTTTGCTACAGGTTGGTTGCGGACAGATTGTGCAGGTAGCATGTAATAGCTCCCTAGGAGATCCTATAGTCTGTGCTAGGATGCTCTTGCGAGGTTTTTCTATAGGTTGGCCGTGGACGGGTTGTGCAAATAAGCATATAATAGTACCATGGTATATTTGCAGATACTCTTTCTAGGTTTTTCTTATGGCATATAATAGCCCCCTGGGAGATCTGGAAAATGCTATTTCGAGGTTTTGCTTGGGAGTACATATAATAGTGCTCTAAGAGATTTGTAGATACTCTAGCTAGGTTTTGCCTATGGCATATAATAGCTCCCTAGGAGATATGGAAAATTCTCTTGCTACGTTTTATCCTATGGCATGTAATAGCACCCTGGGAGATTCGATAGGTTGAGCAGTGTGCTCGTAATCAGTCATGGGATGATCTTTCGAGGTTTTTCCATGACCACATGTAATAGAGCCCTGGGAGATCCGATAGGTTGAGTTGTGTGCTCGTAATCAGTCTTGGGATGCTATTTCGAGGTTTTGTGGTGGTCACATGTAATAGATCCTTGGGAGATCTTGCCGGTCATTCTTAGGCACATAAAGGATCCTAGGATACTCTTTCAAGGTTTTGTTGACACACGTAATTAGTCCTGGGATCCACAGTATGGCCAAAGATGATGAAGACCTACAAGAGGCTAGGCCTACATCTAGCTAGAAAAAGGGCTGGCTCTGTAGAACTTCCTATGACGAGAATAATTGAGAGATAGCCCAAAGATCGAGATGAAGAGTACAGCAGTAGTGACGATGATGCTACGTGATCCAATGATGATGATCCAACTCCAGAATTGAAGACTTGTGTTGATATGTATTGATGACTTGTGCCTAGAGAATACCTTCCTAGTTAAGAGGGAGTGTTGATGTATTTGTAACTTTGGAAGATATTCTTCTATGTATTACACTTGTACTTTGTTATATGTATGATGGAGATGTATTATTCCTCCATTCAGAAGTGTCATCATTTGTATTTGTAGGTGTCGCAAGTGTCGCAAGTGTTGCAAGTGTCGCAACTTATATTTGATGGGTTATTATACCTCCTTGGGAGGTCGACCCTGTTAGTTTATTGGAAGGTCAATTCAGTGTATAAATAGAGAGTGAGTGTGTCTCATTCTATTCATTCACTCACTCATCCAATGCATATTAGTTGAGAGAGGAGTGCGCACTAGTGGAGGAGGAGTAGCTGCTGGAGTTATCTATCTTGGGTTTGATCATTGTGATCTTGTATTGTGGCTTATTCTATCTCTGAGGAAGTTGCAGGGTTTTTCACCTTCTTGGTTTTCCCCGAGGAAAATCTGTGTCTCTTGTGTTTATGATTGTTATGCTGTGCTTGTTATTCTCTTGTTAGATCCTAGATAATGTTTGAATGCATTTATCGAAAAATTAACATAAAACATGTCCAAAATTGTTTGGAACATAATACTGAAATATTTTCCTATGGGGTGTAGCATGACATGAAGCCCCTAAATATACTACCCAATAATCACTAGTATTATCTAATGCAAGAATCAAATCATCTTGTAACACATCACCTTCTACATTTGCTTCCTGAGTAGTCTCCTGTTGTTCATATCCTTTCTTCTTTAGAGATTTGCAAGCTTTCTTCATATGTCCTTTCTTTCCACAATTCCAACACTCTATCTTTCCCAATTTGGACTTGGATCTGCCCTTCCTGGACTTGCTGTGATTATTTGGGATATTTCCTCTCTCCCCTTATCTTCCCCTTCTCTCAATGGTCAATTCATTACTTGATGTATCACCTGTGATTTTCCTTCACATTTCCTCACTAAGAATAACACCAACAACATCATCAAATTTCAAAGTGTTTGAATTAGATCTAGAGTTACTTACAACCATGACCAAGCCATTCCAGCTTTCTGGAAATGAACACAATATTAGAAGAGACCTAACCTCATCATCAAAATTCACTTTTACAGAACTTAGATGATTTTTAATCGTATTAAATTCATTTAAACGATCAACAACAGATGCACCTTCTCACATATTCATATTAAATAAATGCTTCATTAGAAATACCTTGTTAGAGGCCGAGTGTTTTTCATACAGCTTACCCAATGCACTCATCAAACCCTTCGTTTTATTTTCTTTTGAAATATTGAAATCCACCGATGAAGCTAGACATAGTCGTACTATTCCCAAGGCCTTTTTGTCAAGAACCTCCCATTCTTTGTCCTTCATATTCATTGATTGTTTTGCTTTTCCTCCCAATGGTAGGAGTAGATCCTTCTGGTACATATAGTCATCCATTTGCATCTTCCATAACTGGTATTTTTGGCCATTAAATTTCTCGACCTTAAAATTTCCTTCTTCCGCCATTGCTCCCACTCGAACCATGAACCCTTCTTTCCTGTGATTTTACATGCCAAATAGACCTTTGGCTCTGATACCAATTGTTAGAAAAACAGGATTGCAGAGAAATAACAATAAACAAGATGAAAATATAAATTACATAAAACAAATTACAAGAGAGACACCAATATAATGTGGTTCACCCAAGATGGGATATGTCCACACAGAAATTGCAAGTCCTTATTATTATACCATCCAACAAATGAAGGGATACAACTTGCAACATATCCGCTGCAAGTTCCTCTTCACTCTCTCACAGTCTCTCTCACACAATTAGAGATATTTACAATGCTACAATGCATAGCCGTATTACAATGCCTTCCTTTTAAAGAGCGATTACCATGGTAAAATACTATTGAACATCCATTACCATGGGCACATAAATCACCCATTATTGACCAAGTCATGACTATGAAATTACAACATTTTACATAGCATTTTTTTTGAAATTTTTGCGGGCCTTAGGGGAGACCCCCCATGGAGACTATTTTGGGGGTAAAAACCCCTCCAAACCACCCCATCATCGGCTAGGATCCAGACACGTATGAAACATGACCTATGAATAAGGAAGATCGGGATCCATAACCAACACAGAGGATTTTCCAATTTCTACCGCTTGCAAGGATTCTTCTTCGAATTGAACACACATTTCAATGAAGGCTTTTTGAGTGGTCATATTTAACAACTTGTTACCCTTGGAGTCTTCTGGATAGCCAACAAGGGTGAATGGTTGGATTTGGGGATACAAATGCCTCCTCTTCTCAAGTGGAATTATAGCCCAATCCTTTGAGCCAAAAATCCTGAAATGAGACACATCAGACTTGTGCCCACTCCAAGCTTCAAAAGTTGTGATTCCTTTCAAGGCTTTATGTGGCACCCTATTCTGAATACATGCTACATAGTTGATGGATTCATCCCAAAGTCTTGGAGACAAATCATGCAAGTTTCCATCTCCTTGAGAGATTTATTCTTCATCTTATCAACACCATTAGGCTTTAGAGGTGTGTATGGCACTATATGTTGCATATGGATGCCATCATTAGCATAGAGTTGTTGAAAATAAAAATTGATGTACTCCTCACCATTATCAGATCTGAGGAATTTGATATTCCTACCAGATTGGTTCTCTACTAAGGCTTTAAAATTTTTCAAAAATCCAAAAAATTCTAACTTGAATTGAAGGAAGAAGACCCAACAAAATCTAGAAAATTCATCAATGAAGGCAAGGAAATATTTGGAATTTAAAAAGACAAATTGGGGAATGGAACTGATATATCACCATGAATAATCTCAAGGGGTGCATAGGTTTGCTCAGACTTGGATCTCTCATACTTATGCTCAAGGTGTTTTCCAAGAATGCAACCTAGACAGGTTCCTTTGGAAAATTTGATGTTGGGAAGCCATGTTCTTCTGTTGCAATTGGGAAAGATACTTGTAGTTAAGGTGACCAAATATATCATGCCACAATTTTCTTGCTTCATTGGCATGAGTGAGTAGAGAAGAGGGTGATGAGAAAGGCACAAAGTGGGAAAACCTATAGACTCTTGAGCTATGATCAACAATTCCTATGGAAACAACTCTACCTGTGGAAATCTCAGAAATTTCCACATAATTGGGGGTGAATATGACCTTTTTAGGAGACCCAGTATGAGTCATCATATAGAATGACAAGAGGTTGGAAGCAAGACCTTGGACAAACAACACATTTGTGAAAGAACCCTAATCTAGATCAATTATGCATGTACCTTTGGAAGCAGTTTCAGGGTCATCTCCCAACATAATTGTTGGACCACTAGAAGAATCAAGATATGAAAAAGACTCGCTTGTGGACACCATATATCTTTATGCTCTAGAATCTATGATGAAAGAGGAGGATTTTTATATGCTGACCATCAAAGCATGAGCTCTGTCCTTGTATTCAGAAATTGAACCTCCCTCCTTGTTTACGCCATCTGGAAGAGGAATGTTCTTATTCTCAAGAGGTTGAGCTATCATGTCAATGGTCTTCTTCATGCAGGAAATCTTAGGATGAAATCCCCTATTGCAGTATGCACACTTACTCTTCTCTTTCTTCTTCTATGGATTCTTCTTGGAGTTTGAGGAGTCCTCGTGTTCTTTTTGCTTTGTCTTTCTTATGATATGGTGGATTTTTGGGATTATCCTTCTTCTTTCCTTTAGAGTTATTTGAATCTCCAGCAGCCAAAGCACGATATTTGGATGGATTTATGGCTCCCATCAACATCAAATTATCTTTCTCCTGAGTGATTCATTCCATGAATTCTTCCAGCAAAGGCATCTTCCATTTTCAAACTGTGATATTGGTGGCATGGAAGTTCGAAACAAAGATTGAATATCTAGGGCCTAATTTTTAAAGAATGGCCAAGATTAATTGCTCATCTTTATTCTCAATTATGCATTGTTTCAATTGTAGAACAAGTGACTTGAAATTAGAGAAATAGTCTTGGAGGGTCTCGAAATTGCTTGGAATTAGAGAAACAAGTCCATTATCTAGTTGGTGGCTCCTCAATTCATCAGTATTTCCAAATATATCTTGGATATTGGTCCAAAATTCATTAGGAGTGGTAAGACCATCTAGATGGAAAAGAAGATCCCTGGAAGTACTAAGACACAAGAGACCATAAGCTTCATCTCTTCTGTTCTGCGACTTAGCTTTATCAATGATTCTAGTAGGCTCAAGCTCAATAGCCATAGTCACTATGTAGATGCCTTTTCTCATCAATAGAATCACCATCTAGGCCTTCCAATCAAAATAATTGAATGGAGTCAATATTATTATTTTTGACTGATCCATGGCTTTACTGAAATGCGCCCTTGTGATGCTATATTACACCCCTCTAATGTCGAGTGCTCCCTTTGAGAGACTAGTTTGATCCTGCAAAACAATAGAAGTATAATATTGCTTCTAATTGAGCTTTGATACCATGTTAAATTTCATTCACAGGCTCTTGCATAGAAAACAATTACTCTCACAAATTGCCATGCAAAAACTAGTCAAAGATCACTGAAAATAGTCATGAATTTGATGCACATAATAGAAGTCTATTGAATAAGTGTACATAATCCAAACTTAGTCTATGTAATTTCTATCCAAATATATAATCACATCATATATTTTAAATCCAAAGAAGGAATTCAAAATCCTCACAAAAGCAGGATTACTATATTGGTGAAACCCCCCCCTAGGTGACCAAATCACTTTCCAAATCACTCCCAAGGCTCATGAATTATAAAAAGTAGGAATGTGAGGTGTTGTATGTTGGAAATGCAACTAAATCATGGATTTTTGAGAGAATAAAAACAAGGAGGGTGAGTTGGAAAAAAAGATGTTGTTTCTAAGTCAATTAGCTTTATGTTTTCCACTTAAAGTAGAAAAAAGAAGGATAAAGCAGGAATGCGGCCTTCTATTCTAGGAATGGTAAGAAATATCATAGAATCAAATTAAATATTATCTAGAATCTTTTCAAGTGCTCCCTAGTGACTCAATATGGCATGTGGTCCCATAAAAGACAAAATTAGGCCAACTACCTAGTCAACACCTAGGAAATTAATCATGGAAGACTAATAAAATATATCCTAAGTATGAAATGTGTTTTTAATATTCTAAAATTGAAAGGAATTTAAGAGCACACTCATCAAGGGAAAGATCACATTTATGAATTTTATTATTTTCTTTTGATTTTTTTACTGCCCATTTTCATGGGCCTCGACCAATGAAAGCTTAGATAAATCACATTCATGAAGAAAATTATTCTAAAAAAAAGAAGACTTTATAAGTTCAATTATTTGGAGATATAAATCCAGCCCACAATTTGGAGGTTATTCATTATCAGTAGTTAGGACAAATATGAATGCATCCCATGATTTGGAGGTATGAATCTAGCCCATAATTTGGAGGTTATTCCTTAGCAAAAACTATGACTGTTATTTATCTAACCTATGATTTGAAGGTATGAATTGAGTCCATGGTATGGATGTATGAATCCATCCCAAAATTTGGAGGTTATTCCTCATCCCGCACAAATAAAATAACCCCCAATATTTATATTACTATGTCAAATTAAAAACCCCCTTTGACCCCTTAATACCACGGGGATCCACTAGAAGGCAATATAATATCACATTCATTCATATTGCGGTATTAAATATTCATGAAAACCTAGAAATTATATTGCTTATATATTAAGGGGAAAAGGGTTTTTTTATTTAATGTAACAATACAAAAATACTTTGGGGTCTTTTGTATATGGGCGGGATGACAAGCATACACCAAATGGAGATGGTGGGATCACGACTGGATGAGAAATCGGGTTGAGGTAAGGTTCGGGCTTACCGGTATGCAGGGAAATTGCCTCTTGAGGCATGCTTGAGGCCAGGGGTTTCATGGTGAAGTGGGTTCCAGTCGATCATAGTCGAGAGACAGTGGTCATTGACATCCAATTGTTACCAATAGCACTCAGCTAGTTGTTACCAATAGCCTTGGGTAGATCTAAGTGTCTAGGGCCTGTTATAGGCCCTTGATAGGCCTTGGGGGATTCAATACCCAAGCACTCATGCCTATTATAGGCCTTGGGAGGTTTAGTTAGCCTCCTAGAGCTTGTTATAGGCCGTGGGGCCTTGGATATCTAGCCCACAACAGGCTTAGTCAGCGATTGGGGAGCTGCAACATGCAATCTAAATGTTGTACTATGTGCATTGGCTCTAGTGACATACAAGAAGTGATCTCCTATCTCTTCATTAGACCATTAGATGTTGCAAATCATAATGATATGTGGTTGAGTAATTGCATTGTGAGTGAAGTAATGTGCATCCACAATATACATCGAAAGAAGCAAGGTGCATTGTAGAATGCATGTGGGGTCATGAGAGGGGTATCATATCAATATACTAGGTAGAAATATAAAGCGGTGTAAAAAATGTTAATGAAAAAATTGACCCATATAATATGTAGTGAAAATAGGGTTTTTTTTAAATTGGGAAGGCATATTGGGAGGGGGTTAAAAAAATGATTTCGGAAGGTATTTTCCAACATTTAGTGAAATTAGGGGTATTGTTTCATATACCATGAACGAACGTGCTATGATAACGGTTTATTGAGTGAATCCCCGTGCTTAATACGAGGCAATATATTTTTGAGCTTTTTAGGAGTATTCAAACCCCAATATGACTGGAAATGGTATGATATTTCCTCACTAGTGAAGCCCTCATGCGGGAAACACCTCTAAATCATAACACTATGACCTCCTTGGAAAAAATTGAAATGCATTATGGTAATTGTTTTACCTATCAATTATTATTTTGTATGGGCATGATGGACTCAACATTTTCGAGAGGAAAGTTATATTATGTTTGTATTACTTAACTAACTAACCATTAGGTACATTAATCTATCGTAGATGGAGAACTAGTATCTATATGAATATGATTAGTAATTTAGTTGTTTGTTTCCTTCTTTATGCATAGAGGTTGAAATGGTTGATTGCAATAATCCAAATCAAGCCTATGAAGTAATGCTTATGGTAAAGCATAGGTTATGGAAGTGCTCTATGCTATCTCCTCATTCTTCCTATACATCTCTTCATTCACCTAACCCTTTACATTCATCTCCTTCACCCACAATGACCTACATCACATGAACCCTCTTATTAATCTTTTCATGAATCTCATGCATATTCATATAGGGATTGTTAGGTGCTACAATGCGAGGCTCCTCATATGCTCCTATTTTTTGGAAAACGAGATACATCCATTGCATTATTGACCTCTTTGTAACCCATAGATATCATGGAATACCCAAACCCTACCACCGATTATGCAAAACTTGTCCTTATGCCTCACCATTAAAACCCAACTCATAGATATGTGTTGATTACCCATAATTACAAGATTAATAGCTATATTTATCATACCATCATTATTAATGGTAATAAAAAAAATATGGCTATAGTCTTCATAGTATTGGAAATAAATCTCCCCAAAACTCCTCATCCTCACCCATACCATTCGAGATTGGTCATGAATAATGGAAATTATTCCCTAATTACCTAGGAGTGTTCCCATGAATATGGGTAACGCATTTTGGCAAGCAGAGGGTGCAGATATGGTGAAAAATGAGCTTGATTGAGCTCTTGTTAATCCCTCGATCAAGCTCTTCAAACCTCGATTGAGCTATTTTAAGACTCTGGATCAAGGGTTTGAATAATCTTTGATCGAACAAAGGAGCTCGATCAAGAGTTTTACCAAACCCTCAATCGAGCTATAAAGATCGATCGAGGGTCTGTTCTGAAAAAAAAATTGAAACCAAAAGTTTCAAGGAATATTTTGTAGTTACGATGTTGAGGAGCTCTATCAAGCTAATAGATTGACCGAGCTCCTTTACCTATTATAATAATGGAAAAACAACAGTCGATAGTTTATTTCATCAAGACTATTGAACACAATCTCGAACAAGCAATACACATGAGCTCGAACTACGGTTTTGTACCTCGACTAAGGACGAATTTGTCACTAGCCACCGTTCCCCCAGCTAACCTCTCCTGCTACCATGGCTTCTAGACAATGAGGTAGGCGATTCAAAACCCCTAAAGCTCAATTCTATGCATTGATTTAAATTGTTTTTTTTAATGAAATTTTTGTTTAGATTGTTTGAAAATATCGATTCAAATTGTTTTTTTTTATATTAACTTTAATGGAAATTTTGTTAAATTAGTTTTTTAATTAAAATTTAGTTTTCGTAAACTAAAACTAGTTTATTTTAATGAAATAAATGTAAAATTAGTTATTTTCATTAGTTGTGCTTTTGTAATTTAAATTTAGATTTACATAATTTACTTTAGATTCAGTACACACACACATACACACCTGTGAGCACTAACAAATGCATTTAAATAAAATTACATCAGATATATTTCTTACACCAACATATCATAATTTATGTAACTTCAAAATTGTTAATTCTATAACTATATTTAGCTAATATAATATTATTTACATATTTATTGTGAATTTACTATATATATATATATATTTTTAATTTAATGATTTGCGTTGCTTCATTTTATTATTGATATACATATTTATCATGTGAAATACCACTTTATTTTAATTACATATTAATTATGACATAATTTTTTAATTTAATGGTTTATATATATTGCTGTGAGTTTAGATTTATAGATATGGTTTTCATACAACCCAAATTTAATAAAAAATAAATTATTAGTATTGTTAGTAGAGGGATTATTGTTTGGCGTTCCAAGATCTACTATAAAAATACCAAACTAAATATGTCAATTTGATTTTGTTTATTATTGTACATGCAATCCAAACTATAGTATCCAAGATCTATTAATGTCTTTCTGGATCCATACGTGTTTGTCAGCTTGCAAACTAGGGATTTCTTTTTGTACGATAACCTCTTGTTACAGCCCAGAAGGATTGTATTCTTTCATTTATTTGACCTTGTCCTCTTTTAGTGTTTCATCATTGTATCCTTTAACTGGATATTCCAATTTGGATGATTATGAGGTGACACATATTTTGACTGGTCTATGTGAAACATTAGAGGTCATGGCAAGAACACTTGATCATGAATGTAGGGGCTAACAAAAAAGGTGATAGGAAATATTTGTGACACAAATTAGGATTTAAAGCCTTAAATCATCGTATTTCTCCTCCTCATCATCATCTGTATCATCATTGTAACAATAGTTATCATTCTTATATTATCATGATCATCTTTGTCCTCATACAACATTGTCATGTAGTGACACCATCCTAATTGTTCGCTTCGTCATCTTCATCATTCTCATCATTATTGTCACCATCATTAGAACATCATCATCATCATCATAATCATTTTCATCCTTCTCAGTTTATTCAAAGGATGACATATATGATTTTTATGCATTGTTTCATGTAGATCGTTCTCCAAGGGTTCTTCCCTCCACCAGTCACGATCATCAAGATGATTTGTTGTTGCGGAACACCCCCCATTTCGTGAGTGGAATCATATGTAAATTATTACCATATATTTTTGTTTTTATTGATTTACATATATATTGTCCTACCAAAAGATACAATCATCTTGTTTTGCATCTAAAAACAACCTAAATGGCCTTACAAAAATGCCGACCATTTCTCACCTTTGAGGGATAAAACATTTCTAAGAACATAATATTTCAGGTGGATGATATATGCACTTGACCATTGAATCATTATTGATAAAAATTCTATGGCCAAGAAGATAATGGCCTTCCAAAACAACCAATCAACCTCTTTTGCACCATGGCAGAAAATGATCCCCTTTGGAAAAAATGGCTAAGTATTGAAAATCTGGCTCAAGTGGTGATTGGAAAATGACCTCCATTTCCTCAATGAGAGAGAGAAGATTATTCTGAAGGCACCATCCTGTAGGTGGATGATTAATGCACCTGAATGTAGTCTCAATCTTGGAAAAAAGGATTTGATAAAGAATATATTGGTCTTCCAAAACAACCACTCAACCTATTTTCCACCTAAAACTGGCCTAAATGGCCTTAGCAAAATGCCTTCCATTTCTCACCTTCGACGGATAAAAAATTTCTGAGAGCATAATATTTTAGGTGGATTATTTATCCACTTGAACATTGAATCATTATTGATAAAAGGTCTATGGCCAAGAAGGTAATGGCCTTCAAAAACAACCAATCAAGCTCTTTTGCACCATGTTAGAAAATGCTCCCTTTGGAAAAAAAGGCTAAGTACTGAAAGGCTGGCTGAAGTGGCTATGGGAGAATGACCTCCATTTCCTCACTAAGAGAGAGAAAATTATTAAGAAGGCACCATCATGTAGGTGGATGACTAATGCACCCGAATATAGTCTCAGTCTTGGAAAAAATATCTAGTCATAAAATTAAAATGATTAAAATGATTAAAAAGATCAATCTTGGCCAATAAAATAAAAAAAAAAACTTGAGGTTTGGTATATTTGAATTTAAGATCGATCTATGCATTTTTTTAAAAAATGATAGCTTATGTCTATGTACTTTTTTATGTCAAAGTACAACCCATTTATAAAAAGTGATAGCTTATGTTTTTGCAGTTTTTTATGTCAAAGTACAACCCATTTATAAAATTCCCTCCGAGGCCAAGTCCTGAAAAAATCTTAAACGTCGGATGTCAGCATGGGGAAACTAGTGCAGGGGGGAATGACGACAACTCGTCCAACTTACACCTTCCTAGGAAATAGGGTGACTCCTGAAATCAAACCCATAGCCTTAGCTGAAAACCAGCTAGGTCCTTCTCAATGGAGACTCTTCTCTCCAAACTGGGCTTTTCGCAACCTTCTGATGGTCAAGACTGACCTTCCGCAACAATCTTGCAGAAACAACTTCCTTCCACAACTATCCTTCTACAATCGCCTTCCCGCAATGCGAATTCTGCAACTTCCTTTCCATATGCTCCTTTCCACAACTTACGGATTGCAGATTGCGGGTGAGTCTTTCGTGTTTTCTTGAAAGAGATTTCTGTAAAGACTCTTCCGCAATGAAAATTTCGCAACTCGAACCGTTAACTCCCAGGATCTTTCCTTTTGCAGAACACGATATCAACCGTCGATCTTTTGCGGATGGAATCTCGTTCGTTGATCTTTGATCATTGCGGAACACTGCTCTTTGGCTTGTGGAGATGCTAAATCCACTGCGCATACACTTGATCGACTCTTTCCCCACCGTCGATCCTCCTTTCAGCTCTAATCGGATCCGTCCAACCTCTATTGTTTGAATCGACTGTGACTCTATGATTTTATCGTGGATTGATCAGAGAATCGATCAATCCAACTCGATTCTTCATTTATATCTAAGGGAAACTAAATACAAACAAGAAATCTACTTAAGCTACTTAACGACGGTCGGTCTGCAAACATTTTGGGCTTCTTAACTACACATGGAAATCACACAGATACGAACCACAGACTCATTCACACAGAAATCAGGTCAACAACTACACACAACTCTACCTTATAGAATCTCAGATCATTCTTCATTCAAGATGTACAGTAACCCAATCGAATACACAAAACTTCTAATTGTACTAACAGATAGCTAGAAAATTTACATCCCAACCAAAACGACCAACCCCCTTCTCTTTTAGCTCTCCCCTTTTTATCCATTCGACTCCCCAAAACGGAATGGTCGAACAACAAAACAAACTAACAACCTCACTCTCTCCATCACTGAAGGAGTCACTATCATCCACAACAAACTAGCTATCTGGCTTGATCTCCACGCAGGGAGTATCAAATTGCCACTATGCTCTATCTCCTCAAAAACTGACAACATACTATTTGGTTACATATTTGCAAATTAAAATGTTAAACGGAAAACAAATTATCAGGACAACTTGTCCTCTTGCTATCCACAACATCTGAACACACTCACATTGCTGACTTAGCATTGATGCTACTGCATCACACTCCCAAGGTTAAAATTTTGAACCCCTATTTAGTAAATCTGCTACTAAGAAACCCTTTGTCTCCAATTATTTAGCATCCATCCATGTATAATCTTCTACAGGATGTCCCTTCCATTTGATCAAGTATTCCAAGTAGTCTCTATGTCTGGTACTCTTTGCCACTCTAGTATCCAAGGTTGACTCATCTTCTGATGGCTGGGCCATAGGCATTTTCTTTAGCTACTGAAGGTCTTCCACTTCTGGCACTTGTCCTATATCATCTGTCACATAAGTATACAGGTCTTCAACATTAAAAATAGGCTATATACCAATCGTTGTTGGCATTTCCAGTTCATAGGTATTTACTGAAATTTTTTTGAGTATTCTGCAAGGTCCAATCTTTCTCATTTTCAACTTGTTATGCTCTCCTTTTGGAAATATCTCTTTCGTTAGGTGTGCTAAAACCAAATATCCCATCTCATAGTTTTTCTCTCTTCTCTTGGAATCTGCTATGGGTTTGTAACTATTTTTACTCTGCTGCAACCTTGCTTTAACTTTCTCTTATAGTTCACTAATCCTTATTGCAAACGCTTCTCCATCGTCACTTCTCTTCTCCATTTGACCCAAATCATGAATTTCACACACCCCTCTTGGATTCATTCCATACAGAATTTGGAATGGACTCATTCTTGTACTTCGGTTTGGTGAGTCATTATATGCAAACTCTACTTGAGCTAACACTTTATCCCATTGCTTTGGATTTTCTCCAATTAGACTTCTCAACATGTTACCCAGACTCCTATTTACCACCTCAGTCTGGCCATCATACTGTCGATGATATGCTGAACTGAAGTTCAACTTGGTCCCCAACTTCTTCCACAAGGTCCTCCAGAAATTACTTGTGAACTTTACATCCTTGTGAGATACAATGCTCTTAGGTAAACCATGTAGCTTCACAAGTTCATTAAAGAAAAAGGTTATCAATGTGTGTGGTATCACTAGCCTTATAACATGGAACAAAACGTTCCATCTTAGTAAATCTATCCACCACCACAAAAATAGAATCATTTCCCTTCTGATTTTTTGGAAAACCCAAAATGAAATCCATACTCACAGAATCCCAAGGCCTACTTGGAATAGGCAATGGTGTGTATAAGCCTGTGTTTTGGCTTCTTCCCTTGGCATGCTGGCATAGCTTGCATCTGCTTACAAAATTTTCAACTTTAGATCTCATCCTTAGCCAAAAATAAAAATGGCTTAACTGTCTAAAGGTTTTATCACTTCCAAAGTGACTTTCCATTCAACCACTATGTTTCTCCTGTATCGGGTTCTCCCTCATGGAACATTTGGGAATACAAAGCTTACTGTTTTTAAAGAGTAAACCATCCTGCAACATATACTCCATCCATGGCTCTCTGTCCACCTCCACAGGATTCCTACAAACTCTGTATGCATCTTGAAAATCAATGTCAGTTTCATACAAACCTCTTAAGTGCTCAAATCCTAAGACTTGGATCTAATTTTATTGCACCATCAATTGTCTCCTGCTTAAGGCATCAGCTACTCAATTTGATTGCCCACTTATTTGCTTTATCATGAAGGTAAATGTTTGCATGAACTCAACCCACTAGACATGCTTCTGATTGAATTTAGGTTTTTGCATGATGTACTGCAATGCATGATTATCAAAGAACAAAACAAACTCTCTAGGCATTAGATAATGTCTCCAATGCTTCAGTGATTGGACAATAGCATAGAATTCCTTGTCATAAGATGAATACTTCTATTTGGAATCATTCAACTTCTCACTGAAATATGCTATGGGCCTGTCTTCCTGACTGAGTACAACTCCAATTGCTACTTCGCTGGCATCACATTTCAGTTGGAAATGATGTTTGAAATCTGGTAGTTTCAATACTGGTTGCTCGGTAATCTTCTTCTTCAAGAACTGAAAGTTACTTTTAGCCTTTGTTGTCCATTTAAATGGTTGTTTGTTTTTTCTAATTGTTTCAATGATAGATGAACAAATACCACTGAAATTCTTTATGAATTTTCTGTAAAAACTTACCAATCCATGGAAACCTCTTACTTAAAAAATGCTCCGAGGTGAAGGCCAATCAATGATTGCTTGCACCTATTCTGGATCCATCTTCAATCCATCTCTTGAGATAACAAATCCCAAATACACTAGTTCTGATTTCATAAATGTAAACTTCTTCACATTCACCAACAAATTTTCCTTTTGTAGTTTCTCTAAGACACATCTTAGATGCTTCAAGTGTTCTTCTTTTGTTTTACTGAAAATCAGAATAACATCTAGGTAAACTATCACAAACTTACCTATTAAATCTCTCAAGACTTCATTCATTAATCTCATGAAAGTGCTTGGTGCATTGGATAGTCTGAATGGAATAACCAACCACTCATACAACCCATCATTTGTCTTAAAGGCTGTCTTCCACTCGTCTCCTTCTCAAATTCTGATATGGTGGCATCCACTCTTCAGATCTAATTTTGAAAAACATGTTGCTACACTCAGGAAATCCATCATGTCATCCATCCTAGGTAATGGAAATCTATATCTGATGGTAATCTTTTTAATTGGTATGGAGTTAGTGCACATCCTCCATTCACCATCCTTCTTTGGGGTAAGTACTGTTGGTACTGCACATGGACTCACACTTCTCTGAACCAACCCCTTGTCTAACAATCCTTGTACTTTCCTTCTAACTTCTTCATTATCTTGAGGTGTTAACCTGTATTCTTCCTTGTTTGGTAAGCTTGCTCCAGGAATAAAATCAATATGGTGACTTATATCCCTCTTTGGTGGTAACTCATTGGATAAATCGTCTACCACAATGTCACTAAACTCTCCTAGCATATCCTCAGGTGGGTCTTTAATATTAGTCTTTATCACTACCACTTTATGCTTACATACCTCAGCATAGTTCAGTTCCTTCTCATCAATTTGCTGCAAATACTCTTTCCCTGTCAACATCAGGATATTATATGCTTGCTACTCTGTTGAACTCTCTCCTTGCAAAGGATTAAGAATATTTTTTATCCCATCTTGCATGAAACTATGACAATTCCTCCTACCATCATGCACTACCCTTTTGTCAAACTGCCATGGTATCCCTAAAATAATATGGCAAACATCCATGGGAATAACATCACATATAATCTTTTTCTTATATGTGCCTAGCTTAAAATCAACTTCACATTGTTCACTTACCAGGATTTGATGTCCTTTATGCAGCCAGGATACTTTGTATGGAACAGGGTGTTTGGTCCTCTTCAGAATCAGCTTCTCCACCATCTCTGTGGAAAGAAGATTGTCAGTACTCCCACTGTCAATCACCATCTTACAACACTTCCCTTTGACTTTACACATGGTTCTAAATAAATCCTTCCTTTGAGCCGGTTCCACTTCCTCCTTTTCAGGTTTCAATAATACTTTGTTCATCATCAAATACTCTCCCTTCTCTAACATATTCTCGGCCACTGTCATTTGCTCTTGTTGCTGCTCATTCTGAGCTACATAGGATCGTCTCTGTCCTATGTCTTCCTTCGCTGGACACTCAAAGGATTTTTGCCCCAATTTGTTACACTTGTAACATCTGTAGACAAATTCTCTGCCTCTTCCTCTACCTCTACCTCCTTGGTAAGTTATTATCCCTCTCGGGTCACCTCCTCTACCTTGGTGCTCTTGCTGGTTTAAGTTACTAGGTCCTCTTCCTTGGGCTACAAACCTTCCTCTTCCACCTGTTTTCCCCCTTCCTCTAGATGAACCTCTTCCCCTGTTGAAGTTATGCTTGCTCACTAATTTTTCTTTTGTTCTCAAGGTACATTGGTACACCTCTTCCATGGTTCATGGTGATATCATGCTGATCTCATCCTGAATATCCATCCTGAGACCATTGACATATCTAGAATCCTTCTCTGCTGATTCTTCCACATAACCTACCCTTAGGTTCACTTTGTATAATTCTTCAGTATAATCTCTTACAGTCAGTAATATTTTCCTAAGGTTCTACATTTGTCTATACAAAGTCAGCTGGTAATCTTTGGGAAAGAAATTCGCTCTCATCTTAGCTACCATCCTATCCCCTCTCTTTATCAATGGTTTGTTCTTTCATCTCCTTTTGGCTTGCATGCTATCCCACCATAAGGACACATGTCCTTTCAATCTTGTCACGGAAAACCTGAACTTCTTGTTCTCCTCAACTTCATCATACTCAAAGTACTTTTCCAACTCGACAATCCAATCAATGAGGTGTTGCACAGTGAGACTTCCTTCATAGGTAGGAAACTCAGGTTTTGGCCTTGAAGTTGCTCCAATAAGTGATCGAAAGTATATTAGCTCATGTGTCTCTTGCATGGGTGCTACTTCTTCTCTTTGTTTCTCTTCTTCAGGTTCACTCACATCCCCTACTTCTGGGTCTCTTCATCTACCCATCTCAACAGCTTCCATACGTGCTCGCATTTCTCTCATTTCCTCCATGACCTTTGATTTTGTTGCTGGTTTCCCTTTGCCACAA
Organism: Larix kaempferi; assembly: GCA_027924585.1. Taxonomy (NCBI): domain Eukaryota; kingdom Viridiplantae; phylum Streptophyta; class Pinopsida; order Pinales; family Pinaceae; genus Larix; species Larix kaempferi. The sequence goes on from BSBM01000205.1 coordinate 27,956,283, forward strand.
GCTCTTTCTCTCCCCAAGCATATAGCCATGCCTCTCTTTTGTCGTTCTAGGAAAAATCCACTCTGATACCAAAATTGGTGCAGGGGGGAATGACCAAAGCCCATCCAACCCGCACCTTCCTAGGAAATAGGGTGATTTTTGAAATCGAACCCCTAGCCTTATCTGAAAACAAGCTAGGTCCTTCTCAATGGTGGTCCTTCTCTCCACACTAGGATTTTTGCAACCTTTTGATGGTCAGGACTGACCTTCCACAACAATCTTGTGGAAACAAATTCCTTGCGCAATGATCCTTTCGCAATCGCCTTCCCACAATGAGACTTCCGCAACTTCCTTTCCACATGCTCCTTTCCGAAGCTTGCGGATTGTGGATTGTGGGTGCGTCTTTCATGTTTTATTGAAAAATATTTCCGCAAAGACTCTTCCGCAATGCAGTTTCTACAACTTCAGCCGTTAACTCCCAGGCTCTTTCCTTTCGTGGAATGCTATATCGACCATCGATCTTTTGCGGATGGAATTTCGTTCGTTGATATTTGATCACTGTGGAACACTGCGCTTAGGCTTATGGAGATTCTAACTCCAGTGTGCATTCACTTGATTGACTCTTTCCCAATCGTCGATCCTCCTTTCGGATTTGATCGGAGCCATCCAACTTCTATTGTTTGAATTGACTGTGACGCTGTGATTTTCTCGTGGATTGATCAAAGAATCGATCAATCCAGCTCGATTCTTCATTCAGATCTAAGGGAAACTAAATGTAAACAAGAAATCTACTTAAGCTACTTAATGGCGGTCGGTCTGCAAATGATTTGGGCTTCTTAACTGCACATGGAAATCACACCGATACAAACTACAGACTCATTCACACAGAAATCAGGTCAATAATTGCACACAACTCTACCTAACAGAATCTCAGATCATTCTTCATTCAAGATGTACAGTAACCCAATCGAATACACAGAACTTCTAATTGTACTAACATATAGCTAGAAAATTTACATCCCAACCAAAATGACCAACCCCCTTCTCATTTAGCTCTCCCCTTTTTATCCATTTGTCTCCCCAAAACAAAATGGCCGAACAACAAAACAAACTAACAACCTCACTCTCTCCATCACTGAAGGAGTCACTATCATCCACAACAAACTAGCTAACTAGCTTGATGTCCACGCAGGGAGTATCAAATTGCCACTATGCTCTATCTCCTAAAAAATTGACAACATATTATTCGGTTACATATTTGCGAATTAAAATGTTAAACATAAAAAAAATTATTAGGATAGCTTGTCCTCTTGCTAGCCACAACATGTGAACACTCAATCACATTGTTGACTTAGCATTGATGCTCCTGCATTAGAAACATGCATGCCCAAGTCATGAAATACGACCTGGAAATACACTCAAGTCCTACGTTTTGTTTCTGAAATAATTTTTGCATGCATAATTTGTTTGAGTTTGAAATACAATCTATGTGCATCACTTCCGCTTCGAACCTAGACAACCATGGCCGAACTTGAAACAAGGGTGTTGGAGGAGCCTAGGTCGGCCTCCCGACTAGGTCCTCCATTCGACCACTTTGGAGAACATGTCGAACCGTCGTATCGACCACTACATGTTTATTTAGTTAGTCACGTCGGTTAGTGAACCGACATGTCGTTATGTAACTGTCAGTAAACTATATATATAGGGAGGAGAGCCAAATATAGGAAGACATTGTATTGTACTTTGGTTTTGAGTAATCTAAAGACTTGTTGGCTCTGCCACCATTACTTATCTATGTTCCTATCTATATAATTGCTTGTTTAATCTATATCATGTATCACTGGAAAATATGCAATCCACCTAAATACAACATTAGTTCTATTTCCAGTGATACATGCATAGCATGATAATGAGTAGGATTAAATAATAATAGAACATGAGATGAAGGAATGGTGGGAGAGAAAAATAGTAAACTACTTGCAAAATTATGCTAGACGAAACAAGTTGACTATTGCTCAAGCAAAGGAGAATTTATTTTTAGGAACAACATGAAAATTCCGTCGAGTCTGTGCCATTCTCATTGAAGAAACATCTGGATGAAAAATATAGAAGATGAAAGAGATTGAAAATTGCTAACAAAACTAAACAGAGGAGGATGCACGAACTTATCTAAATGGTTCGAAAAAATTGCTCACGAGTTCTGTGAAGAGTGCTCTATTGAGGAACGAGTTTATGTCGATAACATGAAGCATAGGTTCTATAACGACCTGAATGAGCAATTTATTTTCTCTCTATCGACGCTTCTGTTTAAATTATTGATCAACAAAGGAGCGACGCATATTGTCGAACCTCAACCATTATTGTTACCACCTCTCCGAAACATGAACTGGGAAGAAAATAAAAAACATTGGGAAAAATTCATGACAGAGCAAGAGTGGGAACAATTCTTGCGAAAATGAACTGTTGCACCACCCGAGTTCTCTAAAGAACTTCGAGCTGAAAATCAAGGGGTAGCCGGCCACTGTCTGATAGAGTAGATGAAGAATGGTCGACAGAAGAAAACACAAGATGGCCTGCAGTGAAAAATCTCAAAAATTCAACAAAGATAGATTAGTGATCCATAAAATCACTCCATATATTTAGAATATAGAAAGATAAAAGAGGAGGAAGAGGTGAGAAGAGTTAAGGGTGCAAGCTAGTACACTCCAAAAAAAAACACAAGTTGCGTACAATGATAGATGCAGATGGAAATCCGTCGGAGTCGAGTCAAGATCGAAAAAATGAGGGCATTTATGAAGACCTATCATCGATGGATGAATATTTATGGATGGAGCATGGAAGCGCTCTCCAGGTGAGTATACCCGAAGCTATCACTCCACATTCCCCATTACATCTAACGCAGAGTGCACAAGTACAAGAAATTGTCGAAGAAGACTTAGGAATTCATGCTAGACAAACTGGCATTTGGAGTTGACAGAATGGTGAAGGTAATGAGGTCAATATATTATTGATCCATAGACAACAAGAAGGTAATTAGGTTACTTTTAAACCTGAGTTCTCCTACCGAAGTTTTCATCTACTCTATTCAGAATGTGAGGGAGCACCCCCCAGCTACTTCTAGCATTACGTGATTCGTCGAGTAAGTCGGGATCTCCGAAATGAAGTACAACTCAGATAAAACATAACATTACCTGGGTTTTGACAGAATCTATCGAAGAAATTCATCCCCTGACAGCCGACGACGAACCGATCGGAGCCATTCATATTGTTGTCGAAAGAGAAGAACATGCATTAACTCCTGTTATTGCACATCGAGAGCTAGTACTTGTCAAAAACAAGTGTACGAGCATTTTTGTCGTTGGAAACAACCCATCGTCACTACCTGTGATCTTAGAAGTCGAAGTCGCAGCAGATATGGAACACATAACCGCACACCTTCCCTTCTATGAAGGTTTTGAAGACCCATGAATACATTGGTTCATTTGCGAATCAATATGGGAAGTTGATGTTATTTCTAATGAAGACAGACAAGTGGCATAATTCGTAGGTGACCTTCGAAAATGATCACTCACGTGGTAAATTAATTTTAAAGAAAGGATGCCCACTTCATCAAAATCTCAAATCAAACAACAATTTATGTCTTTATTCAAGACACCAGATGCCAAATATCTTGCTGCCAATAAATCGAAGACCACAATTCAAAAACCGACAAAGACTGTAAGGGACTATCATAAATGATTTAAATATCTGCTATGCTAGATCAAACACGACATTGAAGAATCTTTAATAGTCCAATGGTTCGTGGCTGGACTGATACAGAAAACCAGAGTGCACATCTAGTTCACTGATTTTAACACATATGAAGATGATTTGACAAAAGCATTGCATATAGAAATGGATTGCGAGTACCCTATAACACTTGTCGACCACCGCATCGAATAACAGTTGGAAAGTATGCAAAAATCTATTCGTGAAATTAGTTTGCAAGCTCCAGATATTTGGTGCACAAAATGTTCAATAGTCGGTCATACAAAAGATTATTTCCGATAAGATGACCCATGATAGGATGTTAGGTTTATACAAATGAAAATTTTCTATGACATCTTCCAGGAACACGACTCCCATGCAACAAAAAATTGTCCCTACAACATGAAAACAAATCAAGATCGATGGTGCGCTATATGCGATGTCAAAACTTAATCCACAACAGAATGTAGGTTAAATCTATCAAACCAATGTTTTTGACCAGAGGAATGATAGAAACGACAGGAACGACAACCGACTATACGACAGAATAAATGACAACTTCCATCGATGGGGAGGATTTCAAGGTCATAGATGAAACACCGGAAATGGCGATCCTCGACCACTTCGACGACTACAATTATTTACATGTCTGAGTGAAGACCATATTTTTGCAGACTGTCCCTTCAAATATCGAACAGATATGAAATTTTGTACCAAGTGTGGGGTGGGCAATCACTTCTTGGAGGATTTCCCCACCATACTTGAGAAAATTACTAATAAAAAGAACTTTAACATCTTTTCTAGTGTTCCAAATTATGATATTGTTAAAATTAAGAATCTTCAGATTGTCACTCGTCAAGGAACTAGAATTGGTGCTGATAATCCACAAACTAGAAAAATCAAAAGTAAAGATGACTATCCTAATCCAATTGCACATAAGCACTTATATAATAATGCTGCAAAAATATTTCAAGAGTTAGCATCACAAGAAAACAATGAAGAATTTCGAGAAAACCATGTTAATGAACTTATCAATTTAATAACCAAGGAAGAAGCTGTCGGAAAATTTATAGAGCTATTACACAACATTAAAAGTAAATCCATCAAAGGAAAACAAAATAGAAATCTATGTCGACTAAGTCAGAGATATAAAAATGATGTAGACCCACTTGTCGACTTAGAAATTGAAGGACACTCTATTTGACAAGTCATCCTCGATTTTGGATCACAAGCCAATATCATGACCAGAGAAACTTAGGAACATCTTGGTCAACCACAACTACATGAGTTAGGAATCTATCTCAAACTCGCCGAACAAGGATTGCTCGAACCAATCGGGGTATGGAAAAATGTAGACACATCCATCATGGGCATAACTACACAAGTTGACTTTGAAATTATCGACCCAAAAGAAGGCTCCAACTCCTTTCCTTCCCTAGTTGGCCGAACATGGGGAAGGAAGATCAAAGCTTCAATATCTCTTGATTAAGATAGAATAAAACTTAATGGAAATGGGAAGAAAGTGATTATGCCCATTCACCCTTCACAAGCATAGCCATGGGTAGAACCTATCGATGACGACATGGAAATTCGACAGTTATACCAAGTGACAAACAATGCAGACTATACTGATCCTAACACACAAGGAGAGATACACCTTGGAAACCCTGCATCAATTGAATATAATTTAGATGCTAAAATCTACAACTAGCAGATAAAGAATAATGAATTACAAGCATGAGAATGTTAGACGATTGAGGTTATCCCCAATAAGAAAATCCAACACTGTTTTTCTGTCTCCACTATTCTGAAGATTTTCAAAATAAAAATCAGAGAATATCCGACACTCGCACCAGTGACAAACGAATCGTTGGGTATTCCCCCATTAAGATACAAAGAATGAGAATCACCCACATTCCATGTCGAGAAAGTATCAAAGAGTATAGGAGAAAAAGGTCGACTTTAGAGTCTGGCCGAAATGTTCACAAGTCAATCTGCAAGATGGTGGGTTACACAAAGAAAGAAAAGAGAAAAATCTGACAAGAATAGTACAAAAAGTCACACAAGTAGAAGTTCATCTGAAACCAGAAGAAATCATCTGAAGTATGAAACCCAACACGAAAATTACTACCAAAGTGAAACAATTTGACAAGAAGTTGTTGAACAAAATATTCGACCAAACCGACACACATCCGACTGATACAACTCCAACAAACAGGAAAATTTAAGTCATCAAACCCTACATAAATAACAAAAGAATCAGTATGCAACGGACGAAGTATCGACCAACTGTCAATCAAATTTATTTCCACCATTAAAATCACAAATAATACAACCAACCACTACGCGCTCACTTGTGCCTCACAATTTTGCTATAAATACTGAACCAGAAAAGTCTTGGATGTTATCCTTCCAAGAACTCGAGCAAGAAAGGACCAAGACTCCCAAAAATACAGAATTGACCACTGAAACGGAAAATCATGTAAACAAAATGGCTCCCAGGAAATCTCAAGTAACTACACGATCCACATCTTTGAAAGTTTGACAACTGGAAGAAGCAGATACACCATTAAAAGTTTGACTCTAGAATGTCCGCAATGCAAAAATTATGGAACATCAATGGAAAGTAATATGGAATGAAATTTTGGATCAGGGAAAGGAATCCAATGGACGATGGCGAGATGAAGCCCAAACAATATGAGCAAGCACCATATTGAACTATATTCATGCACCCTTGGTTGATAGCTTTGGAGGAATCAAGGAGGTGATAGCACAGTTCATTGTGAGAAAATACCACAATGGAAAATTCTACTTCGACAAACCAGTCAAGATCAATGATGACCTAATTTATCATATCCCCAGATTATCAAATAAAGGGGATAGAGTACCTACTCGACCAAACCATGCCTTAATTCAAGAATTCACAGGTACCCGCACAAGAAAAAACTCTAGAGGGTTAGTTGTCAACCATATCATCTATGGCACACATAAAATAGTGGCAATAATTGTGTCATCCATGCTAACCAGTATTGGTCGAGGATCCGACCTAAAAATTGACATCCTTGATGTCATGCAGAATGTGGCAACAAAAAAAAAATCTACCAATGGGTCGATCACTTGGTGAAGATTGTCTAACATATCTGCCATAAATGCCAAGAGGAGAGATCCAACATCCATTATCCCTCGCTGATCATTTGGATTGCAATGGCTCACCTTTGACCCACATGCAACAAAGAGTTCATTTCATCCTCAGGGCAATTAATGTGGAATTTTCGTGCATTTTCACAAGGTGGAAGTCAACTTGGTGTGATGACAACCAAACTTTGGCTTGAAAATTGGTTCCAAGCATTAAAAATCCAAACACTTAGAGGGAGAGTCCCACAAAATGTTTGTATAAATTTTCCTCTGACAGCACACATCCAACTCGCACTCGACCACACGTCAGTATGGTATCTAGAGGGAGAAGCCGGGACAATAGAGGAACTCAAATTTTATCCTAGTTTTGAAAGAATATTTGAAGAACTAAGCTGACAGTCCAATACTATCATTAAAATACCACCACTAGCAAAATTGGTTGACCAACCAATAGTCGAACCTTTGACATATGCTAAAAAAGAAGAAGAAAATGAATTTCAACTCTACCTCAACAAATTTACAATGACGCTTGAGCAAATTGTCGACATCAATCCTCTAGGGATTGTGATAACTCCTTGTCAAGAGCCATTGAATACATCTGACCTGTCGGTTGATAATAATCATCCCTATACTCCACTCCCGGAATATGTCTTCACAAAAGAAAACATATATCGCATAGCCGATGAGATATTCATGCAACAATAGAACAGAAAGAACACAACACATGGTAAAGGGAAGCATAATATTATACTCCATGAACCAATAGAAGAAGATAATGCTGAAAATTTTGACTGCGCATCACAAATATTGGAAGATGCTACCGAAAACAAAATATTTATGGCCGAGCAGGTAGGAAAATTCCTTACTGAATTAAACCAGCAACATGTATAGGCACCACCGAACAAGAAAGTTAAATTCGTAGATAGACCACATGTCAACCTCACTAACATTCCATCACTGCGATCCCCAATTGATATTATGGAAGAAGACAGATCAAGGGCTTGGACTACTGTCACCCCACCACTCACTACTGCTTCGATTTTTAGCCCCAGTTTTGTACAATAGCTCCCCGCTCCCCTCAGAAAAAAATACATACTGACTTCAACCTATAAGAATTCATTGACTAACTACTAACAATTCTCCCTGACTGGAAAGGACTTATCATAAAGAATCCAGTCGTAGCTGACTCCAACTTGATAGTTGAATTACCTCCATTATATTTCCATATAGATGAACAAATGCCACCACCATCAACCTACATTCCAACCATCATCGCATATACCAAAACCATCATAGAGAAAAACCATGACCCTACAAGTGAGGTTGCAACGCAACAAACATCCTCCTTTACACCCCTTCAAGTCGACCAGTCCACTACACTTCCCTCACCAAACTCCTCAGTTCAGGAAGTCTTCAACTAGTTGGATACCACCAAGATAACATTGGACAATTTTGAAACTACCTAACCTCCTACTGAAACTGCCGCAACAAGTAAACAAGAATTACCTTCATCGCAGGAACAACTGACCTCGACCCAAAGTTATGATCTACCTCACTCCACACCTCCAGAACTCGGCACATCTAACCTACCAAAATCGACTACCAAAATCCATTCGACGGACTCGAAATACCACCCCCACCTAATTTTGACTCAACTCCTGCAACACCAGAAGAACAACAAATGAATAAACATACTCTTCATGAGATAAAGAGGTGACTTCCAAAGAAAAAACCGTAGAAAAGAAAATGGAACTTCAAAAGACAAAGTAAAAATATTCATAAAGGAAAAAGAAAAAGCAAAGAAGAGAAAAGAAGAAGAAAGAAAAAGAATAACAAAAACAACAACAACATCTAGATCACTTCCAGCAGGAGCAACTACTCATTGTCCATCCAGATTAGTTGGGTCCTATTGCCACTTTTGACCCTAGACAAACAAAAGAAGAGGAACTAGATCTATTCACAGATGCTATCGACTGAGAGCACAGGAAACGAAGAAATGAAGACAAAGAGTGCATTCAAAAACTCCAAGTAGAGCAATCTTCATTTTTGGTTACGTGTGAAAACCTAGTCCTGGAAATAGTACCGCAAGTAATACCAATCTCATCGAGAACTAACACCAAAAAGCCGCTAGACAAAGCATATACCTTATTTTAAAATGTCCTGTCGACTCTACAAATGTGACTGACTAAGGAACGACATGATCAAGTAGAAGAAAACTGTGTCATCATGACAAACTAGTGTACAACCTTCATAGAAGCACAAAATGTGTTATCACAATATGCCACAGAAGCTTCTATGACCACATAAGTATTATGTAACTAGTATACACATTAGGGCAATGTGTTTGTTTAAATGCAGAGAAGCCATTATCTTATTAACAACCTCCACCAGCAACGACAAACCGCTGATGAAGAGTTCACACAAATCCTTGATGATCAAATTAGAATGGATCTTAGGAAGCTATCAAAGCTGGAGAAGAAAGAAGATCATTGGATCACATAAGCTCAAGTAAGCTTGAAAAAATTGGACAAGATCATACCATAGCTTCAATGCATTCTCTCCACTGCAGACAATGAAACACTCGTACTAGGGAAAGACATCCATATTCGAGAGCAACCGGTTCATGAAAAAATGGAGAACCTGTCTAGCCTTACCACCCTTATTATCGATATTCCGAATGCACTCCATGAGTGGGAATATTTTCAACATCACCTGTCAATATCTACAGAATCCATTGTCGAAGCCTACGTCTAACAGAAACTATCTACAAGCACCAGTTAGTCCCAACAATAATGAATTTTTTTTCTCATTATTCAGTTCTTTTTAAATTTTGTCAGTTTAAATCCATTTTACTTAGCATCTCCCTATTTCTTTGTGACTAAGAAAGGTTTTGTTTTTGGGGGATATGTTGGAGGAGCCTAGGTCGGATGCCTGACTAGGTCCTCCATTCGATCACTTCAGAGAACATGTCGAACCATCATGCTGACCACTACATGTCAAATCAATTAGTCACGTCGGTTAGTGAATCGACAGGTCATTATGTGACTGTCTATAAACTATATATATAGGCTGGAGAGCCAGATACAAGGCAAAAATGAGACATTATATTGTACTTTGGTTCTGAGTAATAGAAATACTTGTTGGCTCTGCTACTATTACTTATCTATGTCCCTATCTATATAATTTCTTGCTTAATCTATATCATGTATCGTCGGTACCTATGCAATCCACTTAACTACAACAAGGGGCGTCCTCTACCACCGACGTAATTGAAACTCGGGCATCCTCCTCTGCGACCGCAGTTGAAACACGAGCATCCACAGATGACATGTTCAGAGTAAAAAAATTCCGGGAGTATTCTGATGGATGCAGAGATGAAAATAATTGGCCATCAAGTATGGAAACTATCCCGAGGAAAGCATAAGTTTTCAACTTTTTGTTTGGAATGTTCAGTTTTTTCGATGGCGAGATAGATGAGGAAATTTTGAATTATGATGGTGGGAATATGGAATAGAGAATTTTTGGGAAGCGGGCATATCTCAACCCTGATTTGGTTTCCCAATATACAAATATTCCATGTAGAGGGGGAGTGATTTTAAGCTGTTGGAAAACACCCAAACAAGAGAAGAACCAAATGGCCAATAAAATTTGTGGGAATAAAATATATGTTCCAAGGAATGGTTTAATAATGCAAGATGTCCCTCCCAGAATATACAAAACATTGATTCATATTGTCGTTTGGACGATTTTGAATCATCACAGGAATGACATTTTGGGTGAATGTATGAGGGTAGGGATACATTAGGTTGAAGATAGACCTGCAAATATTCCTTATCTATTGGATAAGAAAATCCACTCTTCCTTGTAAGAGAGCCAATTGAAGAAGGTTAAATTTTGTTTCCCGGGAACACTTCAAAAAATAATTGATTTATGTTGACCCCATGCTACTAAAACAAAGATTGGTGATATCAATCAGGATGAAAATATATCTTTTCCAAAACCACCTATTCATAAAACATACTTTAGGAAATATAATAGAAGGGAAAATAATGAGGAATTTCCAGTACATTTTCCTCAACATAATGAGGAATTAGTACAATCGCCTGAGCACCATGAGGAATTACCAGTACAACCTCCTGAACAGAATGAGGAATTGTTGGTACAAACTCCTGAGAACCATGACGAATTACGAGTACAATATCCTGATTTTGTCACCACTGATGGAGTTCATGCTGTCAAAACTTTGAAAGAGATACATGGACATGCAGATGTAGGTCATTGGGAGGAGGTGGCAGGTAACAAAATGGAACAAACTACTGCCGATTTTTCCATTCCTCAAGAGGTTCTCGATATAATTCCTCCTAAATAGTTGGCAATTGAGTATGATTGTTTTTTCAAATTTGATTCAAGGGATTCCACTATGCATTTAGAAAATCCATCATATAAGTTTGGTAGTATATTTGTGTTCATCATGTATGATAAAATGGATTATTTCAAGGAACAAGCTTCATATATATGTAGTTGGGCAGAAGAGGGCGTGATAAAAGATAATAATATTATAAAATACCTCAAATAGATAGCAGTGTTGCAAAATACAGTTGTGTAAAACCAATTCAAAGTGAACAAAATTATAAAAGGAAAAGAAGAAATAGTTTAATAATTATCCAAAGAAGTAGACAAAATCACTAATGAAGCTGAAAAGGAAATTGAGTCAATGAGGGTTGTGTATAAAGAGGATTTGGAAAAAGCTAAAGTTGAAGTGAGTGAACTTAAAGAAGAGTTGAAAAAAATACCAGATGTTTTGACTATACCACCAATAAGGACATAAATGGGTCATTTACAGGTATTGGAGAAGAAAATGAAAGAAAAGGAACACTTAATACAAGAATATCAGTTGAAAATTAAAGAGTGGGAGGGAAGCCATGAACACAAAGTTGGAGAATTAGAATCATTAATTTCTAGTTTGAGAAAACCCATTTCTAAGCAAGCTATTAAGCTGAGAGGAAAAAGGTTCGAAAGGATCTCTGAATCACTGGAAATTAAAAACCAAAGGAGAGGAAAAAAATGACAGTAAAGAAGGTGGTGAGGGTGAAGGTAAGGGTACCAGAGGAGACAAGGGTCAACATGATACTCATCATACATAATCCTGATGCACATGATCATCCTAATCATCATCATAACATCATCCTAATGTATATCATCCAGAGCATCATCCTGATACTCATCACACATGATCATCCTAATCATCGTCACTGCACCGTCTTGACGCATATTATTTGGATCAACATCTTGAAGCTCGTTATCCATGATCATCCTGATCATACAATGCACCTACCTAATGCATACCAAGTATCTAACTGATACATACACAAATACATGATCCACCTGATCATACAATGTATCCACCTGATACATACACAAATACATGATTTACCTGATCATACAATGTATCCACTTAATACATACATAAATACATGTTCCAACTGATCATACAATGCATCCACCTGATACATATATAAATACATGATCCAACTGATCATATCAAGCATCCAACTGATGCATAAATAAAGCAATAACTAAAGCATCGTCCTGATGCTCATCACACAGCGCTTACATCCATAGCCATGGGAAGGATCCTCCTCTCACCATGCTTGGAATGGATCCTACAAATGTGTCCCATCACTTCTTCCTCAAAGTGTCATCAATCTAAAGAACACCAAGCCTCTCTCTGAAGTACTCAAACTTCACTCTGGGTAGTGGTTTCATCAACACATTTGCAACCTGTTCATCCGTCGCAACATACAGGAGCTTCACTACTCCTCTCTGCACCATATCCCTGATATAGTGATATTTGATCTCAATGTGCTTTGACCTATCATGGAACACTGGGTTCTCAGAAAGTTTCACACAACTCTGGTTGTCACAAAAGATACCAGTAGCATCCAATGGGAGATCAAATAATTCAAAAATTAGCTTCCTCAACCATACCACCTCACAACTAGTTGAACAAGATGTAACATATTCTGCTTCAGTTGTACTCAATGCTACATAGAACTGCTTCCTGCTAAACCAAGAGATCACACCTGATCCCATACTGAAGCAACATACAGAAGTGCTCTTCCTATCTGCAGCACTGCCTTCCTAATCTGAATCAACATAACCATACAGGTAAAAATTTTGATTTGCATCATACTTGAGCTCATAATCAACCGTACCCTTTAGGTACCTCAGAATATGCTTTACAGCAACCAGGTGAACATCTCTGGTATCCGTTAGGAACTAGATCAATCTGTTCACCACAAAGCAAATGTCTGGTCTCCTGTTTTTCAGGTACATCAAGGACCCAATCATCTGACAATACATCGTGACATCAACTAGCTTAGGAGAAGCATCACATAGAAGCTTCAGGTTCGATGCCATAGGTGTGGCCATGGATTTGCAGTCCATCATCCTAAACCTTTTAAGGATCTCTACTGCATACTTCCCTTGTCCAAGGAAGATCCCATCTGCACTCTGCCACACCTCCGTGCCTAGAAAATAGTGTATCATCCCCAAGTCCTTCATCTCGAACTTAGCTGCAAGCTTCCTCTTGGTGTCGGCAATCAACCCATCCTATCCTATAACAAACAGGCCATCCACATAGAGGAGTAGTATCACATGATTTCCTTCCTCAACCTTGTAGTAGAGGTTGGAATCTTCTTTACTCTTGGTAAAGCCCAAACTGGATAGAAAACTATCCATCCAACCATACCAAGTCCTAGGAGCTTTCTTCAATCCATACAAGGATTTCTTCAACCTGCACACATATGAATCCCTGTCATGTGTTTCAAAACCAAGTGGCTGCTCCACATACACTTCCTCTTCGACTACACCATTCAAGAAAGCTGTCTTGACATCCATCTGGTGTATCTTCCATTTCATCACTGTAGCGAGAGCAAGTACTGTTCTGATGGAAGTGTATCTGGATATAGGAGCAAAGGACTCTTCATAGTCTATTCCCTCGTTCTGAGAGAAGCCACGAGCTACAAACCTTGCCTTCTATTTCTCTATGCTACCATCTGCATCATGCTTGATCTTCAGATCCACTTGGAAGTCACAACAGACTTCCCTTCTAGTCTTAGGACCACATCCCAAACATCATTCTTCATGATCGATTGGTATTCCTCAACCATGGCATCCTTCGATTATTTCTTTTCCACTGCCTCTTCGTAACTGGAAGGTTCTTTTTTCATAATGTCATAGAGCAAGGAAACATAGCTAGTGTGTGAACTTGTGCTTTTCCTTTCTCTATGTTCCTCTTCTGGAATACCATATCTTTCTGCATCTTGGATGAGCTCTCTAGCCCATGTAGGTTTCCTCTTGTGGGAGTTCTTCTCATGGGGTGAATCTATAGGTTCTTATGGATCTTCAGTTTCATAGGTTGCTTCTGGAATTGCTTCATTCATAGTGGTATCTTGAAATCTGGATTTATTTGGTTCTTCGTGATCTTCAATAGGTGTCTTCCTTGATTTGATGTAGGCTGAATCCTCATCAAAAGTTACATCCCTGCTGATGTCAATCTTCTTGAACCCTGGAAAGTATATTCTGTAAGCCTTCGAGTTCTCACTGTAACTCACAAAGATGCCCTTATTTCCTAAAGGATCTAGCTTTGTCCTATTTTCTTTTGGAATGTGTGTGTATACTAGACAGCCAAATATTCTGAGATGGCTTACTTCTCGTTTCTTTCCAGAGAAGACTTCTTCTGGTGTCTTATTGTCAAGTATCTTGTGAGGTGTTCTATTTTGCACATACACAACTGTCCTAACTGCTTCTGCCCATAGATGCATAGGAAGATCTTGGTCATCAAGCATTGCTTGTGCTGCTTACATGATAGTTCTATTATTTCTTTTTGCAACTCCATTTTGTTGTGGATTGTAGGGAGCAATCAACTCACTCTTAATCCCTCAATCACTGCATAACTTCTTGAAATCACCTGAAGTGAATTCTCCACCATTGTCGAATTTGAAAGTCTTAATATTCTTATATGTTTGATTTTCTATCAAGGCTTTGAATTCCTTGAAGTTATCAAACACTTCATCTTTATTGTTCAAGAAATAAACCGATGTCTTCCTAGAGAAATCATCAATGAAAGAAACATAGTATACATACCCACTCAGAGAACTGGAAGACATTGGTCTACATACATCAGAGTGGATAATCTCCAAGATTCCTTTTTCTTTTCTTTCACTGCTTGGAAATGCTTTCTTTGTGTTCTTTCCCTTTGCACATCCTTTGCAAACACCTTCATGCTTTGATTGGATTTTAGGAAGACCTTCTACAACTTTGCTTGCAATTGGTAGTGCTCTGTAGTGCATGTGTGCAAGCCTTCTATGCCAAATTTCACTTGGCTCCATGGACTCATGTACCATGGCATGTTCAGGTTTCCCCTTCAATTTGTACAATCCTCCCTCTTGCTCTCCAATCACCACTGCATCATCTATTGTCTTACCTTTAGGCCACATGAGTACTTGGCCATCTACAAGTGCAACTCTCATCCCCTTTGCATCCAAAGATGATATGGATAGGAGATTCTTCTTGAGCCTAGGTACATATAGAACATCTTTCATTTTTAGAGACTTCCCAGAGTCTAGCATGTAGGAGGCTTCACCAATTCCTTTGATGGGATATTGATAGTCATCCCCAAGTTTCACTTTATGGGAAGACTCATGTTCAGAAAGGTCTACAAAAGATTCTTTAAACCCAGTCATGTGTTTAGAAGCCCCACTATCAATAATCCAATCATTACATCCATGAGAGATAGTACATGTGAGAGCAGAGATTAGAACATATTCATCTTCACTTGATGAGTCATCACTTTCTGCTCTAGCCTTCTTCTTGGGTGGTTCATCATCCTCAGCAGCATGAGCATGATATCCCTTTTTACTTCCCTTCTTCTTCTTGTTGTAGTAATTCTTCCTTTTGTTCTTGGGACAATCTGAGGAAAAGTGTCCCAAGTCATCACAAGTGAAGGATCGAACTTGAGAGAGATCTTTCTTCTGATGAAAGTTAGAATGCTTCTTGTTGTGAGATTTCTCCCTCTTAAACTTGCTTCCTTTAGTGTGTGATTTGAGAGCTTGATATTCACTTCCCATCTTTTCTTCTCGGGCCACAAGCCTAGCCTCTTCTTGTGAACACTCCTCCCATAGTCTACTGAAGGAGACCAATTTTCTTCTTGCACAAATTCCTTGGATGAAGGAGTCCCATGACCTAGGTAGGCCATTCAATGTGGTCATTATAATTTCACCATTCTCTACAACTTCATCCATAGCTTCAAGTTGTTCCTTGATTTGAGAGACCTTGGAAAAGTAGGATTGAATGGTCTCTCCATTCCGAAGCCTTACCCCTTTCAATTGGTTCTGCATACTCATCTTCTTATTTATGTTCTTTCCTTCAAACAACTTGGTCAAGGAGTCAAACATCTCCTTAGGTGTCCTTAGGGAAGACACATGGGATATGAGATGGTCCTTTATAGAATCAACAATGATTCTCTTAGCCTTGACCAGGTTCTTCTTGTGTAAGGTCTTATCCTCTTCTTCTTTTTGATCTGGAACCTCTTCCTTTATGTAGTTGTCTGACTCATTCTCTTCTAGGATTAACCAATTCCTATACATCCATGCTCGGAAGTTATCAGCCCCTTCAAGCTTATCCTCAAGCTTGGTGTGGTGAGACATCTTAAAGAGTAATTCAAATGGAAATAGAAAAAGACTTAGGCCTTACCACTTGATTTTTTGAAAACTTGATCTAGAGCTGGATCAGGGTTTATTAGAGAAACCCTAAAAATTCAAAATGTGAATTTCAAAATTCTGAAAGGATAGAAAGATGTGCCTTGATGAGATGATCATCCTGGTTAATCAGAATTTGAAAACTACAAATTTTCACCCCTAAGAAATGCCTTTCAATCTCCCGGATTCACTAGGGACGACCCTGAATTAGGGTTTGAGTTTCCTGGAGCTTCACCCAACCAAAAAGTTCGATACAAAGCTCTAAACTTCGATTTTTCCAGCAAGCTTCCAGCAAGCTTCCAGCAAGCTTCCAGCTATGTCATCAGATTTCAGAAATTCCTATTTTGGTGGAAAACCTAATTTTTAGGGCCAAAACTGAAAAAGCTCTGAATTGAATTTTGTCTCGACAGAAAGATGTGCCCTTCCAAGGATAGTCAATCTAGCCTTCTTCCTTTGATGATTTGTGGAGAGAAACCCAAAAATTAAGAAGTCCTAGCTTCTGCAGCTGCATAGTTCCTTCTTCTTAGGTTAGCACTGATACCATGTTAAATTTTTGATAATTTCATTCCATTATCATTAGGATCTCTGCGAGAATAACATGTATAGCATATCTCAACAACATATCAATCATAAACACAAAAGCAATCACACAAGACACACAGAGTTTCATTGGGGAAAACCAAGAAGGTGAAAAACCCCACAACTTCCTCAGAGATAAGATAAGCCACAATACAAGATCACAAGGATCAAACCCAATAAGATGTCTTTAGCAGATGCTCCTCCTCATCCACAAGTTGTTAAATATTGTAAATTCTAAGAATATTATAATTTGTACATTATTATTCCAGAGATGTTTCATCCCTCCGAGGTAACTCTATCATGTATCTGGAGATGATTATTCCTCCGAGGGTTTGTGGAAACTAGGGTTATTAGACCCACCATGTGGGGGTCGGTCCTGAACTTATATTTTAGGGGTTATTAGACTTCTCCAGGAGAGGTCGGCCCCATTAGGTATTTTGGTCAGTCGAGAGTTAGTATAAATAGAGGAGGTGAACTCCTCATTAGACACACTTGTACAACTCGGAAAAGTAGTGCACTAGTCTGAGAGATCTGCTAAGGAGAAAGAGAAGGAGGGAGCACATCTTGTATTTTGGTTGATCATTTATTTAGGAAAGCTTTGCTGGGTTTTCTACCCCATGAGGATTTTCCAGGGTAAATTTTGTGTTTATCTTGTGATTATGTTTCTTTCAGTGATCTTGCTAGTCTATTTGGTGTAAACTTAACATGGTATCAGAGCTGGCCTGAATAGGACATCTTTCACAAGGTAAGAATCTCTCTCTCTCTCTCTCTGGTGAAAATTAGGGTTTCAGCAAAAAGTTGGTATTGTTAAATTCTGATTACATGGCTAGATAGCCCTTCTCAAAACCAATCTTTTGAACCCTAGATCGAACTTTTTGGTTGGGTAGAACTCCCGGAAAGTCAAACCCTAGTTCTACCAAAAGTGCGATAAACTAGAAATTGGTTTCAACAAAAAGTTGGTATTGTTAATTTCTGATTACATGGCTGGATATCCCTTCTCAAAACCAATCTTTTGAGCCCTAGATCGAACTTTTTGGTTGTGTAGAACTCTGGGAAAGTCAAACCCTAATTTTACCAAAAGTGCAATAAAATTCTGTCCCAAGATCCGGAAAAGTAAAAAGGTTAAAGTTTCCTAGTAAGTACTATTCTATATCTTGTCTCTTGGACTCCCCCAAGAGAAGATGGCTCCAAGCACTAAGCTTGAAGACAAGTTAGAAGGCATAGAAAATTTCCGGGCATGGAAATACAGAATTGGTCTCATTCTTGAAGAGAATGATCTTGCTCAATACATCAAGGATGAAGTTGCAGAACCTGAAGGAGATGAAGCCAAAGAGAAGCACATAAAGGATTTGATTAGGGAAAAGAGAATCATAGCTGATTCCATCAAGGACCACTTGATTCCCCAAGTGGCTTCCAAGAAAACTCCAAAGGAGATGCATGATGCCCTAGGAAGAATATATGAGGGAAAGAACATCAATAGGAAGATGAACCTAAGAACTCAGTTGAAGAGTACCAAGATGAACAAAGGGGAATCCATTCAGGACTACTTTTCAAGGGTCTCCCAAATCAAGGAGAAACTAGATGCCATTGGTGATACTCTTGGTGAAGATGAACTTGTAATGAATGCTCTAAATGGTCTCACCAAATCTTGGGAGTCATTCATACAAACTATGTGTGCCAGAAAAGAAAGTATGAAGTTTGATGTAGTGTGGGAATATTGTGTTCAAGAAGAGGCTAGAGTAGCCAATAGAGAAGCACTCCCCAAGGAGGATGACCAAGCCTTGGCCACTCACACCAAAATAAGAAGAATGGGTCACTTCAAGAAAATTGACCACAAAGGATCTCAACACTTCTCTAAATTCAAAAGGAATAGAGGACCCAATCCAGGAAGAGATCTCTCCACAGTCCAATGTTACAGTTGTTTTAAACTAGGACAGATTGCCAAATTTTGTCCTTCACAAAAGAAGAAGAGACTTGTACACATAATGTTGATGTATATGTAACTTCGGAATGTATTTCACATATATGTATATTGTATTCCTATAGAGATGGTATTATTCCTCTATAAGGAAGTGTCGTCATTTATATTGTAAGTGTCGTAACTTATACTTGATGGGTTATTAGACCACCTTGTTTGGGGTCGGCCCTGTATAAGTCATGTGGGTCAAAGGGTTATTAGACCACCCTATTGGGGGTCGGCCATGTGGGTCAAAGGGTTATTAGACCACCCTATTGGGGGTCGGCCCACTCAGCATTATGTTATGTGGTTAAGTTCGAGCCGACATGAGTTAGGTAAAAAGGCAAGTCAAGTCAAGTATAAATAGAGTGCGGGAGGCACTCTATTTACTCACTCACTTCTCACACATGCTCTCAAGGAGGAGAGGCGCACTTATGGAGGAGGAGGATTGCTGCTAGGTTATGGCTATCTCTATTGGTTGGTTGTATCATTGCTCTATCTATCTCTGAGGAAGTTATTGGGGTTTTTCACCTTTATGGTTTTCCCCAAGTAAATCTTTGTGTCTCTTGTGTGCTTGCATTATTGTCTCCATGATTGATATGCTGTAGATATGCTGTACATGTTGTTCTCTCAGTTAAGATCCTAGATCAGATTGAAGTAAATTCTGAAAATTTAACATGGTATCAGAGCTAGCCTGAAAGAAGGCATGATATGGCATGTATGACACTTGTTGCACTTACGATGCTAGGGCTTGATATAGCAAAAACCAGTCATCGTAGCACTTTCGCTATAAATCCGTTTTGGCGAAGTTTTCGGATCTGAAATTGTTACAGGCCGAAGCTAAGATCTCCAGGTATCTTGTGTCCAAAGGACAACCTCTAATTCGTTGTACTTTGTGATTTATGATCTGTGCAATATAGGGTTTCTGCCTCTTCCAGATCTGAGTCAAAATCAGGTGACCTTGGGAAAAAGGTCATAACTTGGGCTAGGAAGCTCCAAATGAAATTTCGTAAAAAGTGACAGGTAGTACACAGTCTGTATTATCTCAGAAAACTTTTTCAGAGGCCGAAGTTGAACCAGTGACACGTGGCACGCCGTACAAGTTCGCTCTACTGTTTTATCCCATAAACAGGTCATGTTGCGACACTTGGCATAACTCTCTCTCAGAAAATCCAATTGAGGTCAGACCTGTCAGGATGGAAAGATAACAGGCCGAGCTATCTCAGAAAACTTTTTTAGAGGCCGAAGTTCAAACAGTGACACGTGGCACGCCGTACAAGTTCGCTCTTCTGTTTTATCCCAAAACAGGTCACGTTGCGACACTTGGCATAACTCTCTCTCAGAGAATCCAATTGAGGTCAGACCTGTCAGGATGGAAAGGTAACAGGTCAGGCTATCTCAGGAAACTTTTTTCAAACCCTGTGGATCAAAAATTTCGGAGTTACACCAGAAACAATCAGGTACATATTTCTGTCAAAACAGAATTATTTTTTGGTACCTTCATTCATGGCTTCCGGAATTTAGGGCTTTGAAGAAAGTTGGAATTTTTGTAATCGGAGACCACGGCTGGATGCTACTCATCAAAATAGAAATTTAGAGACCAAGATCAGAATTTTTGGTTGGGCAGAAGGCCGGGCTTGATTAGACCCTAGTTCGGGACTTTGATCAGAAAAGTGGAAAATTAGGGCTTCTGTAAAAATGGGAATTTTTGAAATCTGTGACCACGGCTGGAAGCTCCTCAGAAAAATAGAAGCTTAGAGCTTTGGATCAAACATTTTGATGGGGCAAAAGAGTGGGCTTCATCAAACCCCAGTTCAGGGTCACGTCCAGTGAATCTAGAAGTTTCAAAGGCAAAATTGAGGAGTGAAACTTTGCAGTTTTCAAATTCTGAATATACCAACTTGATCAGCTCATCAAGGCACATATTTCTATCCTATCAGAAGTTTGAAATTCAAAGTTTGAATTTTTGGGGTTTCTCTGACAAACCCATATCCAGCTCAAGGTCCAGTTCTTGCAAATCAAGTGGATTGGGTTAATCACTTGCATAAGTGAAGAAGTTCCTGTTTCAAAGGGAGATGAGGCTAAGGCCTTACATAAGAAGATTACAAGTGATCTCGACAGGTATGACTCATCGAGGTATGTTTTGAGATTTGTTCATAATTAAGTTTATGGTATGCTTGTCTTCATATTATCACGGTTAGTACAATCTTGATTTTAGACTTGTCATATCACCTTAATAAAATTATGAATGCATGATAGAAGTCATTCATTTATTAGGAGTATGAAACTTATGTTTGTACTAACACATTGTGATGTTGTATGAGTTTTATGTTGTCTACTAACATGAAAGGTACACCAAGAAGACAAATCATGTTCTAGTTCAAGAACATATGATCATGAGGACAAAGATTCATCCATTGCCATGGATCTCATAGAAGATCCATTCTCGAGGTATGTATAACTTAGTTTTATAATGGTTAACTTATGAGACATGCAGGTTACTAGCACAAGTCACTAAAGAGAACCAGAAGACATTATGCGAGTATGTGAGATATAATTATCTAGCATGCTAATCCAGGTATGTTTTTCCTATATCAAGTTAGAATCTCACCTTGTGATAAGATCCTTTATTTAAGTATACTTGGCATGATTTATTATGATTATTCATTGAAGTTAGTACTCATGGGTTTAGGCATATTATGATTTTTACTTTGATTGATGATATGACTAACCAGAAAAGTCCTATGGTCAAAATAGGAATATAAGTAAAAGAATTATGTCTCTTATATTGATTGATTTGACTAACCAGAAGAATCATGATGGTATAGGTTTGAATAATCACAGGTTTTATGCATTTTATATCTCTTATCTTGATTGATGATTCAACTAACCTGAAGAGTCATAGGTTTGAGTAATTACAGGTTTAGACATGTTATGTTTCTTATGATTTGACTAACCATAAGAATCCTACATAAACCTTGAATGCTAATGCTTATTATTTCTGTTTGAAATGATCATGACTATACATGCTTGAGATTATTGTGTTTTAATAGTATACTAATGAATGTATGATTTTATATGAGATCACAAGGACAACACATTCATGATACTCATAAGCATGCATAGGGACCAAGGATGAATATGAGTTCAAGAACAGGTAATTCAGGAAGCAAAGATCAAGAGGGAGCACACTCTAGTTGTTCCTGCAAGAAAGCAAAGGAGCACACTTTAGTAGTTTCTGCAAGGATGCAGATATTCAGAGGGAGTTGATCATCTCTCTACATCCCACAACAGAAAGGTGTAGAAGAAG